>JACBWW010000021.1:4640633-4806939 GCA_020086605.1 Lanius collurio
AAATACCTATTAATACTATTTAATACCTGTGTGGCTGGTTTTAGGCCACACAGATATTAAATAGCAATACTTTTGGAAATTTCATTAATCTACACTTTAAAAATAATTAGAGGCTTGTATGTTGGGTCTAAGATTGGAGTATTTTTACAGCATACCCGGGTTTGAAGTCTTTCAGAATTACACAAGGCTTTGTGCCTGTGTACTGTGCAGGCTCCCTACACACTCTGTTGTAATAGTCTTTAAATATAAAGGTACAGATTAACAGAACCAATTGTAATGTTAGCTCACTGCTAAGTATGAATCATAAAATCAACTTTTATAAAATGGTACAGCATAGTTTGGATGGGTTTTTTGAGAAGGTTTAGTAAAATCTCTTTGTTTTGTTAAAAATTATTTTCTGTTGTAGTTTATATTGTTCTTAAAATTATGTGAGGTTAATGCAATCAAAAGCAATCAGTAGTGTTGCTGCACTGGTGAAGTGTACTGCAGTGTCTGTCTTGGGCTGCTTTATAGCTTTTGATATGTTGTGTCTATATGGTTAAAGCAGCCAGGTTTAACCATAAAGAAGTTTGGCCTAACAGGCCCAGAAGCATTCTTGGTCAGGTTTTGGTATTAGATCACTTAGTGCTCTCTTTTTCTTTCTTTGCTTTCACTGCATAAATATTACATTCATAAAACCAGTGGTCCAGTAGGTCAGTGTGAATACTGTTTAAATAGTTTAAGAAGGAAAAGCCACACAATTTATTTTGTTTTGTTTCTGTTAGTATTTGGGGAAAGCTGGAATTTAGTTTCTAGTATGTGGTGTCTACTTAACATAAGATATATGTGCCCTGACTTTTAAGAATTCTTTTTTTTAAAAGTGAATCTTAGCATTTTACCCCTAACCCCTGGAATTGCTTGGTTTAAGGGATCTATTCACACTCTTTGGTGCTGTTATGAATTTTGATGCGTGTGATATGGTACTTAGTTTTGGCAATATTATTGGCAGCTTTTTGTACCATGCTTTGTTGCACGTGATGAAGATGCATGCAGGCATATTAATCAGTACTTAACTATCCATACATAATGATGTTCCTAGAGGAATGGAAATAACTAATTTAACCTCTCTTTCTACCTAAAGGTCATTAAAAAAGGGGGAAAGGGCAATAGCAAACACAAAGGAGAACTATTGAGACCTCCAAAAAGCTTGGATTTAACAAGAGTGACCGTGCTTTGACTGGGCTGATCAAATGCTGAATATCATTGTAAAATATATGGTAAATAGTTTGTTTTCACTGGTACAATGTGCTCTTTTTATGTTGCTAGGACTTTTAAGTTGTATCTTAGTGTCTTATGCTGCTGGATATTGAACTATTTCCCAGTGAGCAAGGGAAAAATTCTACTTTTTTTCTGGACACATGGGGGAGTTGTGGGAAGGCATTTATGAGCTATCAGCATCTGAGTGATTTAGTTTGTGTTCCTAGTATAAATTGAGAAGAACAGTAGCCTTCATAAATATGGCAGCATTCAGCCTCCAGCATTTATTTGGAGTTTAAAATAAAAACATTATTCATTTTATATGACTGGATGAGACACTGTCTAGTCAAGACAACTGTCAGATGGTTGTTTCAGAAATGCCTGTGGTAATTAGAAATAAATAAAATCAGGTGTTTAGGTGGTTACTTTGAAATAGTGTTGCCCAGGAGCCTCAGACTGCAATTTCTTTATGCTTTTAAAAGACCCAAAGGTTCTTTTTTTGCAGTATGGCAGAGCTACTGTACTGAGTTACTGCTGTCTCATGGTCCTGCCCTTGCCATGCACTCCCACCTCTCCTCCTGGCATGAGAAGTCAATAAAAAAAAAAAATTAATCAGTTCCTGCCAGATGTGTAACTAGAGTTGCTTTATTGAACAAACCCAGGCCTCATGGGGAAGAAGAACTGGGACTTTCACAGGGTGGAGAGGAAGAGGGTCAATAAAAAGCAGACATCTGCTTACACTGGTGTTGCCATACTGTCTGACTGTGCCCTAAATTGAGGCCTAAAATGAAGTGAAATGATCCTCACTTGACTTCTTGATTACATGTTTTTCTTTCACCAACAACTCACTTCACCAGAATAGAGAGAATATTTTTTTCAGTTGAACCTAGTGCCAGTGCAAGGGAAGAATAGAAACAGAGTAGATGTAAAAGGGCAGCAGGGCCTGCCCTTCTGCTGGCAGTTAGGAAACAACAGCCTGAATAAATTCTTCAGAGAAGTCCAAGTCAGGAGGTATATGGTAGGATTTCTGGCTTGCTGAATCTGAATGCAATGTACATTCTTCAATGTCCCATGTAAAGGGAGCTTTTTAAAGATAGATGAACTCTATATTGAAAACAACTTGAAGCAGAATTGCTTTGATAATCTTAATTAAAATTATAATAATTCTCTACAAGATATTTATCATATGCTGGCATTTTACATCTGCAAATTAGTGATGACGCTTGCAGTAATAAGACTTGTCTGGTGAGTTAGCTTGGCTTCTGAACAATTTCTGATACTCTATCAAGTCATATTCTGTGCTTTTTTCCACCCCACTAACAAACTTGAGTTGTGTTTGAACTATTTGCATTTGTCATGCAAGTCTTAATCTGAGTGGTTTAATGCAAACTTCATCTTTTAGAACAGTGCATGCTTGATTTATCCTCTTATAGGAAGTTAAATGTTGTTCTCTTTTACAATGATGTGTGTAAAATTAATAGGTATTTATATTTACATGGGTAAAGTTTTAGTACTGTTTATTACTAGTCATCTTTTTGTGCATGGAGCTAGCTTCCATGAAAATTTCCTCCAGAATCTTCACAGACACTGAGATAAGTCTGACCAGCGTGTAAATCTCCAGGCTGTCCTCCTTGGAGATGGGGATGAGATTTATCAGCAGCTCCCCTCTATAACAGTAACTTTTCAAAAAGTTGATAGAAGCCTTGAAATGGTGTCAGCCAGGCCCCTCAGCACTCCTGGATGCATCCCATATGATGCCATGGACTTCTATATATCCAGGTGGCTGAAGTGTTCCCTAGCTCGTTTCATGTTGTTTCTGTCCTGCAGACTGGGAGGAGTTTGGGGGGAGAAACTCTTCCTGGTTTTCTCTGGGTAAATAAGTGACCAGGGCATCATTTAGCACAGACCACTGTGCTAAACTGTTACATGCAGATGCTCGTGTTCTACTGGGAAGCTTATAGCTAAAATCACGTTGATGATCCATTTGCATAAGCCTGGTTAGGTGAGAATGCATGCCTCAGACTCCATACCTGTCCAGTGGGATTTGTTTGTTCACAACAACAACAACTGTAGATACTTTACTTCACAGCTCTGGGGATCCTCAAGAGTTGTATATCTGCATGCACAAAGCATCTTTCACTGGGACTGGCATGCTGAGACATTTGCCTAAATGCTCTTGCTGGATTCTGTTTAAAGTCCTTCCTTGTGTTTAGATATAAACCCATGAGAGTAAAGCTTCATTCCTGCAGGGAATTTGTCATAGGAAATGCCACATCTAGTTTAGCAAGTCTTTAGAAGACTATACTGTCAGGTTCAAAAGCCATCCCCTTGTCACTCTCTGATGTCTGTATCCTAAAGGGTTTCTGTCTTCTAGCTTAGTGTTCAGGTGAAGTGCAATGTTGTCTTTTCCACCAGATTGCCTGGAAAGGCATCACGATGTCTGTTTTGTTGATGGCAACATGACCTGTAATTTGTAGAGCAGTTCCCATGAATTACATTTAGGGTTCATGGTTCGGTGTTGCTTACTGCGGGCTTCCTGATTGTATCCTTAATTGAAAAGATCTTTGTCATGTGATCTCTGCTAAAAAAAGCCAAACTCCTAGTCTTTCATTTACAGAAAATAACGGCAGTGGTTTGTAATAGAGGTTGGGATCTGGTGTGTGCTATCATAATGGTTTTTTGGGGTATGTCACTTCCAGATTCTGTGATAGACTTCTTCCTTTTTGATGCAGAGTCTTCTAATTACAGAAACTAGAGCTAGCAGCTGTACCTATCTCATGTACCTGGTGAAGTTTTCTTTGCAGTGTAATGAACTTTTGCCTCAGAATCCTCTATAGGTTCTTGTGCTACCAAGGTTGAGCTATTTATTAAGCTACCTTTGTGAAGAAGATAATCCATTTTGATAGGTAGCTGGTTTGATTAGAAGATGATTGCGATCAGTTGCAGACTTTGAACACTGTAGCAATGCTGCTGTTATAGAGGCTTCTGGAAGTAAAAGTGTTCATTTTGAAGCCTTAAGTCCGTTTTTGGAGAAGCCATAATGCTCTAGGTGGTATGCAGCTGCTCTGCTTAAGCAAGAAGAGAGCAGCAGGAGTGTTTGTGTTAAGTGTTTGCTATGAGAGTACTTAAAACATAAGGAGCTCTTTAAGTTTTGGAGAAAGGGAAAAGAAAGAGTGTTGTTTCCCTGTGTGATCACACCAAGTGTATACTTTTTTTGTTAAGAAGAAAGGTTTTTGCTTAAAACCCTCTCTGCTTTTCTTCAGCAGAGAGAACAGTTATAAAACTTTTAATGTCAGTAGTCTTTTACTGTCTTGTCACAGTAGTTAACACTTAAAAACTATTCTTTATTACTCAGTCAAATGCTGTCTCTCATCTTTTCACGTGGTCATGAGACCTGGATCGAGTGCCAAGTGTTATTGGGTCTTCAGTAAGTTGTCACACTTCAAAACTTTTTTTTTCTGGGTGCCTGAAGCTGTTCAAAGTGTATCTTGCAGTACTGAGAAGAAAAATGGTCTGTAACAATCTAATGAGTGCCTTATTAAAAGCTTCCTACCACAGAAAATTTAAAGATTGTTCTGGAGCACAGAAGTTTACACATTCTGCAGTGTACTAACTCCCTAGTTTTGATCAAGTTCTTAAAGTGAGTTATTAATACTGTATTCTACATTCAGGTTCATTTAACAATTAAAACTTTAAAGTTTAGCTTACATCAGCTAATTTTGAAGCTTGTTTTCTTTAATATTGACATTTCTGGGTCATATACATGGAATTAGAAAGCATGTATCTGTAGTCAGGCACATGTACATTATGCATGGTCTTAGGCTAATCTAGTTTGGTTTATAGAAGTTCTTCGTTTGTAGGAGGTGTTTATGGTTAATTTTGGTGGGATTATGTTGGAAGTGATGAGAGAAACATCAGACACAGACAACATCCTGCATCCTTAGAACTCCTGATAGTTACTGTAACTTTGCAATGGTTCTGTGTCTTATTTGGATTAGAATTAATGTAGACTTTCTTGAACCACACATTTTAAATGTTTTAACACACCTAAGATGCTTTCCTTTCTGGAAAGCTGAATGAGAATGGATATGTATTTTGAGACTAAGAGTGAGAGGAAATTAGAATGAAGTTTTGTTACTGGACTGTATTTGCAGTTAACAATGAAGAGTCAACATTTGCAGAGGCCTACAGTACTGTGGGGAAATTTGAATGAGATTTCTCTGCAGTATAGCATTAATTGAATTCTAAACAGATATGGCAGTATCATCCTGTGCACATGGCTGCTAAATGCAAGCAATGAATTTGAACGTATTAATTCACTTAGTCATCTTTTGAGATATCTGAAGAAAAATGTAGTCCTTGAGAACTCACATTTAGGTTGAATGGAAGTTAAATTGATTGAGATGCTATTTTTTCTTCTTGCAGAATTCAGAGTTCTTCTGGTTTTCTCCACAAGTTGTATTTTGGGGGTTTTTTTTGGTGATTAGTGCCTCTTCCTCCATCAGGACAGGAGGGTCAAAATATCTTCCCCATTTTCTGCAATTAACTCATGTTAATATAAGTAATAAATATTACCCTAGAAGGAATTGTGCAAAACAGACTAAACTGAATCTACATTTCTGGAGATACATTTTAAAAAATTTTTCCATGTGGTAGAACATTCCATGTGATACAAAACCTGTTGCTACGTGGCATGATTTGCTCTTAATTTCCCATGATATTTCACAGGTAGAATACAAACATTCTGAGCAGATACTGTGGTGTCATGACTGCAGAGCGAAGTTGGAAACACAATTTCAGGGAACCTGAAGAAAGATATTCATCTGTTGCGCTTACTTTGATTCAGGAGTGCCTTTCTGAAACATCCCTGAAGCCTTCCTGTCTACAGTGATGTAGTTTGCATTGAGGGGTAATTCTGGAGTAAAATAACTGTACTTGTTTTGATTGAAATTCAAGTGGAAGATGCCTTCGGAGGTCCACCTGATGCACTCGTAGCTGCAGATTGTGTGTCCAGTGTGTGGGACCAGAGTAGAATGAATGTGAAGTGTACAAAGGAGAAAAAAAAAATTCAAATGGATATAATGTGGAATTTGAGTCCTTGTCACCAACTGCTTTGCCCCACAGATCTGCCATGCCTGGTAGTGTGGTTATAACCTTACTTGTCTCTGTTTTTCAGGCCAGTATGGAAATCCTCTAAATAAGTACATTAGACACTATGAGGGATTGTCCTATGATGTGGATTTGTTACACCAAAAACACCAGCGTGCCAAAAGAGCAGTGTCACATGAAGATCAGTTCTTGCGCCTGGATTTTCATGCTCATGGAAGGTTAGTGATATTTTAAAAGATGTTTGTTTTAGGTATTTTATTCATATGTGTCTTAAGTGTAGAGAAATGTAAAGGATAAAATATTGCCACCAAAATAACATTAGCTAGAATACACTAAATTGCACTGTTTACAGCACCTATAAAGTATTTTCTCTCATGTCCAGTTTAAATATGAAATTGTTGCTTGTAAGCACTCATTCAAATGTCTGATGGTAACTATTACTACACTTTAAAGCTTAAACAATGGAACCATACTGGGAACAGAATGGTAGTTGATTCTGAGTTTATAATGCAGCTTTGGGTTTCTTTGGTTTTTCGGTTTTTTTTTCAAAAATTGTGACAAACCGCCTGAGGAGATTTATTTGAGAAAAAGTAACATTTCAAATTGCATTTGAAGCTACAAAATAGACCAAAAAAAGTTCTGTTTTGCATGTACTTGTGTTATCTGATTTTTTGTGCTATTGGGAAATTTAGAAATTATTTGACATGGGGAAAGATGATGACATGCTACAAGACATGCTTTGCCTTGCATTTAACATGTAAGATCCAGTACAAAAGATAGATATTCAATGTGACCAACTGAAGTATAATTTATAGGTTTTCACTTAGAAAGATCTCATTGCAATTTAGAATTGCCTGCTTTTTGTGCAACCCAAGAGAAACAGGAAGAAAGTTAAAATATTTGTGTCTGTATCTTAGTTTCTATGACTCCCTCCTTTGCAGCACCACTGTCTTAATATATTTTAGGAATGTATAATGCTCTTGTTTTTTCTCATTATTTCAGTTACAATTCAAGTATTTAGAGCTTGATAAATAATTATTAGTCATATGTAGAAGCAAAAGAAGTGTAGCAGAGAAAATGTAAAACTAGGTCTCCTTAATCTGTCTGGAATATTGTTTTATGAGTAAGTGTTTTGTTTTTGTGCCAGCTTGTCATTTCTTCAGGGAGTGAAGGGTTGTTCCTGGAGGTTTATGATGTAATTAATGACTGTATTTCTGTGCATGCTACCAGAAGGTTAGCATTAGGGTTGTGTTTCTAAATGCCATAGAAATACAACCCAAATCACAAATTTGAAGTCCTGTCCTTAAAACCATGTTTTGAAGTGTGATTTTTAGTCCAGGGAATTTTATTGTTTTAAGAAGAGTCATACTGCTGCTGTCTTTGCTGTAACTTCACTGGCAGTCTCTAGTCTTCCCTGTTAAATTGTTCTAATAAACAAGACTGCAGAGTAGAATGCTTCAGAGGCTCCTCACAGTGTAAACCTCTCTACTTTTAAATCTCCAGCAAGGTAGCAAGACAGTGAAGTTAAGTCTAAGGCTGCTACTTCTAAGCTGCAGGCTAGTGGATAATTTAGACTCACTGAAGTGTGCACTGCTGCAGAGAGAAACAGGCCTAACCACATTCCCAGCATCATCCTTGTGCTAACACTGCTGGTGTTGAAGCCATGCAAGGAATAGCATCTGGAAACTATTCCATCTAAAAATTATTTGGGAAAAAAAGTCAGTGTGACTTGAAGGGGTTATAGAAGAAGGATGAGACCTTTCTTGGAGCAGGCCACATTTCAGGCAACTTGAGCAGGTTCATCATGTAAAGATCCCATAATCATCTTCTGTTAAATAAACCTGCTAGCTTAGCCTCTGAGTTCTTTGTGGTGTGAGGGTGGTTTGAAAATCCATATCCTGTAAAAATGGTAGTTGCACCTAGGATCATGAGATCTAAAAAAATTTCCTCTCTTACTTCACAGGGAAGGACCCAACTTTAGTGAATCAGGTTTAAAAATACTTTGGTAACAGCTACTGTTACTCAGGAAGGAAAATATTGGTGTTTATATGTGGAATTGATCCTAAATCGTTATGGTCTGAGGCACAAATCCATCATTAACTGTGTAGGCTG
Source organism: Lanius collurio (assembly GCA_020086605.1). Taxonomy (NCBI): domain Eukaryota; kingdom Metazoa; phylum Chordata; class Aves; order Passeriformes; family Laniidae; genus Lanius; species Lanius collurio. The sequence goes on from JACBWW010000021.1 coordinate 4,649,091, forward strand.
ATTGGAAACTGACTGTAAGGTCAAACCAGTCCCTAATTTAGGATTTTAGTAGTTTCCTGTGGCACATCTAATGCTTCCTGCCAAAGAGAGGGTAGTTGACAGGATGTAAATTTAGTCCAAAGTTTCTGTTAATCAGTTTGGATGTGCTCTTACGAAATATTTTCATTTTGCTTTAAATATGAATTAGGAAGGATCAAGTGAATTGGGTTTTACTTCACAGGGTCTGTTTATTTGCTTTGAAGGTGTGTAGCAGTTTGAGCAGCTGTATAAATAGGATTGTCTTGTTGCAGCTGGCTTATTGTGAATAACTAAATGATTTATATCATCACTGAGAAGGACAAAAATAAAACATTTCTGTCAAGTATTCGAGTTACTTTGTGTGAAGGTAGGAAATAAAGCTTTTGCAAAACACTTAAACCGTTTAGATAGAGGCCATGGACTTTTAAAGTGCTGTGGCATTTAAATACATATGGTGAAACTTAAAGGCATTCATTCACTATGAGATTTGAGATTCTGAAAACTAACACCTGATCTTTTTTGAATGGTCTTTTACCAAATGGCTCGTTAGGGTTTGTCCAGGTGTAGTGGTTTATTGACATACAGCTGTCCAACTTGCATCCCCCTAACTTAATAAATACAGTAAACAGCTTCTATTTATGAGGACTGAAATTACAGTCTCTTCTTTTGATTTGGATTCTAATGAAATGGCTGCATTTTGTCGCCAGGAAATAATGGAAAAGCTGTCCTAATGTTTACTACCATTCTCTGTTGGCAGCAGCAAGTGAAGCTGGGCTGCAGTGCTTCTCAGGCTGTATCTCTGTGACCAGTTGGAACTCCTAAACCTAATCTTTCGGTGTGTGCCAAAGGAAGCACCTGCTGGTCATGTGGCCAGTCAAGATGGGAGAGCGATTTGGCTGCTTATTTTTCACTGAGGTTAATTAGTTCTTCTGTTCAGTGTAGAGGCAAATTTGCTGTGAGAAGAGAATTCAGAACTAAGTAGCAGTGGTGAGAGGGAGGATGCAGTACCAGCCTTTTCAGTGGCAGTGCTGACATATGCCACATAAGCATTCATCAAACTTACAGTTCCATTGTCCAGAAAACAGCTGGCAGCTACCAGTATTTTAGGATTGTGTGAGTAGCATCTGTTCTTTTCAGTAGGCTGTTTGGATTTAAGAACTGTATCTCATCGTACCCTTCTGTTGGAAAAAGAAAAAATAAAAACACAATTTAAATATTACATATTTATACTGATGCCATGAAGAAAAAGGCATCAATACCAAGTTAAAGGGACCATTTAACTATGGGCTAATAGTTTATTAATGAAGTAGAAACTGAAATGATGGAATTAACCCCAAAGCTACCTTTTTTCACACCAGACTCACTAATTCAACAAATTTCTCTGTTTAACTTTCATCTGAAAGTTAGATGCTACACAACATACTGTTCTGAATAGAATTTTTTCAAAATTTTTTGTTTGGTTACATGAATTACAACTTGTTATGGTAAATGCAATGAACTAGACTGAGTCAGCCACACTATTCAATGCTGAAATACTAACTTAGTAGGACAGTTAAAATTGCTGAAACTGAGCTACAAATCCTTATTGATTCTTTTGAATAATAAACCGTATATTGGATTAATTGGCATTATTGGTTCCCCAGTGGTGCAAAATGTGCTTATTTCTAAAATGCTTCAAGTTGGAAAGAATCTGAAGATTTGAAACAATCCTGGTTGTGTATCATAGCTCTTCCACCTGCTGGTTTATATTGAGTGTTTTGGTGTGAGTTAATTTAGATGCCCTTTGATTCCAGGGAGGGCTCACACAACGTTAATGAATGCACAGTGTTAATACCAGGAACTTGGTTAATATAAAGTAGAACCCACCTCAAACCCTTCCCCCCCAAAAAACAAAACACAGCACAGACACACTCTCCAAAATACATGGATTGATTCAAAGAAGAACAATGCATTTGGCACTGGCTTGAGATAGAGTGAAGCATTTTAAATAGAGTAACTTCCTTTTGCATGTCAAGGTAATGTCAGTAGTTTCAAAAAGGAAGTCAGGACATCACTTAACCTGACGTGGGATTTTATACACACTTTTCACCTGATCACAAAATACTTGCATTTGTTCACTTAGAGGACACAACTCTTCCCCTGCAGAGAAACTGGAAAGTTTTCTTCACTTTTTCAGTATAAACATTTGCAATATATTAATCATAGAATATCTTTAACTGAATTCCTATCAACTGTAGAATGTCAGAAATATGCTGAATACTTCATAGTGTTTTCAAGGACAGAGCTTAAAAAACTTGGACGATGTCTGCCGTTCTAACTGTACTTCTTTACCTAGTGACAAAACTATGAATTCCTGAGATGCTGATGCATTCAGAAGGGAAAAAGTATGTTTCTGTATTGTTTAACTCTCTTTTCAGTCAACTTTTTATTTAGTACATTGCTGTGGAGGTGCCTTCCCCTGAAATCCCAGGGGGAGGGACCCTGCAGGGTACGGGTCTGCCTCTGTCCCTGTCCCCATGTCACGTGTGCCCCATACCTGTTCCTGCTAGTAACTTAGGCTTTCTGATTCTTTGCTTGATCCTGTTAATGGTCCATCCACACCCACTTTCACTCCTTCTGCTTGATTAGTTGTTGAGTCTTGCTTGGGAAAGGTGCCCACACAACTTGAGTGAACAGTTGAATGTTCAAGTGGTACTTGAACACATGATAACACCTGCTTACTATTAAATTAAAGATACGTTGAGAACTTCTTTCAGATTTTCTGTAGATTTTTACCTAAAATTTTATTTTTTGAAAAGTGCTGTAAGTTGTACAGGCATGTTTGTGAGGGAATGTATGGTCTGTACACAGTCCTTATAGGAAAATTGTGGGCCATAAAATTTCAGTTCTTAATTAAGTCTTAGGTTTTGGGTTTTTTTTAATTCTTGGTTCTGTAGTAATCTGTAATCCTTCATATTGCCCTCATTATTCAGAGCTGGTAAATGTATATATTTAAACAAGATAATTGTTTGCCATATTTGCGTAGGTTATGAAAACAAAGGATACCTGCAGAGAAATAATGCTTGATAAGCTGAATTTTAAAAGTGGTGTTCTGAGTGTGCTGCCATGCTGAGGTGGACTGAAGTAACTGAGCTGGTTACTCCTGGATTGAAGAGGACTTTATACTGTCAACTTAAGGTTTTTATTACACTAGATGTTCTTTTTATGGCATTTAATTTAAGTGCTTTTAAAATTGTGAGTGTGGCACAGTGCTCAATTCATGAAATGGATCTGTCTTCTATGTACTGTGAGCCTGTCAGAACAAAAAGCAGATTCAGTATTACTGGACTAATCTGAAAATATGTGTTGTGTCTCTTTCAGTTCCATGTGCACTTAAACACACCCCTAAACAGCTCAGCTTCTTAAGTAGGTTGGTTTAATGGTCATCAGTAGAACCTACTGGTCGGCTTTCTGAGACTTAGGAGAATTATTTTCATTAATTTTACTAAGTGAATTTTTTGCGACATTCACTTACTGCAACTCATTTTAGGCTGTCCTGAATTTAAAAAGAAAAAAAAATAGATGTCTTTAGTTCTTACTGTAGTCTTTTTAGTATTATTCACTGCTCTGTGGTAATTCTTCAATCATTACCTCTCTATTGTACCTTTATAAGTTATATACCTTGACAGGTAACTTGCCAGGCAAAAGGCCTGTGAATCAGGAGTCACTTCCTTACACCTGTTTTGTCAAAAAAAACTCATAACCAAACCCACCTTATGTTGGTGCTTGTAGGTAAAGCAAATTTGTCATGCAGAGAGTTGGGAAGCAGAGTCCTAAGTTCTTACATATTTTTTGATTGAAATGAAGTTAAAAAAATTCTAGAGGCTGAATCTGTCAGTTAAATGTCTTGCATTTTATGTGTTTAAATTTAGTGAGCTGGATTACATGTAGCCCTCAGGGAAAAAGGCATTTGATGTTTGACTTGGGTTTGTCTGGGAGACACCTGGTGCAGTGGTGTTGGACTGCTGGGACAGCCCAGCTGGGATGCAGCATTTCCACTGTACTACTGAAATTGGTATTAATGGTTTACAGCTCTACTCCTTGGGCAGCAAACTTTAGTAGACGTAGCCATGCTCTGAAAAAGTCATGTTCTTAGAATGGAAAGCAGTATATTTAAATGAATGTACCTAAGCTATGTGCTGATTTTACCAGATAGTGGATTTATCTTCTCTCTCTTTACTTGTTTAACTAAGAAAGCTTCTTTCCTAAATACTTTCATAGTTTGAATTAATGTAGTAACTTTGCTTGTGCTTTTATTCTAGTACATCTTTACCTATTTTCTGATTTTTGATATCTTGTTTTTGTTAGAACACAGCATTGCATGTAAATAGTCAACTTTATGTAAATACAAATGGGAAGGTTATTTTCAATAAAAAGGAAACCAGGTAGTAGAATCTGTACTGAGCTTCCCAAAGAGGTTTTACCAAAAGGGAAATAAAAATGCAAACCTTGGGTAAAGGCTATTCTGCCTTTAAAAGCTGTACACTGTCCTCTTCAGGATAAAGAGATATTTTATTGGAGTGTAAATTAGCCAACATGTAGCTACTTGTAATCCTACTTGGATGGTTTCTGTTATCTGAGCTACCTTGTGTTTGCAGCTATGTATATAAAGAGTAATCAGTGGCAAATGCTTTGGAATGAAGGCTACATCCTCATTGTAGTGTTCTAGAACACCGAGTTTAGCAAGTCTGACTCCTGAAGGTCAGGAAAGACATCTGAATAACCACAAGTATCATCCTAGAGGTGTTAATGGAAAACAAACATAAGTTGCAAGCATTCTAGCTGGGATGGCTGAGTGTTGAAATGCTGTAGAGATTGGGATTTACATAAATACTTACCAGGGGATGATTCTGTGTGCATCTAGGTGGATCAAAGAAACAGTGATAAACCTGGAGACCTTATCATGTGCTACTTCAAAGATAAGTTTTCTTTAGTGTGAGTAGCAGGGCCATGGGAATTATCAGTTAAGTGATGAAGTATGTTGTGAGGTTTGATAGTAAGCTAAAACAATGAAAAAAAATCTTTAAATGGGATCGTTCTGTAGAATTGTGGGTAGTATAAATCTGGTATTAGGTTGTTAACTATTTACTATAGTTCAGAGCTGGAATGAGTCTGACAGTCTTGTGGGAACTGAGTTTAGATTGTGGGATGCCTCATGGAAGCAGTTAGAAGAGCTCAAGTTATCCCCTTCCATTTATAGACCCCCCCTTTCCATTTTTTCAAGAAGAATCTTTCAGTTCTTAGGTAGGAAAAGTAAGGATAAAAGACTTGCACGTCAAAAAGAACAGTATTTTCTAGGTGCTGACTTATGAGGAGGCTGATGCAGCCACAGCTGTGAGGGTTTTTCTGGTTCCTACTGGGAAGAAAAGACTGTGAACCTAAATGGACTCACCTTGTACTGAAGTGAGATTCCATACTGCTGCCAACCCATCCTCTTCAGTTTCCTTTTCCCAGCCATTCTTCCAGCTGTGGAGTAACTCTTCCATCTCCTTTTTTTCCCTTTCTCTTTTCTCCATAATCTCCTCTGGTCACTGAGTTGTTCTGTGAGGCTGTCACCAGTTACAGCAATTTGAGGAAAGACCGAAAAGTGAAAGCACCAAGTGCCCTTTTTGTATACCAGATAACAGCTTTTTCTGTCAGTTCTGTGAAAGTCTGCAGACTTTATACCAGTGACCCAATATATTGGACATTCCATTATGGTGAAATCACTCATCTTAGAAGGTAGCTCATATTAAAAAGAAATGGAATAATAGATTAGGCATTAACTCTTGCGTGTAAGCCTTTTACCAAATGTTGCCAGTATATAAACATGGCTTTTTTTTTTTTTTTCTTTCAAGTACTTGCTCTAATTAGGCCGTAGGATCAACATAACTTGAGCCCGTGGGAAAGTACTGGGTTTTAGCTAAGTACCGGGCACTCTCAACTGTAATTTTTCTTTAATTATGACTGAATTGCTATGTTACTTGCAAACTGGACATAGTCTCCCTGAGCTAAGCTAAAGAGAAATAAAAACCTACCTCTTGGTAGCCTTCAGGGTACTGCTGTTAATATATAAGATGTAGTTTATTATCAAAGCAGATTATATAAATGCGTATATGTGTAAGTTATACCAAAATTCTGTCTGCAACCAAATGCGCAACCATATAGATCTAAGGAGTGTCCTCTTACCAGAAGAGTTTTCAGAGCCGTGGAAGACAGAAGCAGTAACAAATAAGCAAGGTCAAAACTTGGTCTTAATTGATTTGGTTCTATTTTAGATACCACTACTGCTGGGAAATGTCTTCTGCAAGGTAGAAAGTATGTAAATAAGAGGCATTATTTTTCTGAAATTAGTTATTCTGCTGCCTGGTGTGTAGCTAGGCTAGTGAATAGCTTAGTTTGCACTGAGAACTCAGTGCATGCTGTAGAAATGATAATTGCCAAAAGGCTTATTTGAAGCTTCTTACTTCTTCCGTTGTGGCTAGCTTAGAAACCACACTCAGTAATAATATAGACAAAATTATTTAACTTCCCTGGAGTCTCCTGTCCTCAGAAGAATAATGAAGTTACTGGATTTAAGCCATGGTAGAATTTATGTTTGAAGTTTGGTGATCTGTTAAAGTTGTTAATTATTGGAAGCAGAGAAATTAAATGCTGTTTACTCCTCCACCCTCCCTGGCCCCTTCTCCCCCTCACAGTCCCAAGCTGTCTCCTCCCTCCTTTAGTGCGGGAGAAGTAAGGGAATATTTGTCAAGTTTTCATTATTAAGAAGGTGAACAATCTAGACAGATAATCCTGTTGTCATCAAGCATGTTTGAATGACTAAGAAAAAAAACTGTTTAAAAATACCTTAGTGATGATCAGGTTATCTAATAGTTTAACTAAGTTAAGAAATCAAATAGGGAATTGTTAGTGTGAAGCACAGCTGAGGTTTTTTTTTGTATTTGAAATAGTTCTCTAATCCTGCAAATAGAGCTAATTTTATTAACAGACATATAATTGGCAACATGGGTTAGAATTTGTAGTGTTTGTTATGTAGCAATGTGGAAAGTAAGAAGAGGGTGAAAATTAAAAGGGAATGTATAGAGGCTTCCTCAGTTTTAAACTGGTGAAACTTTTTATTTGGTACATGTAACTTGTAACAGTCCATTTTGAAGTGACATACAGGTAATGCTGATGGAAGGGTATCCCACAGAAGGAACATTCCCAGCTTCATTAAACTGCACTGTGCTTACCCTTGCCCCCTAAAAGTGAGTCCTGTAGTGTCGGATGTGTAGGCAAAACTCCAGGCTGGCCCTAAAGCTGGTTCGATGGTGGCCCCTGAGGGCAGTCGGTGACTGCACCACGATTGTCCTGCTGGTTTGTAAGGGTGGGAGCAGCAGCTGAGGATAACCTGGATGGCTTCCCAGTTCATGCTTAGGGCTCATCCAGCTATGCACTTGGGGTTATACTAAGCTAAGAGTGCTAAATTACCAGCTTTCAAGTCCTGGTTTTTTTCCCCCCACTCTGCTGTTATAGATGGGAGTTAATACATCAGAAGTCCTGCATTCTCTTGCATTGTGTACTTCAAAGCCATAGAAAATTGCTGATGCAGTTGAGTGTTACAGACAACTGCTTCTCAGTTTTATTTGAAACAAACATGAATACAACCAGAAAAATGTAATTTTAAAGAAACGGTGTTTACACTTCTGAAAGAAAAGTGCTATATAGATTGAGATTTTTTTTTCCCAAAAACCTACTTTTTCATGAGGAAAAAGCAGTTTTTAGCCATCATAGGTTCTCTTGCTGAGATTAGTAGATATTTCAGTTCATTACACACTTCCTATGGTAAGAAGTCTTCTATCAAATACTAGAGAAGGGAGGAGAGATTCTGAAGGGTCCAGAACTTCCTGCCGTTTAACTTCAGTTCAGATGCACTGAGAGTCTGATCCATTCCTCGAGTGGGACAAGTCAGTCACAGGGAAAGCTCAAACTAAAATGCCCTGAGCAGTGTATTACATCCAAAGTGAGCATAACTTTTTCCAGTACCTGAGTGAAGTTTGTCATATTCTCATCAGTGCTGGTCTTAATTTCTTTCTATCTCTTCATTTTTAACTTCTACCCAGGAGAGCCACATAAAGTGGCTTCAGGTCTGCACACTGCCGACCACCCCACCCTCGAATAATGTGTTGGGTAATTTGAAACATTCTGTCCTAGCTTGTGTCTCTGGGTTGCTTGTTCATGTTATTTTCTCTTTCTCATGAACCTCTGGGTTACCAAAGGACTGTTGTGGCAGAGGTAGTAAAAAGACAAACTTGAAGAACAGTAGTTATTTCTTGTCTCTCAGCGATGCCAGTATTGCTGTGCACCTGTAGTGAACTGTTCCTTCCTTTGTAACAGGAGGATCTTCCTCATAAAATACATCCATAGTGACACTGTGAGAGGAGCACTGCTGGACTCGGCACAAAGCCCGAGTCACAGGGAATTGCTGAAGTTTAACCTTCCCCATCTACCAGCCACATCTCAGAATTTGATAACCTTGTAGTAGATATCTGTGACTGACACACTGCCAGAGGAGAGTAGTTGCTTTGAAGCTTTATTAACACTGTGGCAATAATAATAAATAGAGTTTGATTGTGAAATGCTGTTTGCATTACAGAATAGTCAACATGAGTCACTACAGCCTTTCCCAGGTTTTAAGCATAGGCATGGCTTTTTTTGATCTTGAAGTTTGCATCTTAATGTAGCTCTTAATGTTTCAAAATACTTATAACTATGGTGTCATATTTAACATGCAAGTGGAGACTGAAGATACATTTTGTTTGCTTCAGCTAATTAGTAGAAAGTAACTAGATTTAACCAACTTTACTCTATGGCACTTAATGGCCTGGGTTATTTTGTTGGTAGCGTACTTGAATACTAACTTTCACTGTGAAAGTCAGCTCTGCTGGTCACGGTTTTTAGATGAAGACTCAGCTCTGATGTACTCGAATTGTCTGAGGTACTTTTTGTGTAATGAATTGGTGATGTAACTATAATATTCCTTCAATTTCATCATTGTGTGGAAAAACAAAAATACAGGAAGAAAATCAAGACTAAAATTGGAATGGCTGAAATTTCAACAACTTCATGATCTATATTTGCACAAATGTTTATACAAAATTTAAGAGAATACCACATGAAATTATGAAGCAAGGTAATGGTTGTCCCAGGTATGAATTCATATAATGTCAGGTATTTTAAAACACTTCAGTTATGTTGCTTGCTTGAATGAAACTCCTGTTGTCATACAAGCAAGGTGTTTCATAAAAAGATTAGTAGTAGGATTTGCATTAAAGTATGTAGTGTTGCAATTTGAACCCATCATTCAATGAGGAGAGCTGTTTACATAGTTGTTCATGTATTATACCAGTTAGAGTATTTTTATTGTTGCCCATCTTATTTTTTGAGTTTCAGTTGAAACACTGATTAGCTCACCTACATTTACCTTTTTTAAATCTTAAGTGTCTTCAGTGAAAGTAAAATAAGTGATAGCTGTTTTTATCTGTTCTGCTTTACAGTACTGTGAAGTAAAATAATTGCATTTTTCTTACACTGCTTGAGTGTCTTCTGAAGGACTGGGTACAAGTGTATAGTCCAAGTTAGCATTTTAGAATTATGTGTTTAAGTCTCACATGTTTTCTGGCTTAAGTCTTGTAAATTTAGCTACTTATATCAAAAGCATCTAAATAGTCTTGGCTTAAAAAAATCCTTCTAGGCTCTGGTCTAATTCTTGTACAGTAAAAACATTTTCTACACATAAATTTTGCAAGATCTGCAAATTGTTTGCACAAAAATGTTGTTTTAAAGTACTCTTTTTAGTGCTCTTGCAGTTGAAGCTCAAAGTCAGTTTACCATCTTGTTTTATTCACCTTAGACAATTCAACCTTCGAATGAAGAGAGATACATCTCTTTTTAGTGATGACTTCAAAGTAGAAATATCAAACCAAGTAATTGATTATGATACCTCCCATATTTACACTGGACACATTTATGGTAAGTGTAACCCTTCAAAATGGATGAAAGTGTGGCAGTTTTAAACAGGAATTTTCTAATAGTACATGGAGAAATTTAATATCTCTATGATTAGATTATTGTTAAACTTTCATAATGCATCTAACACATTTAAACTCCCATCCTCATATATGCATCACACTTAACAAATGAGTATTTTATCTAATAATTTTCACAACCATAAAACTTGAATTTCAACTCTGTTTATAAACATACTCTTCATGGAAGTCTGACGCATTTAAAAAAAAAAGGAAAATGTATGCATTGAATAAAAAAGAAATTATGTGCCATTCTGAGTTTAAAGGAAAAAAAGTATAGAGTTACCATCATTTAGGGTAATAGACCTGATTTCAGTAAATTCAATAGGTAAAATTGATTAAAAATGAAGAAGAATTACAGAATTAAAAGCATATGAAAAGAAGAAATGGATTAAAATTTACTCTGCCCCTCTTTCTACTGTTTCTGTTTTCCTGAAGATCTTTCTTGGTGATCTTCTAATTGAAGTCTTGAAGTGAGCATTTTCAACTTTGAAAAGTAAAAAACACAGTTAGGGCTTCATGTACAGGTCAGAAGGCTTTTTGATAGTGTGATTCTGAACTTGCCTCAATGGAGGTGTATATAAACATCTTTTAGCAGAATGATCTTCCATGCTTTATATGGGAAAGGCTGTTGAGATGCTCCATGTTGTAGCAGTCAGTGATTAAACTTTGACAGTTGTACTTTTCCCCGATTGTGACTGCTTCAAATACAAATTCCCACTCTGCCAGGTTTGAACCTAGCTACAGTTTTAAGAAGATTATGCTTGAAGAGAGAAATGGATGTCTAGAATATAGGATAGTCTTTCTTTAAAAGCTTTCAAAGTTCCATTTATGCTCTGATCTTATTATCTATTTTATGTTTCTGATTGTATGAACAGATGTATAAGGACAGGATTTGACTATAGAATTACATGCTGTAAATGTAACAACTTTAAAATACAGAGTCAAATTCTTCCTTTTATGCTTTTTAAACGTGTCATTTTTGCACCTGATTGGGAAGCTGCTGAATTTGGTGACTGTGATTTTGCTGTAACTGTTTCTCTTACTGATGGGTAATCTTAGTCTTAAAAAATCAGACATGTCTTTCTGTTATACAGAATCTTATTATCCCAGAATTCATGCAGATTTTTAGCAGTTGGGAACTGGTACATGATTAGGATAATTATGCAAGTACCATGTGTTAGCAGTGAGCTTAACACCTTGGGTAGTGAGATGTTTGAAGTTTGCACAGGGCTGAAAGCTTTTTGAAGGGTATGAAAAAACTAATGCACTTTGTCCCTTAACAGGTGAACAGGGGAGTTTTACTCATGGGTCTGTTATTGATGGAAAATTTGAAGGATTCATCCAAACTCACAGTGGGACCTTTTATATTGAGCCAGCAGAGAGATACATAAAGGACAGAAACCTACCATTCCACTCTGTCATTTATCATGAAGATGATATCAGTGAGTATTTCCATTTTGTGCTACAGATGAAATATTTTTTTTATTAAATGTCAAGACCTGTAAGCCATTTGTAAGCATCAGCTGAGACTTTGGCTTGTGTATGACACCGTGAATCGTGCTGTCCTCAAATGATTCATGTGCAGTTATGGTGTGAGAGAGATTTATAGCAAACCAAAGTGAGTCTTCTTTATTCTGTTGCTTTAAGGAGTCCTTAGCAGTCAGGCTTAAGCGTGCAAGCAGTACATTTCCTACCCAATGGATACTTTGAAAATACATTCTTAAAATGATGTATACTAATTGTTCTTCTATGTGACCTAGAAAATAAAAGATAATAAAAGTTCAAGTCACTAAATGGCTACCTATATCTCATGAGGGTGACATTTGTGTGAAATAAAAACTTCCCTTCCATGTGGCTGTCACATGTGCCTTCAGAGAGCTCTTTAGCAGAGGTGGTGGCATCCAGTATATCCCATTTTACACAATAACTGATGGGTGTGTACAGAGAATAGTACTTAAATTTGACAAGTATAGCCCCAGAAATCTAGCTTTAGTGGCAAATGCTCGGAAGGATGAAAAAGTACCATGAAATACTTCTGCATCTTCAGAACTGATGCACTAGAGTTCACCTGCACTCTACCTGCCTGTTTATGTAGGATCAGTCTTCAGATGTAATACAGTCAGTTTTGTTTGATGCTTAAGTTATACTGAACCTCCAAAGTACTGCAGAAAAGTTGTGATTCCAAGTTTGAATTCTTCCAAGTAGATGTTGGCAGAGAGTCAGTTTAGCTTTTGGTTATTGAAGCTAACAAACTGTCTTTCCAAATAAGTGCAGGACTTCAATCTTGCTTAAAAATCAATTTAAACCATAGCTTCATTTAAAAACATGTCTCATCAGGCCATTGTGCAAACCCTAGAAGATTTGAGTTTGAAATCTCGTTTGCAATTGGATGAGGAGGCTTGGATTAGATAATTAGAAATTACTTGAACCACTCTGATAATGATATATCTATAAATCATTTACAAAGTATGTCATAATGAGACTGCATTGTGAAAAGCAGTGTCAAAGAATAGGAAGTTAGATGAGGAAAATTCCTCATTGTGATTTGGATTTGTATATTATAATTTTCTTGGTGCTGTAAGCCACTGAAAACAACATGGTTATTGCATATTGCTCTCCTTGATTACTTCTCTTGTGTGAATTCGGTGAAGAGAAGTGATCTTTCTCTGCTAAAAACTCAGCAAATTTGTGTGGGTTTTTGTATTTTACTTTCAATGGCAGTCTGCTGTCTCTGAGTATATTAAAATTGCTGTGAGCCAGCAAATATGTTTGTCCTTCCTGTTATCTCATTCTGTAAATATGATTACTAACCTAAAATCAGATAGAATTTCCATAATTTTAAAGAGCTTGTGAATGAAAGCATTTACTGGATTTATGAACAGTATCTGTTTTCTGACTAAGTGTGTATTTTCCTGGTGCTTACAATACCCATACTTTGAGAATATCTTTACAGGATAGCGTTCTGTATTTTTGATTCTCAGGGAAGCTGCAGCGTGACCTTCATTTTCATCCCTGCAGAGCATTGCTGGTCAGTTCAGCAGGGGGGAAGTCAGTTCAAAGGGGAGAAGGCAATTTTCCCTGTCAGCTGCAGCTGGAGTATTACTGGCTTTGCTGCTGTAGCAGGAGAGTAGTGGGGGAAAAGTAATAAAAAAGTTACAAAAGTCTGGCGTGAAACTGAGATACATCTTTCATTACATTGCTGTGAATAAGTCACACATACTTTTGAGTTTTGTGTTGCATCTTACAGGTCTCACTGAACAGGTCACTTCTTGATAGTGGCAATATTGGACTTCCACTTATGTAGGACTTTGTGTAAGTAAGTCACTGTCAGCTTCATAAAGGGTTTTATTAATTAACCTTGTTCAAAAGAGGGAGAGGAGCAAAGTAAGAGATGTAAGGCAGTGATGTGCCCAGTTTTCAAAGGTTGAGACAAGCAAGATGATTTTCTCATGTCCCAGTTCCTTATGCTGTAAATAGTGAGTGACTAAAATACTCTTCACTGTTATCGAATACTGACGGAAATAGAACTGTGCCTTAAAGAAGCAGATAAATTGATTTTATGAGAGTTACTATTGCTGTTTTGTAGGAGTGATCTCTGTTGGAAGAGTAAATGGATTGCTTTGGGAACTGGAAAAAGTAATGATGAAATTGTTTCTTACTAATACCTTGTTAAGGTGAATGGGAGCAGGATATGTTGGGGTGTTTTTAGTTATTCAGTTGATGGTATTTTGGCTTACATTGTTTTTCCTGTTGAATCTAGTGCAGCAAAACCATCAGTTAGAAACAAAATCATATTATCAGAGGGCATGGTCTAAATCTATTCCAATGAGCCACATTAAAGCAGCAGTACAGTATGGCTTCCAAATCACCAAGTGAATGAACATTGCTGCTTGCTCAGCAGGGTTGAAAATAGCCCATCCTGGAGCGAAGTCTAAGCAGCACTATTTAAAAACACATCACTCCTGTTGGTTGCTGCCAGTGCAGTCTGATGTGCATGTGTTCTGATTGTATAGTGTCACTTTAGTCATTGGGATCATAGATGCTGCTAGGATTTCTGTTGTCTGAAATATCTGGAGTGTACAACCACTTCTGTCTCTTTCTGAAGAGTGCTTCTGAAGCTAAATTATTTTTGTCTTTTGTGAGACCTATTTTTGTGTTGAACTGCAGCTCTAAAAAAACCACAACTCAAAAAAGCTAAGCTTTATGGTAGATTTGTTGTTAATTTATTGTCACTGCTCTAATCTAAAGCTAGCTCTTGTGAAATAGAGTCAAACCACTACTATCTTACATAGAACAAAAGCAACAACAATAATCACATTTCTAACTCAGGAGGGACTGAGGTTAAAAGTCATCTTTGCTTTAATTTAGGTATTTTTTGGTCACCCATGTTTCAGCCTTTTGCAACAATGTGCTTTTTAGTGCTTTTCAGAAACCACAATGCAACATATGATTAGCATCTCAATGAGTTCTTTTTCAGTAGTTAAACAAAAGTTGTTTTGTAAATGGGGATTATATTGTCAACTTTATAAGGCAGCTTTTGTCTGTTACAGTGTATCTGGTGACCAGTGGAAGGCAGCCTTCTATTCATGACTTGAAACACAAGTTGAATGATTTTAGTTTCTAAACCAGTCTTGATCACACTATTTTATAATTTAGGGCTAGAAAGATGCAAATTGCTGCTTACATTTAAGATATTTGGGAAACATTTCTTTAAGGTTGAGGATTTAATTTAAACTATATTTACTTTTTTAAAATAATATTTGCTTCAAGTGTATCCCTGAGTTCATCCTATAAACTACAAAATTAGTATTTCGTCAGATCAACAGTATAACAGGAAGATTCTGTTCAGACCTTCAGGAAACTTAACATGGTCACTTTGTTGTCTTTATGGTCTTGGAAGAACCATACTACTAAAAACAGAAAGTGAAGTGGTTTGTAATTTTACAGTGCCCTGTCTGCTAAATGGTCTGACCATTGCAGACTGTGTTATAATGAGAACCTGGTTTCTTTTTCATCACATTGCAATGACAGTTGTCATGGGAGCACAGTGTTACAGAGTGCTGCAAATGAAATCTGTAATAAGGGGGGTTTTTTTGTATCTGCTTTCATTTGAATTTTATTCTGGCATTATTGGTTTTGCTAGTATTGAGCAAACCTCTGTGGCTGTTAAAGAATTGAGTTTTCGTCATTTGTAATGGAAGTTTGATGTCATCCTTGTCCCAGATGCCTAAATCCAGTAATTATTAAGTAGTTCACTTAAATGCTTAACAGATCATACTATTTACTGATAATTAGAAGAAGAAAAACCAAATGTTCAGGAATGTCTTTGTGGAAGGTAGTACACTTCCTTAAAACGAAAAAGTTCTTATTTTGAGCATCTGGAGTTGTGTATATCATTAAAAATAATCTGCTATCTAGTTAGAATAAGACATTGTCAGAAATCATGAAATGACAAGATTTTGTGGGTGTTTTTTAGATTTATTGTTATTCTATTCTACTCTTTATTATTTTTTAACATTCTGCCAGGATGTACAAAAAACCAAAAAATGGACAGTATTGGAAAAGAAAAAGTTGGGGACTTTTTTGCCTAATGATTTTTCTAGTTAGAAGATGGAACCTGTTATTAACCTCTTCTGCTATAGCTCTCTTGGAAAATAGACTTCTGCTTTTTCCTGAGCTCTGCATTCACTGTAAGCAATCAGTTTGTGGTGAAGGCATGTTTTTTTTCCTTTTCACTTAACAGGGTTGTGGTATGGGTAGGCTAAGAAGCTCTTGATCCCAAAGAGCTGCACAGAAAGCTGGCACATCTCAGAACATTGAAAAGTTTCACAAGAGCATGCACTGGACTTCTGTCTTGTGGGCCGAAATGTCCAGGTCATCTGGCACCATGTAGTTCTTGCTTAGCTTCAGAAATTTAAAAATGGAACTGCTGCAGGGGAAGATGGAAATGGGAGGTCTCAAAAGATGAAGAGAGAATGGTGCTTTCACAGTTTGGGGGCAGTTCAGCATTTAGCAAATAGAAACTTCATATGCAACTGTCCCCGTAAGTTAGACATGGTTCCAAAGTGAACTGTCCTGTATTACCTGTCTCCTGTGATTAGCAGGGAGGTTTCAAATCTATCCGTGGGGAATTTGTCTTTTCCAGCACATGCAAAACCTTGGCAATTGCTGTTGCAGACTGTTTTGTGTTCGGTTTTTTGTAATTTTAACTGTCATGGCTTTAAAGTGTTTCTTACTAGATTATTACTTTTGAAGTGAGAAATATTTGAATCGCAGGCAGTCAGTATAAAAAATGTGTTAAGGGATTTCCTAACATCTTTGGGAAACAAGATAGAGAGAAAAGACAGGTTATTTTGTGTAATACACTGAGAGCATTTATTTCCAGTACTGTTCTGTCAGTTGTCATAATGCTTCAGAGTGGGGCTCCTGCAGGAGTTGCTTTCAGGGTACACTGGTTTTCTGCAGGGGCAGTGTGTGGTGGAAGGGCAGGATGGGCCCTGGGTAACCTGCTGTTGTTGCAGAGATAAAGTCAGTGGTGTGAAGTCAGGTTGTAGGTAATGAAAATTTGCATCAGACTTAAAACAGTAGAATTTTTTCGTACTATTATGGGAGGAAAAAAGGGTGGTGGAGATGGAGAAAGGAAGGATCATATCTACAGTCCTTTGCTCGTAACTCCAATCTAGTGGTATTAAAGAGGATCCCAGAAAGTACAAGATGACTCCAACAGAGTGGGTTTTTGTTTAATATTGGTTGTAGCCAAGTCAGTGTTCCACTATTGTGCTGGAGCAAATTGGGTGAGGTGACTTTTGCACTAAGAGCATATTTTTCTCTTTTTCTCTCCATTCTTCTGGCACTGTTCCAGGGCTAATTGTGCTGGGAGGAATGTGATGAGACAGCAGTTCAAAAGTGGTATTTGGGTGGTGGTAGAAATTGAAATGAGGGAAACTAATATGCAGAAAATAATGAAGTAATATTACAAGGTAAGCTGTATATTGACATAGTTTAGCAGTATCATGCAGTATGGCTGCAGGAAACAGGCACAAGAGTCAAAGATGATTAAAGGCAGCTGTCAGATGAAACCATATTAGAGCCCATACTCCAAGGGAGCACATCTGCTGTGCTCCAGCTGCTGCCAGGCCTTGACTCCACATCCTAGACTAGAGCTAGTCCAGGGCAAAATCACCTGAAATGCATGTAATGTGGGCATCAAGTCCTTGGTGCCTAGGCTTTACAGGTCTGCTCTTACATGTCTGTTCTATTTACTCTGTGAATTTGGATCCTCTCAGTAAACAAAAATAAAAAACAAACCAAACAACAACTTCCAAAAACCAAAAAACTTTGGTAAAGTTTGCACGTTTCTGACAAAAGTGGCACTCTGTTGAGATGCTAAAACTGTGGTTTGCCCTACTGAAACGGACTTGTTAAGTTTTCAAATCTCTGGCTACCATAATCTGTATTCCATTATTACTTACTTGGGCACCAATTTATGATGGAATCCAATCTGCAAAGAAATTGAAGGGACAAGTATTCAGTACTTCTCATCTTCAGAGGAAGCTTCTGCAAATACAGGTTACAAACCTGCAATAGGTACTGACAGTAAAACCTTAGCATGTGTGTCTGAAGCACATGAAGTCTGCACTGGCAAGTATTGCAAGAGTTGCCCTTGTTAAACAGGTGATTGTAGCATATTCTCACTAGTTTGGATCTCCAGCATGTTTAACTAACATATAGTGGTTAACTAAACTATAGTTCTATCCATTAGTGTATTCTGTCCATTCCCTTCTTATGTATTGGTAGTTAAGTAGCATAATGTGAATACTTCAAAAAAATCTGTGGAAGATTAATAAAATAATAAAATCCTCTGAGAACGTTGGCAAGGTTTCTTAGCTCATTTACCAAGTAGCATAAAAAACCCCTTTGTCTTATCCAAGCAGTTTTTAGTATTCTTGATCTTTAATAACTTGTGATGTCATTTTTTGAAGGCTGATTTTAGTTAAAGCAAGTGGGTACAGATGTGTAAATAAAAGCTCTCATTTTTATGTTAGACACTGCTCATTGTATTTTCTTGTGCTGCCTGAGAAAATAATGTTAAGAAGCAAATGTCTCTTTTGTTCTGTTTGTAAAACTAAGAATGTCTTAGTAGAAATACTTAATGAATAAAGGCTGAATAAACCTTGAATCTTCAAATGCTTCCCTCAAACCACATGCACAATATTGGACACAAACTGAATAAATTGCAGTGATGCAGCCATATTTTGGACTTGTACTTGGAATTTGAAAACTCAACCTGGCCTTCCTCTTTTTAGAATATCCACATAAATATGGACCACAAGGAGGTTGTGCAGATCATTCAGTATTTGAAAGAATGCAGAAGTACCAGATGACTGGTATAGAAGAACCAACAACAGAGGTACAACAAAGGCTAATGGATTATGTTGATTAGTAGTTAGTGTGAAAACTTCCTATTTCTTGTATGTTGTCTCTTTTACTTATGGTGAGCCATCATGCCTCCACATTGTGAGATATTTAAATTATTGCTCCAGGTTTCCTTTTACATAATTTTTCTAAATTCTTCTTCTTATTGCTTCTGTAGCATAGATGTTCTACTTAAAGTCTTAATGAATCCTTCATGATCTCAAATTTTTCAACTATTAGAATTTTAGATGGATGTGGAAATCAAGCTTGAAATGAGGAACATACTTAATTGCAGTTGAGAAGGAAGAGTCTCAAGATCCCTTGATCTCCAAGTAATACATTGGTTCTAAAGAGTAATAACTTCTAGATTTTTCAGTTACATTAATGTAACACTCTTAGGATATCTGAGTGCTTTCAGTGGAAAATTGACTGATATTGTTGGGAGGGTCTTCCTGGCAACCCTGTAAGCTTGAAGGGGTTACAGCACATTGCAGGTTGGCTGCTGTAAGAGGTAAATGTCCTGTGGAAGGAACTTGTGTACCTGTGTAGAGTCCCACAGTGGGTTTGCCTTCAGGTTTGCACCACATGTAATGAAATATTTTTTTCCAACAGCAAGTTACTGAGTTTCTCTTAGACTTAGCTGTGTTCTGAGCTGTTCCAAGTCTTGGCATAATTTTGTGGTGTCAGCTAAATCTATACCCAGAAAACTATGCAATAAGACTTGTTAAATAGCATTAGCAACTTAGTTTATTTATGCTGTGACTCCAGAAATAGTAAAAATTAATGCACTTTTCAGCATTGGTAACAATAACATGCTTTCCCAAAAAAATTTGCTTGTAAGACTTCATGGAGAGAGAGAGAGGGCCATCAGCCAGTGAGTAATGTAAGGCCAATGTGCTCCCAGGTACTGACTGACCAGTGTTCCTTTAACTTCATGTTCAGTGTCCGATTTGTTCTGTGCTGGAGTGCTTAAACATTTCTGTTTGCTGAGGTAACTGACTAAGGGAATTACAATTTGAAATAACTGGTGTTAGGGAAGGTGCAGTGAAGTCCCACCAGTGCTGATTTTTTTCTTAATCTACCAACTGGTTGTTCATCTTAGAAAAGGATTATAAAAAGGAAAATTCCAAAGATCACATGAATGAAAAAAATCTATGTAATTGCCTTTTTTAATACAAAATGAAATGCAGGGAGAGCTTTTGCTAAGATGACTTTCAAAGTATTTGAAAACTGTGTGTAATGTACTTAATTCAAGATTCATCAAACTTTGCAAGTTAAAAAGAATGAAAATCTGTTTGTATTAGTGGAGTATGTTTATAAAAATTCATTGTTGTTTTTAGGTAATCTAGTTCAGCATGTAGAGCTACAAAAATAATGTAATTCTTTCCTGTGCATGTGTAGAAGCCTGTTGAAGAGCCTAAGAAGGATGATCCACAGCTTTTGAGAAAAAAGCGTGCCACTCAGGCTGAAAAAAACACGTGTCAGCTGTACATCCAGACTGATCATTTATTCTACAAGCATTATGGAACCAGGGAAGCTGTGATTGCACAGGTATTTCCAATCCTTGTGTTTTAAATCACCTGCTTTTACTTCGTGTAGTCTTGATAAATTTCATGTAACTTATCTGTATGTATTTTTACTTATTTACTTTATAATCTCGTTTCATTTGTTAAAGTGGTCTTTAAATAATTGAAACAGCATTTTTTATTTTGCTGAAAAGATTCTGTTTCTGTGACAAAAGTCCTGGGCACTTGTGCCTCCTTTAATGGCAGCTCTGGTGTGCTTAGCTCCTCTGAGCAGGACATGCAGTCTGACTGTTCTCAAGTCTTACTCAGAAAAATAGTATTTCGTTCAGAGTTCTGTCCTGTTTGACAGCCTGCCAAGCCTCACTTTTAACACTTGCATAGGCTTCCCTTTGAAATTTTAGCTCAAAACCCTGTGAGCTAATGATGCTGAGATCTATTTCTGTAGTATCTGATGTAGTGGATGGTTAAGAAAGCAGTGGCAGCTAAAGGCAGATGCTTTTCATTTGTCAGTGTACTATTAACTGGGAAAAGGGTCGATTTGATTTAGTGGTTTTGCTCATAATTTGCTAAAAATAAGCATGTTAATGTACTTCTCCTGAAGTCTGAAGTTTCACTGCCACTTGCAGATCTGAATTTTACTATTTATTCATCGCTCTGTATGTATGCAATTTGAGTAACATTTTTCAAAGTTCTGAAGTCACCCTCAAAATCAGCTTTTTAGTGTTAACATTTCTGTGTGCTCTTAGAAAAGATAAATGATTAGTTTTTCCATATTGTGTTCTACCAGAAATGAAAGAATAATTCTTAACAAGTAAATTCTTTTCTCCAAAAAAGAAATACGGTGCTTTGAATATGATTTGAACTACAGTGTCGTCTTACTAAAGCAGTGAATAAAGGAGTATCACAAACAGGTATCTGAAAGTTGGTGGAATTATGTGTTTAAAAAAAGGCAAATGGCAAAATCCCTTGGTGATATCTGGCATGGTGGTAATGCAGGTACTGGCAGTGATTTATTTCCATCATGGGCCATCATTTAATTACAAAGGCTCGTTAGAATTCCTAGAGCACAATATGATATATTGTAGAAGTGTAGGCCTTGCAGCTGTTGCTGTTTAAGATGTGCTATAGTGTAGTGCACAGATCTCTGAACTGTAGGTACTTTTGGTTTTGACAGATTTCCAGCCATGTTAAAGCGATTGACACAATTTACCAGTCAACAGATTTTTCAGGGATCCGTAACATCAGCTTCATGGTGAAACGAATCAGAGTAAGTTGTGCTGGAAGTGCTTTCAGCTTCATTGATGCTGTTGGGAGTCTGTGTTCTTCAAATGTCCTCTTCCTGTTCACTTGTACCCATTTATTGTTTTGTAACAGTTCTTTAGCACAGGTGTCTCTGCAGTAAATGATGCCCTAAACCATTTATTTGGTTTGGTTTTAGTGTTTATTGTCAAAAGCCCACTACTTCTGTAAGTAAGCTGTGACCACTTTGTCTATGGGAATCAACTTACTTTGTTTAAGCACCACGTTGTGTGGTGAATAGACTATTGCTAATGTCCAGGAACTTTAATACTAAAATAGAGAATGGCTGTCCAGGTTGAGACTTCCTTGTAAAAATGATAATTTAGGAGGATAAATAGAAATTTTCGGGTACTGATGGAAAGGAAATAGAAGGAAATAAGAGAATGGCGATTTACTACACAAATGCAATTCTTCATTTATTGTTGCACTTTGTTTTCTAAATATTGAGGTGATAGCTTGTCAAGGCATGTAAATTTTAAACATCATCTTTAACTATGTAACATAGCAAGGTACTGACTACAGTAAGCCTCTTAGCTGGCATGTGCAAGTGGAAATGAATCCTGTCTTACTGTTTGTTTCAATTTACTTTTAGATTAACACAACTGTAGATGAGAAGGACTCTTCCAATCCCTTTAGGTTTCCTAACATTGGTGTGGAAAAGTTTCTGGAACTGAACTCAGAACAGAATCATGATGATTATTGCTTGGCCTATGTGTTTACAGACCGTGATTTTGATGATGGAGTCCTTGGTCTGGCTTGGGTTGGAGCCCCTTCAGGTAATTCTATACAAGCCTTCAGTGCTATGAGATAAATCATTGTACCCAAACACTAGAAGAAAGGTAGACTGTGTCTTAAACTGACAGGGAACACACAGAAATCTCCTAGCTTTTCACAATTTTGGTTGGAAGGTTTAATTTTTTTTTTTTTTTGTACTGTGTCATTTCAATTCATCTTTCTGTCCTTCTGATGAGCAGGATATGAACATAAAGAAAAGCATATGTATTTTGTTATGCAAGGGTGATATTATTTGGATTGCTTTTTATTTGTGGTAGCTATGAGTGACCAGTAAAGTGACAGATGAAACAAGTATTTCTGCTCTATATAAAAAGAGCTTACCAGTATGCAGTTTAAATTTTGTAGTAGATCTACACTACAGAACCTTTAAGTTTTCTAGGTAGTATTGAAAGAAATTTTTTTAAATCAGTGAGATCTTCTTCTGGGAGATAAAAGAAAAATTATTGTGTAACTCTTGTTGAACTGATTCTCATTAGTTTCAGTCTAGTTGTGTGTTTTGGGTCTAAAGCATGTCCTTTGATGTAAAAAAATCTCCATCTATGAGACTTTGCAAGAGACTGGATACCTTAATGAGAACATTATTGAGAGCTTCAACAGAATTTGAGTAATGGTGAAAGAAACATGAAACTGTTCATAAAGGGTGAGAGATCAATATACCCATGACTGCCATATGTTAGAGGGACCTGTGTGGACTAACCTTAGTGACTGTGGAGGAACCATAGGAAAAATAATGGGCAGATGGTGAACAAAAGAGAGAAATTGGGTATGTGATGACTAGTTGTGTATACACTGAGCAAGCATGGGATGAATTGGAATGTACAGTCCCTAAACACTGCTTCCAAAACTGAATTTACTTGAGAAAAACTGTGATCTTTGAGATTCTCATCCTTAACACACATGCTGACATAGATTAAATGGGATATGTCACTAAATTGAAATTTTACTTCAGAAAGGTAAACTTCTTTAGAGTGATTTTTAGACACCAATTGCATTAGCAATAGAATAGGTGAATTTTAGAACATTAATAATGCGTCAGTAAATACTCAAGTTACAGAAAAATTTTGTGAAATAAAGTCAAAATTTTGGGAATTTACCAAACAGGAAGTGTTTGACTTGACTTCCAATCTTCTAAACATGAGTCTCATTAACCAACACATCAAAAGCATTTTCAGCATTTTCAGCTTTAGTTTGTATTTTTTTCTGACAATGATAAATAGGTAGTGTTGAGCATTTTAAATAAATGCCCTTGCTGTGAGAGAGGATCTCCAAATTTACCATAGACTTTTTTACTCAGGGTATAGATTGAGGCTACTTCTATTGGACATTATACCCTGCTAGTCTTGTACTACAGGTGTGATGAAATAAGGGCTCATCTGTGCAAGGAATGCCCAAAATAGTTCTTAATAGCTATTCTAAACCGCTAACTTAATGTGTGAATGTATCCAATCACTGTTGAGAGCATTAGTGTGAATAAATCTAATCTACTTTCAAGGTTGTGTTGATATTAATTGTAGAGAGCTCTTAGTCCATAAACCTGTTTGTTGCTCTGGATGTTGGTAGACAAGTAACACTTCTTTCCCTAAATGTGTGACTGTTGTACTTTTGTCTGAGTG
Organism: Lanius collurio; assembly: GCA_020086605.1. Lineage (NCBI taxonomy): Eukaryota > Metazoa > Chordata > Aves > Passeriformes > Laniidae > Lanius > Lanius collurio. The sequence goes on from JACBWW010000021.1 coordinate 4,672,848, forward strand.
CAGGAAGCTCTGGTGGGATATGTGAAAAAAGCAAATTATATTCAGATGGTAAGAAGAAGTCTCTGAACACTGGAATCATCACTGTCCAGAACTATGGTTCTCATGTGCCCCCCAAGGTTTCTCACATTACTTTTGCACATGAAGTTGGGCATAACTTTGGTTCCCCTGTAAGTATTACTGGTGATCTGTTAACTCATTCTCAGCCATTTCAAAGGGTGTGATTTACAAATGGAAGTTTTACTTCTTATAAGCAAGGAAAGTAGAATCCTGACTCCATGAGCATATGTGCATGTACATTGTATACAAACAAAATGCATGGCAACTGAGCCCTTTTATGATTATTTGACAGCACTGGTGCAACAGTGCATTTTGTGAATTGTTTATTTATATTAGTTCAATCCCTTACAAAGGTGCTTTGTTATTGTTCCATAAATACTTCCCTGTTTTTATGAAGAGTAGGGTCACGCACATCTTGTTAAATGTATCGTACTTCATCCTGGAGAGAAGGAAGAAGCGCTGCAAAATTGATTAAGATGACACTTTATTCAACAAATGGCTCATGTTTATGTTAGATTATTTACACTCACAAGTTTATCTAAGAAAACAGTGGAGGAAATTAGGATACCAACAAGAAGGATTTTGAACAGAACTGTTTCACAGTCATTTAGGGATGCAACTTGTTTGTGGCAAGCTTGAAAGGATGAGGCTTTTTGTTTTGCCAGTGTGTAATGCATTTCATTCCTCACACTTGATAGTGTAGATGCAGTTCCTGGCTGACAAGAGTCCTGCTCTGTTTTGAAGGTCTCTTTGTACCTCCCTCAAAGCAAACCAGAGGAATGGACTGTGATTTTTGATAACTCCTCCTGCTTTTACTCCACAGAATGCTGATTATCCTTTTGTGATCATAAAGCCACTCTTTTTAGGAGATGGTGGCTTTTCCAAGTCTGTATTCATTCCAGGACATGCACTTGGGGGGTTCATTACCAAGAATACAAATATGATGTAACTTAGAAATTAGCTACTTGCTACAGTTGTCTTGGGGGGAAAAAAAACCCACAACAACAGAACAAAGAGAACCCAAAATCAAACCTTGAGTTTACATGTAGTTTTTATATTGAAAGAAACCTGTGAGCATAAGGTGGTGGTTTATTTTTTTTTATTCTGCGTTAAGGCTACCAAATCCGGGTTACTTTTGCAACTGCCATGATTGAGGTAGTTGTAAAATATTTGTCTTGCAGCATGATTCTGGAATGGAGTGCACTCCTGGAGAGTCCAAGAACTTGGGACAGAAGGAAAATGGCAATTACATCATGTATGCAAGAGCTACATCTGGGGACAAACTTAACAACAATAAGTTCTCTATCTGTAGCATTCGAAATATCAGCCAAGTTCTAGAGAAAAAGAGAAATAATTGTTTTGTTGGTATGTATTTAATCCTCCGGAAAGCAGAATGACTAAGATATTACTGTAAGGCTTAATTAAAAATTTCTTTTATTTATTTTTATTTATCTTATTTTTTTTAATTTACTAAAAGATTCTGCAAGTAAAGAATTGAATTTGAGATCTCCAGTACTATGTCAAGTTCTGGGCTGCCCAGCACAGAAACAGCAGGACATACTGGAGTGAGTCCAGCAAAGGGCCACAAGGATTATTAGGGGATTGGAGCATCTGACTTATGAGGAGAGCCTAAGAGAGCCCGTTTAGTCTGGTGCAGAGAAGGCTGGGGGAGGCTCTTCTCTGTCTTTGTAAATGCCTGGTGGGAGGGAGTAAACAAACAGGGTCAGACTGTTTTCAGTCATGCTCATTGTGAAAGGACTAGAGGTAAGGAGCACATACTAAACTACAGGGAATCCTATTTAGGCATTAAAAAGAATTTTGCATTAATTTTTCTTTCTGGAGTCTGATGTGTAACCTCTCAAAAATTTTGTGAGTCTGTGTTCACCCAGGTGTGCACATCTACTCAGTAGGTTTGGATTTTGGAGTAGTTCACCCCAGTACCATCAGCCTTTGCCTCTGATGGTTAAAGGAGGGCAGGAAAGGATGCAGCTCCCTTGGGGACTGAGCAGAAAGCTTGTTCTTACACTCCCACTCTTATCAGCCAAAACCTTTTACTCAGAGGCTTGAAATTCTATGAATTGTGGGAATGACTAAGCTGGGTGGCAAGCAGTAATGTAAGCTGACTTGAGCCGTAGTCTAAAGTCCAGCTTGACCAGGCTCTTTCAGTTATGATTAGCTGGATGCTTGTTAACGTTTATAAGTATTTGCATATTCTTTGTACTGCTTTGTACATAAATATACTGGCATTTTTCAGAGTCTGGGCAGCCCATCTGTGGTAATGGGCTGGTTGAGCAAGGAGAACAGTGTGATTGTGGATACAGTGACCAGTGTAAAGATGAATGCTGTTACGATGCAAACCAACCAGAAGATAAAAAATGCAAGTTAAAACCAGGCAGAAAATGCAGGTATTGTGCATGTTTGTTACCCTACACTTTAATTTTGGGCATTTAGTGGGAACTCTAACGGGTATTTCAGAATCTGAATCTGCTTACCTGCATTTTTATGAAAATATTGATTTTGTTTAAAATGCTTTAAAATGAGTGAGAAGTCCATAAGCATAATTTTGGTATGGGAAAAATTATTTTCAAGTCACAGTTTGATTAGCACAAATCAGAATTTTTTTGAGTGGTTGAGTAGGTTTCAGGGTGAACAGTTCATTTGGAATGGTTCATGCTTTTTCTTGGCATCCACAATTTGTGTTTCTTTCCAGCCCCAGCCAAGGCCCATGTTGCACTGCCCAGTGTGAATTTAAATCGAAGACAGATAAGTGTCGGAATGATTCCGACTGTGCTAAGGAAGGAATGTGTAATGGTGTCAGTGCTCTCTGTCCTGTGTCTGAACCCAAAGAAAACTTCACAGTGTGCAACAGGAACACTCAAGTTTGCATCAAGGGGGTATGGTTTTTACAGTCTTATGTATCTGCTAATGTTGTTTATTGCAGGGCACTGTATTGTGAATGGATGTAGTTTCTATACTTACTGCAGAGGGGAGTGCAAGCTCAGTCTTTTTTTCAGTATAGATGTTTGATTTATTGGTGTCAATCAAAATAACAGTGAAAGTACACCAAGGATTAAGAAGTAGGTAACAAATCCCAAGGTAGCCATACTGTCTGAGAAAGTTACATTTTAAGGTTTTTGTAAAAATCAGGATTATGAAAGTGTTTTATTTTCTGGTTCCACCTTTTCATTTCTCTTCAGTCTTGGTCAAGTAATTCTGTTGCCTTAGAAAACTGGATATACTGTCAGCAGAGGTTGAATATCATTTATTGGCAATACACATTTCCTCCAAGCATGTACGTACAGCATCGATGTGAAAGCATATGGAATTAGAATTATTCTGAACTGCCATTAGTCTCCTGGGTTAAAGGGACCATGGCAGTTGCTATGAAATATTGATGGGAAGTCTCTTATAAACTGATCTGTGTTTACTTGAAAGCAGACACAAGCAAAAATTGGCCTCTTAAAGACTTGTAACTTGTGTTGCTCTAGTCTGTTTTCCACAGTCGAGGATTTTAATCAAATACTGCTTGTAATATTTTTCAGCTAATTTATAGCCATCTTAAAGATAGAGGAATTGTCTTTGTATTGTTACTGATTTTGAAACAAGATAATAAATACACTTAACTATGAGTTTGAAGGATTCTCATGCAGTGAAATTAAATACAGACTCTTTCTGCCGTTATTTTCTGCTATTCTCCTAGAGAATTGTTTGTGAATACATGCGTTTGATTTATTTTTCTAACCATGATTTTGAGTAGTCATGTTCCAGTGTGAACTGTAGTGCTGTGTGTGTTTTGCAGGGTACTCTGAGGCTATAAAAGAAGATACTGTGTTAAAATATAAAATAGGGTAAATCACCTTCTAAAAACTAGAAAATATGCCACAATATTGAAGCTGAATAGCTGTAATAATTTTTTGTTTATAAGCGTTAGAAAAAAATTGAAGCAGTTGTTTTTATTGATAAGCATCTTTAGACCTATGATTATGCTTTCAGGTATTAATTTTTAATATCTTTCCTAATGTCGGTGTGCTTAAAGGTGAAATTGATTTTTGTGGTGTTGTGCTTTTGTCTCCCACAGCAATGTGCCGGCTCTATCTGTGAGAAGCATGGCTTGGAGGAGTGTACGTGTGCTAGTTCAGATGGCAAGGATGACAGAGAGCTGTGCCATGTCTGCTGCATGAGAAAAAGTAAGATTTGTCTGAGTCATAAGTGTAAATAGAGCAGGGAGGGGTCTGAGAAATCTGCTCATGGTGTTTGGACTCAAGTTTTTGTTAGCTTGAGAGCACTTTTTTTCATATGTAGTTTCAGGCAGACATTGCATTGTTTTTTGTAGGAAATAAACAATGTATATTGCATTTTTACAGATTAATGGAAAAGCATTTTGAATAATTGAATACTAGGGCGGGTATTCATGGGCAGATGTTGCAATATAATAATGGTTTGATTAATTTGTATTCATTTTTCAGTGGACCCAGCTACTTGTGCAAGCACAGGCTCGAGCCGATGGCAGGAATACTTTCATCTTGAAACCATTACTTTGCAACCTGGATCTCCCTGTAATGATTTCAAAGGCTACTGTGATGTGTTTATGAGGTGTCGGCTTGTAGATGCTGATGGCCCTCTAGCTAGATTAAAGAAAGCAATTTTTAATCCAGAACTATATGAAAATATTGCAGAATGGATTGTGGTAAGTGTGTTTTTATATTACAAGTCTAATATGAAATGTTCTTGGTAATCAAGATTCATAGTTAAGTGTTGTAAGTGTTGCTCTATATGCAGAGTGCTTCAGCATACTTCAAAATATAATTAGCCCTTTTACTAGTTTTTCTGTAAGCACCCCGTGTGCAACAAATAAATTTGCTAGATTGAAGGGAATGGAAACAAATAACAAATAAATAGTATCTGTTATTACCTCTGTTCATTCACATTTTTAGTTTACTGTTCTTTCATGTTTTAACTCTTCATATTTGAATGCTCTGACTTCTTTTTAAGAGCTAAGTATTTTGATCTTTAGCATTCATCATTTTTATTGTGCTGGATGACACTTTAATAATAACGTACTGGAAGAAGAGCTAGAGTGAAACGCCGTTGGAGAGCTGCATAGACAGTTTTGTGTAAGCTGTAGGTTGTTTTAGGCTTATCCAGCTCTCTCAGTGTCTATGTTCTGTGATGTACCCTTCTGATACTGGAATGTAAGTATTGGAGCTTTTCTGTGGAAGAAGTTTGGGGACATTCTTTAAAATGTTACGGGCATATATTCTTGGTGATGTTTCAGAAAGGCTTTTTGATGACTTCTAAAACAGAAAAAAGCCATATTCAATATTCTCTGTCTCTTGTGCATGTGTGCCAACCCCCACAAAATCTTTTTGTTGTTGTGGCTTTGTTTTTTAGGCTTATTGGTGGGCAGTGTTGCTTATGGGAATTGCATTAATCATGCTAATGGCTGGCTTCATTAAGATATGCAGTGTTCATACTCCAAGCAGTAATCCAAAGTTGCCTCCTCATAAACCACTTCCAGGTGAGTACTCCAACGAATTATTGGGAAATGTTTTCTCCTCAGCTGTTTTGTTCCAAAGAGAAATTTCAGGTGTCTCAACCTATAGTTCTTGGTCTGGCACTGTGAAACTACAAATGGAATTATGCCAGTGAAACAATTCATGAAAATCTAATTCTTGCCTTATTTTCCTATAACATAATATGCATATCAAAAGAAAGCTTTGAAGACTTCTTCCAGTGTCAGAGTGCCTTTTATTTCTTATTCCATGCTACATTTTGTAAGAATTGGCCTGTTCAAGGAACTGCTGTTGAGATCCTGAAACGTAGTCTGTATGTCCTCCATGCAGTTACTCATCTAGTTAAAACTTGGCAAGTTTAAATCTGAGGCCTTCCAGAAAAATACGTGTATTTAATTTGCGTGGCTAGGGCAACACTTTTGAAAATAACTTGAGTTTTTACAATTAATTTTAATAATGGCTACTTTTCTTTGAAACAGGCACTTTAAAAAGGAGGAGACCACCACAAACCACTCAGCCCCCACAGCGGCAAAGGCCCCGAGAGAGTTATCAGATGGGACATATGAGACGCTGACTGCAGCTTTTTGCCTTGGTTCTTCCTAGTGCCTACAATGGGAAAACTCACTCCAAAGAAAACCTGATAAGTCATTGTCCCCAGTCTAACTCTCAAAAATTGAAGAGGAAAAAAAAAAGCATGATATGCCCTCAAAACAAGTGGGAGTGGTTAATTTTTAATGAGAGAATCTTCCAGCTCAAAAAGAAGAAAAGTGTTTTTCTTGAATATTTTTAATTTAGTGGCACAAAGTCCTAGCATATCATGATTCTTTCCCCCTTCTGTGCTCTTCATTGCTGCATTTTCTTCACTTGCAGGCAAATATGGCTGTAGTAAAACTTTTACTCAAGAATTGAGAAAAAGATATATTTTTCAACTGCCAGACAAGGCTAGGAAGCTAGACCACCTCAGCATTGGAGACATTACTTGTCAATGTATATACATTGTTATATGCAGACATGTATTTCTAACGTACACCCGTACTTGTGTGCAATTGTAAACAAGAGAATTGCAATATGGATGTTTCTTTGTATTATAAAACTTTTCCGCTATTAATGAAGAAATTACTGTTTAATTGACATACTCAGGATAACAGAGGATGATGGTGTGTAGTGGTCAAGGGTCCTGTGATGCTTTACACAGCAATTTTGAATCCAATCACACTTTTTTTATCGTTATCAAAGTTGTTTCAAGTACTCATTTCATCTTTATCCAACAGCTGCTAAGACACAGCATACAAGACTGGATGGTCTTAGGGAGATTTAACAGGTGTTCTGCAAACTTTGCAATTGTCAGAATGTTTCAAAAATGTTTTATGTAAGTGTCTTCCTTGTAGCTCAGCATAAATATTTTTAATTCATCTGATTATTCAGTGAAATAATGAATAGTTAGATCAAATATTTCCATGCTTTATTAGAAAGTTCTGCCTGTTACTCAGCTTGTTTTGAAAATTGCAACCACTTTATTTGGGCTGTTCAGATGTTCTTACAGTTTGGTAATCAAGTTCATGTTCTAAGGGATGTGGAAAGAAAGAAAAGCTGTAGTTTTTTATTTTCTATTTTAATTTATCAAGTGTTTGGATAACTTTTCAGCATGATACTGTTGATTGATAACCACTAAAGTAGAGTGATTTGCCCAGCTACTGTGGCAGAGTTAAAACTGTAGCTAGGACTACCAATTTTCCCACATTTATACCAGTAGTGAAGTTCAACAGCACAATGTCCCATTCCAGAGTTTTTATTACGAATGTAAATAATTGGCATTTTTGAAGATGAAATAAAAGATGTCTTAAGGTGCTTACTGCTATGCAGGAGATGAAAGGGGGCATTACAAAATGTTGAAGCTTGTGATGTATTTATTGCTTGTTTTCCAAAAGCACCAAGCTAATTAGAGATGCAAATGGCTATAGTTTTCCTGGCTTTGCTTAGGAGAAAATTTACTAAGGGTTGGACAGGCTTCCTTTGGGTTTTTTTGGTTTTTTTTTTTTTGGTTTTGTTTTGTTTTTTAAGAGTATAAGGTTTACACAATCATTCTCATAATGTGACGCAAGCCAGCAAGGCCAAAAATGTTACAGAATATAATGGGATCTCTTCCTTGTAAACTTGTACAGTATGTGGTAACTTTTTCAAAATACAGCTTTTTGTACATGGTTTAGAGACAAATTTTGTACATGAAACCCCAAGTCCAATAGACGATATAAATAATTCTAAATGATCTTAACTAGTTAGAAGTGTATGTAGTTGCTTTTAAGTCATTTTAAATACATTTGTTTTAAGACTGTGCAAAGATTGGAAGTGGGTTTGCATTTCTAAAATGGTGACTTTTATTCAGCAAGAGTTCTTAGTAACTTCTTGAGTGTGGTAGACTTTGGAACATGTAAATTTTTTGCCTGTAATGTTATCCTGTGGTAGGATTTTGGCAGACAAATGCTGCCCTATTTTATTTTGAGTCTAAGTTAAGTGTTTTTTGAAAACAGAAATGTGCACTGAACTCTCCACTGCAAGTCAAGATGTGGTAAAGCCGAAAGAAAGTTCAAGACAATGAAACAGAAATACTACTGTCGATTTCATGTCCACTGTGTTTTATACAGTCTCTTTTTTGTTCACTTTGGAAATTTTTACTAAAAAATGCAAAAAATAAAGTATTGTGCAAAGATATGTAAGGTTTTTTGAAACTTGAAATGCATTAATAAATAGACTTGATGAAATAATCTTCTGAAGATGCATTTACTTGTTGAACCCTGAGAGCAAAGAGGACTACACTGATTCCACTTTGCTTAATTTTTGGCTTTTACTATCATGCCAAAATGTAACTGTACTGTCTTCTCTCAAAGTGCCCCTCTCGATTTTAACGTCATGCGTTTATGTAAGAAAAAAATGTGTTTGTGTAACCTGTTTAAAGAAAGTAATTTTAAATTACTTACATGATCACAGGAATAAAACTTTTCTTACCTTCAAAATGAAAACTAGTTGCTGGTGGGATGTTCAAGCCTGGCACCATAGTTACTGATTGATACATTTGGAAATATATTTGGAGAGGAATATTGGATTTAATATGCAATACTCTGAATATGTGAGACTTACAGAAGGAGCAAACATGCTTTTTGCAAAGCATTTTAAAACTGCTAAGCTGGGTCTCTGGGTTTTTGTGTGTGTTGCATGCTTGATTTGAGTGATAAGACTGGTTTAAAAGCCAGGTCCTGCTAGCAAGTCTTCCATTCTTAGGGCTGTTTGTTGAGAGTGGCCTGCTCAGACATCTGTTTCCCGAAGTTTGATGTTATCCAAGCAGAGTTCCTTCCTCACAATGCCTCCCCCAGCACCCCCCATGACTTTTTATAGAAGTGCTTCTCACTGTAGCTAAATAGCACTGTCTGTGCAAAGGGCATTAAAGGAAAATCACTTGGAGCAGAGCCCTTCTGCAAATCCTCATCAAGGGTGCCAAATAGAGGTGGTGGTGATTGTGTTTAAATCTCCTTGTAGGAACACAGACCGGAGGGGTGGAAATAATGCCTGAGCTGCTCGAGTCCAAGTTTCATGTATATTTTGAAATACAAGTGAAACAAATCAGTACATAATTTTTCTAGCTAATATTTGATATAATAATCCTTATTTGTACCTATTCATGTGTTCATCTTGCATTTCTTAAAGTTTTGGTTATTAAATGTATACATTCACCTCTGCTGTAGCATAAATGTGTAGCATATGTACCATAGTCAGAGTGAGCGTGACAAGGGCAGCAAAGTCCTCTTAAGCAGTGAAGCTATACCATACAGGCTGAGTCATTGATGTAATTAGGTTTGAATTACTATTCCAGTATTTCTTTCAGGAAAAACACAAAAAGGAAGGAAGATGTTTTTATTTCTGAATATTGGAGGTTCATTATTACAGACAGGTGATGAAAAGGACAGCAGCCATTCTGTCTGAGCTGTGCATGCTGTGACAGGAGTAGGCACCTGGTGGCTTCCAAGCTCTTGAGTCAGCTGTAAGGAGTGGGACAAGTAATTTCAGTGAGCACAAAGTAAGGCACCACTACACTATAGGCACTTGAAATTTAGGTATGACTTCAATTTTATGTTCAGGCATGGTGACACTCTGAGTATATTGCAGCTTGGGCTTTATTTCACTTTTATGAATGGTTGGCAGAGATGCCTGCATTCAACATCTCATCACTGTTCACTGCTTGCAGGATCTGCTCAACTTGTTCATTTGTTGGGCTGTCTAAATAAATCCCACTTTATTCCTGATAACAGGTGGATATTTTGATTCAAAATTCCCTACAATATCTTGCTATGAAAAAATATGCTTTGTTCCAGGTCTTAGGGCTTTCTTGCACATTTTTTTTACCTTTTAGAGAATATTGAACACAAATTATATTCAAAATTCAGAGTTCAAGACACCTAATTTTTTATGAATCTTATGCTTATAATTAAAGTGACGAACACATATATTGATTTCTGTTTCAGTATGCACAAACCATAGAATAAAAACAATCTGAGGCAGTAATGCTTTTTTTTGTTGTTTATTTTCTGACATAGGAAACAATGGAATTGTGTATCTTTGACCTTATAAAATTTGTTTTTATGCTCTGAAGCTGTTTGAAGATTTCACTGTCTTCATTTATTCTGGCAGTTTCAAATCATGCCAAAATCTGGTATTACAGAGGTTTAGAATCTAAAAATCTCAGACCTTACCCAAACACGTAAATGTGATTTAAATGCAAAAATTAACTGAACTTAGTTGTGCTAGAAATTTGTGTAATATACTAAGCATTATTCAAATAATTAAATTGCTAGTCATTTAAATCAGTTTTTTAGATAAAGTAGTTAAATAGCGAAGCATTTTCAAAGAGAATGAAGCTTATTACAGAATTGTTAGATGATACTATAATGGGGTTTTCACATGGTTCTTATGGCTCAAGTGTTTTTTATTTTTATATCTATTTGGTAGTATTTTCTTTTATGAACTATTTAACTCCCCCTTCATTAGGAAATAATTCTGGAAAGTTTTAACTGATAGTAGTAGGATATTTGATGTAGCTGTGAATTTTTAAAACATTTTACTAGATACATCATATTTTGAATATTTTGGCAGGGAGTTGTCTTTTTGTGTTCTTGCTCATTTTCGATTTTGCTTCTGGAAGCGATCTTCACACCTCACAAATGTCTTCTCTTGGGATGGATGAAGGTGAATGTTGTCAATGTTTTGGGGGCAAAATGTTTTTCTGGAAAGAAAAGACAGCATGTGAGCATGATGTTGGTTACAAAGCATAATGTTAGTTGGGATCTCTAGTTCTTTATCCTGGCCTTTGCAGGAGAGTATCTTCCCATTTTTATAGGCTTGGGAGGAAAGAGATGTGTCTGCCTGCCAGACCGTGGGTACAGAGGAGAAGAGCAGGCAGCTCCTGGGAACTGAGTGCATTGTGCCTCTGTCTCCCTGATGTCACTGTGCATGTTCTCCACAGTACACCCTCACAGTCACTTGGGCTGCATTGCTGTGGGGCACTGACATTGTTTCAACTCTGTTACCACCATGGCTGCACTGTTTGGGCTGCTGGATTACTGGTGTTTAGCTGGGAGGTTGCTAAAAATCAGCTGTGTAGGATGCTAATGTCAGCAACTACATATCCTACAGGAATATTTGAAACCAAATATGTTAGAATTTGGTATTTTATTGCTCATAATGGTCTGTTTGTTAACTGCTTTTTAAGTTTATGCTGTTAGATCTCAAGTGTTTGCCATTAGATAATCTAACAAAGGAACTTTCATCATGTGTACAAAGATCACAAACATCAAGAGGTAGAGCTGTCTGGAGATAAAATATTGTCAATTGTTCAAAGCACAACAGAAGTGAAAATAAATTTTATGTTTACTACCTTTTTTAATTACTGAATTTCCAAAATTGCTAATTCTGCAATACACGATGTTTGGTCTTCTGAGGAAGGCATAAACCTACAGCCCTTTTTTCTTTGAAGAAAATACTTTTCCTTGAGTGTCCTTTGTTTTTCCTTTTAGAACCACCTAATCTTTCACCCCCCATAAACATTACAGCAGTATTTCAGTGGTAAAGATTGCAAAGAACAAAACCCAGCACATAATCAGTGTCCACTAAAAGCTTGGCACAAACTGCTTCCACTTGCAGTAAAAAGAAACTTCTAAGGAGCATGAGGTACCTGAAGATACCAATATAATTTTTTGTCAGTATAATAAGTACCCCCCTTACTTAATAATTTCCTACATAAGGTAAGTAGTACATCAGCAGTAATTGGCTTGAGCCAGGTTACTGGCACAGCTGGACTGGACAAGCTTCCTGGTTAGGAAAATGACTTCTCACCTTCATACCCTTTTTGTCCAAGTACAGGAACCTGTATCTAAACAGAGCTCCCTTGTTTGCAATGTATGCTTTGCTTTAATATTCTCTACAGCCAGCTCTGTACTGATTTTGAGTCATGGCTTTTAAAATAGCAGATGTTATAGAAACTCATTTTATTTTAATGGCAGGAGCACGTGCCAAGTGCCAGGTTAGTTAAATACCTCCAAAATACATTTTCAGGAGGATTAAACCTAAGAGAATATGGTCCTTTCTCTATGCCTCAGTGGACACATACTGTTTTATGAAATGTCTCTTTAAATTGTCTAGTTTGCTTTTTGTGTGAATATTAAGGAGATGCAGCTCTGCCAGTAAGAGTAGTTCCAAGGAAGTCTGCACTAGTTGTGGTGGGAAGAAAGGGAATGTATCAAGGGAAAATTGCCTTCTAAGACTGAACCTCAGTTACAAGGTAAGGCACGCTTTTCTCATTAATGTTAATTAAACTTCTCAGTTAAAATTTTTCAAAGGATTAAAGCAGTGGGAATCATTGTAAGTTTTTTTTATTCTGTCTTCTGGCTGAAATTTCTCTGTATGAGTAGGCAGTTTCAAATGTGTTGTTAGCATTGCTGTATGTAGAGAACAAAGCTACTCAGACTTGGTGATCCAGTAAGAACACCTAAAAGAATCAGAAGACTGTGTAGTACAGCACATGATCCTTCTAATGAATATTTTCAAGAATGGTGATGCTGAGTTTCTCTATAAAGTAGGTATTGGAAGTCAAATAATTAAGATTTGGCATGTTTTTTGTAAAAAGGAATCTGAATATTTAATGATATTAATGTTGGAATCAATATCTACCTTGAATCAATATCTATCTTGTTTCATTGAAATGTATTGGTGTGACTGCTGGGACTTGGATGCTTGTGTTAGAACTGGAATGAGCTGTGTGCCAATCACCTGTGGTGCTGAGTGTTCTCAGTACCCTTACCTTTGCTGTGTTTCCCCTGCTTTCACTCTTATTGCCTTCACTATAAGTCCTGGTCGACGGGTGCCTTTTGTCCATGGCATTATGGTTTGAAATGTGTCCCAGATATTTTCCCAAACTGGAGTTCCTTCCCACTTGAACTTGATCATTATTAGGTCACCGATATCAGTGTCCAGGGTGATGAGAAAGGAGTAGGTTTTATTCCCATTAATACCTTCAACTCTACAGAAAGCAAGACAAGAATAATGCTGTTTTAATTATCATGAAATAAAGTGAAAAAAATATATATTTTTCCCCTTTAAAACCAGGGAAAGAACTATGTTTTCTTCTCCAGGACAAAGCACTAATGTCTTGAGAATGTCCTTCCTCCAAGTGCAAAAAAGTGATGAAATATGACAACATGCTAGGAAAGAAGCAGAAGTGGGAGAAGCTTGAATGGCTGATGAAGCGGTGGTGGTTTCTAACAGCAAAAGAAGAGATGTCCCATGATAGCATCTATGTTATGACTTTTTCCTGCTAGAGCAAATGCTGACCCACACTGTTGCCTTTGCTTTCATTAATAAAATTAGTATCCATCATGATAAATACCCAAAATTCTTTATCTCAATTACAATTGATTTTCTCATTTGTGTTGTAATTGATGGTACCTCCCTGTCTTAACAATGGGATGGACCAAAGTAAGTGGACAGAAAAATTTCCAAATTTACTGTTTGTTTTATAATGATTTTTTTCTGCACAAACTGTATGATCATTGTAAGAACTTGGGACTTTCAGGGAGTATGACTGAAGATAGGACAATTTCCAGTTCATGTTCACTTAGCTGTACTAAATCATTTCACTCATAGCATGATTATCAATGGGATATCATGTTACAGATTGGCATCTTTGTTCACATGCATAATGACATGATACAATACTCACAGTGGGATGTGCAGGTTTTTAGCATCCTCCTTAGTCCCTGCCAGAGACATAGTAAAAGCTGGGTCTATTGGCTTGCCTTGGATTTCATTGATGATGTGGATTTTGAACTGATAATGATATACTGTAGAAAGGAAGAATTTGCAAAAAGGGACAAAATGAATGGTCAACAAATCAACAGATTTCTTAGGCAAAAGAATTTTACATTTCAGAGCAGAAAGTTGATGGTTATTCCATTTTAGCTTTCAAACTAATTTGTTGAAATTAAAACATTATTATTTTTTCTGGTTCTTGTTGTACTGTATAGTCTGTTAGAGTTTGAGGCCCTGTTGCTTTATTTAAAGGTAATCAGTGTTGAGTTTCTTTTTGGGATAAAACATTCTTCCATGGGAAATATTTCAGCTTTTCTGAAGTTTAATTGTCAGAATTTCTGGCAAGCCTTCTGTCTAGTGACTGGACAAATCCTTGTGACTGGGCATGACTACAGATGTATGATACAGATCAAAGATCTTATGCAATGTGGTCAAGCTGTTTCTCTGATCAACTGGAAAATTGCCCTGCAAAACAGATGACTCACAATCTTTCCTTGACTGCATAATGATACGTTGTTCTTAACACACATCTGTTAACAATGTCATTAATGCTTCAAGGTCTGGTGAGTTTCTAGAACAACACTGTTTAGGAAAGTCTGAACTGAGACTTGTCAGCATGAAAAATGCCTAAGAAGTTATCAGTTCGATATTTTGTAAATTATGAAAAAAACCCAAACCCAGCAACATACATTTAGAGTACATGCATACAGATACTGTCAGCTACACTTGAATGTCCAAAACTCTTCTCTCTGGTCATTCTTCCAGCCACCTTCTAGACAAAACTGATAGATTTAGGTGTGAAGGAACATTATTGCACACTAGTTGAGTAGAGCCTTTTTACCCACTTCATTCTTCACTACATACTGCTAACAGGATCATGTTTTTATGTATATGCACAGATAGATTTTCTTGTGCAGCTCAGAGTGTTCACAACGGAAAGTATTTGCTGGAAAAACAGTATCTTTTTGCTGTTTTGTAGTTGTTCTATGTTAGTGAACAATGTATTTTCTTTTGAAAACATGTCACACAGTAGAAAACAAAATTGCTGATTCTATGCTGCAAACCTTATGAGGACAAAGGCAGAGAGGGTCATTCACAGATCTCTTTTATTACTAATCTGTCTTTCTCTGGGTTTTCTTTCTATGTAAAAACTGATTGTTCAGTTTATGATCAGACACAGCCTAAGCTTTTGCTGTGATTATGGTGCTCACTTCAAGGAAAAATAATATAAAAGCTCAGGGTCCTGTCACAGCTTTATTATAAATATTAACTTCTTTGTAAGAACTGGGGGCTTTGTTTGAGCTGGATTAATGTATGCTCCTGAATATAATGTCATTAAGCTGAAAATGAAACATCAGATTTTGTGAAGCCACAAAAAATTGCAAAGTGTAATGTTGGGTTTCTCAAATTTCTCCTGTTTGTGCTTCTCACATGGTCGTCAAACATTTTTTTAAAAAGCATTACAAAGATGACTTTGTAAGCACCTTCCCACTGTAGCAGCTTTGTTTGGGTACTTTTGTGAAAGGAGATCATTGTCTAGGGTACTTCTATCCACATATGTGCCGAGGATGGTTCTTTATGCAAAACCAGTTCTAAGCATAACAACGCAACACGTTAATTGATATCAAAGGCAACAGGACACAGGTATTTTACCCCAAACTGAAGGTGACCAGAGAAGAATGCAACACAGGGATCACATCCCCGTGCCCAGGAGTGGGAGCAGCAGGCAATGAATGCATCCCCAGAGCCTGTCACCCCCTGATTCTGACAAGGACCTGAGCCTGACTGTACTGGAGCAAGATAACATCAGGAACTAGACATAGCCTCCGGAGTTTTTAAATCTACTTCAAGTTTCTTCCTGAGCCATTTTAAACAGTATTAAGAAGAGATTCAGCAGGTTCAGCTGCTCTGAGTATCAGTCCGGGCTGTGCAGATCCCTCTGGAGTCATCATGGAATATTTCACAGCTGTGCTAGTGGAAGACTTCCAAAATTATTTTAAAAGTACCAGGATTTTTGTTAGGTTTTGGTTTGTTTTTTTAAATCTGTGATAATACAGCTGAGTAACTGGGCACTGTGGGGAAACAAGCCGCATAGTGCAAGCACCCTTTTAAAGCGTTTCTCCTCATCCCTTCCGTGCTCATGCCGGGGAGCACTGACAACATTCGAAGTGCTCCCCAAGCCCAGGGCGAGGGGCAGGCGGGGACAGACCCCTGCAGCTGGAGGGAGCCTCCGGCACAGCCCCGGCAGCAGGTGCGGGACTCCTTTGGTGCCGGGGCCGTGCCAGGCTATGCTGGGGCCGTTGCTGGGTTGTGCCCGGGCCGTGCCGGGGCCGTGCCGGGGCCGTTCTTGGGTTGTGCCGGGGCCCTGCCAGGGCCGTACCGGGGCCGTACCAGGGCCGTGCCGGGGCCGTGCCGGGGCCGTGCCGGGGCCAGGCAGCGCCTCAGCCTGAGGGGAGCGTCCCCCGCGCGCGCGGGCCCTGCCCGGCCGCCCCCGCGCCGCTGCCCCACACGCCTGAGGGCAGCCGGGGAAGGAGGTGGTGCAGGGGAGCGCCGGGCGCCACAGCCCCTGCAGGAGCCCCTCGGAAGGGGATTGTCCCGCAAAGTCCTGCTTGTTCTCGCTGTAAAATGTACGTAAACCTTGCCACTAGCAAGGGAATGCCTGCTTAACCGCAGCAGCGGGCTCTGGCAGCTGAGTGCAATGGAGAGTGGCAGAAGGGCCCTGCGCCCCCTGTCAGGCCGTGGCCCCTCTGTCTGGTCATGCAGCCAAAAAATCCGCACTGACTCGGTAATGCAGTAGAGCTAAAGACCGAGTGCCAGTCTTAATTTTAGTGCTACAGTTTAGCCCTGTAAAAGTCCGTGCTGTTCTGTTGTGTGTCCATTATTTGAAAAGTAGTAATTTGTATGTCATCTCATAGTCTAATTGCAGATAAAATTTGGGCAAATTCGGAACAGGATGTTTTGGAACAGGCCTCCCAGAGTAATTGTGCTGCTTTTTTGGGGTTGGCTGTATGCCTGCATATGTTACAACAAACTTGCACAGTCTGGTTGAAGGAAAATCCTGCAGACCAGGACCCCACGCATCTGCGAGCCCTCGACTCCACAGCTAGTCTGGGCTAAGCATGCAGTGTGCTTTTTCCCACAGAAATATGAAAGGCAGGATCTTGATGAAAGGGCATCAGGATGGCCTACTGGGATTCTCAGTTGTCTCAGCAAATTGATTATTCTCACAGATTTTAAAAGCTTTAATGAATGAATAAAATAGAATCATGAAGCTTAGGCTCAGCCTTCCACTTTGTGATCAATCTGGACACTCTAAAAACTATTCCCACAAACCTTTGAAGGGCATATGTGCTCTTGTTTTCAGAAAGAGTCGTCTGCTTTTGGGCAGCCTTTCCTCCCTGATGTTGTAGCCCAGGGTGTTGCACCGGTTCTTCCTACAGCTGAGGCACAGTCCTTTGTTGAAAGTGTTGATGTCATTGCACCAGTAAGCTGTGCTTTGCTTGTCCTCATGCAGCAGAGAGTCGATGAACAAATGAACTGACCTCTCATGGGCACATTTCACAGTTTGAGTGATGCCTGAAAAAATGCAACAACAAAATTTTACATGCCCTTGTTTCTTTTTACCATTTCAGCTGCAGAGGAGTACCATAGCCAAATACAAACATACATTATTGTTTCCCCCCTCCCACACCCCCTTACGACCCTTTGTGTCATGGTTTTACCTCAGAAATCACACATCATAGGATCATAAACGATAAAAAATAGAATGGGTGAACTCCCATGATAATAAACTTGAATAATTTTCTGTTTAAACTTCTTTAGCCTGACTGTATCAGACTGTAAATATGAAACTTGATTTCATTGTTCTGGCTGTTTTGGTCAATAGAAAATACAATCTGAGTTGATAGGCAGTCTTTTAGATCATGCCACATTAAAGACAGCAGTCTTTTTCTGAATTGTTGAACACTGTTGGATTTTGGATGCTTAGGCAGCAATACCATATTTTGTCCCTGTTACACTGACAAAATCTTAGGTTGAATTGAATTTTTGTTGCAGTTACTACTTGGGAAAAAGGAGGAAAATTTTGTTAAATGCAATAAAAATATTAAATAGGCCTGCTATTTAGAGAAGGATCTTTTTGTTCTTTAAGTACCATCAAATTACAAAAATTATTCTGTGCAATCAGGATGTATCACGATGGGCTGTTTTATATGTCCACTGATAAGCCTTTGAGCGGATGCTTGGTTTCACGTTTGTCACAATTTATCTTCCAACAAGTAAGGCCCAGATTTAGGCATTGTGTGATGATAGTTGAGAAATACTTCTGCAATGCTGTGTGCTGGGTGAGCAGGGCTCTTTTGGGGGTTTTCAGTGAGCACTTCTGCTTGTCACTGCACATCAGGACCTTTTCCAGTATGTTGCATCAGTTTCTCTATATGTTTATGTTTAGGTACATTGGAAATAAGCTTCCATAAATAAAAGCTAGCCTGGAACAATGGCAGTCAGGTCCTAGAGAGAGTGTGATCTGTGCCTCTGAAAGGCATGGAGTTGGTAAAATGTGAACTATGGAGAGATGAGTAGTACAGACCTGTGTTTTATTTGATTTGAAATAATTAAGGGCACACTAGACAAATCTGGCTTAATTAGAATAATTGTGCAGAAAAATTTCTCATCTCCCCTACTGCTGAAACAAATACCATTAAATTATTCAGAGGTTCTTGACAGCAGGATGCTTGTGGCCTCATTTTTGGGAGTGCTAGCAGTTCAGTTCCTTATTGGAGTCAATAAAACCAATATGAACTCAAGACATGTAAAAATCAGATAACTGATCTCTAAACAAGAAAATACCTTGCATATAGGCAGTGATAATAATAACAATAATAATACTACTAATACTTAGATGCTGTTTAAGACCACAGTTATGTAGTTTCCTGGAGAGAACCGGTCCAGCTGCCCTGCTGCCTCCTGCTGTGTGCCATTGGTTCTTACCAGTGATGCCATATTGTGCAATGTGGTTGTACACGTGCAGGATGTGACAGCCAGGCTGGAAGGTGCCTCCGTTGGGATAAAAGTCGAAATGAGCCACAGGCTGCTTGATGCCGACACTGAGGCCCATGTGCTGTTTAGTGAAGGTATGAATGGCATCTACAAAGTTTGCATCATCTGGAGATAAACGGTCAGTTGGTGACATTCCTTCAAACAAGGGACCAGCAGGGTCAAGGCCTGCAATAAATACAAATAATCCCGTTGTCATATACTGCAGAAGGACTGTTCTGCTGCTGTAAATCTGTGATGAATGTCTGAAAACAGGCAGAATTGGTACTTTACAAGGTCTTTCTCTGATGGAAACAGTAAGAATGCTGCAGAGGGTGGTTACACCTAAAGCAAACACAGGCTCTGTAACAAACAGTAACTGGGACCTGCACAAGGACACAGACCTAGAGACAGACATGTTTGTCAGAGACAAATTGTGCTTACTGCCAGTGTCCCTTGGGGGACCTTTACGTAATTGTGTTCTTTCAAGCTCTAGAGGTCATGTGTTTCAGGCCCTTTGGAAGACACCAGACCCACAGCAACATTGACTTTTAGCCCACATTTGGGACCTGAAACTTTATAATGCTCCACTTATTGCTTAAAAGTGCTACATGTCTGCTAGCTTTTATTTTTAGTAATTCTTCCACTTGAAAAATCTTCAAGGGACATTATTACAGTATTCAGAAAAATGCTATTCCACTTAGGGAGTCTTGCTCATTTTTGTTTTCTGGACTTTTTTGTATGGTGCTCTTCTTGGTTGGGTATTGATTTAGGAAAAGAACTTTGTGTTTAGTTTAAAGCTGCATTCAGCTTTGAGGACAATCTTCTAAATTTGATATTCTTCAGTTGGTACTATGGAATCATATAGTTGCATGGATATAACCAGACAAGACTAGTAACATAGGCCATTAGTAGGGAAGTGCCCCTGAATATGCATATATTTCTTTTTAGCTTTAATAACTTTTATCACTATCATTTTTTGAGCTTATTGTTACAAGTCTGAATAACTCTTGCTGAAGAATGCATATAGCTGTTACAATAAATAATGTGTTCTGAGGTTTTTTACTTATCCATTATCAAGGTTTTGTGTACTAATAAGGTTTGAACAAGCAGCACTGAGGAACTGAAGTCTTTCCGTGCTTACACTGTGCAATATCCTGACACATTTGTAAAATCAGCTTCTTGGCAGGCAGGCACTGCCACAAGAAATGTGTAAGAGGCTGTGGTATGTGGCAATGAATCCAAGACCAGAATTGTGGCTTCAAAGTACAGCCATGCATATTTGCCTCGCTCCTAAGTTTTCTAAATCTATGAGATGATTTCTAAACCAATTTCTAAACCAATGAGATGAGACTTCTAAACTGTACTGAATATTGCTATTCAACAGCTAATTGTCGATACAACATTGACATGTCAAATATCTTCATAATTTGATTCAGTTGACTGTTATTTTTCTTAAAGGTATAAGTCTTTTACCTGTAATTCTTCCAATCTTTTTTGTACCATTGATGAAACTTCCAGCAAATCCTGAAACATGAGCTCCTAGGCTGTACCCAATCAGATGAGCATTGCTTCTGGAAAATTGAATAGACTCCTGGAAGATAGTGGCAGCTTGATTTAGATGAAGAAATGTGAAAAGTAATCAATGAAATATTCATTACAAACTAGGAATACTCTGAATAATAACACAAGAAATTTGTATGTTGATGGTGGTCAAATGAGGTGCATGAATCATTCAGTATATTTCTATTGGCTGAGTGTTATTCCTTGCTTCTTTTTCATGCAGCAGGAAAATGCCCCACATTTGGGCACTGGTACTTATCTTTTATGCATAAGAAAACCATCAACACAGATAATGGGATTTTTGTTGTTGTTTGTTGCAAGTGATGCAGATGTTCATTACCTTTTTTCTGCAGCATTTGAATTTCCTGTGATTATAAAATGGATATCTGTTCTTTAACTTCAGGGTAAAACAGTCCTCTGTAAAAAGTGCCTTGGGGTTTTTTTGCCTGAGATACCAGCACAAGCCAAACTAAAGGTATCACAATATTGATCAGATGTGTTAAAAGATACAGCAGTGATGTAACAAACCTGTTAAAGTAGAATTGCCCTTCTTTCTATCTAATCAATGCTAGGTATATTTTAAGCATTTCACCTGAGCTGCAGGGCTCAAAGTTTTTCTGACTTGTAAGGAAAAATGTGGCATATTTTGCTTTCAGGAAAGGCAAACCTCACATTTAATTCCTTTGTGGACATTGCCTGTCCCAGTGGCATGGCTGTGCAGACTCAACACCCATCTCGTCAGAAGATGAGGTGAAACTTGGCAGACTTCTTTTGAGAGAGGCAGCTCTTAGAAATCACAAGATCTGACCACTTTTCTTGTCAGATGATGCTGAAATGGATGCAATTGAGGCTGTTACTGATCATGCCACATTAATTCTTGGACCAAGAGCACTAATATTTACTTATTGTTTATTCTTTATTAAAATGCTGGTCTGCCTGCATAGCAGAAAGATAGTTGTGGGAGTTGGAATGAAGGGGGTTTTAACTGTTAAACTGTGGAGGAGTGCTTCTCAATACTGGTTGGACACACTCAATGGTGTGAAAATTCATGGT
Source organism: Lanius collurio (assembly GCA_020086605.1). NCBI lineage: Eukaryota > Metazoa > Chordata > Aves > Passeriformes > Laniidae > Lanius > Lanius collurio. Next base: position 4,694,420 of record JACBWW010000021.1, read on the forward strand.
ATATTTAAATTCTGGAACACATCACCTTACAAGAGAAACTACCTACAATACTGGAGCAAGGAGTCATTTATTCAAGCCTTGATTTGTTTGTTGACACTACAGAAATCACAGCATGTCTTTATTTTGACAATGTGATATGTCCTCCTGGGAACTGATCAAAGTCCACTGTTTGATTCATTCAATAAGTAAACAGCTTCAAAAAACTACTTTAGGCTCCAGCAATTTAAACTATATTTGACCAAGAGCTAAGCTTTCTGCTAATATCACAATGAAAAATGGTGACTCCTGCCTTCTCTTTTGTGCCTATTGTCCCTAACTGGGTGTGGTATCTGACAGCTTCCTGTAGCCTTGCCATTCCTTCTTAGGCCTTCAGTGGTTTTTGATACAAACCTTTCAGCCTTGCAGTACATGTCTCTTCCACCTTAGGCCTCATTATACCTAAAGAATTGGATTTAAAAATCCATTGTCATGTATAGAAGTATAATTTCAGTTCAAATTAAGTAGCTTATTATTAGGGCTTGATACATTAAGAGTTGCTCAGAATTTCTGGTTTGTATGAGGGATTCTCATTCTACTACTTGCTTTCTACCTTTTCTTAAATAGTGCTGGAGACCAGTGATCCCTTGAAGACTTAACTGCAGCCTTTTCAATCCAGCCATGGTCACTGCTCCCCATGTAGCAGAAGTCATTAGTGTGGCTCTGTACTCACTGCTGCCTCATGTCATCTGCTTTGTGAAGCATGTCTGTCCTCTTGGAAGGTCTCCCTTTACATTCTGGATCTCTAAGCCATTATTTTGAGAAAATCTTTGGGAAACTACAGCAAAAATCAGATACAGTGTCGGGATTGAATCCTACATTAAAAGCAGAAGTTGGGCACAGATAACATAATCCCATTTTCCTTTACTAATGATTCACAAATGATGATGTCTGCCTGTTTTTAACATGAGGAATAGTGTCAGCTGTCTACATACATGTTAATGGAAAAGCCAAAGTAGCAGGAAGCCATCTCACCTCTAAAGGTATATAAAAATATTTTCATAAACAAGACCACTTGCTTTTTCCTCTTGCATGATGAAAGTTTTATGAAGTCATATGGAGGTTTATGGAAGAAAAATGTGCACCTCATTAAAGAAACGTGAGGGACTGAAATGAAAGCATTACCAAGCATAGGATTTCAGAAAGTTTGTAGAAGTATAAGAACAAGTAAATAGGTCCTTTGCAGAGAAACACGTGTTGATCTGGGAGTTCTTACCTCCAGCCATTCCAGGAACTGTGCTATCTCCTGTCCTACGTAGCGTGTGTTCCGTACGGCGATGGGATAGTGCTGGTGAGCCAGTACAAGCCAGTCTGCAATGATCACGTTCATTCGTTTATGCTGAGACTTCAGAGCTGCTGCCATTTTCCAAATCCAGCTTTCTAATATCCCATCCACCTGTTATAATTGAAAAAAACCCCAAACAATAATAAAACCATTGTTATGAGAAAGCAGTTTCTGCCAAATATTTCTTGTGAAAAAACATAAGGAAACAAAAAACATAATATGAACAGGAAGGGATTAATGCTGGTAAATAGATTTTAGGGGCTTTGGGCTCCTTCAGTGATGAGAATCTTTAGGTTTTGGTGGACCAAAAAAATTTAGAGTCAATATAATAAGTGTATAATCGTGTAGGTTTTATAATATGAACTCTTATCAGTGAAATGATGTCCCCAAAGACTTTAACTCATCTGGAGATAACTGGTAGTACTGGTTAAAAAGAAAGACACAAACATCCAAAAAAGTCTGATTTCATTCAAGAGCAGCTATTCCTGTAAGTATAAATTAAAATGATTGGAGAAGGGAAGCTGGAGGATTGCAGACCAGCAGGCATTTGTCATCTCTAGCCATTCCATTTTGAGAGCTGCTTTCTTTGAGCTGTTCTTTTTTGAATACCTGGTTACAATTTTCTTGCATCAAAGCATGTTTCTGATTTGATGGGCTAGAATTATTATTAAATCTATTAGATTTAATTGTTATTCTAGTTGTATGTATTTCCTCAATTGATAAAATATCCTTTTCTAGTGTAACAGAATTTGAGTCTCAGGTCTGGATTTCCACACACACTCCTCTAATCCAACACCTCTGCAAATTATGTTAATGTGAATGACAAACTTCAATGGCAGCAGCTTCAGGCCTGTGGTTTGAGGAGGGTGTAGGTTTTGGACAAATTTTTCTTTGCGGGGCTTGGCTCTTCTTTGCTAAGGGAGTTCTGTGCATTATGGGTGGCGTTCACAGCTCCTCTGCATGTTTGCAGATGTGCAAGAAAGATCCATTGTGCCACCTTATGTGATTCCATCGGTTCTATGAGAATTCAAGGATCTGTTAAGATTACTTAATTTCTCATACTGCCTTTTCTTTTGTTTCTTTTTCAACCAAGAAGCTGATGAAAAGTCACTCTTGGTATGCTTTTGAGAAAGGTTTTTTCATGGTGAATTGGTTTTTTACAGTTTAACTGGAAGCAGTTCAAGGATAATTCATTGATGTTGAAGGCTTTGCTTTCAACTGAAGAGGCTTGTGGAGAAGTTCTTTTTAAAGGTGCATCTCTGAGAAAGATGTGGGGATATTGTGGGCACTTTTCTAGAAGTCTGTAAATATCTGGCAGTGAACATATCAGAGAAATGAAACTTTCTATTCAGGCTCTCCAGGGCACAGCACATTAATTCAGCTACTTGTTTAAGCTCTGCTAGCTTTAAACCTGGGCTGAATTTAATCCTTGGCACGGGAGTCCCATGTGAAAAATTGCTCATAGACTGTTCCTTCAGAATCTATTGGGAATATCCACTTGGTATTATTTCTTGCCATGATAGCTACCAGTGAAATCTATCATCTCTGTATCACAGCCTTACTTCTGATGTTACTTCTGTAGCATAATGAGAAGGAAAGTATATAAAATCAGATTTCATTGAATTAAAAATAAAATATGAGTTCTTACCGACCAACCATGGACTATCATCACCAGAGGAAGAGAGGTATTGAAACCGCATTTTTCAAGAGTCTCCAACTGATTAACAAAAATCTGGCAGCTGCTTTCAGTTGTATCTGTATAGAGTCTAAATTTGGTTTCTGAGTTTTGCTGACCTTTCTTTGTTGTAGTGTGTTCACTCTGTGATCCCAGTGCCTCTAAAATGAAATTTGTGAAAACAGTCATATTAGGAAGGAATTGAAAACCTGAAGAAGTTAGTAGTGCAAAACAGTTTGTAAAACAGAGTAAATGAGTACACTTGGAACTCTCTGGTGGAGCTCTTCCTAGGTATAATTGTTGCTGCTCCAGGTGGGTCTCAGCTGTACATTTTGTGTCAAAAAGTGATCTCTTTCAAAGTCTGAGATGGTTCAGATGTTCCTCTGAGTCCCTCTGTGTGAACAATAACAGTTACACAGGAAGAGTGGTCTGATTGCTATGGGCCTTTATAGAATGCATAAGGACTGTAAAACCACAGCACAGGTGTTGTGCCTTCACCACGTAGTGCATGCATAGACAGGCACATTCAGAGGCTCTTAACTCTGCAGAGCATTTGTGCTAATGTGCATTTGCTACTAATTGCTGAGCAAGCATCATTACACTAAAATAACCATTTTATTCAGGGTTATAACTGCTTAGAGACCTGGGTGACTGCTTAAAAATATTAGACCACATCATATTTTTTTTTTCTCTGAAAAGGCAAGATGAAATGTTGTTATTTTAGTTTTAATATTTCTGATGATTTTGTTTTTAGATAAAATAGCTTGGTGCATTTAGGACAGCATTTTCAGAAATGTCTGTTAAGTAAGAAAGTGTGAACTGTGGTCTTATGACATGAGTTTAGAAGGAAAAATATAAATATAGAGCAGCTGCTGAAAAGTAGAGTAAAATAAAGCAGAAGCTTACAAAAAGCAACTTGTGACATGCAAACTTTTCTAGTGAGACTTCAGACTATTTATTTAGCTGTAAAAAACCCATCTAATAAATTATTATTTAGGCTAGAAAAAATGGGGTTTAGTAGAAGAGACATTAAGGTATGATGATCTAGACAAGAGAGAAGTTACAGTTTCTCACATTGGAAAGAAAACACTCCGAGTGCAGAGATTTTACTAATGGAGTTCCTTGGGGACAGTTTTCTGGCTAGTCTTGTTTTAATATTTCCATTAAAGAAGCAGCAGGAAAGGTGCAAGATTGACAAAACATGGGAGGTTCTTGCTGATACTAAGAAGACCAAACCATTAAAAGTTAAGAGCTAGATGACACCTTGAAAATATAGCAAGAGAAACAGGTAGAAATCTCCTACTATGAAGTGCAAGGTCATACAGTTGATAGGCATTTCTCTATAAATGGGGCTCATAAATTGGAAGTGACACAAAGATAAAAAACTTGACTGAAGTAATCAATAACAAAAGTGACCATGAGTCACTGATACCATTTGACTGTGAGAAAGGAAAATATAATTCCTAGATGCATTGGGGTAGATGATTTTGGTAGGAAGAGAGGATGTCAGTTGTAAGTAAAGGCAGTTGTTAACCACATCCAGAATAGTGTGCATAGCTCTTGTTGCCAAGTGTATCTCTGAGAAAGACGTGGGGATATTGTGGGCACTTTTCAAGAAGTCTGTAAATATCTGGCAGTGAATATATCAGAGAAATAAAACTGGTAGTTTCATTTCAGATTAAATTGGTGGTTCAAGTGCCACCAATTCCATCTGCAACAGCTGCTCACCAGCACCACTGAAACAGTCAGGGAGGAGGCTTTTGTTTTAATTAGACCCAACAAGTCATGAAATATTATTGAAAGTGAAAATCAAATATTTTACTCAATGAGAAGTTAAAATTATCTTTGTTGGAACAGATCTGAAATTAGTTAAATTTTAGTTCTTATTTTTCTTATTAAAACATTAATATCAGAAAGATTGTATTTTGTCTTCTAAGTCAACATATTTTTTTCCTTTTTTTTGTACATCACAACTCTTATGTCTATAGATGTTTTTAGAAAATATGTAAAATCATAGACTATTCATTTCTGTATTGTATCTGCAAATCTATCCTGCTGTTTTGTGATATTGTTGTCCTAATGAGATTTGGGTAGTTTACAAGGAACTTGTGATACATTTACAAAGGAGTCTTTATCCCACAAACATATTTTGTGACATGAAACCCCTGTGTTTAAATATTTGCAGTAGTAGCATCTTGTGATGCACAGTACAAAGAGCCCTAATGTGGAAGTATGCACAGTCAGACTGTGTTTTGCCACATCAGTCTTGCTACAAACATTATTCAAGGTTTAATTTCAGTGTAATGATAAGACATGATAAAGCAGCATATTTAATTTGTTTAAGTGCATGGCAATTCTGGCAAGAAAACTCCTAAACTGACCTGCTCTGGATGGGCACTGTTTTCTATTTGTTGCTAATTATTTTCCATTCAAAGTAAGTCCAGGCAATGTTGTTTCATAGTCTGGAAACATTAGTGAAGAAATTTGTTCAGCCTTGTACAAGACTTGGAATTCAAAAAGCTTCAAAGTTACGGAAGGTTTGGTTGATAGAATTTGTAGCTTCAGTGTTGCACATTTTCCTTTCAGGCCAATTTTAACTCTCGTAGGACTAAGTCTGATCGTTTCTCTCTTACGATGTCCACTTAAGAGAATTTCTGTTGGATTTTTTTCTCTTGCAGAGGACTTAGTTTCTGAAGTAAGTAATATCAGGAAAGCATGAATCTACATAAAGAACTGAAAATTAGAATGAGCTTTAATGATGTTGATATTCTCAACGTCCGGTTTATTCAGCCTTTGGTGAGTAGTCTCTACACAAAAATAAGCATTGTGTTCTATTTTTAGTACAAAAAGAAAAACAAAAAAAGAAGTAACTTGTGTCTGTTCCATTGTACACATCCTTTCTTTGTTTAATGCCTTGTTTTCATTTTCTTTTTGCTCTCTCAGTGTTTGTGCAATGCAAAGGCTCTTTGTCACTCTGTACTGTTTGTACATACTGCAGAAAACAAGTCTGATAAAGAGCTGTTCTCTTTAGACACTGGCTGGAAAGTGCTGCAGTGCTTTAATGGCTGAGCATTGGTTTGCTGGTAAATCTGGTAGAGGGGATTAAAAGTACTGCTTGAACAACTTCTTGGCTGTCAAAAGTTAAAAGTTCCTGTAGGATCTGTTTCCTAGGAACTGCTTCAGTCTGTTAATCTGTGTAGTGACTTGGAGAAGGAAATGGTGTCTGAAGAGCCTGGCTTCCACAACAGACTCTTGCTGAAAATGTCATACCGGTGACTCAGTGACGTGGCTGCAGGGAGCTGGGAAGTTTCATAGGTCAGTTTGCAAAAACAACACAATGAAACTGCTAAAGATTTTTTTCATGATAATTACAGTTAAGCATGCAAAGCTTCCAAAGAGTTTTGCTTTGGAAAAATACCAGGTGAGCGGGTTGCTGACTTAATATCCTTTTTCTCAGAACATCCTACTCTAACATGAATTCTTTCAGCAAAGGCAATGCAGCGTGGCCACACTAATCCATGTGCTTCCATAAATTACCTTCCCACAGGGCAGCACAGTAATCACAAGCAAGAAAAGTTCTTGTGAATTCTTGACACCCCGAAGGAGGTTCAGCTCTTTCCCTTTACTTTGTATTAATGATGTTTCTGTGAGGTGCAGTAAAGTCTGAAGGCTGGATTTGTAAATACTACCTCACTGCAAGACAGCAGTTTCTTGTAAAATGTTTTGGAGTTAGTTTTGGGCAGACAAACCAAGCACTTTTAGATTTGACCTGAGATAAAAATTTTCTTACCGAAAAGTAAAATGAAGAGAGATTCCCAGTAGAACAAAATAAGCAGGTTAATCCAGAAGACTGACTTGGATTAAATCACCCCAAAAGATAAGAAGATGTTCCTAACTATAGAGTTTTGGAGTCCCTTCTGAAATTTCCAGATGTGATAGTAAAGCTTTAAACTTGTTAATGAAAATTCTAGTGGAAACTAGAAAAGGTGTAGGTTCTGTCCAGGGTTTGAAACCAATAAATATCCATGCTTTTTTGCAGGAGAGGTCCAAAATCTAAATATATTTCTATATTGCGTCTGATTAGGTATAAAAATACAGCTACAAAATATCTGCTTCACAGTACAAATTACCTAAAAGTGTGGCAGTAATGAGGATGGTAAGAATGAAGTATGGTAGAGCTATCTAATGTTAAGAGAAGAACTGTATTATTTGCTAAGTTATACACTTTAAATTCATCTTACAGTATAGCATAAAAATTTTGAGTAGAATTGGCATTTCCAAGTAAGGAAAGTAGCTTAAGAAAAATAATGTTCAGTATCTTTCTTCCTGTCATGGAACCTGGGATGAAGAGGATATTTCAGTGGTACTCACCTAATCCTTAGGCAGTTGAAAAATTAATTAAGTAAATCTGAACAGAAGTTGAAACTTGGGCTGTTGGTGTGTTAAGGATACATAAAAATCACACACCTCAGCATGTGAACACATGCCACTCTTTCCAGGTCCTGGCTGCCTTGTGACCCCAGCAGCAGCCTCCCTTCGTGCTCATGGATTTGTCTGAGCCCGAAAAAACCTCCTGCATCTTTTGGGTGGCTTTTCCTGCTTACGTGGAAATGTTTCCAAAAGAGTACTTATGTACTGTGATCATATTTTATTGTCACAAGTATCCAACAATTTCAGAAACAAGTGACAGAACTATTCCCCACAACCAGAGAATGCTGTTGTGAAATTGAGCAAAGACAGTGATGTGTTAATGATTTTTGTTTGTGCCATGGGAAGTGGAATATATCACAGATCCCCTCATTTCCAATGGCAAGATTTGGTTTTGTCACTTAAAAGAAGAGCTAATGTCTCAGCAGTGTTCAAGTCTCTCAATTTAACAGATACTTCTTGAGCTTTTCTTTTTCGTTGATTTTTATTGCTCCTGTCACTTCAAGGTTTTTGGGTGTCATAGACTAATGGTTGATAATTCCATCTCATGTAGTTTTTAGGGGAGAACTCTGAAACATGCAATTTGTTTGTTTGTTGGGGGGGGGGGAGGGTGGAGAGGGGGTCCTAAGCCTTTTTGGTTGCTCCAGAGTACCATGCAAGATAAAGCAGTGAAAACTAAGGTCTGTTGTGTTTAAATTTTTTCATATCTTTATGTAGTTGCTTTGTATTTTCACTCTCCTTAACTTGCTCACCTTGCCAAATGAAAAGTAGGTATGACTTAGCAAAGAATGAATTAAAAAAAACCCAAGAAAAACTTTGACAATTGGATTAAACATTAGCAGGTCTGTTTAGAAAAAGACCTTTTGAAAAAGACTTCCCTTTCTCTTCAAGTTTAAATGGATGATGAGATTAGATATTAATAGGTATTGGATGAATAATTAGATTCTCTATCTGAAAAGTGTAATAGTTATCTGAGCTGTCATTTCTTGTTTCTTTTGTCATATGTGCTTGCAGGCCTGCCGAAGGTAAGTTAAACTCACCACGAGGGTAGTTTGTACCCAAACAGCCACAGAGGAAGAGCAGAGATGATTACCTAAGTGATGTTAGCCCTCTGATAACACACTTTTAACCCTCTGTTGGAAAATCCAAGAGGAGAGCACATAAAGTTGCACCTTTCATGCTGACTGTCTTCTCTCTGTGTGTCCTGGCTTTCAAACCATCCAGACAGTGCTGCTAGCAGTGGGTCTTGAAACTGGAGAAGGATGTGTCTGAAAAGAGGCCAATCCAAAATTCACTGGGGCTGATACTGAGGTTTTGTTAGTGAGGCAATGGCACAGTCAGTGGAAGGTGTGTGAGAGGCTTGGTCAAAAACCAGCTCTGTGCTTATCAGGGATGTTTCTGTCTGTCTGTGGCTGTTTACCATTTAAGTGCAGAGGATACCTTCTTGTTTGATTTGGAAATCAGACCCATCCAATGTCTACCAAAAGCCAAATTTTTAATTCTTTATTGAAACATGATTAACACTGGCAAATCTCTATTTTCTAGCATCTAAATACCGCTTGTGTTTCACAAACTCATTATTATCAGGCACTTCTCTCATGTTTTGAAGCACAGCAGTCTCATATAATCTGTAAAAACTCATCTCTGTTGAACAAAGGAAGGGTTGTTCTGTTCTGCTCTGCCTAGGTCTCCCAGGTCTGTGTTCTTTATTTACCTGGGCTATTTGCAGAAGGGGTGAGGAATGCAGAAATTTGTTTGTAGATGTGATTATCAGCTACCTTGTTAGAACTGTCAGCAGAGATCCATATCCCTGTCACTTTCTGGTTACTTCTGTTCAAAATTAATTTCTGGGTACTTGGAATTGGAGAAGGAGAATTTGATGTTTGTTCAGTAATAGCAGAATCATGATTTTAAAAAAGTTGTTAAAATGCTAATAAGGAGTTTAGACCTAGATGGTATTTCTCCCTCTCTTTTAAAAATTAGAATGCTTCCTAAAGAAAAAGTAATTTGAAAAAATATCTGCTATTGCATTCATAGCATATACAAGAACTGTAAAATATATTCAGAGTATTCAGTACAGATCATTGTTTAGTACAATTTGCTTGCTTGCTGGTCTAAGACATAAAGGAGTCCAACCTACTTTCAGAAGTTGCTTATATCAAAGAATTTGATAAAAGACCCTTGCCAGTTAATTTTGAATTCTCTACTTAAATAGCTTGTGCTGCTACTTATTTGAAATTGCCTCTCCTAAATGCATTTGGTCAGGTGGTGGAGACAGGAACTGTTTCACAGTGCCTTAAGTGGGAGTATTTGAGGATCTGGAGAATAAAATGAGAATATCAACCAAAAGTCTTGCTAGAAAACCTTGAAACAGGTGGCAAAACAGATCAAATACCCTGTTTTGGTTTCTGCTTGCTGTTGAGTGTCTCAACTATTCAGAAATATATCTCAAGTCACTTATGATTCAAATAATACATTTCTATTTAATGCATTCAAAAGAGGGAGAAATAAAATGCAGTGTAATGTGTACTTTAAGAGAAAAAATTGTAGGTTTTCCTTTTGCTTTCCTCTGATTTATCTATTTATTATTTATGTATACTAGAGTATTACAATATAGTTATTTTTCCTCTTCTTCCTGAATTTGTTTTTCTGTCATTGGTTTTAAACACTGGTTTGTTTCAAAATTTTCTTAAAAACTGCATCTTTTTTAGTCCTATGCCATACTATTTCACTTTTTCTCTTCCATGTAAAACCCTCCTTCGTATGTGAAATTTCAAAACTTATTTTTCACATTGCCTTTATTTAGAATCAAGTATTGAAGTGAAGGTTAGAACAGAAGGTACAGAAATAACACCCACCCTCCAAACTGTTAACTGTGCTTTTGTCTTTTTATATCAGGTGAAAACTTCATAGAAGAATGCTGATTCTCAAAACTTGCTATCTATCTATTTTATTGTCTGATTAAATGAGGTCAATAAATTTTCCTCTTTTCTATCCTTCATTGTGACAGAATTTGTAAATATAATTCACATCTCCACTAAAAACATGAGTTTGAATACAATAATCAATAAACTTGTGAGATTGTTGTTGTGAGGAACAGGGAAACCAGTGCATGATGAAACCAGCAGTGCCCCTTGAGAGCTCAGCTGCTGCCCCAGCAGGACAGTGCATCCAAGTCTTTCTCCTCACTTGAAAAGAGTGCAGGAGGAGGCACTAGCCACACAACTCACATTGTTTGTGGGGTAACAGATGCACTGTCCTCTGAATTGTCTCATCTAAAGCCAAATCCTTCTAAATATGAGCCTTTGCTCATTTGTATAATGCAGAAATTCTAAATTGAAATTAACGCCCCAGTGCTTTAATCTAACCTAATCTGAATTTTCTTAACCAAAATCCTGGATGATGAAATGATTCTCCTTGAGACATGCAGTTAACCTGTGGAATTCCTCACTGGGTGTGAAGTGGGAATGAAGCATTTATATAAGGCTGATTAGAAACTGGAAGTGTCTAAGAGAAATTCAGTGAGGATTTCTGAGCACATAAACAGCTCTGCTTAGTCAGGAGGTCTGGGAGCTGGAAATGGTTGTTGACTTCGGGGAGGTGCTCTGTGTATAAACTTTGCCTGCAGAGTGTGCACCTTCTTTTGGCAACCACTCCTGGGGGTTGAACTGGAAGGGCCTGGGTTTCATCACTACAGACACTCTTAGGTTTGGTGTAGAGCTCTACCTGGCATTACTTTTGACTTAGATTTTGTCCGGTTCTTAAAACAGAAACAACTTGGGAAAAATAACAGCTTTTGGAAAATGTATCCATTGAAAACTTTTCATTCCTTTTCACATCCAAATTATCAGTGTCAAAATTTGCTGTTCAGAATTATTAATTATCTGTAAATAGTTGTTAATGTCAAGTAACTAAAAAAAATTATTTTCTACTTCCAAGGAACCTGTGTCTTAGAGGAAATATAGGGAGAATTTTAAAGGATATGTTCTTGTAAGCTATATATTGCTTTAATCACCCTCTCCTCCCTTTCTTCTTGTCACCTTTTCTTTTGCCTCTCCAATATGTTCCTGTTTTTTTCCATTGTGTCCTTTGATTTTTTAAATTATTATTTTTTTAAACAATAGAATTGTTTTGGTTCACTGTTTTTGTCTAAAAGCTTAGTTAAGCCAAAATAACTGAGAGTAAATCCTGTTTTTGCAGCAAATAAGAGATTTTGCTTTGACAATCACCAGGTGTGTTCATCTAAGCAAGAGTTTGATAGTTTCACTGTTGCAGTATTAAAAGGCTTTGATCATTTTAAGTGTATCCTGAATTTCTCCAAACTGATGTTTTACAGTAGATGCCTGTAGATATTTCTTCTAAAACCTCTGCAATGCACACTGTTACAATAAAAAAAGTTATTTCCATGCAATTCTGTCTAGAAATCAGACTTTTTATCAAATATTGAAAGAATTTGTTTCAAAATTAAACTCTTTAAGAGCAATAATAATTTACTGGGGATGTATTTTAAGTAGATTCTGCATATAGAACTAGTCTTTAGAACTTTTATTAATGCTGTCATGCAATTTTTGTTGCAATTTTCCTTGTATAGATGAATGGAGCCCAGGGTATAATAACTGCCATCAGCTGAGCCATAGTTCACAAAGAATTTCTCAAGTACATTTGTTTAGCTTCTCTTGTACTAGAGTACAAAGGGCCATGAGCAGGGTCCTACAAAGATTTGTCTGTTTATGTTTGGGATGAGCCATTTTAAAATGGTCAAAGTTGTTGCTCAGCCCTGCAGTTCTTTCCAGGAGTCCTGTGAAAACTATGACAGGAGATAGTTATTTTTTGTGGAATATTTGATAGTATCTGCACAGTACAATGCAAAGTGTTACTAAAAGTGTTAACAGCATAGAAAACTTTTAATAGGAGTTGGATCCCTTTTACCTGTTATGTCAGACACCTTTCCACACCATGATTCCAGTCATAGGGAAAAAACGTATAAAATGGTAAAAACTACTTTTTATAGTCATCATGCTAAGGTCCAGTGAGTCGGATGGCTAGACATGTGATTTGTGTCTCACTGAAAGCCTTAAATCTCAATTTCAAGTGAAATAAAGCTGCCTCTTGGCAGGACTGCAAGGGCACACAGTGCTGCAATTTTAACCTGTTACTGCAGTGACAGGGAGAATTCAGTTTCTGTGCCTCTGGCATTATTTGAGCTTTGGATGCAGAATTCCAAATCTGAGACGGGGAGAGAAAACAAATACTCTTTGTTTTGTTTCCTGGTAACTTCAAAATTTGTAGGTTTTTAAGGTGTTCCAAGACCAAAACTCTGGAAACCAGTAGCAGTAAATACATATTAGAGGGCAGCAAAGTAGTGCTATGCAATAGTATAATGATATGTTAGTGTAATTTGGTTCATAATTGTCCATTATAGCTATGTAATTTATATAATTATCTTACATAGTGTTGTGTGACGTGCATGCACTCAGAGAAACGTGTATATTTATAAAAAATATATATACACAGTTGTTAAATATTATTTATAAATACTACAATGCTTGCATGCACTTGATAAAGCTTTTGATATTCCCCTCATTGTTACAGCATTTAATGTGAATGAAACATTACTTTGGCCATTTGTCTCAGAAGATTCAAGTGTTTAGTATTCAGAGACCATATACATAAAATATCCAATTTCTAAATCTTTGCTGTGCATCCGTGCATTGCTGAGCATTTTTTCCAGGCTCAGAACATGGTTCTTAATGCAGATGAAGGACATGTGAACTAAACAGCTGCAGTAGGTTGGATAACCTTCAAAATGCTTTAAGGCATAAGTCACCACTAATTTTCAAGATTTTTTTTTTTCTTGATCATTCAGTATTGATATCTCTCTGACCAGATTTTTAGGGTGTCTCTAGTTAGATCTGTTATTTCAGTTTCTGTAGTCCTAGGTATTTGAATTTTGCAACAGTATCTCACATTGAAGGAAATTTTAATATTCATTTTTGGTTGAATTATTTTTTATTTATATGGTGTTTTTTAGCAGTTGTAGACTGACATGAACCAAAGTGGGAAGAGTTAAGTTGCTTTCCATATTTTGAACACAAAGAAATTGATGAACAAGATCACTGTGTTCCAAAGTGAAAAACAGTAGGATTCTTATGTATGTGATTTCTAGGACACCTGAAAGCACACAACTAAACCTATTGTGCTAAACCTATTGCAAAGCAATTGAGAAAATGAATGTATGATCTGTAAGTATTATTTGGAAATTTGGAATTCCAGGTCCAAAAGATGTCTCCCAAAAGTTTGCAATGAGCAGGAGTGGACAGCAGAATGAACTGAAAGCCAAGGACAGACAAAGGGCTCTGCAGGGGTAGAACAACCCAGGGATCCTTCTATTCATGATGGTTTTGGTCTGTGAACAGAAAATGTCGATCTCCCAGTCAGTCAAACCCCTTTTTGTGAATAACCTATTTCTGATGCTAAATACTATAGTAAGAAAAAAACTACTTACTGTGGTAAAAAACTTACTATAGTAAGAAAAAATGTAAAAACCCACATTTTCTCCCCTCATTTGCATTGTTTTCCTATTTGGGATGGGTTTTATTTTATAACTTCTTTCCATAGTTGGAAATACAAACTTTCTTATTTCATCACCTGCCCTTGATCATTCTCTTTAGACTTTCCATCTTCACAAGTTTATGAATATCAGAAGAGAAATCTTTCTCTGGAGCTTCTTTGATCTCTGCTTGTGATGTTTTGTTGATGAGAAATTTATCATAAACTAACTGAACAATGAATGAGTTGGTGAAATTTTTCACACATTAGATTTGCTGGTGGATGTTAAATGAAGCAACCTTGTGTTCTGTCGCCAGGAACTGTTCAACAGAATCCAACAGGGCAGCATCATGAAAGTGTGCTGAGGCCATGTTTGCTTTGCAAAGCAAAATGGATCTGCTTTAGTGGAAAAACAACAAGTATGGACAATATTAAATTTTACAATAAGCTTGTGGTGTTTTTAATTTAGAAATATTAAACCTTTTCAAAAAGAGTGTCCATTTTGCTAAGTAAGGTCTCATCTTCCATGAGTAGAAATGTAGGGATTTTGATTGTGATATTTTCTGGGATTAAAACAGAAAAATCCTTCATAAACTTAATGATGAGGATGGAATCATTAAACAATGAATATATGAAATCTGACAGTCTGGAAAACCCAAGCGAAGTCAAGAATTCAGTTGCCAGATGCTGCAAGGGAAGATGTTCAGAGCTGATCTCACAACTGCAAAGGTAACAAAAAGGCTGCAAATTTCCCTTTGAAGGGATTAATTTTAAATATTGTGAGCAATGTGAAAAAGAAATGGTTATGTTTATGTTTATGTCTTGCTCTTCCTAAATGCTAATTTTTAGATTGAGCCTATCTATATTCTACTTGTGTTTTAAGATTTAACAAGACTTTCTGGACTATTGTAAACAATCCATGTAATGTGCATGTTAGTACAGCAAAGTAATTTCCCTAAATCTAATAACTGAGAGTTGTTATTTGCATTGTAGTTGTACGTAGAGGCCTGTTCAGGATAGGAGCCCCATTGTGGCAAATGCTACCAACCATCCAAGATTATGGGATCAGATTTTTGTTCCCCTGAGAATCAAATCGATTTAGCAGAATTTTTTATGAATTTGGCTTGTGTCCTTTTCATGTCCTTAAGCTTCATTTCTGGGGTCTTTAGGTATCTGCCCCTCTAAATCAAGTTTATAGTCTTAACTCTTTAAGTTTATAATCTTACATCTTTAAGATAATCATATGTGTTCTAGCTGGCATATTGGAGCTAATTTAAAAAAAGGTGCAGGACTGGATGTACCAAACCCCAATGGGAGCAGGCACACGAGACCAAGGGGGGAAGCATTCAGAATCAGCCATTGTTGTTCCTCAGGCTGCCGTGGGCACTGAAGCTTTCTGGGGGATGAGGATCCCTGCTGAGGTTTGCTGTGCAGGGATGCTGTGCTGCCTCTTGTAGGGTGTTGTGACACCAAGCCTTGCCAGGCCGTGCACTGTCAGACTTTGCTCTGTACATACATTAGACTCAGGAAGACTTTGCTGGTGAGGGAGGAACCCCAGCTCCCAAGGCAGGGCCAAGGCCTGGTCCCACGAGTTGCACATCCATGGAAGTGGTAGAAGAAAATTCAAAGGACCCGATTCCCCATACCTGAGCTGTTCAGCCATGATTCTTGCACTCATTTGATTCAGTTCTCTCAGCCAACATGTGAAAAAGAATTTTTCTTTCTACTGGGTTAGTTTGCTGTTGGCTTAGCAAGCTAAAAAGACTCCTGCAGAAACTGCATAAGTCAGCGTAAGGAATAAGAAAAGAGATCACAGAAATGATCAGGCAAATTCTTCCAAAACCTCCAAATGTAAAAATCAAATGGAAGCAGGGTGCATCTAAAGACTTAAGCAAAAGGTTTGTCACCCAAAAGAAGTGATTGTAGAAAAATTTACATTTTAATTTACTCAAGACTGTTCTCTGAAAAATAACACAGCCCACTTAAACCTTTTCTTATTTTTCTATTAGCATAAGAAAAGGTATCTTTGAAAGTACCTGGAAAGTTGATTTTATAATCCCTGTATTCATTTGCCTAGCACAGAGTATGTAGCCTCAGAAGTTAAAAGTTCTCCAAATAGTTACAGACCAATTGTATTTGGGCAACAATGTGAAACTTCATAGAAGCGGCTGAGAAAGCCTAATGAGACATTCTTTCGTTGTGCTTGATAGCACAGCACAGCCAAAAAGCCTTGTGAATGAGTGTGGGGGAAAGGAGAAGTTTGTTATCAGTCCAGAAATGGCCACCTCACATGCACAAGCCCAGAGAAGAAATCAGTGGCTCAGCTGAACAGCCAGATAGCCAGTTCTGCTGCTTGGTGAACAGCTCCTTGCTGAACATGGTAAACCTACAAAAGGCGCCAGGACAATGTCAGAGTGGCAAATTTTTCCAGCCTTTCTGTGCAAAGTATGGGTGTGACACATGAAGGTGTCAAGTAGCTGCATCAGGGCCCACAGCAGAAAAGGACAAGGCTGAACTGAGGGCTTCTTCCTTTAATTCTCTGGGCAGGGACACTCCACACGGTGCAGCAACAGCTGGGTGCCACTGCAGATCAAAGCCTTGTGACTCTGGTTCTCTGGGATTGGGGGGATACAGCAATAACTGGGGAGCTGGAAACCTGAGTGCACAACTATGGAGATTACCTCTCTGCATTGTTCCCTTAACTACTCGAGTTTGTCAAAAGCTGCTTTACCATATTGTGCATAGGTGGTGCACATAACACCATAGCTCATGCTTCTGACTTTGGTTGGCATGTTTTATCCAGAATCTGTCACATTTTGTAAGGCAAAGAAAGTGGAACTGCTATTCATATGCAAAGAATTAAAGACACAAAATGGGAGGGAATCTTGTGTAAAACAGTAGTTCTTCCAGAAGGCTTCTTTATTTTCAATTCACTTTGTGACTTAAAAGCATCTTTTCCCCCCTTTTTTTAAGAAGACCTTTTAAACAAGAGAAACAAAACTTTTTGAATGCAGAATTTCCTTTGTATGTAAGAACCTTAATGTGCTTTAGAGTGTATTCAAATCATATTACAGCAGTGGACCGGCATCCTTTTCTGCATCCAGCTGTACCAGCAAAGAGGTTACCACCTCCAGCTTTTTGCCACCTCCCACCTGTCAGAAATTACCACCTTTACTATTCTGTTGCCAGTGCTCCAATGTTGCCCATTTACTGCAAGGAAAATTGGCTGGGTTACCTCACATCATCTGTTTTAACTGTTCACTCTGGTCTAATTTATATTGCTTGGAAGAAATTTGGGCATGTTTATGTGAACTGATCTACTACAGGAGTTGGATAAAAGTGGTAGCTGTCAGGAAATGATAAAAGTGGGTGGAGTGCTACAGGCAGTGGTCCTTGACTGAACAAGGATGTTTGTTCATGGCCTGAGATGCATGCAGGCAAGCCTCTGGAAAACTGCCTTACTGATATTTATTCTTCATTCCTTACACTTTCAAAATGGAGATCAGGTATATTGGCTTGTATGTAATGCTCACTCAGTTCTACTGGGGACATTATAATCTTTTCACTATAGTATAACAGTACAGAAATTAGCTATAAATAGACAGAAGCCATGCATTTTATTGTCATCTTCTAGCAAGCAGTAGTATCAATTTGTCAAATTTCTGTAGCCAGAAATAATTTCTAATTGTTCCCCTTTTTTAAGCAACAGAAAGCTCTATAATTATCCCAAGGCTTTCTTTCATCTGTAAGCCGTCATTTGGTTCATCTCTAGTGACCAGCCTGGGAGTACAGTCAGAAGGTTACACAGATAAACAGAATTATTTGTCTCTTCATGTCATGTCTGGAGCACTAAGTAGGTGAATTTATTAGCCTTGTTATTTGGCACTATATTTGAGTTCAACCTAGAATTCTCAGAGCTAAGTTTTTACATAAAAACAAAGTTATAATAGTCATAGTTTATGTGGCTAAGTCACAGAAGGTGATAACGTATTATACACTGCCTGAACATTTTGTTTTCCATTTCTCCTCTCTCCAGTTCATTGCATAATTTCCTTTTCCTTCTGGTCCATCCCCTCAAAGCTGTGATAATATCCAGTAAACATTCATATCAGATCCTAATTTTTAAAAAACACATTGTGTTTAATATTTGCTTTAGAAAATATAGTTTATTATTGCATTGTGCTGTTTTGTATGGACTGAGCAAAACCACATGCCCAGATAGGCAATTCAGATCTTCCCTGTCATATAGCAGAGCAACCAAACATAGCACAGTGACGTGTGTTTTCCCAAAAAAGAAGTTGTGTGTAATGCTGCACATGGGACATTCATCCTGTCATCAGAGCAAGTTTTCTATAGCTGGAGACTCTCCAGTCTCCCTGAATGTCCTCATGACTTTACACTGAAAAACCAAACTAAACCAAATTCATCATCACCTCTGCTAACTTGGTCAGTAAAAGTCTGCATGATAAAAGAAATTATCTCAGAGTGGATACTGCTTTTTAGGCTGGAATAATGTGAATGGCTCAGTGCCAGCTGCCAGCCCTGCCTTTGTCCACTGCAGAGTCAGCTCCAGCAAAGTTTGTTCTCGTTCATGTCTACATCTTGGCTGAGGAATGACATTTCTGATAAAAAGTAGGAAATAAGTTGAGCATCACCAGCATACTAATGAACCCCAAATTTCCTCGCAGTTGCTGGTGAACCAATGAATCCTGCTGAATGAACCCCACACAGGGCAATAGTTTTGCTGGGCTTATCAAAGGCCCATTAGTGTAATGAAACCAGCATGGACAGTTGGACACAGCTTTTAGTTCAGGAAATGTGCAACAACTGCTCTGTGCCCTTTGACAGGGAATAATGATAGCAGAAATATTCCGTATCACTCATTCACTATTGTGCTCTTCATATGGCCATGAGGAGAGGAATAAAGTGCACCTATACTGATACCTGGGACAATGTGGGAATAAATGATAACAGAGAGGCAAAGGTCTATGCATCCACATTTCCTGGCCCAGCATGTCAGACTCTTGTCTGTGCTGCTGAGATTTTCCTCTCTAAGGTGCACATCCTGCATCTCAGTTGTAGTAACTGTAACTATTTTCTTTCTATTCTATAATGAGAGAAGAAATGAACACAGAAGGATTTTTAGCCAGGCAGTTATGGGTGTCGTTTTGTTCTCTTTAAAAGTTAACATAGTATGTTTAATTTAAGAAAATCTGTTGTTCAAGATCAATAAAATACAAAAAAAAGAAAAAAAAAAAGGAAAGAATGTTGCTAGCAATAATTTTTTAACTGCTTGACCAGAGACTTGAAAAATTTATTTTTGACAGAAAAAAAAAGGATCTATTTAAACCTAATTAATCACAGAAATAGATCTTACTAGACTGAAACTACTGGGCAATAGATTTGGAGGACACCAGGAGAAATCTTGGTTAGTGAGTCTTTTTGTACTGAACGAGCATGTGAGTTTGGTAGTGTGACACAACAGAAATGAGGCCTAGCTTGGGAAGGTTGCTGCTGTCTTCTCTGTTTTCCAAGAAATAACTTGCCTCTGGTTTGGAAATTAAAAAAACCCCAACTTTCTCCTGATAGAGTTTCTGATAGCTATGGTAAACAAATTGAAAGAATATTTGAATTATTAGATTTATAGAATTAATATTATGTAAATATTTCTCAATAGCAATTGAGTAATTATGTTTATTTTCCTGTGAATGAAAATGCTACTGCATTTCTGCCAAACTCTTAGGGACATACTAAATTAATTATTTCTATAATTATTTATTCTGTAGAGCCTTAGTAATTAAAGCAACTTTACCTTAGCCTAAAGAAAGAAAGAAAAATATATAACTTCAGTCAACCATTGAGAGTGTGACAACCCAGTGGAAAGTGGTAGAAGATGGTTTATGATAATTTAATTGTAGAAAGGAACCCCCAGCTTATACTGAGCTAATGATGAAAATAAAGTTGAAGAGAACTTTAAAGAAAAAAAACCTAAAACACCCCTCCACACACACTCCATCCCAATTTTAGTGCAGTGCTATGATTGTTGTCCTGCCTATTTTGAGTGTTCCTGGTGCAATCTGGATAACGCAGAGAAAGTGAGAATTTATAATCAAATTCAATGTGGGGCCCTCTTTGGCTACTGCCACTGGCAGCAATGGATAACCACCTCTGTTCTGCACTTTGCAGGCATCATGTCTAATATTGCTGATGGTACAGTGTTGTGAATGCATTCAATGATTAAATTGACGTTTCAGACTTTGCTGTTTGTCAGGTTGGTTTGGAGGTTTTGGGGTTTTTTTTTGGTCGGATTTTCTTGTGTTTGTTTTTTTTTTTTTTAAAGTGTATGTCTGATAAGAGACAATCCATATGCAGCTGTGTTGATGATAGCTGGTGTACGTTATTGCTTCCCAGGCCCTGTATCTATCAGCTGGAGATACATCACATGTTTTCCATGGACGCTGGCTTGGTTGTTAGAAATGAAAATGAAGCTATTTGTTGCCTTCTTATTCATTTTGTTTTGCAGCAGTGTCATGGGTTTTGTTCAGATTTATGGGAGACTGCCTAGACTAAACAAGTGCCATTGCAAGCAGCAAAAGTCACACTTTACTCAGTTCATTTTGAATTAGAACCATCTATTACCCCTCTCCAGTGAGTTTAATAACTCCCATAATTTTCTGCTATAGATTCACATAAAGGGCATGTTATTTTTTAAAAGAGAAATACATGTTCTTCTACCTGGACCTGACAAATCTATTAGCCAAACCTTCCATTACAGAAGAAAGAGCTTCCTTTATTTTGTACAGGTTCTTTTGTAACCTTTAAGGTAATTAGCTGTAATTATGTTTCTATGTAATTACAGTGCTGATATTCTAAGTATTCTTAATTTTAACTTTATGCAGCACTTATTCTAATTTTGTGGTGCTGTGTAGACCTGAGGTAGTGCCCTGTATTGTAGCCACTTTTGGGGTTACATTTGCTGAAATACAGGGAGAACTATTCCTTAAAATGGATGTTCATTTTATCCTAAGCATAGTTCTTAGTCTTTCAGGTTTATTGCTTCTTTTATTATCAGCTTTACAATTTCCTTAATCCTGGAGGAGGGCTTTTTTGGGAATGGAAGTAGGGATGTTTTTTGACTTTTATTAACAAACCTAATACTCTTACACAGGAATAAGCTTATTTTTGGGGACAGGCTCTGCTTCACACGCGTTTTGTAGCTGCTGCCCTATCTGGACAGAGCTCTTCAGGACAAGTAGCAGGATTGGTTAATGTTAAAGGTTTGCAATTGTTTGTACAACCTCTGTCATAGTGGTTCATTTTATAAAACTGTCCTGGGAGATTCTCATCCAACCCTGTCAGCTGAACTTTGCTAGGCTGCCACACTTAACTGACCTGTAGTTTTCACATAAAAATATTTTTATGCGTATTTCCTGGTATATCAGACAGAACTTCAGAACATGCTGGAAGCATCCCAGAAATCACAAGAGAGATCACAAGGGCAGGGCAGTATTTCTCACAGTGCTTCAGTGTGCTTGCAGTTCCAACTACAATCGAGTGGAAATGAAGTAACTAATAATAAATTTGTCAAAAATTCGTGACTTTTAAATTTAGTTTAAATCGCTCTTTATCTTTTAGAGTCTATTCAGTGATTTGTAGAATGGTCTCTGTTTCCTTCTCATATGCAGAGTAATTAGCTTATTCCCAGTAGAGGTCTCTGAGCTCAGCCTTTCTTGGCAAATTTAGATAATAAAATGTTATTTATCTGAAATATATAACTAAAATATATGTGGAAGAGAAAAGACATATAATTAAAATATTTCCCTTCCAATTCTAGATAAAATTAAATTATTCCTTCTTTTTAGAGGAGAAGTGGAGAATAGACATTCACTTACCTCTTTTGTCCCTGACATAAAGCTGAAAGAAACAAGCCTAGTATGAGGTCAGAAATTCTTAGCTGAGTTCTGATCACCCATTTATATTTCTGCTATCCTGAAGTCCAGGTGGAAACAGGTCCATAGTTGGTTCATCACCTTTTAAAGGCATATTAATATCTACTATAATAAAGAAGAGTCCTCAGGCCAGTCCCTACTGGGTCTGGAATGGAAGTTGAATGGGTGAAACTAGGAAGTTTTCATAGATTCCTCATTCTTTTTCTCCAATAGGTTATTAATAAAACCTAAAAACTGTTTGATTCATAATCTTGCTATGGTTCTGTTTGGACCATATATTCCTGGGATACAAGGCCTGTTCCATGGTGTGTCTGCAGTGCAAAATCATCCCAAAAGACAGAGATGGCCTAGGGCTGGGTGTGGGACAGCAGCAGCCACAGCCCAAAGGAGCTTCTACCAATTCCTGTATTCCTTCAGTCAGACAGCTGCCACGTTCTGTTGGATGTAGTTTGGCAGTAAAACAAACAAAGTTTACTGTAGCATTTCAGCCTAGGGTGGAGAGCTGCTCCCTGGCACTGAAGTGCCCTCCCAGGCAACAGCCCACAGGTGGGTCAGCCTTCCTCATGCTGTCCTTGGCTCTGCAGGATGTGCCAGCAAATAGCGACTTTGGCCAGCATGCAGGGGACATGCCTGGACAATCCAGCTCACTTTGCATCTGCAGTGGGTGTGGCGTAGGTGTGCAAACACAGATTCCATTACAGCAGCAGTCCTGGGCTGCCTCCTTCCTTCCCACTCCTACAAGGCTTGTGACTTAACTGGTCCTGTGCTTTGCTCTGAGCAGCTTGGAAAGATAACTCTGTCTGGAGGCAGAAATTAAAAGTCAGTGTAGCTTTGAGATATGCATAAGAGCCTTTATGAATTTAAATCCTGCTGCTGTATTAGTTTGGGACTAGATGTGCCCAGGGCATGTTCTCTGAACATCATTTGTTTGAACAAGAGGCTGTAGTGGTTGTGCATGTGATACTAGAAGTGAGTATTTAAGAAAGAAGTTGCTGACTCATAGACCTGTCAGATTAAAGAAGTATTCAGAGAGGACACAATACCTGACCTTTTGCCAGCTTGAATATAAAGGTAACTTTCAGTAGGATTGTGCAGACTTTACTGAAAAGAAAGGCAGACTTTGTTAAGGAGAAAGAAATATGAAGTCTGGAGACAGAGACAAGCTTTAAGGAATCTCTGATAAAATTATTGCTCAACAAATAAGGAGTTTGCTTGGAGGATTCTCTATTTGTGTTGTTCTGATTGTCTTTTAATCTAACTGCAAATTCTAAAAATTGTGAATAAAAGATATGAGTACACAGGGCAATTTGACACACAGTACAGGAACTGTTAGCTGAGGGCCATAGTCTCTGTGGTGGAGGGGAAAACAACACCTTGGCCAAAGAAGCAAGAGAGCTTGAATCTGAGTCAATGGTAGTACAAAATGAAAGAATAAAGATCTCTTCAAACACCAAGCCTTATGGAGGATGCCTATAATTTGCCTAGGTGGCTGGGCCATCCTCTAAAAGCCATCTTGAAGCAGATTCATTAAAGCAGACAAGCTTCATAGAATCACAGAATATGCTGAGTTGGAAGGGACCCATCAGGATCATTGAATCCAAGGATCCATGTGCCTGAGAGCATTGTCCAAATGCTTCTTGAACTCAGATAGGCTTGGTATCTTTTTTTTTTTCCTGTGGAGGCAAACCAGTCTCTTTATAACAGCTTCTGATATTTCAGACAGCCAACCATTATGATAGGATTAAATACTTCTCTGTATTTAATTATCAAGTTTTTAATTTGAATTTATCAGGAGATTGGTTGAGTAGAGTCTGCAAAATTGTCAGGCAAAGGAATCTTCTTAAAATAAAATGTTGTTAGCAAGATACTCAGTGTGCATAAGATGAAGGAATTTATAAATAGATTTGGGAAGAATTGAGCTAATTATAACATAAATCAAAGATGGATTTTTAGGGATATGGCCATGTTTCAAAGTTATTTTAAAGGAGCCTAAATCCTCACTGTGGTGACTGTCTCATTCTTTCTCTAGCACCAGGTATTCTCCAGCCTCACAATGAAAGGCAATGATAGGAGAGAGCCTGTGTGGCAGGAAGCAGGCACAGATCTGTCTGCCAACAGCAATCAAGTGATCTCATTATTAATGTGCAGCTTTTATCTCCTCTCATGTCCTTTTTGTTGTTGTTGTTTTTTTGGTGGTGTTTTTCTTAAATCAGACGTGTCATAAGTAACCTCCCCAGAAAGAAAAGTGCATCCATCAATGGGGGTGGCTCACAGGAATCTCTTGGCTGGTTTGTGGTTCAGAGCAGGAAGGTTTTGCAATGGAAGCTGCAATGGGAGCCATTCCTGGTGGAGGGACACTGTGGGGACAAGGAGTAGCAAAGAGATGGAGCCAATGGGAAACCATGCAGTTTTGTGAGAGCTCTGCTTCTGAGGTAATGCTACATTTCCTCAAACAAAATTTTACTTTCAAGGAGATGGAGGGGATTCTTTATAAAATTTTTTCCAGACATACCGCCATGGGAAAGAATAAGGAAACAAACTGTATGAATTATTGTTATAGAAAAAAGGTTTTTCTGTTAACAGCAGTTTCTCTCAAAATCCCACTGTACTATGTAATTGTAAAGTATTGTATCCGATTACTTGCTGCTTGTTATATTTCAGCCATAGTGTAAAATTTGTTCAGATAATGTAAACAACATTGAAAGAAAGAACAAAATCATGTAGATTTGACGTATCATGTTTTTAAAAATAGAAGTCCTGCTCAGCCTGGCTGCTACTCATTCATCTTAGTAATGAGACCTTATAAAGTTGCTTTTGAATGAAAATATGTCTGGAAATAAAATTATTATCTGAATTTAATTGTATTATTTCAATTTCCATTCCAAGATCCATGATTTACTAATTCCTCATAATTGGAAAGATAAGCCTTATTCTAACGTTTTCAATCCAATCAGATGATAAGAGAAAGTGCCTGGGCAAACAGTTTGCCTGTGCCATGAGAGGAGAACTGAGACATTTTGCTTAAATGGAAGTACAAGTGAGATGCAGCTACAAAAGGTTTTCATTCAGCACCAGGATGAGTGAACTCTCCAGGAGTGCAATTTTAAAGCAACCCCCTGATCTCACCATGCTTTGGTTTCTACTGGGGAGTGATCTGGGCAAACAAAGCAGGCTCCTTACAGCATAATGCACACCAGAGCCTGTGCTTTTGGTGTGTAGCTAACATGCTCCAGCTTCCCATGGATCCTCATCCCCAGAAGGAGAGTAGAACCAGTGGAGAGTGATCCCCAGCACTCCCCTCCCACAGAGACCTCTATGGGCTCATTTTGGTGTTTAAGACCAAATGTCTCACTGCTACCTGCTCTTATTGCACTGTAGGACATCTTGCATGATGTCTAAATGTGATCACATGATCTATATGTGATGAATGATGTAATTATAATCTAAAGCAAGATTAATAGCTGCTAGTGAAGAAGAAATAGGAGCTGGAGCAAATACAAAATATTTTAAAGAAGAAAAAATAGATTAAATAAAACACACTTGTGCTGTCTTTCTTATACACCATATTCCATTAGTATTTAAGTTCATAGTTTCTTGGAAGCTGAGGGAGACCAAGGACTACGTGTGAAATTCTCTGTTCTGTCTTCATATTTGGTCACAATACTGCATTAGAGTGTGCACCAAAGCAGAAGCAAAATGTTCGTTTATTAATTGAATATTGGGACCTTTTTCTTGCTTAAAATATTTGGGGAACTTATTTTTCAGTCTCAAGTGAGGTATTTAATTAAAATTAGTTTTAAACCCAGTGAAGAAATAAAAAACAAGAAGGAAATAAATCTCTTTCATTGCTTTCAAATTCCCTTGTTGGCATGCCATTTTTTATTACCTTCATTCATATTTTGCTACTGTATTTCAAGCAGCACTGACAGCCTGCCTTTACTTATTCTTTATTTGCAGTTCTATTTGGGAACATGAATATTTTATCTGACTTCTTCACAAGGCAAGAAACTTCTCAGAGAATTGCATCATTTAAGAAGTTGGTTAGGATGTTAAGAGCATAGCTTGTTTTCAGGAGCTTAATCTTCATGTACTAATATGTTCAAGAATTGTCCTTCTGCTTTCTGACTTACTATTCAGGACTGGAGATTGTGGGGAATGCCTGTATTTTACAAAACACCTAAATTTAATTTAAATCTTTGAACAAATCTCTTTTTGTCACCTTCCTCTGATGGGATTATTTCCTTCCTGGGAACAAACTTGATAGAAATGATGGAGTGACTGAAGTTTAGATTCCATGTGATTTTTATGAAATGGAGCAAACTGCCAAAAACCACTGGGATTGAGCCGATCCAGAAAACCAGAGTGGTCACATAAGAATGATGAATGTAGGCTTTTATGTAAAATTTTATCTGCTGCTCTTGAACACTTTTCTCCTGACTGTGGAAAGACACCTTGTTAAGAAAAGATTGTTGTAATTTATCAAGCATTTAGTTTTTATATAACTCCTAATAGAGAAACTGAAAATATCAGAAAGAAACATTATGTTTGGTTCGAAAAGTAAGGAATTGGAACATTTGGGTTTAGCAATAGGGGAAATTGCAAACAATTCTTGCCCTTTAGAATACTGCTTACCATCTTATTCCATGATGAGTGGATAATGATCAGTGTAATATCTTTTGTGTGGTGGCTGATATGTAACTGATGCACAGTAGATTACAATGTGTGTCAACGCTGATGAACAGGTAAAACCAATTTTTTCTAACAGAAAATGTCACTATGAACAGTTAAGATTATATTCTTTTGATAGAGGAGAGAGATTTTAAAAGCATTATTTTAAACATGGCTACCTCAGCACAGTTTTCCTCAATTTTGCATAGGTGACAAAGAAGACAAGCTGGTTATATATCTTGAAATTAGAGATTAAGTATGAAAAGTGAAGTCTGAAATTCTTTAATTTTTTGTTTTCTGTGTACTTCATAATCCCCTGGTTTTTCCTGTAGCCTTTACTATGCTGACCCTCCCAGTTCACCAGGAGATGTACTGGCTGCCTGGAAATGTCAGGCGAACACCAAAGTGTGCCAAAGCAGATTCTTACAGGGTCATGTTCCTCCTCTGAGATAAAAGGTGTTGTTCTAAAATATATTAAACACCTTAAACATTTGAATTGATATATGCTAGAAGGTATGGAAAAAGTTCAAAGATACAACAGCAACACATGGCTCTCTTAATTTAGTGAAAGTGATTTAAAGTGAATAATCCTCAATAGCTGAAATTGTGAGCGAAGCACTTACCAATGTGCATACACAACTTAGCTGAGTTTGGTTGCTTATAAATATGAATTGTACATTTGTTTATTTTCATTTGAAAGTTCTTCAGCGAGCAGGGTGGC
The DNA here is from genome assembly GCA_020086605.1 of Lanius collurio. Classification (NCBI taxonomy): domain Eukaryota; kingdom Metazoa; phylum Chordata; class Aves; order Passeriformes; family Laniidae; genus Lanius; species Lanius collurio. The sequence continues at coordinate 4,721,731 of JACBWW010000021.1, forward strand.
ACACATGCCTTCTAGTCCTGAGATACTAGAATCACAATCCTTCATGTCACAACAACAAAAAGAGAGATTTTTGTTTTCAGTTCTCTAATTTTGCAAAATTTTTTTGTTGAAGCAAGCTGGAAACCATATATAATGTCTCCTAAAATAAGCACTGCCGTCATTCTTTAAATGTATCCAGCTCCTATTTATTTGGTGAAGAGAATCTCTGCATGCATATCCAAGGCATCCCAGGACCCTCTTATACCATCAGTGCCTGGCAACCTTTACTTAATTTTATAACATTATAAATGATTTGTCAATGAGCCAACTGGGTTAGAATCATCACAATGAGTCAGAAAATTTTAATTTTTCCTTTCTGAGAGTTAATTATGAGTTAGTAATGCTTATTTCTGTTGAGAGGTTTGTCTCCGTGAGGGAAAGTGGTCCTGATATATTTGACATTAGTTTCTGTCATAGTGTTTAAAAGGCTTGATTCTAGTCAGAAATCCAGAGATTTACTTTCAGAATTCCCATTATCCTAATTAGTTTAGCAGAATGAAGCAACTCAATGCACTTCCAGGCAATTATTTTACCCTTGAGCTGTTGGCATGATACTAAAAGAAATAGATCATGTCATTTATGCATTCCCAGAAATACACCTTCTTAACTGTGCCCTGGAGTCAGGAAATCAAGTGTCTAAATAATGAAAATGCTACAAGTGTGCATTGTTGAAAATTGTTAAAAAAGATCGAGACTCCATTGTCAGCAAGTGTCGTGTCTCAGTTTGTGGCAGTTCCTTTTCAAAAAGTGGATAGCACAAATAAAAAAGCAGTGACCTTGATTCATCTTCATACTAGTACTATCACTGAGCAAGTGCAGGCCAGAAATTTTATGCTATTTGTATATTAATTTTAGAGGAAATACATTGCTGTCTTCAGTGTGACAAAGAAAATGGTTCAAGAATGGAGCCAGAAGGCTAAAAAGAATGATTCCAGTCCTCATAGTACCTAGAGGCTCGGGGGGTTTTGGTGTCTAATTTAAAGCAGATGTAATAATACCGATCATGCTAAAATTGTGACCATTGATGCTACTGGTGCTTCAGAGTTGTGGAGTTGTTTGTTAAAATATTGAGTGTTACTTTAAAGGTGGTGTAAAATTGAAAGGGGCTGGCTGACCATTGCAGCCACGAAGCTGATGTGTCGTGTCACCTGGGAGGGACTGATGCATGTCCTAGGGCCCTCTTCCCAGCTCCGTGAGTTGACATTTGGCTGTCTGAAGGTGTGAACAGTGGGAGAGTGCATTGCCAGCTGGAGCTGGTGAGGAAGCCACAGCCTCTGCCACAGACACAAACTTGAACACAGCTCCGAGAGACACAGTCAGCCCCCAATTTGGGGTGAGGTTGTCAGCTCTCAGCTGGTGGGTTGCATGTCCAGCTAATGAAGAGCTGCCACTTGTCTGTCTGTTCTGAGCTGGGCCCTGGATTTTTTTAAAGCAGTGTTTGTTCTGTGTTTCTCACTCTCTGCTTTTCACTTTGAAAGGAATGGTAGTTAGAGGCACATCTTGCCTATTGCTTTTTAAGGCTTCCAATTGTTACCAACTTCTTACCATAGATGATAGTGACTTGGTGTTGGAGGTGAATCTTTTAGGTTCCCACATCACAAGTTCTATAACAAATATTTGCTAGTTTTATTTTGGATGATATGTTATTCTTTTGACTCCTGCTACAATTTTGCTTGTTCTTTGTAGAAAACTTATCTCTAAAGGTCATACTGTCTGTTATCTCATAGACCCAAAATAGCTGATTTTAACACATTTCTTTCTCCCTTCTTTCAAATAAATCCTTCAACTGCTCTGAAGCAGTGCTTTTGACTAATGAGAGCTATTGCCAGGCTTCCCTGTTATGGTACTTTGTTAGAAATGTGCCTAACATACAAAAGTGATGGCTTGCTGGGCTCTCATCACTTCTTAGCCACTAGGATCAGTGTTATATTTGGAGCTCAGTGACTCAGTTTAGATCTCTCTAATTCTCGAGGGGGGCTACTCACAAGGGCGAAAATTCAGTTTCCATACAGACTTGTCTTCAAAGTCCTACATAAAACACTAACTTAAATGAATATCACTGTAACTGAGGTGGGGTATGAATTATATGTAACCTGGTAGAAAGGTAAAATATAACACCACATATTGAGTAAAACCAGATGTCTTCCTTTTCTGACTAAGAGTCTGTTTAAACTGTGTAGAATCCCTTTGTTTTGGAACAGTTTCTTCATATCTCTGCTTCTGCAGACCATTTGGTGCATGGATCAGATATAATTTTATCAAAGGCCTATTCACATGCAATAGAGCAGTCCCGTGTTTCTAAAGAGGAGCGAGTTATCTGATTCTTCCAAAGATGTTAGCAAATTCTGCACCATATTGAGTGTCCTTTGGCTGCAGGTGAAGCATTCAACAGCTTGTGGGAGTGCTAATTAGTGCTAATAATAACTTCAGTGACCTGCCTTGGCTTTAAAATGCCTGACAGAAATTGCCCTGTCCTTGAAGGATAGCAATTTTATTTCTGTGTACGTCTGATTAGGGACACTCATGACTACATGTTTCTGTGTTTAGTGATCACACACAGTTAGCAGGTGGGTGCTTGTGTGTGAATGAAAAAGAAATGGGTGGTGTTGGAGAATCAAGAGGAAAAAAAGGCAAAGAGACCTCCCAAAAATATTATACCAGAATTCCGTCATTAAAGGGATTTCTCTTGTAGGCTAAATAGCCTTATTAAATCTAGAAATAGTAAGAGGAAAGAATTAGATTAGGAATTGGATTATTCAAAATCAAACTTTGTCTCTCTAATTTTGGTACTTTTTCCAAGGTTACTCTGCTGAAATATGTATGGAGGGTCTGAGGAAAATGAAAGCTATAATTTGAGCAAGTACATAAAAAGCTCCAAAGTATGAAATTTTTTGTTTCATCTGGATGATAGGTTGTTGATGGAGCAGAAAACAATTGTATTTTCAAGGGTACTGCCCTGGACCTTTCTAATATAAATTTTATTTATACTGGCCAGAAAAATGAATTACAATACTTTATGAGCTGGAATGATTAATTAGGGTTTTTTCTGACTTCCCTTTATTTTGCTGAAGTGATTTTTGAAAATCAGTCAAAGTAGAGGCAAGAAAAGGGTCTTTAAAATACTAATAGAAGCTTAATTGGATGATGGAAACCCTGGTAAGGTAGCAGATTTATTTACTTATTTAAATTGAGGATAAAAATTTAAAATTAAAAAAAATGTGACTCAGTGTTTAGCTCCTAACTAAACATTTCACTTCAGTGCTGCCCAAGCAACACTAATCAGACTTCTTCCCTATCTTGCTGCCACCCACTCACTCCTGTCCTCCTGTAATCCCATTGTCCCAGCACAACTGGTCACTTAGTTGCAGAGTGAACAAGATCAGGGAGTTTATCCAGCTAAAAAGTAGGATGACCAAGAGAAAATAGGATTGTTTTTCAACTGGGTCAGTTTCCAAGCTGATTGGCTACAAGAGAAATTGTAGAATCATTGTATGACTCCAGAGAACTGTACTGGCACAGTGGAGAGCCTTGTGAGGAACCTGCAGCAGTGGCCAGAGGCAAGGGCTGCTTAAGTTGACAGTGTCACCAAGTGTACCAGGAACTACAGTCCTTCCCTTTACATTGTGTGCCATCACTGGACACTGGTGGGGTACAAAGTACAAAAAAATCAAGTATTTGAGGCTTTGCTTTTCCCCAGAGCTGCACAGGTGCAGAATGTCTTTAGTCTCATTTTGGCTACACTGTTAAAGAGCATTCTAAAAGTCAAAGAGCAAAGAATATTCACATTTGATTGTCTTATTACAGTCAATTGAGCTTACTCAGAATCACAGTTGTGTATTGAGGGACTAACTTGATGCACAGCAAGAGGGAAAGTATTGGTTAACTGCATTTTCCAACTACCCACAGCATCCCAGAGTGTGCAATATACAATCAATGCAGAAATACCCAGGTGGTGTCAGCTCCCAGAAATTCCATGGGGAAAGCTATGACATTTTAATGAAATGAAGGGATATCTGAAACAAGCAGTTTTCCATCTGGAAATTCTAGGAATCCGGAGTGTTCTGTAGTACAACAGCTAAGTTGTGTGGCTGTGTTTACTTCAAACAAACAGAAATACAGGTAGCCAGTAGCTGAATTAAAGTAGATTTAAAGTAGATTATAGAGAAGCTGTAAAAGATCCTTCAATAACTTGTTAAAGACCCAAGATTCATTTGTTTGGATTGCTCTGGACTTGGTCCAGAATGTCTAAAAGGGAGATCAGAAGCCATGAAGTGCTGGGTACTAAATGCTGCTCTGGTGCCTGTGTTGTGAGATATCCTTCTCAGCTCAGAGTACCCAGGCCCTGGGCAGATGTCTGAGAATTTATTTCCCTTCTGCACATCAGGATTATCATATTCAAAGTATCCAAAGTGATTTTTTTTTAAAGCCAGTTTAAGAACTACCGTTGATACTTCATAGATTGAAAAGAACTAGTAATTTAAATATTTTTGGAAGGCCCATAAATATCAGCTCTTTGATGGTATTCAGAGGAGTAACATTTCATTTAAATGAATAGCAAGAGGCATCTTAAGGCCAAGCAGTTATCCTCAATGGAATTAACTGACTAGCACTTAATGTTTTGTAAAGTTGAACATTTTTAATGAAGATACACAATCTTCATAATCTAGAATAGAAAGATAGAAAGGGGCATGGGATCATAAGAGAAATCTAAATCCAAAGTGTAAACCCTATGAATTTACTAAAATTCCAGATATGGGTTTGGGAGAAGGGGTGGGCAAAAATTCCTCATGGATGGAATAGTACATCATACTCCTGCTTTTATTTTTATTCTCTAAGAATCTCAGTGGTTGTGCTAATTTCTGTTACCTAAAATTCAGATTTATTTTCCAATGTATTCAGCAGCCCTTCCCATTGCCACTTCCTGTGAGCTATGATTTAGGGAGATTAAATAGTAAGCACGACAAGTGTCTCCTCTGGGAGCTGGATCAAAGACTGTAAGTTTGCTCCAATACCAAATCTCCTTTGCTTTCTTTAGGGTGACACTGACACTACAGAGCCAGAAGGTGCTGAGGGACATATTTCTTGGTTGATGTTTCTTACAAAAGTTACAGCTCCTTTAAATTAGCATATTAAAGTGAAAGATCTCATTATGGTCACAGGGTATGTGGGAAGAGACTAAAGGTGTTTAATGGCATGCATCAGGATCGTGCTGAACTCCTCTTGCCAGGAAACAGTGCAGAAATTGCTCTTGGGGTGGAGGTAGAGTTCTGGCAGAGAGGAAAGGCACTTCAGGTTTTTGGAAAAAGTGAATCCTAAAGGTATGTGTGTGCTAAGAAAGATGTGGAAACCTGTCAATGCTCTGTGGGACACACTGTCCTGGTGTAGAATGGAGGCTGAAGCATAGTAAGCAAAATCTCACGTTTAACACATGTTCTCTGTGTATTTCACTGATTTTGAAATGCTGTTACCTTACTGGCTAGAAGAATGCTTTCAGGTTTCTTTTTTCTCTGCTGCCCTTGGTGTGCCCCAGAGAGCAGTAAGTACAGCTCAGCTGAAGGCCTGGCTGCTCTCACTGTTCCCTTGCAGAGCACTGCAGTCAGCCATGGTGCCTGGGGATAACTCTCTGCCCAGTGGGAGTAGAGATGGCTGAATTACATTGGAGTGGTCAGTGAAAACCAGAAGAGTAACTCCAGCACTGCACACTGAAATGTTTAGTGTGGGAACCTTTTCAGAGCTTTATTGGGTAAGCTATGGACAAGGATTTCTGATAAAACACCTCATTAGTACCTCAGCTTTCATGACTGCTTGATGTCATCTACTAAGTAAACAATGATTTATGATGTTCCTTACAAAAAAACTGTCCCCAATTTAAAGAACAAGTTCTAATTTCTATTCCTGGGTAAGCAGAAGGTAAGCATGATGGATAGAGAGCACAGAGGATTTTTCAGATTATGTGCCAGCTGGCTTTCTGTGTAGTTTCTAGTTCTGCAGAGATCCACTCACTGATGCTTTATGCTGGTAGCTGAGATTTTATATTTGAATATTCTAAGTTTCCTTCTTTCTTTCTTTTAGGTCCAGACTCTAATTCTAGGGTCCACTCTGCTCATTTTTGTACTTACAGAAGACCATGCCAGAGAATTAACTGCAATCTAATCACAGTTCCCTCCATTGCTCTGTTTCTTGAAAATATACTAAAACTGCTTTGCAGTTACTTTCAAGTGTCAGAGAAAATTCCATTTGTCTCCTGGTTGCAGTTGGTCCTTAACTTGAAAAGCAGATTTGGAGAATCCTGCACAGATATAGTCTCTGAAAATCTTGTTCTTGAGGGTGAACCTCTGCTCCGGGTCATGCTTCATCCAGTTTACTCTCATTTGCATAAACACATTAAATGCAATTAGGGCTGTCAGGTTTCCTTGTAGTTTAGCTAAGCACTGCGGTATAGGGGGCAGTTTATATGTTATCATAGACAAGCTATTTTAGTCAGGATCAGTTATGAAATTGTTCAGCTATTTGAAAGGTCATAAAGGTGTTGGCTCTAGTGAATCATAGAAGAGGGATATTGAAGCATTAATAGGGACTGGAGTCTAGGATGAGACATTAAAAAGGAGCTAGAGTAGATACTAAGGACTTGATTCAATACCTGTAGAAGGTTTTGGGGCATTTTTACATAATGTAATCCAGTAAGAAAGATGAATAGTTGACAGAGCATATATTTGGCACAATAAACTGGAGGTTAAGCCATTTCCACATGTCCTAAGAACACTGCTTATTCATATTGTTATTTCTTCCTCACAGTTCAGGCACTGAAAGTAGTGTTCTGCTTCAGTAAATAGTAATCAGTTTCAGAAATTCAGTTGCTTTCATGTCTTCCTGAAAATAATAAGGATTTTAAATAGTATCCAGTATTCTTACAAATACTTAAACTTAAAAAAAAAAAATTTTGGAAGATTGTAATCTCTCTGGTGAAAGCATTACCTGGATAGTATCATTCAAAACATATTTTTTGGAGTGAATAAAAATTGTCCAAACATTTCCTCCTTAAAAAGAAAATCAGAGTTTCTGCCATGTCCCTTCCCTTCTCAGTGTAAGATCCTAAAAAGCAAACCTGGAAGGCATTCATACTGTCATCCTAAGTCAAAAGTACAAGTGACATAAATATGAAAACTAGCAGTACTATTTCATCAGAACAGAAAAAAATAATCAAATGGAAATATAACAAAGCAAAATACTAGCCTCTTCAATCACAAATATAAGTTTCTAACATATTTTTTTGACAGAAAGTCCATGTAATTTAATTGTTTGTGTTTTTATAAGCACTCATAGAATTCCAGTCAAAGATAAGGTTTGGACAAGTTTCGATCTGAAGACATGACAATTACCTGGACAGTACATTAATTACAGAGTGATTTTCCTGGTTTTGGTTTTTATTAGTACAACTAAGGAGCACATACACACTGCTGCCATTTCAATTTGACAGAACCTCTAATTTGAATGACTTTTGGAAATGCAGATTGGCAAACATGGAGTTAAACTTTGGTTTATGTCCTCCAACATCCCTTATGACCCATTGCCAATGAAAAGGAGAAGAGTGGTGCTTGAAAGAGTAAATAAATGCTTCAGTCTGATCCTGCAGATTATTTTGAGCCTGAGATGTATAGAGCAGCAGTAATCTAATATAGACAAGATTTTAAAATGAAAAATTTCCTCTCAGTGGTGCTTCTGTATAGTGGTTTACAAAATTAGCATTAAGATATGGGAGAACATGCCAGTGTAGCAGAATTTTAGGGCAGTTTGTCAACTCCAGACACAAAGCAAAATCAAACATATGTGTATGTTTTTATTTTTGTCCTTGGACCTGTTCTGTCATCATCTCCTTCTTGGTTCAGTGCCTCCCTCTGTAAGCAGTACACAAATTTGGAAAATGCTTTTTGGATCAAATATTTCAAAACAGCAGACCTTTAAAGGTTTCTGTCATAAAATTTGGGTTTTCAGATTGGACATGCTGCTTTAATTCCAGAGAACGTTATGTGTATAAATACCTTATTTCCTCATATTCAATATTTCTATGTCTCTTTTTTTGTCATTTGTTGCACTTGGAGCAACACCAGGAACTCTGGATGCCAAATAGGAGTCCAAATATAAGCAGTATTATTGATAAAAGATTCAAATAGATTTTACTGGACTGGGCAAGCAATGCAGAGAAGTTCTATAATTTTAGGCAACATCTCCTATTTGTGCAACCATCATGTTTTAGAAGCATTTCACCACCAGCAAAAGCCTTTGTTGGCTGATTGTAATGGGTATGTGGAAGGGTGTGCAATCCTATGCAGTTAATGTAGCAACTTTTTAAAAACTGAAAGGAACACAAAAGAAAGTTATCATAGTAATGTAATTTTAAAACCAGTATATTTCTCTATAAGAAAGGCTAAAAAGTGGGAAAGAGGTCATTTTAACTTGGAGCATAGACATTAAACATTTTTTTTTGCGAGAGCCATAATTCACATTTGGCCTATGGCCAAAGCAGTGAACTTTATCACCCAGTCTTGGCATATGCAGATAGATGGTCCCTTCTGTCTCTTTTGCCAGTTATTTCTCATGTTGCCAGGAAATCTTAATCATGCTGCTTGGAAGTGGCTGCTGGCCCATCCACCTGCTGCCAGGCTATTCCACTGCATGAGGAGTCTCACTTAGCTTCAGCAAACGGACTCTCAGCTCTATCTAACTCATAGGAGAAAAGGTCACTGTGCTAAGGCCACTCAAGGGGACCATATGGTTTTAGGAGTTACATCACCACTGTTGCACTGCTGTTTATGCAACCCTATTAATAACCCTGAAGCTTCACATGGACTTGGCATAACTAGGTTTTCTAAAAGAAAATGTGTAATATAAACCTAGAGTGAACCACAAAAGAAGAGGAAAAGAAAAATGTTCTCTTTAATAATGGATAATAGAATGGTTAGGGTTGGAAGGGAGCTTAAAGATCATCTAGTTCCAACCCTCCTGCCATGGTCAGGGATGGCCCTCATAGGTCAGGCTGCTCAGGGGCCCATCCAACCTGGTCTTGAACTCTTGCAGGGATGGGGCATCCTCAGCTAGGCAGCCTCTTCCAGTGCCTCACCACCCTCTGAGTAAAGAATTTATTCCCACTATCCAATGTAAAATTATCCCCTCTCAGTTTAAAACCACCGCCCCTTGTCCCTGTCACTATCTGCCCATATAAAAAGTCCCTCTCCCTCCATTTTATAAGCCCTCTTAAGGAAGGCTGCAATGAGGTCTCCCTGGAGCCTTTTCCAGGCTAAACCACCCCAACTCTCTCAGCCTGTCTTCATAGGAGAGGTGATCCAGCCCTCTGATCATCTTTGTGGCCTCTTCTGGACCTACTCTAACAGGTCCACAACTTCCCTGTGCTGAGGATCCCAGAGCTTGATGCAGTTATGTTTTTATTGATACTTATTTTGCACTAGAAGTGTGTATATGTATTTAAAACTAACCACAGCCTTCTCTAGTTTGAGAGAAAAAGGAAGAGAATCAGTGAAGCAGTTAGATTGCTGTGCCACATTACTAAGAATAGTTCTGTACGTTCAAGTTTCTCTAGTGTCATATGCCAGCATTATACAGAAATAGTCAGAAGAATGTAATGCTCAAGTCAAATGAATTGCAATCCACTGGTGAATTTAAGCTCCTCATTAAGATGTTCAGCCACTTGCTTTAGCAGAAATATTGAAAGTTGTTTCATGCATGGATAGCTCCTTTGTCAGTCAGGTTCCTGTTATTGTCTCTTTTCATGGGAAAAGCAGAGGGCCTTCTGCTAGTTAAACTATGGTTATATTTTGGACCCTGTAGTGAAAATTTGTCTGAAATTATGTTCCTAGATCTTTCCAGGTGACAAAAGGAAAAATAACTGATTTAGATTATAGAAATTTTTGTAGCATTCTGAGACTCACGAGAACAATGCAAACCCTAAACACCGCCAGTCAGAAAATGGCAGCAAATAGTTTTGCAGAACTTTCCCTGATAATATCATAACATCAATCATTAGTGTAACTGGTATCTGAACTTTCAAGTTCCAGGACTTTTTGGACCATTATTTTGGTACGTCGTAAAATTTAACTCCTGCATCCCTGTTAAAGTGATCTAACTAGAAGTGATGTGAATTTAAACTTCAGAGGTGATCAATAAGTCCATTGAAGTAAATAAGAAATATTAATGATTTTTAGACTTGTTTCTATGGGCTGACTTTAGTTCTCAGCCTCTACAGTTTAAATGGATTTGGAATCATCTATGCTTTTCGCATTTTTAATAGTTTTTCTGCTTCAAGTAGAAATTATATTTTGGTGGTTTTTTGATCTGCTAGGGTATGCTCCACACATTCATTTTGTTGAGGAATTTTATATAGACTTTGAGATATATATATATGTGTATATATATATATGCTCTACCAAACATATACTTTATCTGTAATACACTTGAGAAATAAAGAAAACATAACAGCTATTCAGATTTCTGTATAATCCACTCCTATGGCCTGTGTATAATACTAAGGGGATGACAGCACTGTAGTACATAGCACAGCAGAATTGGATGACAACTAAGATGTTACCTTCTCTTTTGGGCAAAAAAGTGCAGCTCAACTGCCAGCTGTGAGACTGTCAAGTAAGAATTGCTAGCTCAACAGCGTGCATTTTCATGTTAACTACTGTATATCTCTGCTCTGCACAAGGAAGTGGAATAATGGAAAATATTCCCACCTAGTTTTAGGTTTACAGGAGAAGAGTCAAAATAAATAAGAGCTTATGTTGAAATATTTTTCACATGCTTGTAGAAAGAATCATCTTGGCTCAGCTTCAGGGATGTTATTTTTAGGTGCTTATTTCTTGTTCTGGGATGCTACTTTTAGATAATGAACCTTTGCTAAAAATGCCAGACTTCTTTCCTGCTGTATAAACGTACAAGAAAACCATGGCATTTCAGAAACCCTCTGTGGTTTTTAAGAATAACCCTGTGTGTGTTTTAAATTTGGGGTTGTCTTTGCTTGGTAATGCGCTCCATCTTATTCTCCATAATTAAGTGTAAAATAACCTACAATATACATATTTTTACATAACTTGATCATAAATACTTACACACACTTACCTAAATTGATTTACCTACTGCAGTCTAATTCCTGTAAGTTCTGATTTTGTAATGTGGTTTCTTTTACTGTATAGGTGGATACAATGATATGGAAAAAAAATTGAAGCAGCTGTTTGTTTTCTGGGTACAAATGAATGAGTAGGACTTTTACACAGTGATTGTTCTTTTAGAGAATGGCTCTCTCATATAATATCTTGTCCTAGAATTATGTACCAGACACCCATCCCTGAGGAGGCTTTGCAGTTCCTGATAGTTGTGCTATTCTGTGCTGCAGTTCCTGCTAAAGCAAGAACAAACGAGCTCCAAGGTAGAAGGATATCCAGGTAAAATAGATACAATGCTCACTGAAAGCTGTCTCCACTTGACAGCATTACAAGACCTCTTAGGTAGAGCTAAAAGCTTTGCTCCCTTCCTTAGAGTGAGGTAATGCCTTACTGTCTTTGCATCTGCCATTGTGGCAAATTAATCTGCCTTACTGAGGAGTGAAATGAGGAAAAAGACTCCCAAGGTTGCCAGGTGCAGCCAACACACACAGAACAAGCAGAGCTTTGTTGACAAGTCAAATGGTTACAGAAATAAGGCAAGCTTTTGAGAACTGGGAATTGTGTTATCTTTTGGCCAAGGTTGGTGTGGGTGAGTTTGGATTGGAGAAAGATAATAAGAAATATGCATTAATGCAAATGGACAGTTGGAATTAGAACTGCATCAATTTAAAACTGACAAGAGATGAGGGTCTGAGTTCCACATAATGGAATACCAGGGTCTTTAGCCTTGTAACTACCCCTTGTAGCAGATCTAGTTAGGCTGTGAGTAGCTTCTGGAAGAAAATAGAGCAGATTTTTTTATTTTTAGAAATAAACCTTGTCTTTTTCTTGAATAGGTCTCTTGCCTCAACATACTATGAGCTGGGCTTATCTGCTAGTGCCAATATGACATGTGACCTGTTGTTTGTGGCCTGCAATTGAGGTTTTAGACTGCAGCAGCAATGAGCAAACAAGTCCATGATACAGGAGTCCTGGGTCATGAGGGGAAAGGGGGATGGAGAGAGAGTGAAGTGACTGACCTTGCTATAAATGGTGCCACAGGTCGTGGGGGTAGGAGAACATTGGCTGCATGAGGCAGGACCTGTGACTGTGAAAGAACGGGGGGACAGTGGCTTCCTCTCTCTGCTCTGTGTATCTATGGGGAACCAAACTTTGACCACACAGCTGAATCTGAATAGATCCAAACAAAGATGATGTGAGAAGCCTCACACTAAAGTTTGTGCTCTTGTTTTAGGTTCTCTCAAAAATACAGAATTGGTCAAGGTTTCTAAATAGCTTTCTAAGGTTCACTGACTGTGAAGGATGTGCAGGCTTTGTCTGGAAAACCAAGGCAAGTTATGGCATTAATTGAAATTTCTCATCGTGTTTTAATTCAAGTTTTTTATATTGTTCAAAGTTAAACCAAAGGGGAAATGTGCAGAATCAAAGAAGGGTGGTCATGCCTCCTGTCAATTGAAATCATTATGCCTATTGCATATAAAGCATTTTTATAGGACATGATTTCTAAAACTTTTAATATAAATTAACATAAATACAAAACACAGCTGCTGTAAGGGGCCATACTTTCGTGAATGTGCATAACTTGCTTTATTTCCAGCCAAGGAGAAAATGACTTTTATCCCCTCCAGACCTAGAGTATTAGAAATGCAGTTAGAGAAGAAAAACTAATGCTTGCTTTGTATACATCAATAATGAAGTCAAACATGGAATTGCCTTTGTTGCATCTGAGAGGTTTTAAGAAATGCAGTTGTTTGATGCCTTGTCTTACTCAGCAGTCACACAGATACTGACATAATGCATAGGAAACTCTTGTAAAACCACACCAGTGATAAAGATCCTTCGCAGTACTGTTTGACAAAATATACTGCAGATGTATCTTTCACTCAAAGATATTCTTCCAATTGAGATGAAAGGCAGTCTGCATTAGGCAACTCAGAAATGAAAGCTTAAACACTGCCAGAAAGCTGGAAATTTTGATTTATAGTAGGAGACTGAATCTATTTCACAGAATACTTCCAGCCCAAGAAGATTATAACATTATCTATTCAGTGAGTATTTTCAAATTAATACATTTTAAAATTAGTTTCATCAGAAGTTTTGTTAAAGGTCAGAGTACCTTACTTTTGTAGTCTCAACATATAGGGATTTCCACTGGGAAATATTTGTGGTAATTATGAACAACTACATTTTCCAATAAATACAGACAGGTATAAATGCCATATTTTAAGGAACATAGCACCCAAACCCAACATGCTGAAGACCAGACAGTCAATACTACTGAATTTTTATAGCATAAAGATTTTTAAAAAGTTCATGATCAGTACTTATATTTGATAGTATATTACCTTGTTTCTTTCCTTCATATGTATCTGCTGAGATGATGATACAAGAAAGCAATAAAAATGAAAGAAGTTGCAAAGTTTTCATTTTTTCTTTCTTTGTATGAGAGTTCAGCTAAATTCTGCCAAGAGATGAGAAAAGGAAAGAATTAGCAATGCTTTGCAAGAAATTCTTTGCCCATTAATCATTAACCTTGATTTCTTCTGTCCCCTGCTCCAGTTTTTCCTTTTATGGAAGTGAAATTGGAATTTGCCTGTTTCCGAACTCTTCATTTTCATTTTATGCCACTTGTGGCAGGAGTAATTTGGGGCTGTATCCTCCTACCTTTCTCAATGGTGCTCAGCTCTGAACACAGACGTGAAGGCATTTGTTCTCTGAAATACTGCTAAAGGCCAGGGTAACCAGCTTGAATTCATCTAGTCAATAGCTCAGTCTGAGCACATTGCAAAGTAAGGGCCAGAGCTGAAGGTTATTCTAAATATTTCAATAACAGACAAATCCCATCAAAATTTTATATATATTAAACTCTTTTCTTATTTCAGTAGTTCAATCTGTACCTGATTTTGGATAATCTTAAAGTCTTTCAAATCAAGCGAATAATTTTTAAGACATTAGACATTTACTAATACAGCTCAATTAACCAACATCTCTCTCCACTTCCAGTAAAAGAATCATGAGAAAGTGTAGGTAGTAAATGTAGGATTCATTTCAGTAGAAAGGTTTCTACTAAATTGGCATGGTTTATACTGGAAATCAGAGCAGGATTTTAATTACAGCACCATGTGTACATGCAACAGCAAGTAGGTACATATTGCAAAGCATGAGAGGACAAAAAGTACTCTGGGACAGACAGCAAGGATTACACCCATCTGGATGTCACACATGAGCAGGACCCCATGCTGGCCTCTGTGCTGTGGTAGCATCAGTCTGCAGCATCATGGTTTTGCCACATCAGTGGTGGTGTTGAGACACGCTCTCATTTCAAAGGCACAAAGTGCCAACTGGGACGTAGCCATGGCAGCACAGGTCTTAGCATGGCTGCAAATCCACCTGCTTTCCCACAAGTCACTGGATTGCCAGTTTATGTGGGTTGATGCTGCAAACCTCCATAGTTACCTGCACAACTGAGCTAGTGTATAATCAGCCAGATAGGTGTACTATACCTCACTTACATGCTTTGACACCATTGTGGAATTTTCCCTAGAAACAGGTCTCTGGCATGGGAAACTTGTTCCCATCTTCTGCATCATTAAGAAGCCCTCATGCACAAGAACGGGTGATAGTGTAAATTCTTTGCTAAACTTAGTCTATCTTGGATTTGCTATTAGTAATAGCAAATGGAGACAATTTTTAAGAACTCTAGGTCTGTGGAAAATTAAATGACTGAAACAGAGCTGGTAAACTTGAAAAAGTATATTTTGAATATTCAGTGGACCCCAAATTCTTTATGAAGACTCCTAGTTACTAAGTCTAGAATACATGAAATGATAGCCATACCATACCAGCCTGAGGAATTTTTTATTTTTCTGTTGTTTTTGTAATCAAGAACTATTTTAAACTGTCCCAGATAAAAGAGTTTTCTCTTTTTTTAAATACTAAGTCTCATATGACCAATATGCTATTGCAGGACTTCTATGTTAGACAAGAAAAAAAAGTATTTTCAGCAGGGAAAGCCTGCTGTCTTGCTTGATCCATTGTTTAGGCATATGAGAGCATGCTTTGTGAAATGGCGTCCATACTGCTGGATGCTGCATGAAGGAAGGAAAAAAGTGCAGATCACTTTCTTTGCTTGCTCATTCCAAGTAGCTCTGAGTCTAGGATACAGCAGACAGCTGGAAAACTCTCAAGCAATCTCTAAGGTCATACCAGTCACCACAGCTGGCAGTGATCTTGGCACAGTAACATCTGAAGCACTGTCAAGACTGATTGATTAGTGTATGTGTGTAAGTATATTGAAAAAGAGGAAATACAGAAAATGAGGTGATTGGATCAAAATCACTCTTGATAAATGACAAATACTGTTCACAGCAGTATTTTCAGTGAGCAAGAAAAGGACACAGAAGATAGAACTTGGAGAAGTATTTAGGCTTTGATGCTGGACAGGAAATGTTGTATTTTAGGGAACACTGGTGGAAATTATTGATGTGATTTAGCAAAGCCTTGAAGTGAACTTAGAGTGATGTTGGCTGAAGATTATGTGAAGATGACAGATCTGACTGACAGGTTGAATGGTGACACTAGCCACAGTAATCAAGAAAGTAGAGAGCATTTAGAGGAGAAAGATTGCAAGCTCCACTTTCTGTAGACAGGAATTGTTCTGGAACAAGGTGGTAGATCTGTCAGGGACAGAACTGGCTGTTGGATCTTTGCAAAGAGATTGCCTGACAATAAAGTCTACAGGAATCAGTATTTGGATTTACTTCTCATTACAGAACCCATGTAGGAACCAGGATGACATTATGAGCATCTTATGAAGGATTGCTAAAGTGGTAAGAGGAAAACTGGGAAAAACGGTAGAAGAACGTGCCTTCCTTTGGCAGGTGTTACTTTATTTGACAATTCTGTGTCAGTTATTGCTGATATTTATTTATCTTTCCAGTGTTCACAGAATATCAGCAATAATGGTGAGAGCAGTAAGAAGTGTTATGGGAATAATTGTACAGCATTTGAATGAGAGATTTCACAGTGCATGTTGAGGATGAGTTTATGTAGCACAAAATTGCCTGCTATGGCACATTAGTCTGCAGAGAGCAGATGTGATTGTGTTCCAGAGGAAGGACCTGCTCCCAATGGCCTCTACAGCATTGTCACACAATGTGTTTTCAGAGTGTGGGTTTGGGTTTTCCTTTCTTCTCAATTTGATTTACATGAGTAATTCCAATTACCTTTATTATCTGCTCATAAAGAAAACAATGAGTCTTCTGCAAATGTAATGATCGTTAGAGGTAGCGAACTCCTGGTAAATAATTTTCCTGTGAATCCAAATATTGAAATTACAATCTTTGCTATTTTCAACATGCTTATCTGGTCACTTGATAACTATTTTCCTTGATCTTCTCTCTCTTAGATGGGTTAATTGATGTTTTTATTGTTATTGCATATCTAATATTTTATGACTATATAACCTAAATTGTTTTAGGAATTACTTACCCTGATGCAAAAAGCATAACAAGTAAGTATCTTTGGCACATTATGAGAATAGAAAAAATGGAGCCAGGTATTTACCAGAAGCGACTGTACAATAGCTACTCAGAGTTACTGGCAGCATGTTTCATCACTTACTAAAATGGCTTTTTTGGAATCTGCATGAGGTGCAGTGAGTGGGAGCTGGAATATTGAATATTCTGGGTGAAAATCATTGTGGAAAAAAAGAGAATCCTCTGGAAAAACAAGGGTGCTCAGGGTCTTCATGTTATTCCACTGGTTAATCATAATAATGGTGCCTGAGTGAAGCTCAATCCCCCTGAGACACTGGCAGTGTTTCTGCCAGAGCCATAAGAACTGTAAGGCTGCTCTGCTGCAGTCCTGCACCCCTGGCAGTGACACAGAGTACAACAGATACAGGAAAATCAGGGAACAGACATCTCAGGGACTGTGAGGCTGATGTAGGAAAATGACTCTTGGAATGTGCAAGCTACACTGTGTCCTGATGTTGCTTTCAAGAGTGAGTGGATTTAGTCTTTTGAATTGGATGTTTGTTACTCATGCTCTGGGTAAGGAAAGCAGATAATTTGGCATTTCCAAAAATCTTGATTCTTAAAAATGTTTGAAATTAGGTTGTTTATATTTAAGGTTTAAATATGGTTATGGTTAAATATGTTAATATTTAAATTTAAAGGATTTTGTAAAAAAATGTTTTTCTGTAGATATGATCTCTGTTTTACTTAACACCCAGAATTTGCAATTACTTCATTTTCCACATGGAAATCACTCATACCTACTGTAGTGATCTGGATTCTAAATTTAGAAATAGATATTCCAAACTGCTCTCTGTGAAACAGACAGAATACATGTTTTGTATTGCATGGAGGATACTGCTTTGCCAACTTTACATGAAATAGAATCTTCTCTTAAACACATAATAGCCACCCCAAATTTGTAGCTTATGTCAATGTGTTTATATCTAGTTTACATATACAGTGAGGGGACTTGATAACCTTCTCTCTTGTGCTGAGCTGCTGCTTGTACAATATATACCCAGGAGGTAGACTCTCAATCACAATCCCCATCTGCTTCTTGGCTAATGTCCAGTTACAGTTAGACCTCTTGCACATACTTACATCTAAAATACAATTGATGGTTTCACCATTGGGAAGCAGCATGTGTGTAATGAAGCATTATACCATGCAAGTTTTTGTTTCAATATGTCTTTGTAATCAAGTTAAAGAAAGGAACACAGAGAGAAATTTGTCAAGAATACAGCCCTACTTTTTTTCTTGAAACCACACTGTTCATCAAGATGCTTTTCAATCATCTGAAGACCAGTAATATTGTAGTACAAGATGTTCTTTCAGGTTTAGAAGAGATTTTATGGGCCAGAACTTCAGCTAGCATAAATTGGCTTCTGTGCAGCTCTAATGATTTTCACCAGCTGAGGATCCACCCTGTGTTTCTATAATAACCCACTAGCATCTGAAAAAAGATTCATGTGATGGTTATGCTAATACATCTGAGGTTATAGAGCATGAAAATTTTTATGTGGTTGAATTTTTAATGCAGTTTTTAAATCCAGAATTTATTCTGCCTGTTTTATCTTGTCTAGGATTTTTTAACATCAAATAACTCTGAAGAGACATTTTTAGATGGACTTTTGTGTGTAGATTCATGGTCTATGTCAAATATATAGCAGCTGCACATGAGTCTGAAACTTCCTTTACAGCACTAGCTATTGAGTCATCAGACTTTTCAGTATTAAATTCAAAACTAAATAATTGATCAGCAAACTTTGTTTTCTGATGTGAAAGTAAACCACTAATTTGCATGAGAATAATGTTGTGAAAAGTGAATTTCTCCTGCGTTTCATACTCTGTAGCCCCTGATAAGGTGACTCATGACTCATCACTGAGAATTTTATCTGACTTTCCTTGGAAGCACATTTGGGACTAGGAATGGCATTCTTGCAATTACAAGTTTTCCCACAAGTTTGGAAGATTTTGTATATGTGTGCCTTTTAATAATTTTTGAAATGTGCTGCACTGAGTAATTCTTACTATAAACACCTGTAAACAAAGAAGAGAATCCAAATACAGCTGCCAAGCATAAATGCAGTTGTAGAGTAAGTAAGTCATCTGCTTCTACTTCAAACTTTTAAAAAAGGCATTTTTAAAGTGTTTACTTCGATACTTGTTTGAGGAGTGCTTTTTCTACATTACTTGTATAATTGCCTTAGAAGAATGCTGTTTCTTGGCTTCTTGGTCTGTCTTTCTCACATGTACACTGTGTTCACATGGGTTATGTCTCTGAAAGCTTGACAAATCAGAAAAGCACAGAATTGATGAACCAAATAAAAGGGAAGAACAAATTCCAATACATCTGGACTGCCCATGCCCTTCCATTATGTGTAGAATATTGAGTGTTTATATATTACCCCTACCTTAAAACAGGTGAGGAGCTGGCCCACTCCCTGCCTGCCATTACAATCAGTTCTGTTCTTTAGCAGACAGGATTAAATTTCTGCATTATTATGCACTACTGGAAAGGGTAGTGCAGCTGCAGACCTTTTACCCACCTGCATTCTGTCTTATTTTGGACATTTGCTGTTGTCAGTGTCTTGTTTCAAGGATGACCTGTAGAAGTTTGCATTGCATTTATTGTTGTTAAAGCAGCTTTTACACAGAGCTGTAACATGTAGGAAACCTTCCACAAACCAGCACTGGGGTGTCAGTAGCCATAACTGTGAAGAGCAGATGTGTTTTTGGAAACCTCAGTGTGCCTTCTGAGGGCATTTCCCTTCATTGGTCTGTGTAAGAAACAGCCAAACACGTGCAACAAAGCTCATTGGAAAACTGAGATCCAACCCAGCCTCCTTCCCCTCTGAGGACTGAGCTTTATGGTTTTAAGCAAAACCAACACAAGAGCAATGCCTTTTGAAGTTTGCTCACCTCCCTCACATCAAACAGAAGCATATCTGAAACAGATGAATACAGAGGAAAACCAAAAGTGCTCTCTCCCTTGCTTTCAAGCTACTGTACTTAGGAGGGAGAATTTGTAACAACAAATAGAAAGCAGTCTTGTTTCAGATATTGATTGATAGCTCTTATGGATAAAGAAGGCAGCAAGAACAAGACAACTAGGGCTTCTTGTAGGTAACATATTTGAAGAGGATACACATGAAAGCACTTAAACGAAAGGCAGAGAACCATGCTAAAGTAAAGAAACATGAAAGATGCTAAATATTCAAGGGCTGATTGATGATGCCTTGTAGAACTCAACATGGTCACAGGAGAAAAACGTGGATCTCTGTGGAGTGCTGTCATTAAAATTGAGTTTTCATGAAAAGGGAAGAACAAACAGACAAGAAGGCCAAAGGAAGAAGAATAGGATTAATACATACAGAGCAGATGTGGGGGGAGCACACTGTTTGAGGTGGTTAATTATCGACCCTAAATGTTTCCTTTGTTCCAGGGCCTGACACAGCTCTTGCTAGCAGAACTTAGACACTGGGGTGGGTAGACCCTTGGAGCTGATGTGTTGTGGCAGTTCCTACATTACTACAAATTACAGGAGATTGTAAGAGAGAAAATTGGCTTAGTTGAGGGATGAAGAAGCCTTAAATACTTTAAGCATCAGTTAGGATAAACATGCATTTAAAATCTTCTCCAAACTTTCTGAAAAATCTGGTCTGAAAAACTGCTTAAAAATGTTACAGAGTGGTAAAAGAATTGTTGACTTTGTTCACATGAATAGAAAAGAATGTAGCGTACTAGAAAGAATTGAAATAGTTGTTTTTCTGTTAGGTCTGGAACAGCAATTATTTGATGTCTGGACAAACCATAGGGTAATTGATTAAGTACATTGGTATTCCAAAATCCATAATTGTTGAAGTGATTCACAGCAACAAATCAGTCGGTATTAGGTTTGAAGAGACTGTGACCATGCATTCAAACAATTTCTTGGTAGTGTCCTGTAAATACTGATGTTCCACAACTGAAATGGGAGGAGCTACTAAACACTGCATTTAGCACAGATGTTTCCTGTTATAACAGATTAGTAAAATTTCAATATTCAGTGGGCCTTTAACACCCACCCTCCTTCTGTGGTATTCATTTTTAGCACTGTGGAATAAGCCAAAAGAGCAGGCATATAATTAAAAAGAAATCCCATCAAGGTGTTTTCTCTAGCTCCACTTTCTTTTTTATCCAAGCTGTGTTCCTTCATTTGTGTGTGGAAATATTTCATGGATGGCAAAATGGATAAGACAAAGCCAGTTCTCCATCTGGGAGTCATGCTTATTGCAGCCAAGTGCACTGCAAACAAGCCCTTGAGCATATGCTGCATCCATAAGTGCTAATTGAGAAAGGCTGATTACGTCAGTTGTGTAAGATTAATATTCTTTGCCAAATGACCAGTTTGTGCTTGTGGCTTTTAAGTAGCTGTGGTTCACTAAAGTGCTTGAGAAGTGCCTTTACTTTGAAGAGGAAGCTGAGCAAAGGGCTGGAGGCAAGCAGTGCTGAGGGACCGGATGTGCATTGTGGGAGTAACAAAGTCAATAACCCAGAGAGCTGCCACAGATCCACTCAAATAAAATGATGGTAAAGCTCATCTTTGAGTGACTTGCTTGGGAGACAAAAGAAGAGAAGAAAGCAAACATAAATTGACTCTGACCATAACATGCATTGCAAACACATTCAAAATTTACTGGGTGAACCAGCTTCTCAAGTTTCTTTCATGCATGTTTATTCCAGGTTGAATGTTCCAAAACCTTAACATGCAGTGTGTTATTTGTTGAATAACCTGCAGGGCAGATCATACATGTCAGTCTTGGGAATTTTCAAGTTAACTCATAGGTTTGTGGTGATTAGGGAATAGGTAAGTAGTCTAAAATGCATTTACTATGGAGAAGAGCAGTGCCATTGCAAGGGCCTCATCCATGGAATGCAAACCTTGGTAAGTCCACAGTGGCTGTGGCACATGAACCTGTACCTCCTTATCTGTGTGTGCTCCTTCACTCTACACTGTGGCACGAAATCCAGGGCAGCCACCATTGGCCTGCAGTGCCCTCACACCACCCTTAGGAAGAGCACAGAAGCAGGCAGCTGGCCTCTCCATGGAGATTTAATAGTTCTCTGTCCTACTCTGTATTCCTGTCTTCCAATTATAGCTTCAAAATTATTATTAATTTCTTTTTAATTTCCAAATTCCATTTGGCATCTTGTACTGAAATTTCCTGCAGAGAAAGAATTAAAACTATTGGATAGAAATCTTTTTTTGTCATATTCCCTCACAGATGGTCCAATCTGCTCTGCAGTTCATGCCTGACAGCTAGTTAATCTGGCAGGACAGGAGCACACATTTCAAAATGCAGGTTCTGGGATCAGCCTCAGGCAAGCACCTCAACTCTGTTCTGCACCCTGAAATTAAAGAATTCAGTCTCTGTTCTCCTTAAAAATGTCAAGAGTAGTGTTTTCTAGATACAAGGTGTACTGTAGAAGATAACTCTGAAATTGAGATGTATCTAGAAATGTTTGTGTTGTTGCAATACACTGACAATGTTCTCATGCTTACACCACCAGCTTAGGGCAACTTCCTAAAGGTGACTGAGAAAAACAAACCCATTCATGGTAAGTCTGAATTTGTTACTCATGGACTTTCCTCGAGAAAACAAGAGAAGGGAGTCAAAAGATTGAAAAACATTGCACTAAACAAAATGTATTCAAGACTTTGGCAAAGCGTTGGGTAAGTGCTTTATGCTATATATTTGTTAGGTAAAATTTTGCACACTGGCTAAACCATCTTTGCACAAAATTTATAA
The DNA here is from genome assembly GCA_020086605.1 of Lanius collurio. Lineage (NCBI taxonomy): Eukaryota > Metazoa > Chordata > Aves > Passeriformes > Laniidae > Lanius > Lanius collurio. Next base: position 4,744,258 of record JACBWW010000021.1, read on the forward strand.
AATGTTACTGAATTACATATATATGTTTCTTGCCGTGGACTCTGGGAAGTCTAATAAAAAATGGAATAAGAAAGCAGAATATATTGTGGGGAGTTTTGTGTTAGCAGCATATTATAGAAATACACAATTTATTATAAGTATAGTAATTTCCCTTTGATACAGAAAATCCAACAAAGATCACCTTTGCTCAGGACCATGGATCTTAGGTCAGAAACATATTTAGAAAGCAATTTGTTACTAAAAATTTAGGATTTTTCCTTTATTTAACAACAGGACCATTTTAATCCTCTTAAATTTTTTAGATGAAGTTATTATGTTTCTGCCAACAAAAATTGTGTCTTCCAGTCTGTTCCAGATTAGTGAAATTACCATGTGAACTTCTACAAATGTTATTGCACTTTAAATACATCTGTTTTTATTAATGGAAAAGAGATAAAACTTTCTCCATTTGCTCTAAAATTACAGTCTGCGAATGGCAGCAAACAAATTTTTAAAAATGCAACCTCTGTTTTTGCCTGTCCATTCTATATGGTATTTGTCAAGAGATAATGCAAAAAATCAAATGAGTCATTTACTCAAACTTTAAGGCTGGGTAGTACATTTAATATCACATTTTCTGTTCCTTTTTGCTGCAGAAATAAGAAATCAAGAAATGAGGATGAGATTATATTTTTATAGGTTGTATATAATGTAAGTTTCGAAATGGGTGCAGAAGTTTTCCATAATTCTTTTTAGCAAAAAAAGACTGCTTAAAAGCTTTTACAATTGTCCCTAGGGACCCCAACGAGGTGATGAAAATTTTTGTTATGAATTAATCTTAGAAAATTTTACAGTAGCAAAAATTGTGTACATTTAAAGAAATAATGCAACTTTAAGAACAGTACTGAAATATTTCAACTAGCATAACCCAAGGGCTGGCATTCAAAGAAACTACATATTCCTGATTTTAGTTGTCTCCTAATTCACCTCCTTTGAAAATAATCAATTTCAAATGAAGTAGAGGTTCAGCAGGTGGTTTTACAAAGATCACTCATTAAGAGGATGTTTAAGGTCATGCATAAAAATAGACCATAGAATCATAATACAGTCTGGGTTGGAAGGGCCCTTAAAGCCCATCTCGTTCCACCCCCTGCCATGGGCAGGGATACCTTCCGCCAAACCAGGCTGCTCAGAGCCCCATCTGACCTGGCCCTGAGCACTTCCAGGGATGGGGCAGCCACAGCTTCTCTGGGCACCCTGTGCCAGTGCCCAACCACCCTCATGGCAAAGAGTTTCTCTCTAATGTCTAATTTAATTCTCCCCTTTTTCACTTTGAAGCTACTCCCCTTTGTCCTGTCACTCCAGGCCCTTGTCCATGCAAAGTCCCTCTCTAGCTCTTTAGGAACCCCTTTAGGCACTGGAAGGTGCTCTAGGCTCTCCCTGAAGCCTTCTCCAGGCTGAACAGCCCCAGCTCTCCCAGCCTGTCCTCATAGCAGAGGTGCTCCAGCCCTCTGATCCTATTTGGGACCATCCCCTGGACTTGCTCCAGCAGGTCCACGTCCTTGTGCTGGGGGCTCCAGAGCTGGGTGCAGCATTGCAGGTCTCTCAGGAGAGCAGAGCAGAGGGAGAATCCCCTCCCTGGACCTGCTGGTCCCACTTCTTTCGATGCAGCCCAGGATATGATTGACTTTCTGGGCTGCAAGGACACATTGCCAGCTCGTGTCCAGCCTCTCATCCACCAACACACCCAAGTCCTTCTCCCCAGAGCTGCTCTCACTCCTCTCTCCTCCCAGCCTGTATTTGTGCTTGGGATTGCCCCAGCCCAGATGCAGGACCTCCCACTTGGCCTTGTTGAACTTCATGAGGTTCACACAGGCCTGGCTCTCAGGCCTGTCAAGGTCCCTCTGGATGCCAGTCATTTTTTTTCTATTTAGACTTAGGCAGGTTGGCTAAGTTAAAGAACTGGTATATTTTTCAGATTATTTTTGCTTTAGCTATAGGTTCTTGATTTTCTTTTTCCCTTTCTCAAGTCTTTGTTTCACGCACCCATTCCCTTTGAGAAGAACAAAATACATAATGAAATTAAGTTCTTGCTTGGAATTACAAGGTAAGTGTATAATTTTTCAGATTTCATAGTGAGGGATATCTGGGCTGTATCACTGGCAAATCACTACTGCTGTGGTCTTTAGAGAGCCATTAGTATGGAATTATGACAGCCCAAGGAAGGCAGGTTTGGACATACCATATTTTGCTTGTATTATATTTTGAGCCATGTATCCCTATTATTTTGATGACAGATTGTCAGGAAAGTGATTAGTCTGGATTACATGGTGATTAATTCATTTTATAAAACAAAACAAAAAAAGCAAAAGCAAGCAAAAGGAATTGCTTTTGGCGAAGATGATTCCATTACTTAGAAGAAAAAATTACTTGATATTAAATTAAATGCTTACCAAAATGAATACAACAGAATATGACAACAAATAATAGATAATAACTAGAAAATAACTTTGAAATAAGGATTTAGACAATAATTTCTCTTAATTCAGTGCTAAATCAAAGCCATGTAAGCAATGGTTTGTTGAACACTTGGCTTCACAGTCATAGCTACTGGTAATGAACTGCAGGGCCCAGCTACTACAGATGTGACAATAGCTGGCATTGTATAATGTTGGCAGTGTCCTAATGTGTAAAGTCTCCATGTGCACCATAATTTCTGGAAGAAAGAGCTTTCCTGCAAGGCTGCTTATTTTCACTGAGGACTTTGAATGGGAGTGGTGCTGTTCCATTAAGGAAGCTGATTTGGGATTTTGTCCAGGGTAATTGGGTGCACTGAGACTAGTGGGTACAGAGAGGGAAACCCCCTGAAAACCTGACTTTTGAAGAGTTGACCCTGTGTCCCAAGGACTGAAGCCATTATGTAGCTGGAGAATTGTGCTGGAATGCCACAGGTGGTGCAGGAGTGCTCCAATGCTCATTCCTCCTGGGAAGGCAGCTCACAGCACAGCTGGTCCCTGACTGCTCCTCAGCACTCTGGAGCTCTGGTCGCCTTCTTTCCAAGCAGAAGCAAAATGTGATGATGATTGTCTTTTACAAAAGGCTGGTTTATGCAGAGAAAAACTTTCAGTCCCAAAAGTAAGTAAATAAAATTTCTTAAAAATATGGGCTGCCAGAATAGGAACTACTACAATACATATAAACCATAAATCTATTAAAAGTGCATGTGCTGCAGTGGTTAGCCTGGTACCTTCTGGGAAATAATTTTCATTTTTCCATTTCTTTCATTTTGTGCTGTTTTGACTGTCAGAAGCTCAGATCTATGGAAAATGGAACATTTCAGAAGTATATTCTTTTCCCTGGACAGGCACTCTGGTCACCTGAAGGATTACTGATCCTCCTCCTTTGGTGATGACAAATCAGATGGCCTTTAAAAGTATTCCCAATTAATATTTTTATTGCAGACCTACTAGGGAGTTGTTATGGTGTGCTTTCTAGATTACTGTGGTATAATATATTTAACTAAAAGCAACATAAACATCTTTTAACTTCAACTGCTAACTTGAAACCAAAAAGCATCCTTTGACTACAGTTCTTGGACTTTGTTCAGTCAACCTTTGAAGAATGTGCCTTTTGTATAAATCAGGATCAGACTTAAACACATGGGGAAATTTGCTCACTGCATTTGAAGTTAAAATTTGACATAACAAAGGATTACAAGAAACTGTGGTGAAGTTTAAAAAGATCACTATTGAGCTAAAGTTTATTGCCAGTACTGTTCTTGCAGATCAAGGCTATGCTAATATGGTTAGTGTTACTTTAATATTTTGCAGCCTCTCATTCCCTTGGTGAATATTTTAAGCATGCATATCACTCACTTTTATAATAAAGTAACTTGATAAAACCTTCTGCTTTGTGCTGGTCTCCTGAGGTAAAAAGTCACAGATATGTTAAGTCTCACATTGTTTGTTCCAGCTTTATTACATTTGATGAAAAAAATGTATATCTTGGTAATATCTCATAACATGAAGTACTTCCTCAGTAACTGGATTGCTGTAAGGAAGGACATTTTTTACCTGAATAATGAAACTGTATCCTAGTTATTTCTCTGGTATTCTTTGTAAGACACATATGGGAGGTTGACAATATTAACAACTATTGCACAGTATGATGGAAAACTTTGAAAAGGACTTTTGTCTTTGGGGATGGATGAGTGGAATCATTACAGTCTTCCTGAAAGATGTTCTGTGTGCAGCTTTTTATTCTCTGTGCAGGAAGAGGTGTGTGTATGTTCTAAATATAATTATGGGTCAGAGAGTAAATGCTAGGTTGTGTGAAGTCCACGACTGAAAGCAGACCTATCAATTGTGTCAGTGGGAGGTTACTGCCAAGATCAAAAGTAGATTATAGGCCCAGCTAAGGCTGGTGCATCAATGCTGATGTGCTGCCCTAGCAAAGAGCATGGTATGGTACTCCTGTGGATGCAGAGTATTCTGGTTTGCTGTGAGTAGAAGATGCTCCCTGGAAAAGAAATGTTGTCCATGTAATCGTCTCTCTGCACTCAGCTTCTCCTTATGCAAATAACCATGTGACAGTTTTGTCCATGTTCACATCTGGAGCACTCACCTCTCTGATTTGTGACCAGAGAAGCATGGCCTCCTGCAGATGAACCAAAAGGGGTAAGCCAAGCTCTTGCCCTGGGCCATAATGAAGGTGTTGACCAATCATAAGATTCTCTGTGTAACATGGGACAGGGATAGAAACAACTATTCACCTGAGACAACCACTTGTAATTCTAGGGCATCCAAATTCCCAGGGAGTCATTAAGTTAAAATTAAAAAGGACACTTTTCTTTCCAATCTTTTGTTTTGGTAAGGAAGCAGAAGAAGCAGAAAAATCAACACCTAGAAGAAACCTAATTTGGTCTAAAACCATTAGATGGAAAGTTCTTGATTTTCCTCATAAGACAAAATTACCAGTTTTTAAAAATCAAGGCTTTTCAGTGTACAAACTATACTAAAATTACTCCAGTTATTTCACTTTGGCCCTACTAAATCATGGAGTTTATAACTAAGGAATTGCAATGCATTGAATGTAAAAATATTGAGACATGATGAATGCAGAATCTTTGTTACACAAAAAAGTAGAAAGTATTGATCAAAAAAAAGGCTCTGAGGCAAACCAATTAGAGACCCATTGACAGCAAAATGACCTGCTCATCCATCTTTCAAATGAAATTTAAAATGTAGGTCCACATTATTTGTGGCCATTTTAAACTCTTGGGCATTTTTATTGAAGTCTGAATGCTGTTAATTTTGGTGTCCTGGCCAAACTCCAAACTAAATAATTATTCTCCTTCTTTCCTAAATTGCAGCAACAGCTTCATTAGGAACAAATGCATTCATAGTTTGCTGACCTAAACTGCTCTTATATTGGTATGCACTGTTAACTGTTGCTGCATTTCCAACTGAGGCTGGCTGCATTTCCATGATTAAATGATCTCTGGACAAAGCTTGTATATCTTTAGCTTGTTTAAAAGGCTATAGTGGGAAAAAAGGTGCTGTATGTATAAATGGTATCATGGAAATAATTTTAGACCCAGAACATGCAGGTGTTGAAGTGTATTCACTGAACCAGGGGAACTGTTGACCTTCAGTGATGTAGCTGGATGAAAGACAGAGACTATTTGGGGACAGAGGGTGTTTACTTATGGGTTGGAAAGCTTGTGGCCACTGATTATCATGAAAAAGGCAGTTTCATTGAGAAGCATTGCAAAATTACAGAACAAAATGGGAAGTAAAGAGAGAGTGGAGACTTACTAAAAAACAGAGGCTCAGTGCTTTCTGGATATGTGTTTCTGGATAATGAAATTAGCTAGCAAGATGCATGTTGATTTTTTTCCAGAAGTAAAAGCAACTACATTGTTGAGAAGTCCAATGAAATATTCCAGACATTCTATGCATGGTTTCTTAAGGCTCTATATTTTGTTCTAATTGCATTATAGCTTCTTTTAAAAAGGTCCACACTCTGCCTGAAAGGTGAGGAAAATCCTGAAACGGCGTGTAAGATAAGAGTAGGAGGTTTTACAGTCTTTATGTTTCCACTGTGCTGTTTAGCTACAGCACCATCCTTACTTTCCAGTGCTATCATTGTTGTACAGCACCTGAATTAGTTGCCTAAAGTGGTTTTAAGTACCAATTTAGTGGTAGATGCTCAACTGCACAGCTGTTCCTAAAAAAAACCCAGAATAGTCTAAACACAAACAGCTAACCAAAACAGTTTATGGGAGAATGTTCCAGCTGTGGGAGAGCCACTTGGCAAGAAAGCTGTCTAATCCACAGAATGGTTGCAGTGGCAGCAAGGAACAGATTTGAGCCCCAAGGTCTTAGCTTTCATTCACCTTTGTCTCTCTGGTGTGAAGTAGAAGCACTGTCTGATCCTTTCATATATAGCCTGGAATTGACTACACTGTAGGGCTGAGCAATTTTATTTCTGTAGATGAGTTCAACAAGTACAAAGCAGAACTGTGTTCCCATTCTCCTATGTGTAAGCCAATTCTTTCACTAGTTAGCAGATTCAAAGTCAGAAAAAATCAGAAATTTATTTACAGCACGAAAGCTATTACTAAAAGATACTTTTATTGTCTTAGAAGACTGTCTTGGAATAAAGGTGCTATTTTTGGTATGCTATATTTGGTGTGCTATATTCAGGGGTTCAGGGTAAACTTGAGTATGACTATTCAGTGTCTCTTAGTTGTTGTGTGACTGGTATCAGAGCTCTAAATCACTACACTTGTTCTTTCCTAACAGTGAAACATTTACACCAGAAATGTTCAGTTCATTAGTTAACTGAAATTACTGTGGTCATGCTTCAATACTTCACTAGGATTTATTCTTAGTGCTGTTAGAATGTATTAGTGCACTTCCTATTTTCTCTCTTATGAACTGTACTGAAAGTACACTGTTCTTTACAAATAGGAAAGTACCTATTCCCTCCAAAATGTCCACATTTGTCATCAAGGAAAAGAACAAAACCCAATTTCTATCATGCACATCACCAATCAAAGCAACTACTGACTACTGTGAATGGTCTCCTAATCTCTCCCACATGAAGAAAAAGTGCATTTAGAGAAAGTGAAGCATCTTTGAACAGTCTGCTATGAGTCAAATGGGTTTGTTTTGCAACAGATTTTATTTGCTATGAATAATTTGATGAGCTTTATTTAATTGGCAGACACAACAATAACCACTCATATCACATTTCCCATAGGCTCCAAATCATGTTTGAGCCCTTTTGCACAGTTAAATGATTACTAGTTTTCTTCTTTCAACATCTGTTTTAGTCAACCTTGCCAAGTGTCTATTCATTGCTGTTATAACAAGATGTTAAATATTTAAAATTACAAAACAGCTTTAGAGTCGTGCCTGAACATCTTTTAACTTGCTCATTTTGGATTTTGTAACTTTTTATATAATTTACAAAACTTTAGAAGAAAACATGGAAATGTATTAATAAAAGAAAAAGGGAAACACAGCAAGTACATCATTAACAGTTTCAGCAGAATTACAGATTCTCACTTAGATTTCAGTAGAATATAGACATCTAAAGCACTTAGGAAACTCAGCATTTTTTAAAATCTAAGCAGAAACAAGCCACAGATTTCTCCTGCCTTGCAACAATAGCCCAGTACACCGATGTTAAATTATATTGGAAAAACCTAGTAAAACCTAAGTAAAATTTACATGTCTGCATATAATTTTTCTGATATGGTGGATAATGGAAACCAACACTGCAATATTTGAGTCACAGGATGAGTCAGTTCTTTATAATTTGAAGGACCAGCACTGGATAAGAATAACATATTTCTAAACTTCTCATAAAAACCAATTAGTCTTTTCGCTAATATTCTCATTTGTAAGCAACAGGAGATCTTATGTTAATTCTAAGCCTTAATTCTAACCTCTCTGTACAAAAGCATCTTGGTAAAAGACTTCAGTCTGAACAGAATTCAGACCACAATGTACTTCGCATTGTATACAAAAAACATGTGCTTACCCAACTTGGCCTTACTTGATGATATGTCCCAGTTTGGCATAAACTATTTTATAAAATGAAAATTGAAAATAGACGTTAATGAAGATTCCCTCCTTAGAAACAGTGGATAGGCTATATCATAAGCCAAGAATTCTCAATTTTATATCCTCTTTCACAGAAGGCACAGCTCTGTCACAAATTTGAATGGCTGTTTTTTCAAAATTGGCATGTTCTTCAAAATATTGCTAAATAAGATAATTGTGTACCACATTCTTGTGTTGTGCCAAAATATACAAAATGTGCTATATAAGTCACATATGTAGTTAGACATCCAGGACAGGACTCAGAATTGGCTTTTCTAAACTGTAAATAACAAGCCTCTATTATGACTTAAATGCTATTCTCTCGGGTAGACAACCATAACATTTATTTACCCAAACTCAGCAGAACGGCTTCCCTCAAATTACAGCCAACTGTCAGAGACAGAAGAGAAAGACAGAGAAGATTTAGACCCAGATCATGGGCTTTTTTAAATCAAAGGCTGATCTGTCATTCCCAAAGAGAGACCAGTATTTTGCCTGTAATGAGCAGTTACTCTGAAGCTGGCTTTATGGCCAAATGAAAGAACAAGAAATTTTGTATGAAGGAGATCAGATTTCTTGCTATGATCAAGGATACATAAGCAGGTTTGTAAATAAAAATATGCAAAATAGTCTTGTACATGCTGTATCTTGTACTAGAAAACAGGTCCATGTAAGTTGAGATGAATTCTGAAGGAAATAGGACTCAAAATCAAGCCCTAATATGGAGTTTAATTGATGAGACACGCAGTAAAATAGAAAACCACTGTTCAAGGAAAAGGTTTGTGCGACACCCAGAAGCAGTTACTGCGCTTGTTATCTTACCATTAGTTGTGATTGAGAATATGGTACGTTTATTTAGCAGGATTTCATAAAGGAATACCCTGAAAAGCAGAATTTTGTGGAAGGAAATAATCCTTGGTTTCAGACAGAAGGGTTTTGCCTCATTAGTTTGCTCTCTTTAAAGGTGCAGTGTCACAGCTGTGGCTGGTGTAGATAATACAAGGGATGTAATGTTAATATGGAAACAGAAAGTTAGATGTTACTATACTTTGGCAGTAATTGCACAGCAGTAGAAAGAGTATACAGTGGATAAAAATCCATCTTTGACAGGATACTGAGTGGGATTATTACAAAAATGCCATGTTTCCTTAAGGATATGAGAGCGAGTTCTTGTTTATCACTGTATCTAACTACACAGGATTGCAATATCAATTTTAAAGTAATAGCAGTATCAATTTTCAAAGAAACAATTGTTTTTGAAACCAAAACTGAAGGTAAAGACATTGCAGAATAATACAACTATGTCCTAGGAGACTTATCTATTTAAGATTGTAGAGGAGCTAAAGGATCAGTCAAGCACAATGCAGACAAATTTAATCACCTCAAGTTTACATAAGTATATATTGCATGTGTTAAGAGCATGTTCACAGTAAAACTGAGTCAGAGGATTTTAAGAATTCAGGTTGCTTTCATCTTGAACAAAATCACTTGAGCAGCTGTGTCAGTGAATTAGAGAACTGAACCCTGCAGAGGGTTTGAGGAGAAAAGAGGCTTAGCTAAGAGTTTCTGAAGAATATATTTCCTTGCCTAGTGAAATAGTATTAAAATTATACTTGTTAAAAGCCAAGGACATTGATCTTGTTTGCTTTCCCAGGGGAATTTGCCTTTTGGGTTAGATGAGGGAAGCCAGGGGTGTTTAACCACAGTTTTAGAGACTCGGCTCACCTCACTGAACTGCAGGCCCAACTTTCCATGTCTCCTACATTTCCCTTCTGTTAGGAGCCCAATCTTTGTATGTTTGCAGAGCAGACTGTACTAAATTCTCAACCTCTGAGACACTTCAGACCCACAACTCTAGCAAAGAGAATATTCACAGCAGCGGTGAAGGAAATAAAGGATGGAGAAAATACAGTGATAAGAAGGGGATGAACATAAGGGTTAAACTTTCCTCTGTAGTTTGTGGGGTAAGTGCAGGCCACTACACTCTGTAGACGCAGCTCTACCTCTCCAGATTTAATGAAGAGGCAGGAAAATCAGGTTTAGAGTTTAATTTACTTCCCTGGATTTTACTCCCCCCTACACTGCCCTCGTGTGGTCTCAGTTCCAGCACAAAAACTGTGCTGGAAGCACATTACACTTGGGGTTTTGGAGAAGTGTGAAGCCAGCCACATCATGATTTGGACCAGATTCAGGATGTTTTAACCAATCCTACTGTTCTGGACAAAAATCTCATGGTGCAGATGTGAATCTGTTTTTATTTCATTAGAACAATAGTTCTTAATCTAATTGTCAGCCCCTGTGCTCTAAGAGCACAATGATCTAAATGCCAGTCTCTTACCCTATTTCATTCTCTGGGTTTACATCTGGTTGCTGTTGTGTGGCTTATGTGAAATGAGTGGGTGGTTTCAGACCCGTGCACAGAAGATAGGTAGTTATGTAATGAAAATCAGTGTCTCCAAGCAAATGGCATGATTAGCACTGTCAGATCTCTGGAACAGAGAGGGGAAGGCTTTGGGGGTAGTGGAACTGCACCACTTTCTCTCAGATATGACTCCTGCACCTGAGTCAAGAGTTAATGAAGCTAAACCCCTCCCCTAACTACAGAATGAGCTGAATGTGTTTCACTGATCTCTGGAAGAGTTTTTTCTCTAATGCATGAGTCCTTTCACAGCTCTGAATTGTCTAGAAGCTTAAAGCAAATGTGGCAGAAGGCAACTGTTCATGGTGGCAGTGCCATCCCAGGACCATCCTGTGCTCTCCCTCACCCCAGCAGTGTCTGAGCAAGGTCTGACTGGAGCTGGCTGGTTGTGGCTCTCTGTAGGATTGCAGGCTGTTTTCCACTCTCAGAAAGGCAGGATTGCTGGCTCTCACAGTCCCCTGTACTTTCTGCCTTGTGCTCTTTGCTGGGTTGCACCCAAATGCTGCTGAAGTAAGAGCCATGTTTTTCAGGGATTAAGTGCTCACACTGCCTGCAGTATAGGCAAATGCAACTCTAATAGTCAGTGGCAACATGCTGTCTCATGCTGAATTGTGGCCTAGATACTTCTACACCAGTGATTTGCTGGGCAGAGTTTCACTTTAGCTGCTGCCTTAACTAACACTAAAATGCAGCGTGGAGAGGGCACTCAGCCACAGCTCTGTGTTCTCTTCCTGGCACGGCCACGCTCATGCTCCTTCTGATTTGCTGTTTGTCACATAGGAATAGTAATACTGAAATTCCCTTGTAAAGTGCTTATATAGCTACAACCACTAGGTAAGAATTAATTATTATTATTACTGTAGAGTTGGGGAGCCAAATTTTGACCTTTCCTTGCACTCATATGTCATCAAATTGCTATGAACCTGTCTGGAGAAATAATCTAACCAGCAGGGTGTAGTAGAGCAAGGGCTGCAAAAAAATGCTCACATCATAGATCCAATTGAAGGCTGTTGTCCTGCCATCAAAATGGAACAAGAGAGATCTAAACAACAGCTGGTCTTAGCAGCGATTTCACATAACCCCTTCTAGGAGAGGTGAACTGATCGAAGTTCATTTGTGTGGGATTTGAGGAAAAATCTCAAGAAAAGCAACAGATAAATGAAACAAGAATTGTGAAAATGAATATCCTGAGGCCTGTTGGCCACATGACCCTGGCTGTCTCTTTGAATCCTTTTCTGTGTGTTAGTGACTGCCCCTTTCCTTCAGTGCAGGCACTCTTCTGTTTAGGCAAACACAAACAACAGCTATGTACTTTTGTCTAAGATAGACAGAAAAGAAAGCAGAAAGAACAAAAGTAACTTTTCTGTGAGAAACCCCAGTCTGATCTTGAACAGGCTGTAGGAATTCTGAGAACAAAGCAGCTAATGCCTCTGCTATCAGGCAGAATTCCTACAGCTTTACAAGAGGGAAAAGGTGTGGGGACTTTTTGGCAGCCCACCCCATGGTCTGATTTCCACATTTAAGAAAAGGCAAAGGGTGCTGGTAGAATATATGGGAGCAATACCCTTAGAAATCAGTAACAGAATGTGGAACAGTTTCAGTTGTGAGTCATGATTTCTCAACAGTGAATCCATTACACAATAAAATACTACCCAACATATCCTAATGGCCTAATTAATCACTGAGGAAACATTTTAGCAGTTGCAGAAAATGAAGGTATAATTATTTGAAGATGATCTGATAATGACTGGTTTGTGGAAAGAAGGTTGGATACTGGCAGCTCTTTCCAAAGAGAATTCCAACCAGAAAAAATGTGATTTGCAAATAGCCATGATCTGTATATTCCAATTGTATCAGAAAAGAAAGCATCTGAAATACATAGCTGTGAAAACAGATTTTACAGCTCTTCTTCTGATTGTTTTCCCTAATTTTCTGCAAATTTCACATTATAACCAGTGTTCCCCATTGTCGGGCCCAGGCCCTTTTCCCACTAGTACTCTTAGGTGTTCCTTATTGTTTCCTTCATGCTAAATTACACTCAGGTTGCCACAGGTTCTTCTAGTATCTTTGATCATTGTGATTATCAATAAATGGGAAAGTGGATTAGCAATGGTTAATGATTAACCGGACACAGAAACACAAGAAGAGTGCAGGTAGCAGGATAACTTCCCTGCTCGGGGAAGCTGTGTGGACACACACATGAGATTTTGCAACTAAACTATGCAGTGAATTGATGTAGAAGGTACATTTCATTTGTTGGCTGGGGAAATAGTCTGGTGGCAAAAAGATGAAGTCTGCCACACATGGTGTGGCCTAGAATACGCAGATATTTGTGGGTTGGTTTTGCCTTATATTATAGCTTCTTAGGTGATGCATGTAAATGCATATGTACCTTTACTCTTTAGAGATGGACTTTTTTTTGTTTCTCTCCTCCTTCCCACTAACCACTGCCAGTGAAAATGATCAATTCTAGTGTAAGAACTCAACGACCATGTATTAATTTTAAATGGCACCGCTGTGCCACATTGTGCTAAAGCCTGTCTTCATTTTATGTGGACACTGTTTTTTGCTCTAAGACCCCTGACAGCAAAACTTTGGACTAAATCCACAACAAATCTCTGTTTAACACTCAGCAATCTATTCTCCATTATCCAGTTGGACTATTCCTCTGGGTTGTGCCTGGAAGTTTCATTGCAACTATTTGGACCTAAACTGGAGATGAGAGTGGAAACTTTGAGAAGGAAGAAGGAGCAAAGAAAGATTACTACTTTTATTTATAACAGATGCATTTTTGCATGTGCTCAGAAAGGAAAGGGAACAATTTTAAATCTAGCTTTTCAAGGTGAAACTTTTCATGTTCTTTCAAATCTGGATCATACTTCAGTGTATTTCTAAGGCAGTCCTTCCCCCACTTCTAACAGAAATCACTGCACCACATGACTGTGCAGGGGTGATGCTTTTGTGATGCTCTGTCCCTACAAAAAATCAACAAGGCAGGTCCCAAACTGACTTGTAGCTGCAGACTTGTCATGGTCCCTTTTCCTGTCCCCCCAAGCAGACCCTGTTGTGAGGTGGAGCTCTGTGCTCCCCAGCATGGGCTTGCAGTGACCTGTTCTCCACCAGTGAGATGATGAACTTGCAGGACAGAAAATGTCCCAATACATTTTACCATTTGGACATGCATCAAAATTGCCTTGATTTCCCTGATGTGAGTCAGAAATGGCTCAGTTACATCACTGCAAATTGGATAAGCCTTACTGGCCTCAGTGGAATGACTGAATTGGGCCCATTGCTTTACAACTGTGCTATTAAAACAGTCAATCTTCTGGCTGCAAGGAATAATATTTAAAAAATAAAGTTTACATATGTTGGGATGTGCTCTGGACAGCAGTGTAACAAGACAATATCAGACTTAATCATGTTTTGTGCTACAGTGCTGACAGTGTATGTGTGGCAGCACTGCAGGAAAAAGCAGCCTCCTCGTTATTCTCAGTGTGTTTTGCAGCACACAAAGGCATCTGGGCAAGGACACTCTCAGAACCATGATAGGACTGGAAAAAAATTGCCTGAAATGATGTGTAAAGATGAGTAAAAAATGATTTCCTTGTTTTAGCTTGAATAAAAAGTTGTTTTTATTTTTTTTCAAAAAAAGCAGGAAGATAATTTTAAAAGATTTGCATCTAATGTGAACAGTTCCATGTATCTTCAAATAACATAAAAAACACATCAAAATTTATGATGAATGATGGTCCTTGATCCTGTTCTCTTTATGTGTACATCTGAAGTGGAACCAATGCCATTTATTAATAATCTGATTAAAATAATGACAAGTATTATTTTTGTAGCATGGAAAACTGTAAACATTAAATGAATAAGACTGAGAATCATGGAAGCCAATCTTCATTGCTAGAATAAAATAATCAGCTGAACTGAGGCAAACAGGACAGTGAACATTTCAGAAAGGAGTTTGTGGCTGCTAGGGTGGAACTAACATCTTAGAAGAGTTAGTGTAGTCAGTATTTGAAGTGCACAATATTTTGGAATAAATCATTAAAGCAACATAGGATCTCTTCATTATGCATGTCTTTTGAATATTCTACAGCCCTCAGAACTTCCCCCCATATTTTACGCTTCTATTGTCTGCCAGTCCCAGGGCTTAGCAGTAAATCTCCAAGCCAGTCCTTCTTCATAGTGGTGGCTAAGCAGTCATCGGGTGAAAGCATGGAATGGATGCTGCCCCTGGATCAGGGCAGGCATTTCTGTCTTGTTTTCCCTTTCCTAGCCATAACTATCAAAGTCTGCTTAACATATGAATAAAGATTCCTGCATCTTGCACTCTCCTGAGAGGAACTTCTCTGGCTTGCCACTCAGAAACCTTCTTCTGGTTTCCCAGCTGTCCCCTACTCTAAGTTGGGGATGTTTTTTTTTCATCTTCTTCTCTGCTCAGGATTTTACCCCTGACTGTGATGTGTTTAAAGAAAAAAAGCATACTCTTTGTACTATCAGGATAAGCAATGAAGGTGTTAGATCTTCCTCTTGTAAGATGGACTCAGCTTTCCCTTGACTATATTTCTAGTTCGATTTCAGCTTTCTTTAATACTGGTACCAAAATTGTGCAAAGCTTTCTGTCTGGCTGTAGAGTAGAAAATTTTTCAAACTGGGTCATGTCTGCAAGGGTGAACCTTTACTCCAAGTTCAAAGTCAAAAGCATCAGAAAGCTGAGTGTTATCACCCTGAGGATAAAATACACAGAGCTTTTAAACCATAAATGCTGTGCATCACAGCATCTCTGTTACTACAGCAGGCCAAAATGACACTGTCTGCTTTGCGAGTGACACTGCCTTTTTCTCTCAGTGTGTTCGTTTCTCTGCTTTTCATTCTCTGGTGCCTCATTTCTGACTCATCGTGTGAACTGAGCCAAAGAATGGGAACAGAGAGCTCAGGCTTTGTGTTTTCCTTCCATGCTGCCCCTGCACACTGGGAGATAAGTGTTTCCCAGTTCTCTGAGCCCATAAATTGCAGCCGACTTACAAAACAAGCCGAAATGTGAGTTTGGGGGGGCTACAACTTTGATCTCAAATTACAAATATGATAGATTAATTTTGTTTAATTTACACTCTCTGAATAAAGGAGATCTTTCAATCACGGTTTTTGAAGAGTTTGGATTTCTGAATATGGAATAATCATTAAATTGGGTAAAATATTCGCCAACAGCACCAGTTTTTATTTAAAACGGTTTGAAACGAGAACAAAATGAAGAAGTTGTTTGATAAAAGCAATAAAACTCACGCACCAGCCAAAAAAATTTTAGTGAGGTGCCACCTTGTGCCTGCGGAGCGACATGGCCGGACCTGTGCGCGGGGCGGGGTCGGACAGGGGACCACATAACAGCAAATGCCGTGGAATTTGGAAGTGAAAAAAACGGAACAGGGCTTTTAAAATGTTTGCTGTTAATTGGCACCTGTCTCTCAGAACAGTGGATCCCTGAAAGTGAAGACAAGGATTGTTAAAACAGTTAAACTTAGTCTTTCTCTCTCAGAAGGGGTGCATTTGAGAAGCCTTTGGAGGGGGCAGTTCTGATTTCACAACTGTCCCACGTGCCCAAATAGCATTTGTTAGCCAGCTACTTCCACTTCCGACACGCTGATGCTGGGCAGCCTTTTCACCATCTCAGCACAACGGGACATCCCCAAAGCCTCTCAGCGTGCAGGAGCGCGGCAGTGGCTGTGGTTGCAGAGCTGTCCCTGGTCACACAGGGACTGTGCCCACGGGCACTTTAACGAGTGACCTGGAGGGGTATCAGCCAGCCCCTCTGGTCACTCCGGGGCACAGCGAGTGATCAGCTCTTCTGACAGACGCCTGTCACGATTGTGCTGCTTCTGCCAGCAGTGCACAGAGCAGTAGGATGCTGCCAGGAATGTGAATGCTTCCCTTCTATGTATCCTGCTGAAAAACATTTTCTTCTAGGTTTATTAAAAATTAATTTTTATAGTTTTTGTTTTTAAAACGTTAGCACAAATTTTGCTGCTCTTGGCATTTTCTGTGAGTATCAAAGTTTCCATTCTCTTTTTATTTTTTGATTTGTATTTTCTTGAAAATTAATAGTTTTTTGAATGCAATTCCAGCCTCAGGGAATACAAGGAGAGTAGAATTTGGAGACATGAAGTGCTGAATTAGTACAAATTTCAGCAACATCTGAAATGTCTGTACTCTTTAATCTGAATATATGGGATCTTTATTAGGTTTTATTTCATTCTATTTTTATTTCATTCTATTTTATTTCATTCTATCAGCTCAGTTGCTTCAGTAAGAGCAACTTACTAAGTTGCATTTGCTAGGAGCACTGATGTCTGTATGTTGCCAAGAGCAGTTTTAGACAGAAGATGGATATACCAGAACTGTTAAACAACTAAAAATATGATTATTACTTACAAAATTTGCTGTTCATATATAACATAACTATGTTTGTCTTGGAGATAGTTTCCATAAGAAAACATGCAATTTTTCTTCCTAGAAAACAAAATATTATTGAACAGCCTTACATACTAAGGATTACATAACAATTTATGGTGATTTACATGGTACATCTCTTCTTTTAAAAGAAGTAATATTCCCATAATGAATTTCAAGGTTAGTAAGGTCTGACAGTAAATTTTAAGGACAGAAATTAGACTTGTGCCTTTATACGGACAGAGAGCTTATTTCCTCGTAAAGACTCATGAGCTTGTGTTTGTACAGAATTAATCAGTAATTAAATTCAGACTTTGGCTCAGTTTGAAGTGTTTTATGCAATTGTGAATCCATGGTGTTTTAGAAGTAAGAATGTAGCAGAAAAAAACCCACTTTGCAGAAATGAGAATCCAAATTGTGTGGACTTCTGTTTGCAAGTGTGAGTCCAAGAGAGATGCTGGTTTTCCAAATCCCCATCCTTCTCCAGCTCCTTCTCTTTCTCTGCTACAAATACTCACCCACTGTAGAATATAAATGGAAACAAAGGTTTCATGCTGAGTCTAAGCAAAAGCCCCAACCTCAGTTCTTTAAGGAGTCTGGGTCAGGACTCTAATTTTTGGCTATGGCCCATGGTTTGATATGCTGGGGTGCAAGATGACTCGTTCACTTTTAACCAGTGCTATGAACACAGAGCAAGGGGATCAGTTTGTAAGGACTACCTTGCAGGAGCTCAGGACTTTTGGACAACAAACCAATATGATTACGGACAACAAACCAATATGATTATGGACAACAAACCAATATGATTACACAAAAGCCGTTTATTGTTTACATGACACTAAACTTAGGCCTTTTTGCAGCCGGGGTTGACACAATCATGCACTGCTTGGTTGGTCCCTCTATCTTGTCCCCATGCTCTGCATGCACCTTTCAAAAAGGGTGATTGGTTCTAGTCCAGGATAGTACAGTCCTTCTTTATTTACTTTTCTTGCTGTCTTGTTATTCCATTTCTCAACGTCTTCTCTTCCCAATTTAGTGCTGCTTACTTTCTGGTAACCTTAATGAATTCCTGAGGGCTCTGATAAGGGTAGTTTGGCTGAGGCACCCTCAGGGTTCAAGTGCCTTACAACACTACCTATAGAATATGTTATAGGGGGGGCAGAGAATAATCTAGTGCTGGAAAACACAGAGAAATCACTTTCTAGTTTATCGTAAGTCTTTTAAATGTTTCTATAAAGCAGAAATCCAATGCCTACTGTGTTAAGGACTCAAAGCATGCTGGCAAATAGCCTGATAGGGCAAATAAGGACATCTCACATTCCAGTCTTCACAATCCTTAAACAAGAGGGAACAGCAATTTCTTACATTCTGTAATTAAGCAAATATGCAGTTCTCAGATATAACAGTACTGAGTATTTTACTGAAACTTTTAGACATCAGCCTGCACTCTCCATAGGTTCAGGGTTTTACAAGCTGTTTCCATGGCAAAATGAGATTGATTCTGAAGCCAAATAGTTAATTGGTGAAATCCATGTTATTTACCAAAAAATGTAGGCAAAACACTGTTCTCTTCAATACAGTAGACAGATTCCTCTTTTATGTTTCCAAACCTTCTTTTCCAGAAACTACTTTGTTTATAAAGGTTTCTCTGAGGAAGATGGTTCCTTCACTATCTTCTTGTTGTTTCTGAGTTTTTTCCTCAATTACATTTCATTCATTAGGCCAAGAAGATTGTTTTTTTTCCATATTGAACTTCTAAATCCAACCTTTTAAAATGACTCTTCATTTTTGCTGTCCTCTGTAAGACTGAAATTCCTAGGTAGTCTATATTTTGCATGAGATACTAATCATGGATCAATAGAAAGAATAATGTCCACTGTCAGTATCATTGTTGCACATGTTGGAAAATTGCTATAATCAGGAGAATGTGTTCCTGGCTTTTGTTGTTTGGAGGATTTTGTCTTTTTTCTTCCAGGATGAGTAAGAAGAGAAAAAAAATACTTATCCATCCACTGACCAAGAGGTATATTAGAATATGCCTCACAAAGGGATAAGTGTCATCTAGGAGTATAATGGAGGGAAAAGCTGTCTGTAATGAAAGGATCAGGACACTATCTGGCCAAGCTGCAGTTACTCTACAGAAGCAGAAATTGTTCCATATATTTTTTAGATTGTCACATCTTCATAGATCCACTAAAAGAGATTACATTTTAGATATGCAGATAAAGTCCACATATTTTAATTATGTTAACTGATGCTGAGAGTCAACATTTCAGTTGTTCCCTTAAGTTGTGGTGTCATCAGCTCCCTTGCATGGCAGTAGAGCCAGTGGAAGAGATCAGTGTAGGGGCTCCCAGGGTCCTCCCACCCTCTCAGTGCACCTTGGTGAAGGTAACGTGCAGCACTCTCGGGGATCACCCTGCCCAAGGGCTCTGCCTGCACACACAGCCTTTCTGTGGGACAGGCTGCTGCCCAGGGGAGTCACTTGGCTGCCAGAAGGCTTAGGTGGGCTGTGACACTGCTGCTATTGGTGTCTGAAACAGCTGAGAGAAAACCTGGATTGCAGCTGCTGCAGTCACACTTCTTGTGGGCACTGTGGAGGAACTGAGGTGGAGCAGCTGCCACTTCCCTGCCCTCCCAAACACCAGTGCTGCTTCACAGCCTACTTTTTAGCAACTGCTGGGAGACACAGACAGCAGGTCCAGCAAATTATCATAACTTTAAAGAGCAGAGTTATGTGTGAAAAGCCATCTTGTTTCCCATTCAAAACCAGAAAGAAATGAGAATTTCTTAATTGCTGAATATTTCTTGTGAGGCAAATCCAAACATAAAACACCTTGTTACTGATCACAGTGATGTAATTGCTAGTGTGAAGCAAAACTGAAATAGTTTACTCTCTTTGACTTTCCAGGGCTTTATAACCACCAGGTGCTGAAGTGGATTTCAGGGAGGTAATTTTTCACTTGTGCTGTTTTCTGTGAAGCCCAGATCAGAGCCTGCTCTGGAAAGTGGAGTAGGCCAAAGCCACAGTGCCAGCTAAAATCTTTTCTCAACCTCTTGTTACAAAGTGCTCTTTGAACACTTTTTTAGCTCATCTTTTCAGTGTGTGAGGCACTGGAACAGCTTTTCCAGAGAAGCTGAGGTTGCTCCATCCCTGGAAGTGTTCAAGGGCAGGTTGGACGGAGCTGTGAGCAACCTGGTCTAGTGGAAGGTGCCCCTGCCCATGGCAGGGTGTTGGAACTGGGAGATCTTTGAGGCTCCTGCCAACCCAAACCATTCTGTGATCCTATGAAATACAGAGCATTATTTCCCATTCTGGTGAGCAGTGTTGTCTCTTGGAGACTGCCTCTTAAGAGTGCCTCTACAAGTTTTGGAGCTATAACTCTGCCCTGCAAAATTTGAAAAAAATAAGTACTATGGTCATTTTAGTTTGTAAATCAGTCCCTGATACTTCAAATAATCTAGGTTCTGCATAAGTTAATTCTTTTTCAGTAATTAAGAATGGACTGTGAGATCTAACTGGCTGTTAGAAATCCATTAATTGACGTAAAATGGTTACACAGTTGTCTTAAAATTTAGGGGGAAAAGAATATATTTCAGTTGGCAGAATTAAAAGTACTTAATTCTGTAAAAGAAAAAAGGGAAGCGAGAGAGTATAGTCATTCCTTTAAACTAACCTCTCCTGGAGAGTCCTTTGCATCACTGTTCAGCTGATTGGAACTGTGTGGGAGAGTCCTTTGCATCACTGTTCAGCTGATTGGACTTTATTTAGAAAGGTGCAGCTGCAGGCTCAGTTTATGTGCTGATAAGTGTGGACAGTTTTATTGAAATGAAGGCAGCAACCTCTCAGACCACTGTAGCTCAAGTTATTTCCCAGTGCCTACAGAAACCCCTCCATCTTCCATCCACTGTGTGCATTACAAAACAAACAGGGAAAGCAAACAAAAAGTGCCTTTGACTGTTTGAATCCTGGTAGTACTTGTTTGCAGTAGATGGCCAGCTCCATGTCTCTCCTAGGGACAAGTAAGGAGCACCCAGTTCTTCACCAATCTGCCACTGGCTACATTGATAATCTACAGAAGGCCACACTGTATGAGATTTTTTTGCTCTGTCTTTCTAATTCAAATGGAAAAAAACATTGTCATGAATATGAATGTTTCTATGGATTTAAATTAGGAGCTTATTGTGTAATCAAATTCAGTGAGGATGAGAAGACACATGGTAAACAGAATAGTTTTGTCTATAGCACAAAGACTGAATTAGATTTTAAAAAGAAAATCTGGTTGGCAGTTATGTAAGACTATTTTATGATGTTTGTTTGTGACTAGGGAAAAGAGGAGAGTTTGGCAAGGAAATGTTTTGTCCTAAATCCTGGCAAGCATATTCATTTCCCAAAAGATGCTGTTTTGTCTACTTTTCATTTTTCTGTATTCTGTAGACAGCAAAAAGTTCTCATATGTGTCTGTGAACATTTATTCTGTTGTGACAATAAAGATTCCTCATGCAAATATGAAATCAGAGGATTACAAATTATGTATTGCAGCTATTTCCTGTATACATGTTGGAAACTTAAAGTATTCTCAGTATGGATTCTGAAGAGAAAAATACACAATTCAGTAGAAATTGATTTCTGCCTTGATTTTCCATTCAGTAATGTGAGTTATGTATTAGTGCAACTGTAATGCTTTCTTTGGATTTACTCTTGATTTATCACGTTGCAAATGAAAACAGTATCAGGTCTATGCACTTTTGCAGACTTTCACTGATTTTTGGTAGGTTGCTGACCTAGTTGCAGAGCCATAATCTTAGGAGAATACTAATAAATTGATCACTATCAAAATTGTCTCAATTCCTTGAAGACATTTTACATAACTTATTTGGCACCTTGGCTGGTTGGTGCTGTGGGTTACAGTCTGCTGTAGACTGTAATACAAATGGCCTGAAAAGAGGTGGAAATTAGGTTTTATTAGAAATTTGAAATTGTATTTACTAAAGACAATTTTTTTAACTGCCTTTGCAAATACATCAAGAGCCTGATAATAATAAGCTTAAGCCATACCATGGTTTTCTAGATGAATTGAAGTGATTTGGTCTCTCCTACAGCACCTGTAGCAAAAGCACAGTGAGAACAACTCAGAAGCCAGATCTACATAAATGGTTTTAAACACCTTCCCATACACTGTATGAACAACTGTCTCCAAGAATAAAGCATCAAAGTTAATAGGACAGGTATTTTTAAACTATCACTACATAGATTACATTTGTGGTTTATGTTCTTATACATACTTGAAAGTCCAAATTCATATTATAATGGAGGTTGAAAGAAATAACAGGTCCTTCAAAATCAGTGCAAAACTTCATTAGAACATTTATGCTTCACATCTTAACAGCATTTAGGAGATGTCAGATGGAGGTTAGATAGCTCAGAGTCTGAGGTCTAAAGCTGACAAGTATCCTTTGAAGATGGTTTTAGTGCATAACACATCTTGACTAACCAGGTTGAGTGGCACAGTAAATTTACGGAGCCCTGGTTTCTGCTTCACCATTTGAGTTGCAAGAGCATTTGCAATGTATTTCATACCAATGGGCAGTGAAAAATTCTGTCCTCTGCTGTAGAATTCTGTCTCTAGTAGTGATTTTGTAGTGAGGAATGTCCAACCTTAAGTGTCCAACACAGAGCAATGAAAATTATATGTGCAAGTATTTCAACAGCTTGTGCAGCAGCTGGCAAATTATGTGTAGGAAGGTTTATTCTCTTGTCTGTGCATGTACTAAATACTTACTGATTCCCACCTTTTAAACATGAAATACTAAATAATTAAATTTAATGATATAAAAGCTCTTAGGAAAAGCTCATTTTTGTCTAATATATGCCTCATATTTCATTATGCAATGAGGATACACCTAAAATGTCAAGACAGGACTTAAAAATCATTCTTCACTCCCACACTAGATATTAACTTAGACTCCGTGAGAATCCAAGGGCATTCAAATACATTTTGAAAAACATTGACTGGCCTGCTGTCTATAAAGAGCAAAGGAACTGAATACACCTCAGTATAATATAACTCCTATCAAATATTCATATTGATCAACTTTAAACTTCAGCAAGTATAGTAGTGAAACCTCTAACAATTATTTTCTACCACATGGACAGGAATTATAAAAATAAGTTGTAGTGTATGGTTTAAATATTGTAGTTCCAGTAAATAAGTAATATAGCAAACAGAAGAAATTACAAGAAGTCATACTTTTAAATTGAGTTTATGATGAAATACTTTTGTATCAGAGTAAATTCTCATGCATTTCCAGAGGGGGAAAGAAATAATTTGCCTGCATCCCAATTCTGTAATGGATTATAAGTGGAAAATTCTGAAATTAACATTTAAAATATAAAGCAATTCATCATTTTATAGAGAATACAGAGTTTCTAATTAGGTTGTTTTACTAAACATTGAATGCAGAAATTATTCAATGAGAGTGTTTGCTAATCCCCAAAATGTGCCTATGTGAGCTGTATTATGTAGGTGTGCCTGTTTCAAAGCCTGTTTCCAGCTGGACAAGACTTGCTCCTTACCTTTGTCTGGCAGTGTCTGGAGTCTCACTGGAACAGCCGCTGTCCCAGCTCTGCTCTGCTGGCCCCAAGGAGCTGCCGTGGGGCCCAGTCCTGTCTGCATTGTGGCTGCTCACAGATCCTTCTCCAAGCATCCCTTCTCTTACTGCTGACTTGAGATTCTCAGAGAAGACTTGGGGCATTTCTAGAAATTTCTGAAAAAAAAAAAAATAGCAAGTGGGGAGAAAAATACAAGAAAGCATCAAGAACATCCTCAGAAAGCAGCATGGGAATTCCTAGAACACTGTGAAAATTGTGTAGGAAAAATTCCCAGAAAACAGACAGGACATTCCTAGAAAGTATCAAGATTTCTAAAATGTAAGGGAAGCCCTAGAAAGTAGAGGGAAAATTCCTAGGAAGCAGTAAATGAATGGTTAGAAAGCAGAAGGTGAATTCCTAGAAAGCATCAGGATTATGGATAAAATGGACTGGTGTAATTACCAGAAAGCACTAGGAGAAATCAAGAGAGGTCTTCCAGTGTTAAGGGTTTTCCAGAAAGCTGCAGAATGCCAGAAAATACCAGCATTGTTTAAAGATCCGGTTATCCTTATAAATCTTCAGAAAAAATACTTTTTATAACTTTAAGCACCATATCTTGTTTGTTTTGAAAACTTGATGCTTCAGTCTGGCTTTAAACAGTCTTCCTTTTTATTGTCTTATTCCAAATGTTTTCTCTTTAATCAAGGGGAATTGCAACTTCACAGTCTGCAGCTTGTGGTTTTAGATGAAGGAGAAGAAATTGAACTTCAAGAAAAAATAACTTTGCTGTCATCCAAACCTCCTTAATAAATGAAGAACAGAGAAGAAGGGAAAAATACAGGCTCTCAGCAGACTCAGTGAGAGTGTTTTCCATGAGAAGTTACTGGTTCTTAGTGAATTAAATGACTCTGTTAAAATATACTCTCCCCTTCTCAGTGTAAATACTCTGGCTTGCATGCAAAGTACCTGACTAGTCTGATTTAGGAGGGTGCCAGAGGAGTAGTCATGTATAGATACATGTGAAGGGGAAGATGAATCTCCAAAGCAGTGCCTGCCAAGACCTGAATATTTGTATCTGTTTCCATGAAAGTTCATGCCAACCTTTGCTCTCCAAACTCCCATTGAATTAAATGTTTTTCCCTTTGCTCCTGGGGAATTGCATGACCCAGCAGATTGGGCTCCCTGCACTATCTCTGCCAGGCCCTGCTCTTGCTTGTGCTCTTCCAAGTGTGAGTTTCACTGGCTCAGTTTCCCCCTGTGTCTGCTTTCCCTTTGTACCCAGAGCTCCCCAACCACTGTGGAGCACTGGGGGATTTGGGAGCAAGAGGCACTGAGTCTCTTGGTGGTAGCTAAAGAGAAGGATACCTCCTTCAGGGAGAAATCCATTTCAATAGATTTTGTACCTGAGCAGGCCCAGCAAGTTTCGCTAATATGAACATTTCATAAATACATATTTATTGGGGAACCTGATGACCATGTTTTCATACCAGTGATGGATAAATGCACTATAGGGCTTGACCTGGCTATAAGCTATTAAAATATTGGCCATATTGAATAGTTACAAGCAGGCATATGAATCTCTTGGGGCATACTCCTTCTAGATAGGAAGTTCTCTGTTGTAAATGGTTTAAATGCTTTAAGACACCAGACTTTGAATTCAGCCTTTATTGCTAATGCATCTGGTTAATGTTAAATTAAAACACTTCAGGAAGTCTGTACTTTTCACTATATTTGTTATTTATGTAAATTTTTGGACAACATCCATTGCTCCAAAATCAAGATAATTAGAAACAGAGTAACAGGCATGAGCATAGTCCCAGCAGAACATTCTTTGTCTGATGCTGAACTGGCAGTTTTTATTATTTTTCTAAGACATTGTCCAGATTTCCATCCTGTGACATTTTCAGATGCCAGATGAAGGCACAATCTTTTATACTGAATCTCATCTTTTTCTGAAGACTATTCCTATTCAGCAAATACTATGTAAACACTCTAAGTCAGGTTGACATAAAGCTAAATCTGTGCTCTGGTGACTTGGGGCTTTGGCCTGCATTTGCAAACTTTTGGGGAGATTCTTAGTTCATCTAAGGCCACAGGTCTATGTTGATTCACTCATCTATGGCCCATGGAATGTGTTTCTCTATAAGAATGACAACTCACCATGCAGGTCTGTGGCCTCCCTGTGATGTTTCTGTGATGCTGAATTCTGACAGAAGGCTTTGTAGACTGCTCCCAAGTTTAATAATAGGACTTACATGCTGTTACATGACACCATTTCCCCCACTGCAGATTTGTGTAGCTATGACAAAACATTTTTCTGCTTGGCTGAAATTTGGCTGATCTTCTTTCAGCAGAATGCAGCCCAACATGTTTGCCCAGAAAACAGCACAGCAGCACCAACAGCAAGCAGCCATGGCTAAGGATACAGAGAATTTAGGAACTATCTCTTGGCTTTTTTTTACCTCCTTTGGGTGAAATGGCTTTTTCTACACTGAAATTTGCCAGCCTAGTTATATTGGTTTTAAGTAACAAATACAGGTTACCTGCCAGCACAGTGAGGCCAGCTAAGGCTCTAATGTGTGCACACCATAAGCACAAAGGCAGCCAGCTCTGTGCTCTCTGACAAGTGCTGTGATACTTTTTCTCAAGGCAAATTCAGGCAGAACAGACCACTGCCAGGAGCTTTTGGGGACTAAGCTCCCCTATGTGTAACATGCCTCTCAACTAGCAGAATTGCTTAAGAATCTCAAGATTCACTGAGACAACCAAAAATGAGATCTGAAGTTGGTATTTGCATCATGAAGTTTCCCTTTATTAGGCCATGGTGATGATAGCAAGGGAGGAAGTTTATTCTTTGGTTACAGGTCTCCTGTGGCAGTTTGCAGATGTTACTCTGCAGGAAAAGCAGATTTCAGGGCAATGAGATGTATTTCCAGAGAAGGGCTTTTAGTATGTGATACTGGTTTTGAAATCTTTGCGGGCCTGAGACCTCCCACATGCTGCAGTCAGGTAATTATTCAGCCCTCAGCTGCTTAATCGAGAATTATAAAGAGTAGCAAACAGTAACAGGATTTGTCCTTTGTGGTGGGAAGGGAAAAGTTACCTCAGAACAGCCCAGCCCCCTAGCTGGGGCAAAAAGCTTGCTGGGGGCAGGGTGCCAGCAGGTGTTTCTTGGCCAAATAACTGCAGGAACAGGTGAGGCTCATTAGCCTCAGATGAAGCCGTGTTGATAAGTCTGGGTAACGCCTGAGACCCCAGTGAGTATCTTCAGCCAGGCATGAAAGAAGGGTGGTGCTGGCTCTGGTGAGCTGCAGGTTTTTCAGACTGCAAATCCTGCTCAGCTGCCTGAGGACACAGGTATGTGCATTCAGCCAAAGGCTTTGGCACTGCTAATTTTAAGAAATGTTGCTCCAAGTTTTCTTCCTTCTCTTTAGGTC
Organism: Lanius collurio; assembly: GCA_020086605.1. Taxonomy (NCBI): domain Eukaryota; kingdom Metazoa; phylum Chordata; class Aves; order Passeriformes; family Laniidae; genus Lanius; species Lanius collurio. The sequence continues at coordinate 4,771,249 of JACBWW010000021.1, forward strand.
ACAGCTGCATCTTGTTTCCTTTGCCTTTTGGCAAGTATGGCTTGTCGGGCTAAAAAAGCAGAAAAGGTCTCCTGATTTCACAAAAAACCTGCCATGTCTGATGGGGGTATCTGCCTTGTGTGTCCCTGGGTTTGTATGGTCTCACAGCTCTTCCAAAATATGTGATGGCTTTTGAACTTTTCTTCAGAAGTGATGGTAGTTTTAGGGATCCCTCACTTTCCCTCTAGCTCCTATGGGCTTTACCAGGCACCTGACTCCTTTTTGTGACTTGCCTTCTGCAATAGGGGTAATCAAACACTGAAGACACATCTTCATTTTCTTCTTGGCCTTGCCCTTCGATAACGGGTAGGCCTTTAAAAAGTACCTGGTGTCCACATTACTTCGTTTTTAGTCACAGCTTGTGATAAAACTCTTCATTTCATGTAGAACAAACAGTACCTAATCTCTGGCCTCTACTTTGGAAGAATTCAAGAGTAAGCTATCTGCTACTCTTCAGAAATCAAATTTAAACTAGGAAATGAGATATAAATTTATATCACTTATATTTCAAAACTGAATTGATTAGGTCTTTTGGGTTTGAACTCAAAAAAGATCTGAAAATTACAATCAGTTTATAATCCTGAAAGTACTGGTTGGGTGGGTATTTTCCCCAATGAGAAAGCAAATGTGGTATTTGAAAGTGTCTTGGATGAGGTCAAAGATGGTTTACATATATAAGAGGGGTTAAGTAAACTGTGTCAAGATTTGCTGCAATGTGTTTTACTGAGACTAAAACATGTTATCATGTCTTTCTGGGCTAATGTTTATAAAAGGTACAAATTACTTTCAAGTGAGGGCTGTCCGCTGAAGGTTAACTGTTCAAAACATTTCCCTCTCTGTTTATAGTTTTCTGCATCTGAGTCATCAATGCTGGCAACTCCTTTAAGTATTGCATATTTCCAAAGCGTTTGACGGAAGCACACTCTTCTAATGGATTCTTTGCTGCTGACAGTGTTGGCTATTACCTGAGATAAAAAGATTAAATATTGACTCCATAATTTTAGTTGCCATGGTTATAAGTGGGCAACTACTGAAGTATGCAAGTAATTCATGTAGGTCTAGATCAAAACAATCTAGTATGAAAGAAATGATCAATTATTCTTGAAATGTGTAAATCCCAGAGAAAATGCAGTTATATCCTAGGAAGTATGGAGATAGAGAAGGTTCTTATGGAAAACCTGATTCAAATGTTGCTAAAATTAGTGGGGTTGCTTTCAGTGGTAATAAAGCCCTAGGTTATTGCGCTGCATCAATTCCTATAGGAAACGTGGGCCTAGTCAATGAATTGTGACTGCGGGTCAAAATCATGACCCTACAGTCAGCCCCAAATGGTTGGGCAGATTTTAGGGAACCTAAATATTCTAATGCGTGCCTTGAATTTGGGGATATACTCAGTCAACTTGATATGACTCAAGTTCAACAGTTCTGTTTTTATTTTCTTATGTGAACTTCAAACCATGGATGAGTGTATTTTTGATAATTTGCAGGATTTAGAGAAATTTGGAGTATGTTTTCATACTCTTATATGTATTTCAAACCATGAATGTTTGCTTTTAATCACTGTTATTAAAGCTAAGGCAAATTTGTGAGAACAAATGTGATTTGATTTGAGTTTTAAACTTTTCTCTGAACAGAAGGCAAACCAAAACAAGCTTTTGGATCACGAATATGCAGGTTGTATTGCACCATTATTTTCAGCTATCCTGGGAGCTCATTAGGTTCTCATTACATCTTTTGTCGATTTTCTATCAAGTAATTAAGAGATGAGCTTGCTATCCTGTTTCTCATAAGCATATTCTTAAGTGCATAAATAATTCTCTATTGGTAAAGGGGGCTATGGAAACATTGTTCTGATTAAAAATCATGAGCTGATAAAAAGGGAATTAGAGTGACGAGAAACTTGTGGTCCCACAGATCAAATACCACTTTGTAGCAACATTGGGCAATGTGCTACAGCTATACATTTATATACAACATTTGGTATTAGTCTACACAATTAGGCTGTCTTTTCTCATAGTATAATCAAGCCTTTTGATAATATTTCATTTTCATAGTGCTCCTAAGATGACAAGGATATACAACACATGTCTCAAGTGATCTCTTTTTATTGCCTGGTTTACATATTTTTGCTTCTATTTGGTCTCTGGAAGATATTTTCTGGCCATGTGTTATTGTTTAATTCAGTGACTTTTGTTTGGACTAACTTTGCAATTCCTGGGCTCCTAAATTTGCTTATTGTAACACCTATATATAAACTGCCTAGAAACCAGGAAATATCAATACATTGACATATTTTAAACACTTTGTCCTCCATAATGTAGTGTTCATGTTTCCTCTACTGTTTTAAAGCAAATTCTCTGATACTGAGAAGATACAGAGTTTGCAAGGCTGGTGGTGAGTACATTAATAGGGGAAAAGTATAAAATATCACATGGTGTTCTTTAAGTCTATTATCAGAGGCTCAAAAGAGGAAAATTTGACCTCATTACAGTTACAGTAGTCTCTTTTTGAAGAATTGAACAGGGAGGTGTCTTGGTTTATTGTGGAGCTTTCTAGTGAACAAAAGAAATATAATTCTGGAAGAAGATGCAGTTTTAAGTCATGCTTAGTAGATCCCATAATTCTGGCCTAGCTGTCATTTAAACAGTCATGCTTCCATGTACTTCACTCATGCCAGCAGCCCGCTTTATACATGCTGCTTTTTATTTAGTCTATTCTGAATGCAGGTATACAGAAAAACAGCACTCAGGGTTCATAGGAAAGTGCTTTTTTTCCAGAACAAATCTGGAGGAAAACAGTAGTGTGTCGGTTTCTATAACTTGGCTACCAAATTCAAAATGTCATTGCAATTTGTCTGTGCCCATTAGAAATCTTTGTCACAGCTCTGCTGTCTCCACCATTTTGTAGAGTACTTTTGCAGTATTCTGGATATGTAAATAATTTTAAGGGGCTGCTCAGTTTTTCATGGGCAAATCTGTCTCTCTAACTTTTGGCTCATCAACACTGCACTAGGAAAATGTAGTTGTCCCTTAGGAAAGTCTCAGATATTGACTAAGGGGTAAACCATTAGATGAGGTCCTTGCTGACATGAGATATTCTGATACGCTCTTTCAATAATGAGCATTTGCTTTGCTGTTAAGATTTTATTATAGTTCCCAGGAGGACAAAACAGTGAATCAGTTTAACACTGAGCTTTCCAGTTCACTCTGGAGCATTTATCTCACGTTCCAGTATGGGTCACTTTGCTATGTTCTGGCTCCTTCCTTGCAGCTCCACGAGCTGGCAGCTGGCAGTGTAGTGGAAGCAGCCTCTTGCATTGAAAAGAGCAGCTACCTTTATATCTTTAAAAATACTTTAAAACTGGTGGCACTTCTTTATATAAGTACAGCAAATAACCTAAAAATAGAACTATAGCTGGAATGTGAGCTATTCAACATGAATTAATGTGTTTGTTAAAAGTCTAGGGATTTTTGTTGGTCTTGTGAGATACACATGACCTTTTCATGATGCTCCCTAGAGATACTAGTCATACTGTCCAAAAGCAGCATAAAGTTTTTCAGTCTTACACAAACAATGTAATTAAGGCACTTTGAGCCTGGTAATGGGGTATGAACACTGTAATCCTGATCAAATGGTCTTTCCATGCATACTGCAATTTTCAAATATTGTGATTATTGGTGAAATTAGTGCAAGGGTCTTATCTCTGGATATACCTAAGTTTTGTGCTTTCATTGTAAAATATAAAGAATAATTTTCTTCTTTTAGTAAGCTTATGCTACATGCTTCTCCAGGTAACAAGGAACAGAAACTGTGTGCCTGGAGTATGGTGACCTCAGTTTACTGGAAATCCATCCAGTCACCAAAACCAGCCTTCATTCTCAGCATTAGTTATAATGTTTCTCTAGCATTTGTAGCACTGTGTCACAGTCTTGGAAAAAATAACACCTTAAGTAATGGTGATTAAACAACATCCTACCCAAATGCAACTTAAAATTGGGCTTTGTTTAGAAAAAAGAAATCTACTAGTGAGTATGGGGCTATTATCAATACTTACAAGTGCTGTGGCTTTTGATGCATAACTGCAGAGTGATCTAGATGGTGATGCAGTGTTGATGGTCTGAAAAAAAAGTACTCTTTAAAGTGTTGCCTTCCACCAGGAATGTGTCTTTGTCAGGTAAATGCGTATGGCAACAGCCTCAACAGCGTATGTTTACCTCTTCCTTTTGTGTCTAATAGCTATTGCCAGAGATGCCCAGCAGGCAAGTTATGTGCCTGAGGTATCTCCTTATGCTTAAATGCTAGGATAGATTTCTCTTTTTTTCTGTCCAAGCTTTTATCTGGCTCTCAGAACAGCTGGACACATTTAGCCAGCACTGAACCCTTCCAAGGTAGGCCGGTGGTCCTCTTCCTTCATACCAGGGAAGCTGAGGTAGCACAAGAACCTTTGTGCTAGCCACTGCTTTTGATAAAGCTGCCTACAGAATAAAGGATTGTACTGACAGTGGAAAAACTTCCCAAAGTCACTGTAGGAGGAAGATTTGTGGGATGAGGCCCTCCAGAGCTTACTCAGCTGCAATTTTTTTTAGAAGCCTGGTGTGTAACACTTTGCTCTCCCACAGCCCCACACACCACATGCCTGTGGGGAGTATCACTGTGTATATGAGGGCAGAGGCGGGAGATGATCGTGAAGGAGGATGTGTTTATTGTCAGACCAAATAAAATCAGACAGAAAAGGGCCTCCTTTTGTTTATTTAAAAATAAATCTTGAAGAGTTGGAACAGAGGAGAACACCTTCAGGAGCATCAGTGAAAATAACAAAGTTCATGGCCAGAGACTGTGATGTTACAAATCTATAAAGGAAAAATAAGTTTGAAAGTAAAATGAGCTAGTTACTTTTGAGTATGATTATCTCAGTCATGGTAACATGAAAACACCATCAGAGAGACTCAGATCATAGTTCTTTTACAACTGTTCATTTTTCTAAGCTGTACACATTTGCTATTTGGGCGTGAAGTTAAGTTTCTACTTGTGAAGAGAGCTTCTGACATTCCTTGTCCTCCCTGGATAGCTGTAGTCTCAAGTTTATATAATATCTTTTAGGAATTTGCTTCTGGCTTTTCTAATTGCTAATGAAATTATCTGAAGCCAGATGTATGAAGAAGAATGTTGGTAGGCCTAAACACTTTCTGTCCTGAATCTTTAAGGCAAGCTGCTGGTTACTGCTTTATGCATCATATCCTGTAATACAGTGTTTCTCAGGGTCAATCTTGTACAACAAATAAAACCCACCAATACCTGAGCTGTGTCTCTTGTTCTAGGATTTCCCTAGGAGGAAATCCAACTCCAGTGTACTGCAGATCTGTAGAAAGATAATTATTGTTCTGCCAGGTTGCTGTAAGCAACACATCTGATCAAAGGCAAGGGAAAAGATTATAATTGCCACATGAATTTTTGGAAGTCCAGTTTACTAGCAGTATATGTTTTTAAATTCCATGTAACCATGGGCATTTTGAAATCTGCCTCAAAATGGATTTTGTCTTCATGTAAATGGAATATTTTGTGTGGGGTCTGATGCTCAGTGGATGTGAAAGACGTGTGCAAGACAGGAGAGAAGCCAAGCCACAAGGAGAGAACAAGAGGCTGGCTGCCAGTTGTATCAGAAAGGCAGGTAAAAAACCTGAAAGAAGACAAGATTATAGGTCCACTTTCAGGCAGGGTAAATATTTTAGGTAAATCTTATTTGTTTTAAAGCTGTATGGTTTGACTTCCTGTGTTGAATTTCAAAGAACCACCTGTGATAGCAAATGGGGCTTAAAATGGCTTCCCCTTCAAAGAAGGATTTTGTCTTTTGTGTCAGAACAGACTGAAATGTGTGTGTATTTGTATCCATATTTTGTTAAGCCATCATATTTTCTTGGGTTAGAAGCCTCTGAGGCGCTAATGGTATTTGCATATGTTACATTTGCAAATGGCCTGTGACTTTGAAGCATTCATAGCCGTGAAGACAATGTGGTTCTGAATCAAAGTTTTGCTGTTTTGCTTTCCTTCTCCAAGACTTGCTGGAGTAGCCTTTGCACTTGCTTTATCCCCTGAGATTTGGTGGAAATCTGGCAGCTGGATTCAAGTCTCTTTTTATTTGTGTTTCTGATAGCTGTTCTACAGTGCAAGCATCTTCAGAAAACATGTTGCTTCTATACCCTGAAAAGCATGAACCCCAGGGGGGTACACGTGTATGAGATGAAATTCTCTGCACTGAAGCTGAACAGGCTTCCTGACTTGGGTGGCAGAATGGTTGTGTAGCAGAAGTCTTCTGCAGTGTGTAGCCATCGGTTGCTACTGTCTTGAACATCTGAGATGGAAATAAAGATGAAACAGTTCTTGTCTTTATATTGTGCAGTTTTAATGGAGAGGCCCATACTGCCTCTTTTGAGCAGTTGCAGCAAGGACTGCACAGGACTGGAAACTGAGCAAGTTACTACTGTGCTTTCCCTTACCCTCACTGCAATTTCCATTCTTCCTCCCCTGCCACCCCCTCCCTTCACTCCCCCCACCTTATTTCAATAATTTGAAGCTGTGTTCAAATAATCAGATTTTTTTCTTTTGCTATGGAAAACACCATCACCACAATTTAGTCATTTTATTCTAAAATATAATTAATTTTGTAAGTCTTTTTAAAAGGCATTAACAAAACACCTGAGTCTTTAACTTAGCAGTGCTTGTTGCCAAGCATGTGCTGCTGCTTGGGCTTCGTGTTTGTTATCTGGTGCCTCGGTCATGCTACAGAAAGTGTTACATCTGTTCAGTTCTGGCTGAGATTATTCATTTCCTTCTATTCAGATGCTCACTTTTCAAGTCTGAATGTATTGTTTACTTTGCTGCTTTTTCATTCACAGTCATGTTTATAATGGGAAGGCAGGCAGATTTCCTGAGAAGAGTTGTGCAGTGAAACAAAGTACTGTTATTTCTGAGGGTATGGAAAGTATTCTTCACCTATTAGACTATTATGTGCCTAATGCTGAGGAAATAATAGTATTAATGTGCCCAAAATGGTCCTCATAATGGTACTGAAAATGTCAGAATTTGCATCCAAGATTTTATTTGTTTTTTGTTTTATTATTGTTTTATGATAGGTGATCAGAAGTTATTGCTGATTTAAGCTGCTGATTATTTATATTCCCTGTCTTAGAGATACATTTTAAAGGAAGTTGTGGTCAGCAAGGAGAGAAAAACTATATAAATGTTTTGTGTCCAGCTTAGTACTGTATGGATTTCTGTAACAGTTGATTCAAATATACAAAGAAACACCATATTTAAAATATTTACCTACTACTTCCTTCTCTGAGACTATGCTATTCAACTGTGCAAACAAGCAGAGGCACTAACACTCACAGAACAATAATTAAAAATATTTAACAAGTTGTAAGTACAAAATAGAAGACAAGAATCTAAAATAATGATGGGCAAATGCATTTTTTCCTGGATAGTCTTGTGCTATTTTTAATAGTGCTTTGAAAAAGAAGACTTTTAAAATTGTTCATGTTTTAAAGCACTCTCTTACGCAATAACAATTGTACTAAGCAGAAAAAGCAGCTGTTACTGGAAGTTACAGTTAATTGTTGTATTTTCCAGCACAAGGTTGTTTGGTGGGAACAGTGGGGAAAAAATGCAAGCAACTGCCAAAAACAAGCATGTGAGGTGAAACTTGAATGTGCTCTCATGAGAACTTTCTAAGATTCATAAGTAACTGCGAAAAGCATGCTGTATTTAAATCTCTGGAGAGGTATTGTGCTGTATAGAGACAGAGCACAGCATACAGTGTTGGCAGAAGGAAAGGAGAGCAGAAAGTCACAAAGACTGATAGGAGGGTAAGGCTCGTCAGGCTGGATAGAGGATGAAGTGCCGGCTGCCATTTCATGTAGTTTTTTGGGGATGTTTGTTTTGGAGGTTTTGGTTTTTCTTTTGTGGTTTTCAGAGTAAATTTGAAGCACCCATTCTTTCCCTTGTTCCCACAGAACAGGTTTTCACATGTTTTATAAATGAAAGAAGCAAAGCATGTCCCTGTTACAAATCTGTAGGTGAGAAGATGGATAAATTAGCTAGGGGCATTTTGTGATCCCTGCAGGCCAGACCTGATGTGATATATGTATGCCTAAAAGCAATCTCTGAAGAGGCCAAATATCCCACCTGGGTGCTGGCTATTGTTGGAGCAGTGGGAAAGCTGTGGCAGAAAGGGTCCCTGGGCAGGCTGCAGGCAGGAAGGGCCAGGGCTGGAGACCTGACCCTCTGGTTGTGTGGGTGCCTCCTGGCCTGGCACTGCCCATTGCTCTGCTCTGGCACTGCTGCTGAGCCATGGAATCTGCCACAGGGGCTGTGCTCTGGGAATCCAGCTTGTTAGTCCATCTGTTCTTCCAGCACAAGGCTATAAAACATTGTAGGTCATAACAGGCAGCTATTTATTTCTTAAGTCCTTAGGTGCCAGAGGGGAGATTTCTTTTATATATATAAAAATAGCACTGGAATGCATTTATTAGGAATTGACTGTTTTTATTTTGAACCAAAATATCTGAACATCCAGATCCACAGACAAAACTCCAAGAAAGTACAATTTCCACCATTCTCTGATCATTTATTCTTGCCTGTATTGCCACCCATTGTGAATAATTTCACTGACTTCAATGAACCAACATGCAGTAGCCAGCTTTTAACTCGGTGCTATTTGCAGCTTTCCAAATTACTCCAGTACTAAATTTAGCTCTAAAGAACAAACACATTGCTCCCAAAAAGAACAAACCCAAAATGAAAGTTGAGCAATGCCCTGAAATTAATGTCTTTCAGGATTAAAATCATCACTGATTATTAACTCATTAACCAAAACATCTTTCAGCTAGAAAAACTTGTTGCCAGCTCTATTATATTAGTTTAACACAAGTGTGACCACTGAATATCAGTTGATATTAGAAAATTGCATAGTTCATGCAAAGTCAAAATACTTTTTTGTTTTCTATAAAACAGATAATATCTGTATAAGTTTATGGAATGAGGTGATTGTTATAGTTCCCATTACATTGTGGAGATACTGGTCATGGTTTTGTAGTAAAGATTCAGCTGAGATTTGTCCCCAAAGCAGGAATTCATGCCTTGAAATTTAAATTGTCAGATCTAAGAGAGATCCATAAAACCTTGTTACTGAATGAAATTCTGTCTTTTTTGACTCCAGGAGGAGTTGTGGTATTAATACCATGTATCTCCAAAGAATTTACAAAAACATTGAATGATTAATTAAAGTTTAAAAATAAATTCTTAAGGCAAGCACAGAATTGACAACAACTTGAGAGCATATTTAAGATACTGTTATGTTATCACATTAGTGTGTCACCGCTTAAGATTTGCATGTTAATAACTTCAGACAAGTAAATGTCACTCATACAGGAATTCTGTGCATAGGAATGGCATAAGTAGGAGAAACAAGATTTCATGTTGATGTACAGGCAAATGAACAACTTTGTGCCTTGGCCAGTGCACAGGCACAGAGCGAGTGGGGACTAGTCCCAAGTAGGCTGTAAAAATAAACTGTCCCTTTTTCACTCCTGACCTGTATTCTTCTTTCCCTGTGTTTCCCATGGTGGATTAAAGGAAGCAATATTGTGATGCATATGGAGCCTGACTATGCAAAATTCTAACACAAGTGGTAACTTGCCCCTACCATTTTGGATAAAATTGGTAACTTCTGGTTAATTAGCTGTCTATTTTTGCACAAATATTTCATATTAGACATTGGAATCAGTGGAAGAGTAAGTGGCTTTCAGACCTGAGGGCAGCCCTCAGACTGTTTCTACCTCTGTAATTGCTCTCCAGACACAGAAAGTTGGCAGCCACCTGGGAGTGCTTCTGCCCCAGGAAAAGGCAAGGGGTGAGAGCACTCCCTGAAAGGGGTGGGGGCAAATGAAGTGTCAGTCTGCAATAGCATTTGCACCTCATCTTGATTTATGTAGTGCAGCTTATCAATATGCAGGACAGATGATCTAGCTTATCTCTACTGCCAGCAAAAGATCTAAAATTAGGACTAATATTCACATTTTGCTCTTGATTCTTCTTTGCTCAGATTGAGAACTGTTTCTATAAGCTCTCCCTTCTTGTTCCTGAGACTCTCTAGCCAGTGATAAAAGGACGTAGTGAAATGTGCATGAATATAGCAGAATTTACCCCACAGCAGAGACACAGTGAATCAAATGTGCATTTTGCACAGGGCTGATATGTCTCTGGATAGCCTGAGTTCATTACAGTTATGTAAGTTTTCTTAAAAACTTAATTAAAATTGGAATTATATTCCCTCAAGTATGCTGCAATATCTGACTTTGAGCTGCAGCAAGCAAAGCTTTGCTTGACCTGCTATTTCTGTCCCATTGCTGCCATGAATTTGGCACGGCATCCCAGGGAGTGTGAGCAAAACAAGCAGTGACAAAGGCCTGATCCGCCCAAATGCTGAGGCAGGTTCTGACCATGGTATTTTGTAAACCTCTTTTTTAGATACCTCATGGAAGTACACAGGCTATTAGTGGCAACACAAAGGGTTTCTCACTTCAGAAGTTAAATCAGGAATGTAGTGTGGAATTTGAGATAGCAGAGGTATTGGAATCCAAAGGGAAGAACTGGTACTCTGAAGTTTAGCCATCCATAAAAGTAGCTCAGGAGTATTGCTGAATTGGATGTCTGTTTATTCATGATCACCACCACCAACCATGGATAGATGTATACATAATAGAAATAAACTTTGATTTAACTGAATAGCTTCAATTCAGAGTGATTAAGCAGAAATAATTTTATTTTCAAGGCTGGATGTTTAGGAAGTGGTATATATCCAACCATTTCTCTTTAGTGAGAGAGAACACACACATAACTCTGATGTGTATCTGGCCTTCCTTGGGGAATTCAGATCTAGGACTAAGTCTGAGACCAGTTTCTAATTTTAATTACTGCTACCAAACTAAAAATTGCTCCCACAATGCAGATGAAATCCACCTATGTAAATCAGAAGCAGCAGGATGCCTTAAAGCTTACACAGACATAGGCTTTGTGCTGACCTCTGCACAGCATAAGCCTCTTGCTGGGCCATCTCCACAGGAATGAATTGTATACCGAAAGCACAGCGGAAGAGATTCAGATTAGTATTCTACATAAGGCTTTTAATATTGGGTAGCATAAAGGTCAAGTAAATAGTCTAAAAATAACTAAACATTAATGCTATGAAGACCCTGTGCAGAAGTTGTCTCTTTGGTGCTGATCTTCCAACACACAGTTTTTACCTTTTGTGATCACATTCTGAGTTACTAAACCTAATCACTGAGGAGTTGATTTCTTGCTGTTCAATAGTGGCTCCATAAAATTTAGTAAAGGATGTTAAACTATTTTGGCATTTAGCCAATTTGGATATTGTTTTAAATGTTTAGACAAGACATTCTTAACAAGGGAGTGATGCTCTTGCATATTAATTTAGCACTGAACCCATTAACTAGCTATACATGCACTTTTGTATCAATATCTCAACTGTTTTCAGTTAATTAGGCAACAGGATTAGGATCATATGACTTGAATTAACAGGTTAGTGCATCATCTCATTACAATTGCATCTGGGAGATGACTTGATCCAAAAGCTATCGGAAAATAACAATTTAGCCTTCCCATACTCAAGATAGCAATTTTGAACATGATCAGCCCAATGTTTCATGGAAAGACTTCAATTTTGAACTTGTATACAAAATTTCTGCTTTGAAAGGTGAATTTCTAATTGAGGCGTATGGGTTTCATACAGTGGTCCAAACAACCATTTGCATAAAAACTGCACAAAAAAATGAAGAGAAAGTTCTTCACTTCTTATGCCATGTTGGTCAATTCATATTTAGCATGTGCTTCATTTTCTTCTCCTGACTGAGGATCCGAGTGATGAATTTCAATGAAAATAATATAGATCATGGCTCCAAGTACACCTCCCAGCAGAGGTGCGACTATAGGAACCCACCACCAATTATTACCAGCCCTGTAGGACAAAAAGAACAAGAATTAGTGTAATTTGTTATTCTAGTGAACACCTTCCCGTGTATTTTTCAGTGAACACATACAGTGGTGTGGCACTTACTATAGTGTAGACCTTTCTTTTTTGTCTCTCATTTCTGTAAATGGTGACAACCCTGTCTGTCCTACCCAGGCTGGTTCTGATTGAAATGCTAAATAACAAGCACCAGGCATGTTGGTCTGTGTGCTGTACTTGCATTTTAAAAAATGAGGCCTTTTTACTGCATGTCTATTTGGGCACAGAGGATGTTTTCTCCCTTGTGAAAAGCAGGTTCCAGTGACTTAGAGTGAAATGAGCAGGGACATATTCATTGCCCAGCAATCTTGACTTGTGTTGTCCCCAAATGCTTGTGAATAGACTTTCAGGTTGTTACAAAAGGAGATTATTTCATCTGCATGGAAACTTGCAAGTTCACACCTGCAACATTATGTACTGTCTTCCTCCTGACAAATGTAATAAATTAAACTGGATTTTGAGCATATTTACCTTAAGCAATATAATAAAAACAGTGACTGTAAAGTTGATTATCCTTGACTACAGTGGTCAAGATTCAAATTTCATTATGTAGTATCTTATCTCTGTGTTTAAAATGTGGTGGCTTTCAGCAAGAGGCAAATCAATTAGAAGTTTTATACATCTAAAACTTAAAAACTTAATCTTAGAATTTTTGTATTCACTAAGAAAGTCCAGCATGCTGTCTCTACTGAAATATTTACATTTACACAATTTCAGCGAGTTCATTTTAAATATATAGATTTACAGGCATATTTAAAGTAAGAAGTCCACCATTGAACTGTATAAAATAATAAATAACAACCCCTTTATGCAGGAAAAATGGGATAGTAGAATTGCTCTCCTTTTCCTGGAGGTCCACATTCAGACAGTAAATAACTGAGTATCCATTTGAGAGCACAGAGTCTCTTAACTGTACTGATGCATTAAGGTGTTCTGATTTGATAACATGCTGTATTAATTGAATATGTGAGTCTCCAGTGAAAATCCAGCTACCTCAATTTCATGTATATTGAAAATGGGATTTTTTTTCCTTCCAGAAATACAAAGGGACAAATTAATCTATGAGAGGAACTTTAGAGGAAGCTGCAGTGCAATTTTAAAGTGTGAGGGTAATTATTCAGCACTCAGTTGCATAGATTTATGCAGAAGTGAACATGTGTTTGCCATGATGCAAGAATAGAATTGGGAAAATATCAGTGTCCTATCGATACTCCTACTGCTTGCTCAGAAATACCTTGGATATGTATGTTGTACCTTTGGAATTATTTATATTTTTGCCCTGAAGATATAAAATAACTCCTGATACTGTTTTACTGAGTTTATAAATCTGTTTGTTGTTGAATCATGGGTGGCTGTTGAGCACCTGAATTTCTGGAACAAGCATGGACTAAGGTTTTATTGAATGAATCAGCAGAACAAAAGCTCTTATCAAGTACTTGCACGTATTCTTCTGTGTGATATGTGCATTCCTTGGGTGTGTAATGAAGGTGTTTCTTGGCAGGTTTCTCTCAGCTTGTTCCAGGAACTGGCATGTGCCTTGTCAGCTCCTGCATGACCTTCTCCAAATCATGGCGTGTATTTGCAGCAGCTGCTGTCAGCTGTGCTTTGGACACCCTGCGCTGAGATGCTGGTGCAAAGCCTTTGTAGAGGGTGCTGCCAAAGCTGCAGTGAGATCAGGACACAGCCGAGTTAGGAGTTTCCATGCCACGCAGTGCTCTGTCATTGGCACAGGAGCAAGAACTGTCTGTGACAAGCACAGATCGCCAAAGGCCCCTTAGCCCCTGGCCGTAACCCAGGGCACGGCTTTGCTGCCAGCTGCGGAGAGCACCCAGCGCCGCCTCTGCCATCACCAGGTGCTCTGGGCGCTGCTTGTGCGGGGAGGAGGCAGCGCAGGGCCTGGCCGGCAGAACTGTGCCTAGGTGCGGGAATTCCCAGGAAGCAGTGTCCAAGCTACATGGACTGGGAACTTCGCCCCGTTTAAACTTGCAGCTACACCTTTCACTAGCCAGCTGCTGCGGGAAAGGGAGACGGCCCTCTTCGTGAGGTAATCCGGGCTGCAGGGTTGCACTCCAGGAGGAATGCTAAATACTTCTGAGGCTGCTTTGCCGTCTGAACCCCTGTAGAGACGAGATGCGTCTCCTGACCTTCCCGGAGTGCAGTTTAGTTTAGCGCTGCCGACTCGTCCCCGGTGGCGGCGGCGGAGCCGGCGGCCACGAGGTGTCAGCGTTACCGCGCTGAGCCCGCTCCGCTGCCGCTCGCTCCGCGCCGAGGGGCGAGAGAGCCCGTGGCGGAGCGGGGTGAGGGATCCCGGGGCCGCCTTCACATGCCGGCACAGAATACGGCTCTGAGGAGCCTTACCCCTCTCTCTTATTGCTGTTCCATGCTGGGTTTTGCTTGTTAAAATCCAGTCTGGTACTTGGACTCAACGCTCTGGCTGTTCTCTCACTACAGACAAAATTTTGCTCCCCAAACTTTTCTTAAGCTCATCAGAATATTAAACATGTTCTTAAGAAAGACTCCTGGGTTTCTGATGGGAGCCTTTAACCAAAGAAATTATTTGCACAGGCTAAGGGAAACCACACCGTAGCTTGTCTTCTGGCTTGGTTTTAGGGAGACTGCTCCTTCAGGTGTCTTTGTACAAAATGTAGTAACCGCAACATTTAGAAAAGCCCTGCTCAAATGCATTCCTATCCTCTGGATAATTCGCAGCAGAAGGGCTCCACTCCAGTCTACTTGTAGGTCCCTGCCTGAGAACGTGATAAAAGCAGTGTTTACTGGACCTGCAAGTAGGAAGAAGGGTAGGGGGGACTTCGCTGTGAACGAACTATCTATCAATGTTTAGAGCATTTGCTTAGGAGCATTGTAGGAACTCTTGCTATTGTGTATCTGATCTATTCCAAAGAGGCTTTTCCAGTGGTCCCTGGCTGTTCTGTAGATAACACTTGAAGATTCCCTGACATGGACAGGGAGTGACTCAGTTCCTTGGGGGATGCTTCCATCCTCCCACCAAAGAAGTGTCTCCTCAGTATTTCCTACCGCTTGGTTTGTGCAGCACTCCCCTCGTGTCACTGTGGAGGGTTTGTGCTCAGGTCCCAGTTCCTGGACATGCCTTTACTAGAGAGCTTAAGCACCTGTCTCGAAGTTGAGAATTCCTTTAAATGAAGATATGCAGAGGTTATCTGTCAACTCTTGCTGCACCACTTTAAGTTGCTCAGGCACAGCAGAGCATCAGGCAATTTAGAATCCTAACTACAATCATTCAAGCTTTTCCCATGGCACTTCCAGCTACCTAGGCTCAAGTTCTTCTCAAGTCCCACCTACCAGCTAACAAGGCTCAAGTTCTTCCTAAATCTCATCTGGATCTGTGCAACAAATAAGAAAATATTCCTGTTGTATCATTTCCTTGAACTTGGTTATAGCTGTAGCCTTTCAACTGAAGGAAGGGAGGAAGACTTCTTCCTCAATTTTTCATATCCCTAAGATTGTTGTAAGTTTATTCTGGTGAGGATCAAAGATCTTGTATCCTATTTTTTATGTTCACATTTTTAAATTTCTTAGTAAGGTCTTTACACTGGCACTGTATTACCTCTCTTATATAAATCCTTAAACTACACTAGGAAAGAATCCATATTGGTATAGATGTAGAGTTTTCTTGAAGTTTTTTTAATGTAAATGAGTACAGCCATACTTTTGGAGAGAAGGGGATTTCACGGGTGTTCTGTGACTAGATCTCAGTAAAATCAGGCTTCCAAACTCTTTCAGTAATGTAATAGCCAACTTCCTAATATATTACCCATTATATATACCATGGCTAATACCACAGCCAACAACTACTTGCAATTACAAAGGTATGAGAGGAGAATCTTGTGTGGGACATCACTCTGTCTGTCCTTGCTTTATAAAAAAGTGCAGTCCCATGGTGCAGTGGTAAGAGCTACTGGGGAGGAAAAGTTTGGAGGTAACCAGACCAGTGACCTGACCTCTCAGCAGCAGCTCACGAGAGCTGGGTTCCACTCAGCCTTGGCTCTGGCCTACGCTGTGGCTGAGTGCCTGTTTCAGCTATGCCATGCCTGGCTTTTTTTTTTTGTATGAGAAAAGCTTTGCTACTGCTTTCCACAAATAAGATACATGATTTGTGTAAATAGAAATCATACTGAATAAATAGAGATTATCTGTGCTTCTTGAAGTATCTAAAATAAAAGCTCTCTTAACCAGAGCTCTCCGGTGGCCTATAGTACTACTGGAGATTCCTACTTGTAAATAACTGGGAAAACAAACAATACAAAAATAACCCAAAAGATCTGCTTCCCAGTGACATCTTACTCTTACTTGGATGTCCCAGAGTGCCTCTTACCACAGATACGTGTAAGCTGTGGATTTGATATGCAACTAATTAGCTGTGCATTGGGCCAGCCAAGAGTGTGTGTGTGTGTGCACACAGAGATCTGAGAGGGCTCTGAAATGTGGGAAAATGAAGGGAGCTTTTTCATTCACTCCTTCACTCCCAGCCAGGAAGTTAGGCTTTTAGATTGTTGTATATTTCTGCAATAACTCAGAAGTAATAATAGGCTAAATCAATCTGATATGTCTCTGGTTTTTACAGCACCCAATAAATATTTCCACCTAATTCTCTCCTGATTTAATTTTTTTTTTTCTGAAAGCTTCAGGACCCAAGAAGAAAGCACTCATATTTTCAGTGACCTCTAAGAATCTCTAATATTTTGGGAAAGGTCTGCTTGAAACAATGATTGATATTAGAGATTATGCATGTTTGATTTGCCTTAGGAGCAGGAAATCCTTTTTAAAGCCCAGTTCCTAGAGGATATCTAGCTTGAAGTGCATGAATAGCTGCTTCTGGTATGCAAAGAATTACCTGTATGTATATAAAGTATGACTTGGTACCATGGTGAATCAGGATCTTACTTTCCTAGAAACAATTTTTGCCAGGAGCATTTGACTTCATCTCCAGGCCTACTTACGTGAATACTTCCATCCCCCATCCTGCCACGGCTGTGAAGAGCCTTGGGCCAAGATCCCTGGCTGGGTTCATGGCACAGCCACTGTTCATTCCCAAGGAGAAAGTAAGAACAATTATAAGAAGTCCAACTGCAATTGGTTCCAGGCCCTTGGGTACGCTGTTATTTTTGGTGTCAAAAATAGCAAATATAGCCAGAAGAAGAACAGCTGTTGACATCACCTGGCCAAGGCAAAGAAAAGAATATTGAATAAATATGTGTAGATTCTTTCCAATAATGAAAAGAGGGGCTATGGCAGCTCTGTGGATTGCAGTAGCTTAGAACTGGTATCTAGTTTTATCCCACTATATAGAATAGCAAAATTTGGAACTCGGTGCCTCTCCACTTCACAGTAATGAGAAGTTTTGATATCTGTGCTGAAAGACAAAGACAAGAAATGTACTGAGAACATTTGAAGAAAAAAAAAATCTGTGACAACTGGGTGTGGAAAGAACAGAGAATTTAAAAGGCATCTCCTGTGTGAGGTCTAATGCTTTGTTTCCACATTTTTCTTCCTGTCAATTTTACACTTGTATTCACTCAAGTTTTGGTAGTTCTGCTGCTATAGCAGTCCAATCAGTTTCCTTGATATAGAAGTGTTTTATGTGACTGTAGTTTATGCTGATAAATTAGACTAGATATGCATCTCTTTATGCAGGTATTACAAAATATCAGAAGAAAAAGTGAAATCTGCAAAGTCAAAACTGAGCAAATTAGGAAGTACCCAATTAGGATTGCATGTATAACTGTACCATGAACTCTATTGTATATGCTAATTGAGCTGATGAAGGAAATATTACTGGAATTACTTCAATGCAAGTACAGCTCTGCTTAAATCAAATACTTTGTCAATGTTGATTTTGCTAATAATTAACATGATGGGAAAACAGACAAAAGCTTCAGTGATGTCAAAACATGCAATATTTATACCGATTTGAAGAAGCTTAAGTTTGAGGCGTTTAAAAATTATTTGGTTTTCATCTGCTTTTAAGTTTGTTTTAAAACATACATGGGTAAAAAACACCTTAGGGAAAAATTTGTTGACTGATCCAAAGATCAGTACTGTCTTTCTTACAAAACTTCAAAATAACATTCAGATTTTTTTGAAGCCAGGTTGCACAATCTTTTACGTAATGAATTCCTGTGTTCAGGCCATCCCTTGTTTTTCATACCTTACTTATGCAGTATTTATTTGATGTATTCCTCAAGAAGATGGGTCAGTTGATTAGAAGTAGATAAAAGATATGAAAATTTTTTTTTGCCGTTGCATAAGTGGAATTAAAGGATACAGATTAGAAATGAAGTTAAGATGTTTTGAGATTCACTCATTTGAAAAATAAATACTACAAATCTATCTGCAAAAAGAAGGTTAGAGTGCAGGCTTGTGGAAGCAGAAAACTCAGATTTTCAAGGTGTGTTAACTGTCTGTTTAAGCATTATTTAAGGAATAATAGGTCTACAAAATGGGCTGGATTTTGATGTAAATGGACATGACTGCTGAGATTTATGGAGGAACATTGATTTATGCTGAGGAAAACCTCTTACATATATTGCTTTAAAGACATGCTGAGTGCAACAATTAAGATGATGTATGTGAAAAGAAAAACTTGAATTTATTTTGCTTGTAAAATATAACTAAAATGTAACCCCCTGCAAACAGCATTGAATTCTTATTGTATTGCACAAGGGGACATCTGGCTGAAATGGTGAGATTTGGCACACTTGTTAGATCTATGTGGTTTTTTTACTGCTTGGTTTTACAGGTTTTTTTATGTTTAATTTGTAGAATTAAGACAGTAAGTGCACTTACCTGATCTGCAAATCCATTTATGAGGGACAGATAGGGAGCTGGATATGTTGCAAAGATTTGGGCTGTTGCATTAGGTCCTGTGACTTCAAGTTTTCCATCACTGTACTCCATAAAGGCATCTGTAGAAAACAGCCAGTAAATGCTTGGGCTTCTCCATGAACTTTTCTAGGTTTTCTAGGACTAGAACATGTATGAGAGATCTGTGCACTTTATGTTCTCAGCCAAAACTGATCTTTAAGGTCCCTTCCAACCCAAACCATTCTGTGATTATCTGATGTTTTTTTCCTGGGAGTGCAGAGAATATTAGTTGTTTACTTTGATCAGGCTCTCATTTGGACTGTCAAATAATTTTAACTATCGGGGGGGGAAGGATTAGCTCCTATGTCTGTTCTTCTACTAGTGAGTTTTCAGTGAACCTCAAAGAGTATATGATAGTCCTGTAAGGAAGTAAAAACTACAGAAGAGGTTTGGAAATTAATTAGAGTAAGAGGAGGATTTGAGTAGAGATAGGGATATGAGAAAATCCTGCACTCCTGAGTATGAGGAAAATAACCTCGACCTAAGCTTCCTACTTTGGTTCCTTACCCTACTGCTGCCCTTTTGGCAGAATATAGTGACTCCCCTCTCAACCCCATGTACATGTTGACACACTTCTGCATCCTGGCCACAGCCCTAATTCTGGCTGTCAGGCTTGAGGAGGACTTAAATTCAGACAAATCCTGTTCCAGAATTCCAGTTTCCAAATTCCAACACTAACATAAAGAAAAAGTAAACAACTGCTGTTCCCCCCAGCCCCCTCCAAAAAAAAAAATAAAAAAAAACCAAAAAACCACCAAGCCCAAAACAGTTACCATGGTTCCTAAATATTTTCCTCTTCAGGCTTACTGTGGGTACTGAGCACTGAGCCAACATACAAGGCATTTCCATTTTTGTTCTTCCTCTGTTGCATCTTGACCCAGCACTGTCTGCAGACATAATGCCCATAGGAGAGAGACATTGGAGGAGATGGGCTGGGCCAGTAGAAGCAGAGTTTTGGAGTAGGGGATTGAGGCAACTGATCTGACTGACTGGATTAAGTCAGTCTGTTACTGTTTTTTCCTTTTGTGACAAACTGTGTAAAAAACCCTGTGCATCAAGGAGAGGGTAGTTTTTTTCTTTTTCCCTATTGAATACGTGACCTCTTTATCACTGTACCTGGAGTTCATTGCTTTGGAGAGCCACCTCTCTAGGGTGGTCTGAGGTTTGGTCAGGAGGGACTTGATCTCATATCCTGTACCCTCAATGAACAATGTTGGTGATTCTTGCCTACAGGCACTTGTAGCAGGTCTTTAATGTTTCTAATTTGCTTGGAAGATGGATAGCCCTATATCCTGGCTATTAAGTAATTTAAAATCCTTACTGAGAAATATGTGATCTCAGAGTATCTGATTTCCCATGAATAATTTTTCTAAATATCAGAACGTTTCCTGGAGTATTAAGTGTTTCAGTAAATTTGTAAGGTACCTGGAATGTTCAAGCCATTGTTTTTCCCTTCAAATTCTTTATGCTTCTTCCTTTCTTCTTTAGCTTCATTCCTGCCATTAGCCCTGTGTGAACAAGAGTCCTCTGCCTGCTTGACATTCATTGAAAAATTGGGGCCTTAGAGACTGCCTGACCTCTAGTTTGTCCTGTGAACATGTCTAAGGTGTACTCACTGTAATAAATCCCAAATACAGCCGCTGCTCCAACGAATGCTCCCAGGAGTTGTGCTAATATGTAAATTGGTAATTTGGTCCATTTTAATCTTCCAGTCACGCACATGGCTAATGAAACAGCTGGGTTTATGTGACCACCTGAAAAATAAATCACAAGTTAAGTCATGTGAGTGATTCAGATGCATGAGAATAGTTGAAGGATTTGTAAAAATGTGGGCACTTTTGAACACAAGAGTAGTACATGCTTTTCTAGATGTTATTTTGCAGTTAAATGGTGACTGCAATTAAACTGAAACAAGTTGAATGAAATCACAGGAGGAAGGGCGAAAGCCACCAAGATCCATCTTTACTCTTGATGCTTGTGGACTGTGCTATTTATCAGTCTGCTGTCCTGCAGTATGTAACTTAAAGACAACTTCTCTAGAAATAGTAAATCTGCCCCATTGGTTGTGATGGGAGGCTCCCTTATTCTGCATATATTCTGTCCTTGAGGCATTTGGCTTTTTATTTTTAGGGGAGGACTGGGGTAGAAGAACATTCCTTCAGTCTCCCAAGCACATATTATGATTAAGGACTGTAACTGGTTTGAGGATGTATCTTGAGACAGTTCTGGAGTGCCCTGCGTTTAATTCATGTTTGTATCCCTGTCTTCATCCTAGGGTTACTTAGTTTTCATGGAGACAAAAATAAAATAATGTTAGGGCTGCTCAGCTTCATGTTGGTGAGCTGTGCCTAGATGGGATCTGGGGGCAGCAGTTCATGGTCCTCCACCATGTTTTTATGGACTTCTTGTCCTTCCCAGAAAGGTCCGTGATAAGGAAACTGATAAAGTAGCTGTGCTGAAACAAAGTTCAGTTTCCTGTGAAACTTCCTTCCTTTTTATTCAGGAGTAGCTACACCTGAACTCATGTATGAAAAAGATTGCAGTAACACTGGAATTCTTTGTGACAAGTTTAGTTTCTAAAATACATTTATGTCACATGATAGTCTCTTCCCTCAACATCTTTTGTCAACAAAAAAGGTGTTCTATGCTCTTGGAAAATGTCATTGTTTACAGATACGTGGTTGCTACTTAAGAAATACAAAATCCCAAATAAATGAGCAGATGAAAAGGTTCTTCTTGGTAATAAATACCACAACCCCAAAACTTTGCAAGGGCACAGGATCCTTTGCTTGTCTTCCAGATAAGGTCTCATTTCAATCTGTATGAATATCTGAAAAAAGTAGCTCTTGTCTTTGGTAAAATAACTGAAAGAGCATGTCCTTCATCTGTCAAAGATTAGTGATGGAGAAAGGGCCTTTATGTACAGTTTCTGTGTTTGTTTGCACTTCAGGTCAGTGAGTCACTATCTTATGAAATGCAGGCACCTTTGATACATAATGAACTGACAAACACAGATAACAAGCGGGATAAAACCTTCTTTGTATTATTTCCAAAACTCTGACCTAGTAGCACCAGTCTTGAATTAAATGTTGAATTCCTAATTGAGTTTCAAATTCTTCAGCACAGAGCAAATAGACAGATGGCACCTAATTTAACAGCCCTTCACGTGAATTTTGATTAATTGTTGTCTTATCTTTTGTTCCTTACTATGGCTGGAATTAATAATTTTCCATTCTTTCAACACTTGATTTTGTTCCCCACCTGTATATAATACAGGGTAAGTACAATGGCCAGGACAAGTCATAATAATATTACAGATAGCTGATTAACATTAAAATTGGAAAGGAAAAGTCTAATTGAAGGCTTTCCTGCTGACATGGGGGAGTTAGAAGATTCTTGGCTCTTGTGCCACTGGTTTATAAAAAGTCCACTTTGGACAGCATGTTCCCCATTCTTTTGTAGTTGCAGTGATCATAGTCATGAGTTTGAAATGCAAAGTTGACTAAAATAGTGGGAAATTATCTAGGTATTGAGGAAAACTGGATGGAGGAAAACTAAACAGAGGAATTTTCCTAAATAAAAAAAAACCTCCAATTCACCAAGCATGTGGACTATATATTTTATTACCATGAATTTGGAATTTCATAAAGAACTGATGCAAAATACAAAATATTTTAGCAGTATTTAAACATGAAACTTTGGCCCAAGAGCCACAGAAATTGCTAACAAATTCTACATAAGAACTTGTATTCTGAAGTGTCCACTAGTGATCACATGTTGGTTAATAGCAGCCTGTTGAAATATCTGTTCCTGTTCCTTCAAAGAGAAAATGCACTGCATGCAGAATCCCTTGTCATGGGAAAAACACAGGAAGCACGATACTGCAGCATCTGCAACTGCTCTGCCCTGCTGGGACTGGACTCTAATTTTCTACATAATGATGGGGAAGAATATCCCTTAAAGGTGCAAATGCAGGACAGGTCTTCACAAGTTTGTTTTGTGATACTGCATTAGAAGAGTTTACCTGCCTACATGAAAACTAAGAGCCGTAGTTGTTCAGGTAATAGGAATGTGCTGCTGAATTAACTATTAAGAAATCGTTCTGGTCTGTGTCAATGACAGTGAGAAGATTGCCTGTTTTGTGGGACCTGGAGCACTTTCTAATGTGAAACTTTCTAATGGAAACCTTCTAGGGAATGGTCCCTCTGTAAAAGAATTTGTAAATACAAGCAAAATGGCCACAGTAATTTCTGCTTCAGCAACTATTTATAATGCTCTAATCATACCAACAGAAATTTCTCCAATCCAACTTTACCATCTTTATGAAGGGTAAGAAATGCCTTTATAGGACCTGGAGTACAAGGGCCCGTAAAAACTCTGCATACAACAAAAAGTATTGTGTATTTTCATGCACAACATTGTTACAATCCATCATTTTCTATTTTAAAGGAAGACTTTAAATGTTAAAAGCAGTTATGCTTATGTTTCCAGCCTTAGTTTGGCCAAATTGAATGGTGGAATTTGGAGACAAAGCAGCATCCAGTATGGCACTTGTGGACACTGGTTAGTTAGCCCAGCTACCTTAGCCCCAGGACTAAAGAGAGATTCCTGACCAATATGTGTTGAGGAAGTGTTACAGCAGAAGTAAAGGGGGAAAGGACAGTACACTGACAATATCATTGAATGGATCTCTGGTACTGAATCTTTCTGCTGTTTCTGCTTTCTATGGTCTGCTGCTTCTTTGAATAAACACACAGACGGGAGCAGACTTGCTATTGCCTGTCATAGGACATGAAGAAATAAATTGCACTCTGTAAGGTGAATCCCGTTCATTATACCCATTTGTGGAT
This sequence comes from Lanius collurio, assembly GCA_020086605.1. Classification (NCBI taxonomy): domain Eukaryota; kingdom Metazoa; phylum Chordata; class Aves; order Passeriformes; family Laniidae; genus Lanius; species Lanius collurio. The sequence continues at coordinate 4,795,126 of JACBWW010000021.1, forward strand.
CATTCTACTTTCTGTGTAGCTGGCCACCATTTTATCTGGTGACTGCTGAAATGCTCATCATGGGTATTTCTTTAAACACGGTGCCTGTTCTGCCCAGGATCATCTCTGTTGACAGAATATTCAAAGCAACATCAAGCAGATTTCTGGTTTGCACAGAACACCATAAAAGTCAGAGGTGTGCCAACGTTTGCACTGTAGTTGAGATCAGAATTTGGTGGGAGATTTTGTCAAACACAAAGACTAGAAGGAAATAAGAACACAGGTTTACTAGCAAAACTCTGGTGCAGACTCTGCTGTAATGGTGCTTACTGTTGCTAGATTCATTATTCTTTATACTATGAAGTGAAAGCCCTTTAACAAAAGAGCCTCAACACAGTAGCAATAAATACTATACAAGAAAAAAAGTTACTTACCAGATACCCCCCCGGACACGTACACTGCTATGGTGACTGCCATGGCAAATCCCACTGACACTGTCACGGGCCCTCCGTGCATTCCCCGGCTGAGGACAGCCTGGCCCACACACCCACAGCCGAGAGCCTGCGTTTGAAAGAGAGGTGTAAAATCACAAGGGTGTCTGTCAAGTGTTACTGGACTTCGGCTGCTGTCCTGTATAGCTGAAAATGTTGTTGAATACTGAAACAGTGCTAGGATTTGTTGTTGCCTTTGCTGCAATGCACATTTGCTTTTTGTTTTCCTTGTCTCTGTCATGAGCAAGAATGTCTGCTAATGAGGACCTCTCTCCACACAGAAAGCAGTTCTCAGGCACAATGATGGGATACAGATCAGAACTTGGAGCCAAAACAAGATGTCACAGCCTCTACAAAAAAACACTGCATCTGAAAGCAAAATTAATTCTGTGTGGTAAGTTTTCAGTTTCAGACTGATGTTATAAGGAATCAAAAATTTACTGTAAAAGTTATGAAAAATAATTCAAAAAAGCTTTTAATGTTTAATGCTGAAATTCTGGATTGCGACAACTTTCTTTACAGTGTGTGTTATTGTTATGCTGAATTTATATCACATATTTCTCTAGCAAAATATTTTACTGGCTCTGCAGACTGAATAAATAACTGGAGATATCTAAATAATATTGAAGAATTCTAAATGTATTTAAACTAGTTTTGGTTTTTGTTGATTTCTCTCAGAATAAAGTTCAGCAACACATTTAAATATTTGCTTAAGATTATGTTTATTCAGTTCTAAAGCCTCTGCTTAGCTTCAAGCATATGTTTAGGTCCTATTAGACATAATAAGAAAGATATTCAAAAAGACAAAACCCTTTGAGATAGACTAGCAAATCCATTCCTGTGTCTTTGAAAGTCTGCTTTTTAAATATATGCCTTTGTGTGCTCTGCTGAACAAGGACCCAATGCTGTGTGGAAGCTCTCAGATAGTATCTGTAGTCTGAAAACTTTTGCTTCCCTGCAGTAAGTGATGTGAATCATACCATTTCTAGTATGTGTCAAGATTTATCTTGAGAAACCTTAATTACTTTCAGTTGCAAGGCAGTTGAATTCAGAAACTGCAAAGTAATGGGAAAATCTCTCTTGCCTTAGACATGACTGTACCAAAAAGATTTGGTGATTGAGGGGTCCTACTAGAATAGATGCAATTTAAACAAGCAAAATCGTACTTTTGTTTCCATTATTTCCCCAAGGGTTTTAGCTAATACCAAAATGTGACAGGAAAACTCCCAATAAAATTGCACTCTTAACCAGCTTTGTAATGCAAACGGCGTTTCTAAGTGCCCCGAGACTGTGTCATATACCCAGGTGCAGTTCTTGCCTGGAGGTCATAATCATGTAAGCAAACAAAACCCTGTCTGGTGCCAGAGTGTTGGAGCTCTGGTTACGTAAGGGTAGGGTGGTGTTAGATAGCCGCAGTTTATTGGCCTGTATAATTAAAAGCTCCAGGACACAGTGCAAGCTACAGTCAGCTGCTGTGCAATGGATGACACGCTTGTGTTAGCCATACTCTCACCTAGCAATGCTCGTGGTAAGCACAAATACACGTACAGCAAACCAAAATAAAACACACTGGAGTTATTCACATCTGAAATTGCATTGTTGGGTTTTTTTAAAAAAACTTCATATGAGACAATTCACAATGTGGTTATATGTTTAATATGGAAAGAATGGGTATGCTGGAATTCATTATGTTTAAGATTAAGAATCTAGAGGAGGAGGAAGCAGCATGCTCTAGTCATCATTTTCCAGGTTTCTCAAAGGGAGTTTCCAGAAGCCTGCACCAAGCAAGATTTTGTGAAAGATATGGCTCACATGAGGAGCAAGTTCAGTAGGCTGCTCTGGGCCCCTGCACACACTGGGGTGCAGTTTGAGTTCAGGCAACCAGCTCAATCTACAATTATAGTGTGCACTTGTGTTCTGAAATGGCATAGGCAAAGTTTTGCCGATTCAAAGGAAAGGCCATTCTTTTGAAAACATTACTTCTTTCTATAAGGATGGTGAAAAAAGAGAAAAGGATTAGAGGAGATGGTTCTACAAAAGGATAGGGGATAACATCTGTGTATCTCAACTACAAATTCTGAAGGGAAGGGAAGCAAATAACAGAGGGAGGCTGCGGCCTCCCTTCCTTTATTACCAGAGCTGAAAGTCATACAGAAAAGCTGTGTTGTCCTCTTGCATAGTAGCTCCTGCTCTGCATGTCTTAGGGAAATACACAGCTACAGATGCTCCATTTCTGTGCTAAGCAGTCTCAGAAAACTCCAGAGAAGACGTGCAAGCCAGCTGGAACACAGCTGCACTCAGTGGACCTGCTCCTGTCCAATGACTGAACACTACTGCAGGCACAGTCAGTGTGTGCTCATCCAGGGATGGGAAAACTGGGAACTGAGTCTGCAAATCTGAGCCATGTCACTGTAATACTTGCACCATTTGCTGACCTTTTCAGAAGGAGAGAAAAAAGTTGCCTCATACGTACTGTAGTTAGGTTGGCACAACTGGAAACTATCGCCTAATCATGTAATTACATGAACAGCAATTTAATACCTTGTAAGTCTTTGGTCAACTGAGTTAAGATATCCTAGATCATCAAGTTGTAACTAAATATTCTAGGATTTTAGGCCAAGCTCAGCCATCAGCTGCACCCACAAAACTCATTGACTGAAGCACATGGAGTTAATGGGAGTTTAATTTACAGTAGAATATAGCCAGATCTCTTTATCTTATCTATCTTATGTTACCATGTTTTCCTCTTAGCAGTTGTCTGTAGCCTAATCTGCTTAAAATTACTGGAGTAGTCTCAGCACTGACTTTTATGTTCATGAAGTCATTAGATTAAAGAACATGTTTGGGTGTGGAATAGCTGTCTGAACCTTCTCTGCCAAAAGAACTTGATTCATAACCCATTAGATCCTTCTCTTTGTCTTGGACAACATGGTTAATGTTAGGAAAGGAAAACACTGGCCTTCAATGAGCATAAGGAGCTATTATTGCCTGGAAGCTTGCAGGACTTTCTGTATCCCATTCATCAGAGAGACTAAAGATCATTTTGCCTCCATCTTACTATTTTGAGGATTTTTCCAAATGCTTATAATAGTATTTTTCAGTGTAAATAGGATTTCTGCCAGATCTGAAACCACACTTTTTGAGAATACATTTTTCTACATGGCCAGTAAAGCTTTAGACATCTTAAAGCAGAATGCTTATATGAGGAAGCCCTCTTCTTATCACACAGTCCTAGAAGTGGTGTGCATTTATAGGCAGACACTCTGACTGTCACATTAAAGAGGCAGCCAAGCCTTTTAGCAGTGTGGAGACAATGAGCTGTGCCGTGTTCTACCCTGTACGTTGCCAGCTCCAGCTGTGGTGAGGGACACACCTGCAGTGGGGTTCCACAGGTGTCCCTGCAGGCAGAGCGTGGCCTCAGTGGCTGCACAGCTGATGATGCTGTGCAGGAGTACAGGAACTCAATGTGCTGCAAGGAATACAGTTAGCAGTTGCAAAAAAAAAAAGCTCTAAAAAAATTAAAATATTAATTATTTAAAATAAATAAAATATTCTTTTAATCATAAACTGTTCACTTTCAATCACAAAAGGCTAGAAAAGTAGTGGTTGCATTTGCCCTTCCCTGTGGGTAGGGAACTTTGCCCATGAAAACTCAACAGCATTGTTCATGGTGTACTGTAGTCTTGTGCAGTTCCCCCACCCAACACTAATATTTCCAAATAGGATTAGCTACTTATAAAAGTAATAAAAAAACTTTTCAGTTTGAGGCATACTAAATTGGTGGGGCCTTCCCAAGGGAGTTTGTTTTAAACTCACTTTCATTTCCACCCCCTTCATTTACAAAACAAGTCTGAAGTCTGCTTAAGAATTTACCTTTTGAATTTCATAATAAGATGTTTTATAATATTAGAAACTCTTTCCATACAGAGATGTATTTTTGCTGTGTTTCACATAAGAAAATTCAGACAGGGTTCTTAAGCATTCTTTCAACTGGGACAGTAATGCTAAAAGCAACAAAAACAGAGATAATGTTAGATCTTCTAAAATTCAGGGCATTAGCTCTGCAAAAATTCAAGTTATGGGCAACTACTTTCAGGAAAGACCAATCCTCATCCAATTTAACATTTAATATTTGCTATATTTTGTTAAATCGGACAGTATTTAAGCTTTTAAAGGTGAGACAAAAATACAGCTTACCAGTCAAGTAATTTTTAAATACTTTAAAAGCACATGGCTCTTACTTTATCATAATGAAATGTTTTGGTGGGGTGGGGAGGATTTCTGTACATTACGATTTAATCAAGCTTAGAGCAATAAAAAAATCACTATATCCGTTCTCCTGATGATCTCCTGGGAAACAACCAATATCCTCTTTGTTCAGATGGATTTTTTTTTTTTTCAGATTTGCTATCTAATAAATAAGGGGTGAAAAAAACCCCAAACTCTTATCATTTAGTTAATTAAATAGAACAGACATAAGCCTTAAAATTATTGCCAGTTTGAAACCATTTGCTAGTGACAGAAAGCATTACTATTTCGAGACATGAAACATGAATGTAAATATAATAAAACTTGGGATGAATTGTGTATATAAAGCTTTTAAAACATATAAATATCAAGTTCAAATTGCTTTGTGGGAAAAAAGTGAAAATATTGAGAGACAGACTATGCTGTGTTATATAAACTGATGCTTTTAAATTTTTATTATTGCTTTTTCATATGCAATAGGAGACAAATAAAAGTTTGAAATCGCCTAGAGAGAATGCAAAAGTCTGCATTTTCTCATTTTTTATTATGATTAATATTGTACTCTTCATCCTGAAATGCTAAATGCTTTCCTTTCCTGAATTATAAAGTGCAACTGGATTGAGTCAGTTTCTTCAGTGAAGACTGTTTTTATTTTCTTGCTAGTTTTTAGAAATTCAGGAAAAGAAATGAAATGTGTTATTCAGACACTTTCAGGAGTGAAACATTGCCTGTTGTATCAGAATAAGAAAGAAAAGGCCAGGCACAGGAACACAATCTTACCTAGCAGCCTCGAAGAGAAAAAGAACCGATTCAGGTTCTGCTTCCCTCCCACCTTCCTCATTTATTCTTGAGCTGAGATTTGCTGCTTTACTTCCTACCTCAACTGAAAAGCTTCAAATCTTTCTAAACTCCTAAAATGTTTAGTCTCTGTGGCAGCTCTCAGAGAATTGTAGCACTGAGAAAGTGTGCAAGAGTGGGCATTGCAGATTCCAAGAAAGGAGGTTTTCTGTCCTCTCCTCGGAGTGCGAGGGTTACGTGTACCTTTTCTTTTATTCATTCCTTTGGGCACAGGAACGGGGGGCCAGGTCTTTGCTGTGCCCTTGCAGTTAGAGGTACAGGGTTAGGAGTAATTAAAGCCTAAGCAGTTCTCTGTTGAAAAAAAAGAAAGCTGAATGCTTTCAATAGTAAAGAAATCTGTGAGGAATGGGTTGGAGGAACTGAGTTGCATTTGCCTTTAAACCAACCAGCCCATGCATTGGAGAGCTCCCTAGAATTCACTTTCAACAAGAATGGCTCATTGAACTGTTGAGATCCCAAAGATATGAACTCACTGCATAGCACAAGCTACATTAATTGTCTTTTATTCTGTTCTCCAGCTGTTTATGACAGTTTTAAAAAGTTATTACTTTTATTACCTTTCTTTTATTTGGTGAAACTTTTGAAAAAACATCTTGTAAATTTGTGTCTGTAAAACATAAGTTCAAGTTTTGCACTCACAGTTGAATGCTGGAAAGATGTAAGCCCTCTAAAAGGCTCAGGCAGAGGTGCCTACACTTCAGTCCTATAGGTGTAAACTTTCTGGGAAAAAGGGTATCTACAGAAAAAGGTTGTGAAAAATTAAGTTCAACTTACTGGAACCTCTTGGTTAAACAATGAGAGCTGAGTTACATGCTGGGGCTGACATTGCAGAAATGAAGATAATTTTCTTCAAAGCTTTCATGTAACCCAACATCTGAAAGTTTGAAATGTCATAGACTGGGAAACCTAGGTCTGGACGGAAAATAAAAGATTTCCATGATTTTTCAGTTATTTGCTGTAATAAATATTTTGGGGTAAAAGAACAACTGAGCTTCCGTTCAGATTTTTCACACTGCTAAATATTCAGCTGAATTAAAGAATGGTTTCTAAAACAGAAGGGCTGTCTAGAAAAAAGATTGATTTTGATAATAGTAAAATTATAGAAATAACACCAGTATGCAAGAGCACCTCCTTAACCTCAGCACAACTAAGGGTCTTCATTACCACTTTGTCCTCTGTTTGTAATGCTGATTTAATATAGTTTTAAAAAGAGGAAGAGTTTGCATATCTTCACCAGAATCATTAGCAAAATTTAATGCCATCAAAATACATGCAATGTCAACATTAGCTTCCTGAATGACATCTATTATTTATGGATTGTACTATATTAATTGCTGCTATAGACCCAAATATATGGATCTCTGACACATGATCTACTTTTCAAAGTGTAAACACTGCTAAGGCTTGTGGTATTTGTAGCATATGTAAAAAACCTGAGTGATATATCAAAATATCAATTATAGATACATTTTAATAACTTCTTATCTAGCTTTGAAAAACTTAAGTTCACTAAGAGCCAATTATATAAGATTCTGTACCTCCAGGAAATTTGTTGCTGATGGCAAACAAGGCCATCTGTTAGAAGGTACTGATATTTAATGTTATACCTTAAACAAAACTTGCTGTAGTTTCATCCTATATGAAAAAGTCTTCCTTTAACAAAACTTTAAAATGTAGAATTTATCTTTAAAATTTCTAAGTAGTGGTTCTGTGTTAAATGTTAAACACTTATTTAAGGAGCAAAGGATCAAAAGCTATGTTTGCTTTCATGTAGTAGCAACATGTAATGAGAATTCTAATGCATGCTTAGAATAAGGGATATATGTTACCCTACAGTATTGTAATGAACATGCACTGGAATATAGGGCCCCAAAAAATAGATAGAGAAAAGTTGTTTAAATTTTAATCTTCTGGACTGAACAAATCCATGTAATGTCAGTGTTAAAGATTTTTCTGATGAGACTCAAATCTGCAACAGAGCATGAGTGATAACTTGCACAATGAAGTGGTCAGAATATGAAAACAAGACTAAAATATTTTGATGATTAATAACCTTCCTCAATAGCTGGACTAGTTCAGGGGTGTTGTGCATTCAGTTCATGCTTGTGCCCTGCATCCTCTATGCACACACAAACATTTGCTTCAATGGGAATTGCAAGAGGCTCCCCTCCAGTTTGAGGCTAGGCTAATAGGAGTATGTACACAGGAATATATATATATATATATAAATACTAGGGCCATATATATACTCCCTGCTTGTATTTATATGCTAAATGGCAGCCTGTGTTTTGTCTCAGCAAGGAAGTGTATGCTGCTCTGGCCTCAGGAGATTCTGGCTCCTGTACAGCTCCTTTCTGGGAAGCTGTGTTCAGTAAGATGCTCTTGAGAGAGAAAATGAAATACAAATTCTGTTAGGTGAGCAGTAGCTATTAAAGGAAGCCACATGGCCTATTTGGCATCTCATTTTGGAACTGTTTCAATTCAGATATACTTAATGGCATAAGTCTGAGTAAATCCCATTTTGGTTGAGAACAATGCAGTCAAGTTCCAAGGAGAAGCATGATTAAAAGCAGAGAGGCAGTTGGATAGGTGAGTTCCAGCCAGACTCATTAAAAAGCCACATAAACCACCTATCTGATGCAGCATGGCTTCCTGGCTCTTTTTGCTGGCACACAGGTGTTGTGCCCCAGAGTAACTCACAGAAGTCCCAAGAGGAAATGTACTGAACAGGAAACATGATGGAGAGCAAAAAGCTCCCTAGGGACCTCTTCCTCAAGGGAGACCTTGGGGGTGGTCCCAGCTGCAGAAGGTTGACTGTCTGAGGCTTGGAAACGTGTTTGTGCACTGACTCTCAGCCACCATGGTGCAAATGGGCGGGTGCTCTGCCACCTCAGCACGCTTCCAGGCTCCTGGAGTTCAGTGTTTCTTACTGAAATTGGGTGCTTTGCTAAGCAGAGAGTGCTGTTCATGTGGGCTGTGTCTGTATTATCAAGCTGTGTAATGTAACCTGACTGTGGATCTCTCAGGAGGGATTATTTATTTGGAGCATCTTCAGTCTGATCCCCTGAACTGAGCATCCATTAATGGTCAGCACATTTCCTGTGATTCTGGAGCTCACCTTCTACTTCATTTTCACCTGGAAAGAATTTTGTCTACGTGCTCTGAGACCATGCTGCAAGGCAAACTGCAGCATGTTAAATAGGGCTGACCAGGAGATATTATCTAGACTGTGTGCCCAGTGCCTTTCTCAAGGCTTGTTGTCTCAAATCTGTCCAACATTGCAGGTTGCACCCTTCACACCCCGAGGTGAAGGCTGGGGTTTTGTCTCATGAGTGACTCTACTTTCTAGATTTCCTGTTTGGAAAGTAATGTTGCAAGGCTGAGAGTTACCAAAGATGGTAGTTTAGGCTCTTATTAGTATGCAGCCTGTGATGTTATTCTCCAGAAAAAAATACAAATAGGTGATGTGGAGGGACAGAATTTCACCCGGCTAACTCCCAGCAGTGGGTCCCAGATTTAGGTGTGGTCTGTTAGCATTGGCTTCCAGTCAGAGCCTGTGGGTAATGGAAATGCTGTCTCAGCCTTGCTCTCTGGCACAGGTGCTCTCCACAGGCTCTAAACCCCATCACAGTGACCCAAAATGACTTTCAGCAAAGACATGAATCAGCTGTGCTGTAGGGCATGAACTCTACTCTCGCTTTGTAACAGCATGAATGCATAGTTCTTACACCATCTTATTTACTATCGCTTCTTTTGCACACATGGTGTCTGTTTTTCAAGGATTTCTGTCCTCTGACTTATCAGGGTGCTCCTTTCACTAGGTCCAATTTAAATTAAGGGTTTAATATTTATCTGTACTTTAAGTACTTACCAGCTGACAAAGCTTGAAAGTAATAGCAAAAATAGAATCACAGAATCAACTAGGTTGGAAAAGACCTTTGAGATCATCAAGTCCAACCTATTACCTAACAACAACTCACCAACTAAATCATGGCAGTGAGTGGCATGTCCAGTCTTTTTTTTAACCATCCAGGGATGGTGACTCCACCACCTCCCTGGGCAGACAATTCCAGTGCCCAAATCACTCTTTCAGTGAAGAATTTTTTCCTGGTGTCAAACCTAAACTTCCCCTAGCACAGCTTAAGATAACAGAAAAGGCAGTTTCTTCACAATAAACACTTTGTACTGCTGCTAACTTGTGCAGTCTAAATACATGTTGAGGAATCCAAACACTGAGAAAGTTGCACTTTAATCCAGGTGAGGCTTTAAACCAAGGTCAAAACTAGAAAGTGTAAGAGAAATGAGAAACTCAAATTATTAACAACAATTTTGTAGCTCCATTTTCTACTACACTCACATGGGATCTGGGTTTGCATTTCCTTCTAGCCTTGTGCAGAAGGACATTAGACTGCAAATGCTATTATTTAATCTGCACTTTAATATGTTTTCTTCTCTTGCTTAATTTTATTAATGGAAAGAGGAGGGGGATCTTGTGGCGAGGAAAGACTACTGGAAGTCAGGTGATGTGGGTTATATTCAGAGTTCTGCCACAGGCTTCCTGTGCAGGCTACTGTAATCAGGTTTGCTAATACACAAAATGAAGATAATGACATTTTCCCTCCTTACCAGGGCGTTGTGACACTTAATTCATTAATGTTTGTAAAGTGCTCTGTGCTCCTTGCTTCTAAATGTGCTCCTTACTGTAATAATGTCTTATGGATGGTATTAAATTTGAGAATAATGTTATTTTAGTGCTGGTGCACTTCAGTTGACTGAAGTGTAGTAAAAACCATAATTTCCAGTATTTTATGAGCTACTGGAATTTTTAGATTACTTACTTGAAGTTTAGCTAATATAGTTACAGTTATAAAATCTACCATGTCAGTACTGTGCCTGCTTCTATTTTTTTGTCCTTTTCACTATGATGAAATATTTAGCAATAAGCAAGACTGCATTGTCTAGACTAAGAGAAGAAAGAAAGAAAGAGTTTGGCATAAATATTCTAGCTGCTTGACTTGTAGCTCTGCTACTCAGCCTGCTCTCTCCCCCGGTGAGTCCCAGTCCCAGTGCAAAATACACAGAAAAACTGAGCAAGAAATTAAGTAAAAAAAACCAAAAAAAACCCCAAAAAAACAACAACAACAAAAAACCAAGCCAACAAAAAACCCCCCAAAAACCTGGGGCTGTAAAAATGGGAGATTTAGGTATTTGTCTAAGTTGTAACAGTACTATAGGACCAAGCAATATATGTGTAATTTATATAGTACAGTTAAAAACAAAACAAAAAATGGTTAACTTACAAAATCTCTGAAGGTTTGGCAATGCAACTCCCAATAAATTCACTACAAATCACACAGCTAAATTCCTATATTGCACAGGAAAACAACTCGGCTAAAATTTTCTAAATGTGCAGTACAATATGTTTGTTAATGTAAACAGAATTTGTGCATAAAATAAACTGCTGAGTTTTTAAAAAAGAGGAGAGTATTAACAACATTCATTGTGCATACCTGGATTTTTCAGAATGTGTTTGTTCACTGAAATTCCATTCCTAGATGAAAGCTAATGCTGATCAGACAATTGTAATGCATAAGACTATCTGGTTTTTATAAGCAGTGATAATTACATGAGGTGAAAAAAGGAATTATGAACTTACCGTCCTAGGAGCAATTCATTCAAGCTGTGCATGGTCAGGCTGTAACCTCGCTGCTGGCACAGAACAAGAAAAACGTACATGTCCCCTTACAGGCACTGTCCAACATTAGATTAGTAGGAAGAAAGGAAAGCAGCTGACACTTACTATCAGTATAAAAGTTCCCAGGAACTCTGAAAGGGCTTCTTTAGCCAGGCTGTTCTTCAAGGCAAATTTCTCCTTTAAACTCCTTTTGCTTTTCCGGCTCATTTTGGCTTCCTCTATTGCGCTGGTGCCCTAGTTACAAATACACACAAAATTTGTTCTGTATTCGTCCCTGCTTCAGCTGAACTTTGACACTTTTACTTAAACATTGAAATATGAGATTTCATCTTGTACAGCCAGTGAAATCATCTGACTGCAGGCATTGACAGAACCGACTCAACATGCCCTAACAATTCATCATGGGTTTGTCATTCTATGCCTTCTCTGAGTACACTTCTATTTATACTGGTTAGATAATACCAGTAAGTTCACAATGAGTTTTCTTCTTTTTTCTTACAGAATTGATTAATCATTACCTTTCCTATATTACTTTTTGCCTTT
>JACBWW010000021.1:4821906-5154421 GCA_020086605.1 Lanius collurio
AAAAAAAACCCCACAGCTTTTTATCTGTTTGGGTTTTTTTAGGAGTAGAACTCATTCCCTGAAATCTAGTTCAGCTGAAGGAAATGACAGACAAAAAATACATTTAAATGAAGACAAGATCATTAGGAAGCTATGTGTAAATGTAATACAAGCACAGATGTGTAGAGGTTTAAAAATCTTCTGAAAGCTGGGGTTTTATGCAGTTCTTTAGTGAGGAATCCTCAGACAAGGGCTGGCATCCCTACTTAAAGCACAGTAAGTGCATGAATAGATGTGTGAAAATTTACTACTAAGTATTATGCAGAGAACTATGAAGTCTAAAAATTTATTGCCATCCAAGGGCTCAATCATTCATTACTGTTGTGTTTACTCAAATGAATTCCTGTTCAAACTGCGTATTCCTATCTGGTTTTCTCCAAAACAAAAGTTCCCTATTTCAGAATTTTTCCAAAAACATATTTCTATTCACCAGTCTTTTCTGTAAATAGTGATCTCTCTCTTTGTGATGTGAATGCAACACATCAATGCTAAGTCACATGGTGAACTAAGTTTTAGGAGCACTTCATTACTGAAAGTGTGATATGTGAAGCCACATCAAAGTGTTGCTGCAATAGTCTCCCAAATGACAAAAAAAGGACCTAATCCTTGATTACTTGGAGTCAGTGCCTTTCACAGAGAGCCTAGTGAACTATATTTTTATCTATGACTTGAAACATAATGCATTCCAGCTCTGTTGGACTGAAGTGGGAAAATACTGCAGAGAACCATCCACATCACATTCTGTGACCCAAGTGAAAATGTTGAAGGTCACCTCAATCTCAGTTTACCTCAGCTGGAGGCTAAAACACGAGGACCACACTGACCACTAGAGTATATAGACCTTAATCTGTGAGGGATTTGTAGGTAATGAAGACTTTGAATTGAACTCAAAATCTAAGGGGATGCTGTGGGACAGCTGTGAGGGGCTTATAGCAGGTGTGGTTACGGAAAGGATATGTTTGCTAATTTCCATGTGGATTTATAGTATGCCCTAATTTAAAATAAGTGAGTTACAAAAAAATCCATTTGGAAAGTCACGAAGATACTGGAAGTGTTGCATGGTAAAACAGGCTGCAGCCCCTTTGCTGAACTTGGAAAGAGGATGCCAGGCAGACACTGTCCTCCTACCATGCTCTGGTCCTGTGGCAATGATTACGTTAGATCCCTCAGGTTTTACTCAGAAAGTATCAGTGCCTTTCCATACAGAAATTCCAAACACATGTATTTACACAGGTAAGGTCTTATCTCTAAAGTGAGACTGATTGATTTCCAAAGCAGAGCTGTTTACCATTTTGGGTAAATACAGGTATTTTTAGACTGTCTTATAAATGCTGGTCTGACACTCCTGTGAATAGGTCAGCATGCTTTAAATTTGGCCCCAAGTGACTAGAGCTGATTAGAACCTCAGGTGTACATTTCATCTGAAATAGATCTCTCCAATTGGAAGATTCTTCCAGGTCTGTGCTGTGGCATTGTTTTCTCATGCTTCAGTGGGAAAACCCACCATTTAATACATCATCATCACCCTCCTCATCACCCCACCATCACCCTGCTACACTCTTAGTGGCTTTTAAGCAATTCTGTTGCCTTAGCTTTTGAAAACTGGAAGAACTGAGATGCATTAGCATTCAGGATTTCTTTTTATTTCAGGAACTTTATTTCAACTCCTTGTAGCACAACTGGGAGTGAAGCACTGGGCCTGTGCTGGGCACAGCCCTTAAAAGATTTTTGGTATACTGCTGATGTTAGATCTTTAGTAAAGATGATTCCCTAGAACAATTATTTTACCTGTCCTTTCCTAGTGCTCCAACTAGTGGCTCTGCTTTTCTAATTTTTGACCAGAAATATAATCTACTTTGGGATAACCAAGTAAGGATGTCCCCAAAATGAGCAGCCACCTCTGGAACTATTTTCAGTCTCCCTTCCATGGACAGGTTGTTTTCAGAATCCAGTGACTCTCCCACAGCCCATATCTGCTTATTTACTTAATTTAGGCTTCTCTTGGCTGTTTTATTTGTGTTACCTTTTTGGTAATTTTCTTCAAAATATTTAGTATATTTAGTATCAATTTTTTGGGGGGTGTGTTTGCAGTCTTAGTGTTTTCCAGCCTTCTTTTCCTCACATATCTTCTTTCTTTGCCACCCCATTTATTTTCTTGCTTGTGCTTCCAATTTTTAGCCTTGGGAATGCAAATCATCTTTGACTCTTTCACATTCTTAAGCCTCCATGCTGATTCTATGGATTTTAATTTCCGAGCTTCAAGCAGGGAGTTTCTAAGTTACTTCCTCTTTAAAAAAAATCTGCTTCTTGAAGTTTAGTATCCCAGAGAGTAGGGCTTCTTCATGTGTTTCTCTCCTGCAATGAAGCTGGAATTATTTACATGGTAACCATTTCTCAGGGGTTCAGACACAATTTTTAGTCCTTGACAGGACTATGTCAAATGTTGTTTACATTAGGATACAGAAAACTCTGTTCTCTACACACTATTTCAGTGCAGCTCTCACTGAACTAATACGGAGTTATTTTGGCACCAGCCTTACTGCCTTCATACTCTTTTTCCTCTTCGGTACCACTTCAATGTCACTCCAGTTGCTCTTATTTAGAAGTGGGTACCTCACTCCTGCTATTATCCTTCATGATCTACACTGCTTCTATATCTGTGGGTCTGCATTCCGTGTTATTCTTCTCCTCCAAGCAGTGCCCACGCAACGCGTTGCACACAGAGCTGCTCCCCCCTCTTCAGCCTGACTTGTCCTCCCTCCACAGCTTACACATAAAAAGTGTGGTATGCCTCTGATAATTCTCATCCCCTCTTATGCTCAAAAAATGCTCGTTTTTTTCCTCTCCGTGATACAGTCCAGATCACCCATTTTCACACTCAGCTTTCTTAGGCTGGTTTGTAGGCACTTGAGCTTTTCTTTCCCAACTATAAGATGACCTAGATGAAAATTGTGATCTTAGTTAGCTGAAAAACCCTGTAATGTCTTTTCAGCTCAGTCGCAAAAGCACTTCCCGTGTCACTGCACCTCACTGTTATTTACCACTCTGCTAGTGTAAAATGTCCTTAAAATGGAGTTTAATTTTAAACTGGGTTTAATACTTCTTTATATCGTCAAATTGATTTTAGAATTTATGTAACTGACAGGTGGATATATAGATTTCTTTTTTTTTTTTAAGGAACCACTTCATTTTGTTGTCTGAAACTTATTTGGATTATATTTTAAACATTCTTTGCACACAGACATAAAAGCACTGTCCTGATTCCACTGGATATTTTCAAAGCTTACCATAACATATGCATTTTATGTTTGCTTATGTTTCTTTTCAGCTGTAACAGAAATAGTTTAAGTTTATTCTTGAGTTGTTCAAAACTAGCAAGAAATTACCACCTTCCTTCCAAATCAAGGGACTTCTTTTTTCCAGTTGCTTCAGTTGTGACACAGTTGCAGCAGTCCTGTACGGAATGGCCCGCATGGACCTTGAGAAACAAGAGCAGTTGTTTTTCAGGACATCTGGCTAAGCCTTTAACCCCTTTTCCATCAGTGCTTGAGGTCTTCCTCTTTTTGTCCTTATCACACTTTCTTTACCACAGCTACTTAACAGCCTCTTCTCTTTTGTGATGTTTACTGGATGCTGTTTTCCTGAACGGTGTGAATCAAGCTCTGCTTTTTCACTATCCATTTGAAATCGTTATATAAGACTAACACTAAATTTACCATAGCTATGCTGATGAGGGCCTAGGAGTCTTGGTGGTCCAACCCTTTGATAGTGATTTTTAAATCCATTTGTTACATTACTAAAGATGTTTTTAGCTGGTATCACTCAACTGCAAGTGTTAATATGCTCCATCACATCTTTCAGAAGGCATTAATTGATTCAGCCTCAATGTAAAACTGTGACAAGGTTCCTTCACAGATGGGGGAGTTTAAATTTGTGGGAGTGTAACCATGACTAACTCAGACAGTAGGTCAGTGTCAGAGGCAGAATCTCTCATTAAACCAGCCAGGCTACAAGGAGATCAAGTCTCTATTTTTGCATATGGTATTCTGGGAAATGGCAATACAGATGAATTTCAGAGCCGATGTTTACCTGTGGATGCATGTCTGCATTTTTGTATGTCATTAATTGCATGCTTCTCTGTGTGCTCACCTATACATGCACACATAGTATAGACGAAAAGACTCCTTTCTTTGTGCTCTTTGCTCTCTTTCTGTATCACTTTATCAGGAGTTGTCTCTGGTGTTGCTCCTCTGAGCATTGACAGGGAGGCAGTGCCCTCCTTACTGCAAGATCTGCGTAATGAGTTCAGACAAAGCTGGAGCTGGTGATGTTGCTCCCCTCCTCTCTTTAGGAGGAGGCATATTCCATCAGTGCAAAGCAGTGACAGTACTGGAACTCCAGTTCTGGGATTGCTTATATTCACATCTCAAAGGTTTTGTTTTAGTAAGGCACTCCAGCATAGAGGGAGAAGGAAAGCCCTCGGATTTAGATGCCAAGCAGGAGCCCAGTGCAGAACATGCTCACTGACTGGTGCAGCACAGCTCTTCCTCCCAGCAGCCAAGACAATTGCCTTTAATGTTTGGATTCTGCATGGAACACAAATGTGTTCATGCTCTTGCTCTTTGTCTCAGATCATTTCTTTCCTTGAAGGAGCAACAGGACAAATCCTTTGATAATTTATTTCCTGGTTAGAAGCCTGTACCTGCTTTCCTGGAGTGGTTCCTATGACTGGGAACCTTTGTAGTCAGCTCCTCCAGCTGTTTGCCTAAATGGTCTCTGGGGAGACTAAAAGCAGTGAACCAGGAATAGCAACATTTGACTTCAGCCAGGTCCCATGGGAATTTAGTTATTACTCACTGGATTGGATTGGCAACATACCCTATACCAGGTACCTGCCAAAGGTTGCATGCCATGAACCTTCACAAACAGCTGTCACTGGTGTGCTCCTTGCAGAAGGGGGTGACACGTTTGCTGTAATTAATACTGGCCTCCATACCTTTACATACCAATAGTACTTGCAATGTGTGGGTGAAAAATTTCTCAGATTAAAGTCTTGATAGTGATTTTAGCCATTTAGCAATCCTGTGTCATTGTGTTCACTACAGGCATAAATTCTGTCATGTAAACAGCAGGGAAACTAATGAGATCTGCCCATATTCTGGCATCATTACAAGGCACTCCAGCAGAGAAAAATGGAGTTTGGTTAGAAAGGGGGAAAGAAACATGAATTTTAAAGGAAATGAGAAGAGCAGGATCTTGGGACCGTATATATGAATATTCAAGTTTTTTAAGGAAGGCTCTTTATTGACAAGACTTACAGCGCACTTGGCTCATTTAAGGAAAGCTCGGTATAACCAGGTTTTGGGTTTGCCCTAGTCCATGTTTTTAATACTGCATGTTTGACAAAAGTTTAGGGTCATGTTTTTAATTTAGATACTCAAAGTTACTAGTCTGTTTCTATTTAAAGGTAAATAGAAGAGCTCATTTTTCGTGCACGCCTTCATCTCTATACAGAATATCTTGCTGGTCATTTATATAAAAATGTTAAATTCTATCAATCATTGGCATAATTTTGTTCTATCCTCAAGTGTTCTATTTGACTGAGACTATATCAGCTCTTGCAAGAACACTCCACATCCAATTTTAGCCTTAGCACCACAGTGTACTTTGAGGTGTAAATCTTTCAGGTATCCAAGCACAGCAGGATACTTTGACAGTTTAAACCCAGTTCTCCCCAATCAACCTTATGAATAATAAAAAGCAGAATGGCCTAGTCCAGTTTTGTATACGTAAAGGCAATGACTTAATCAACAGAAAGAACTGGAGGAGAAATCAGAGCTGAACTCAGAGGAAAGGGAGTCTAACAGTTTCTTCTCTCCAGAAGAACATTCTAAACTAAATAAATCAGTATTTTTCTGAGACTTTTTATTGAAAAGAATTTCCAGCCTGAGAGATTTCATTGCAGCTTTGAATGAGAGATGTTGGGTTCCTTTGCATCTTCTTGAAGAGCAAAAAAGAATTTATAAAACAGGCTTCTGGGAATTGTTATCTCACAGCTTCTTCTAACAAACACAACAATTTGTTTTAAAGGCTTTCACCAAAGATGTCATAAGTGGTAATCCCTATGTTGTAAGTGGGTACTTAATGTGATTTAACTTAATGCTGATGATGCAAAGCTATTCTCCCCCAAAGCCCATTAAGAACATCCAATTTTCTGGTAGACTTACACTCCTGCTTACTATCGTAGAGATAAGTGACTGTTTAACCAGGACAATAAGGAAGACTTTCAAACCAAGGCTGCAAAACTGAGTGGCCACAAAACTGTTCTTTGTGAAAGTTCAGACTTTGAATGTAAATGTCACAAACTGAATTTTTTCTTTTTTAGGAGTAATTTGAATTTCATGTAGAGACATGTACATACAGGCACTTTGCATCATCTTAATGGGGGTACTGGTGAATATCATTATTTATGAAATCGTTAGCCATTAGTAAGAAAAAGGCCAGTGCAAGCCATTTGTGTAAATTAAGTAAAGAAACTGATAGATAATGAGTTTTATTTCATGTCTCTCTAAAGTGCAGGTAATTCTAACAGTTTATCCAAGATAAAGCTTCTCACACCACATGCTTTTTGTGGATTCTGTACTTGCAGAATGGCACAAAAGGAAACGTCTCTGGAATCATTAACAAAACATGCTAACAGTAATATTTTAAAAGCTTCAGGATGCAGAGTAGAAGTGAAGGCAAACTTTTCAGGAGCTTAAGGCTGCTCACTTGGGTCTAATATAGACTTAGCACTTTGCAGGTCAGTGGCTCTGCTATTTGTCTCTGACCTAACAGATCTGGAGTTCTTCACATCAAAACCAAGTCTTGCTGAGCTGAGATCAAACGTGTTAAGGTAAGGATCTTGCCAGTGATTTATCGTGCCAGGGAGGGTGATCAGGCCATAAGGGGCCACTGCAAATGAAGCTGACATTCCAGCAATTTCTCATGTGTAGTAATAAGGTGATTTTCTCAGGCAGAGCTTTTAAGTCAAAATAAATTTGCTCATTGTATTTTTCTGTGTTGACTATAATGTCTAAAATCCTAGGAGGAATATTTATTTATGCAGCACAGCTAATTTCTAAGTAAGAACTTGTTCTTGGTGATGAACATTTAAAATGGCAGTTACCTACGAGGGAGATTAAGTTCTTCCAAATGGCAGAGCATGTTTCCCATGTACAGATAAAAAGCTCACACTGTTTTCTGTCACACAGAAGAAGCACACAGGACTTGCAATGCACAAACAATGCAAAAAACAGCAGAACTACACGGAGTAATAGGAGTCTTGTTTGTACAAACCCCTCCTCATTCCCACCATTTCAAATGAGTGCTTGTGGAAAGGTTTCCAGGATCAAGTTCTTAATAGCCACAACTTCATTAAAGCCCACTGACAGCCCAATAATTGATTCTGTAAACAAATACTCCCTCCTCTCCACTCTTGATGTAGTGGATTTTTAAAAATCTTTAATTATTTCATTTTTTGAGGTGCAATAAGTGAAATCGAGGATCATACTCCATAAAAACCACTGCCATCCTTACCCAACTCATTCACTGATGGCTTGTCATTGTTACTAGTAAAAATGGAGAGGATATTTAATTTTTTAGTCATCCTGGTTTCACAAGCAATGTTTTCTGATGCAGTTAAAGAAAACGAGTGAATGTTCTTCATCAATTAAAGAGTCCTGCTCATGAAAGGATAAGTAAAGCTTTGGAGCTTAGTTTCTTAGGAATAGATGAAATATTACCTGAGCTATGTTATTGTTGCTGTATTGTTCTACTAAGAGTGGATAAATTCTTCATTAACTGAAAAAAGTAAAAATTACTTTGAGGAAAGCCTTTATGTGCTGCAAGCAAAGTTTCTTCCCACAGGTTTAATAAGGCAGCCAAAAGGAGTAAAATGTTTGTGGTGGGTATAGTTCAACAGACAATACAATCTGAGGTGTCTTCTCTTTAGATTAATTTTCTTGAACAACCAGGCGCAAAATAATCCCTTTAATGAGACTGAATTGAAATAACGGATGCTGTATCAGCATGTGGCACAGTGAGAAACTAAAATAGAAAAGGGTATCATCACAGTTTGGCAGCCAGGGTTTTGTGCAGGAAATACTTGGGGGGGAGGAGGAAAGTAAGCATGCTACTGCATGTTGTTAAGACTTATTTAATCTTCTTAACTAATTACTCACACTTCCTAATTCAAAATCATACAAACAAAAATGTTTAGATAAGCTGGGAGTTTTTTCAAATGTGTGCCCCCTACAGCTTAGAAAACAAACATGACAGGTTTCCCCTGTCTGATGTGCTGCCATTTGCAGAAGAACAGACCCAACTCCCAGAAAGACAGAAGACTAATTAAGACAGGAAGACAGGCAGGTCAAACATTTGGTGTGAGGGATGTGGGACACAGGGGAGAAAAAATCATGTTACATTCCACTTTCACAGCAGACTGATGGGAGACTTCAAGCCTCTGATTCCATTTGCTGCTCAGAGACCCTGGATTCCTCTGGTTTCTCCTCCCTTCACACCCCTTTCCTAGCATACCATTCCCTAAACTTCTATCTGTAAGCTGGCTCAGTGGGGGACTTGCCCTATCTGCCTTTAAGCACCTGAACAAAACATCCAGGTGAGCAGAACAGGGCAGCAGCCCCTGCAGAAAGGTCCTGCTTTGGCCTCTTCTCCCACCTCTCTGGGACTGAAAAGAGACTGAGCTCCTGCTACCATCAGGGCTTGATCATGGGAATCTTCCTCCAGGTCATGTTGGCCACACTGAAGCCTGACTTCATTTACACAGGCTGACATGTCGCTGAACCTTGATGCATTCACCTCTTTTAAATACCTGGCTTCTGATCTGAAGTCCACTTGTATGAAGGACGGGTTTTGATTTTGGGTAGAGTTGACTCAGGCCTTGCTATTTGGGATTTACACCCAGAGAAGGTAAACACGCTGGTCTGCTCATCAGACACCTACCCTTGGCACAGGACTGGGCTTGCACAAGCATAATTGTACCAGGGATGGCCACACTGCTGCACTGACAGTGAAACCAGAGCAGCATTTTCTTTATTTTATCAGGCATTTTATTTCCAATTCCCCTTTTTTGATCCTCCTGCTGTAGTATGTTTGTAAAGGTTTAAAATTCTCCAACCCTTTCAGTACACTCATAAGTCTGGACTCTTGAGTGGAATTTCAAGCTTGAATTTATGAAGGAAAGCCCCATTTATGGTACACCACATCCAAAAGCCCTGACATTATCCTTCAGGCTCTGAGGTCCAAATGAGATTTTAAAAAAGAACAAGCACCCCACAACACAGAGCTTTAAAAGAGGGTTCTTTTTCCTTTCTTTTTTTTTTTTTTTTTTATGGTGCAGGGGGTGTGAGTAAGGAGACAGAAGTACAACCCAGCAGCCAAAGAGGAAAAAGAAAAATCAACATATTCTGGTTTTGTTTGGCTTTTCAGATCTTACAGGCTCTAGAGCATGTGTCAAGTTTCCAGTGAAATAGCTTTGTTTCCCGGTACAAACTTCCCTCAGGAGGCTGTTGCCACTGATCCCTTTTCCTCAACTGGGGCCTGATTCAGCTCCCACTGAAACCAGCTGGATGTTTCCTTTTGTTGTACTCTGGTCCTCTTGTAGCTGAAAACCAGCTACTGCCAAGGGAGCTTGTTTGCCAGAATTAAATTTGGTGCAAAATTGGTCCTGTACATTTCACTATTACTCTCACACAATTACAGTTCCTCCACAGCTGAAAGGCATCTCACCAAAGAACCCAAATGTAGGTAATTTCTGAGGATGATTCCACTCTGGGCTCATTAACGACATGAGAACCACCTGTGCTTGGGTGCTGGTCCAGCCAGTCTGCCTTGGATCTACAGGGGTATCCACTGAAACACTGCAGCCACTGGCACTGACCAGAGAGGACCATTCATGGCTCAGAAGCAGAATTCTGCACTGACAGTGCTTGGGGAGGCTGGCCTTGAAGCCCATTACTCACCTTTTGTGAACTGCCAGCAAGAAGCAGTGACTCTTGCTGGTCACCTGAACAATCCTCTTAAAAATAAAACAAAATGGCACTGCTGATTTATCACCAGTCCTTCACCCACCGGACTGCTAGCACTGGCTTTTGCTTTCCCTAGTGCCTTCTTCTAAACCAGGTTTTCACTGATTCCATAGCCAGCTGTTGGCTTCCAAGTCACTCCCAGGAGTGCCTCACAACACGCTCTAGAATGTGAGAGATCTGCTGTATCAAGACAGCCATAAAAGTGAAGGAAAACAAGGCTTGTGAAAATAAACAAGCTGCACCTCTGATTGGCAATCCCACCTAGTTCATTCCCTTACAATTGTACTGATCATTAGCACTCTTGCAATGTTTCCCAAGGAGAGGAAATGAAGTTTCTGAGATGGGAAAGGATATGAAATTTCCTGACCAGACTGAGGCACAGGTGCCCAGTATCTGGGATGTTATGCAGTATTTACCAAGGGAAATGCTGCTGCTGGATTTTTTGCATGCCTCTAAAATTGTTGTCCATCCCCCTTTGAAAAAGAAGTGCCATTATGCATTTCCTAATGCCTCCAGCTCTGAGAAGATGCTGAGGGGCCAAGCAGCTGTGAGTCTCTTATAAAGTACTTTGGCATCTGATGCCCCCTCCCCCATCCCTGCAGATTTAGTGTCAAAAGCTCTCTAAGGAAAAAGCCACATATGAAAAAAACATCTTTGATGGAATGAAACTATAACCAGCTACTAAATCAATTGAGTTAGGAAATTCCCATTCCTTCCTCCATTCATCCAGAACCAAATCTCCTGTGGGAAGCCATTATTATTTGGATGTTAAAATCCTCTTCCTGTACCAAAAAACATTTCTGGAGCTGCAACAGCACAAAAACCTTGTTTATTAAATCCATGGGAAAATAATTCCACCTCCAAAGAGCTGAATGCTAGGCCACTGTCTGTCCACTGCCTGAAGTTCTTAGTGAAACAGCTGGGGAGCCTGAAGAAAATGTCTGATGACATCATCACTAAGCAATATCGAATTAAGAATGTAGATCATAATTTCACTCACACATAATCTGAGAACATTTTCAAGAAAGGAAATGAAAAGTTACATTGTTGCCACATGTGTTGATTACTCTTATGAATTAAGAGAGCCCAAATTACTTTTTTTTCCTATATGCTCTAAGGAAAGACAATACAAAAAAAAGAGGCAGTGAGCATGCAGGAATCCCCAGTGAATGTAAAAATCAGTTCCATTTCCCAAACCCAGGGCTAGCCCCTGGCTTAACAGCAGAGGGAATTTGCAGTGCCATGAAAACAAAGTTCCTTCAACTAAGAGCTGCAAAAGAGGTATAATTTCTGTGCTGTATTTCAATTAATTATATTTATACACACACTCATAAAGATAGTTGTTTAGTACTTCCTTGGTCATACATAGTACCAAAAACACAAAACATGTTTTCTCCCTGGTCTAAATTTTGCTACTACTGCACTGCAGGTTAGAATGCCCAGCCTGGTTTTGTACACATCCCTTCTTTGAATACTTATCACTCCAATTACCTGCATGGTTTGAAATGAACATTAGGTTACTAATTATTACTAAGCCAGCTGGGACAGATGGCTACTGAAACAAGAGATTGTGGTTGTTTATTTGCAAAGCTAAATTTGCTTTGTGTTATGCTAAAAACATTTACTCTTGGCTTGATTTCAAAACTGATGAGCATCCAAAACGCTATTGAACTCAGTGTGTAATGCTTGTGAAATGCAGGTCTTGTGCAAAATGCTATGTATGATTTTCTTCCAACTACATGTCAGCAGTCTCAAAGTAACTTGGAATTTTTACATTGTAACTTTGAAGTTTACTTTTCCTTTGTATACTTTTTGGTATGATGTGGTATCTTCAAGGCTTTGAACAGTCACTTGACCTGTAGGATGAGTCAGATTGCTTTCTTGATCAGCCCTGTGGAACTCTGTCAACAGAGGCCATATGTAATTAACCACAAGCAGGATTTGAACCTAGTACATGGTGGGACCATTACCTTGCAAAGTTCTAGCAAAAGATCTATGAGATCATGTGTATGTGAACAAGAGGTTATTGTCAGTACCAGGAGGACTGTTCTTTTTAGGAAAATCCATGCCCTTTCCATCTTTCCTTAGGAAAGGAAAAGAAATTGGCCAGAGACCTATGTGATCTCATGAGAATGATGCCACTCCCAGGGGCATCATGTTCTCAGGGGCAACTAGGAGCTTCCCCCAGTCCTGTCACATTGCACTGCTTGGAACAGCCCCTCCCCTGCCTCCCAACTTCACATACCCCAGCTCCTGCACCCCCGGCTCCTGCACCCCCAGCTCCCCTGCTGCCCTGCTCTGCTGGCCCCTTTGACATCACTGGGAAACAAACTTACTTGGTTTCCTCCTCAGCCCACTGCACAGCAACTGCAGCCAGACTCTTCACTTACAGGAGGCGTTCTGTGCTTTGCCTTCGGGTTTGTTCTTGGCTAAATTGCTGCACTGACAGGGACACCTCAGTACAGCAGCAAAGTTTGCCTTTTATCTTCTTGCTCTGACATTACCGCCATTACTGGCTCTGCTGAGAGAAAATGGCAAACAAAATGTTTGTGTATTCCAAGATTTTTCAAGGGCTCCCTTCTTCCCTTTGCCTTTTAGCACAATGCTATTGATAGCACCCAACAGGCCAGGTTATTTAACTACCACAATACCACATAGCAAATGCATGACACACTATAGACTTTTTCTTCTCCCTGCTGCATATCACAAAGGTAACACTAGGACTCAAACAAAAATAAATTACCTCAGTAACTCCTGGAAAACTCAAGTGGTTAATCAGTTACCTTTTATTTACATATATATGCTTAATGCTGAATTAAGTTGTAAAAACCAAAGGCTGATTTATAGCCCCAGTCAGCCTTAATTAACATTGATTCCAGGGGAATAGTAAATGTGAGAGCCTTCACAATTGAGGTTGAACAATGAACTCACTGGGTGTTGTCCAATTTGTAGCATGATTTACATGGAAGCAAGCCCTTCTTTTTCTAGGGTTACCCCTTTTTTATCTGGTGTTTAGGATGGGTTATATATAATCCATAGATAGGAACATTTGCTGTCAAATATTCTCCCTGATTTAGAGTTAGCCTTTACCATGGCCACTATAAATAAGGGAGAAAAAAAACCCAATTTGAGGCTTTGCAGGGATTCCTTGTTCTTGCAATGTGTCATCGCTTCTCCATTTCATGGCATTTTTACGAAGTGGCCATAATGAAAGTCAGATTAAATGTACAGGATATATACGTTTAATCAACAGCCATTGGAGTCAGTAGTGCTGGAAGAGTTATAAAAGCCCCTGTGAATGCAAATTTATTGCAAAAGAATCTGCATCTCGGTGGTAGGAATATCTGCTGAATGGTACTACCTGACACAGAACACCTAAAACTTTCAAAAGTGAATTATTTAAGTGTAAGACTTTGCTTGTAAAGCCGCCAGCTGCTGGATTTCAAGACTTGAAACTGTTCCAAAACATGGGTCTAGGTACTTTATTTGTGCACTAGAGTAAATACTCTGATTTTACTGCCAATTTAAATGTGCTCAGTTTACAGTAATGAGCTTGTATAGGCAATACCTTGTTTATAGAAAGTGGAACAGGAAGAAACTAACATTAACCATTAACAGTAGCAATTTTTCTTGCTTTCAGCTCTAACTTTATGCCAAATAGATCCTTTCCATGTCCTATCTGAAATATTTACTATTACTGTTCTTCTTCTAAATCTGTGGGATAAACGGAGCATTCAGTAAAATCATACAGCTTTTCCTTCCAGTCAGCTTGAATTGCAGCACTCTTTTGTAATTCCAAGCCTCTATTTCTCATTCCCATGGTGAAATGTATTTCAAGAACAAATATATGTCCTATGTACTAGCAAGCCTGATGATAGGTGTTAATCCCAGCGGAATGGAGTTAACATTTTTTAATCTATTTAAAAAAGAACAGACCACTTCTCTGAGGGAAGTGTACTGAATTGGGGCTGCCATGATTTCTCAGGTTCTTGTACTCAACCAAACTGCTTTATTCTTTCAATGCAGCTCACACAAGAAGCCCATGTGTTTATGTACATCCTGTCACCTTACACAAACATGCTTACATCTTCACTGGCCATCTGCTCCTGAAGCTGGAAGATTTTCTCCCTTCCCCTCCCTCCTCAGCACTGTCGACACACACACTGGGTGCAGAGTTAACTCTGAGAAAACTCAGTGGAAAGCATCAAATAATTTCCTTCTTCCACACAGGCCACAGACCTCAGTGTTTCTTTGCTTCACTTACAGTCTAAAAGTGACAATGAAACCCCAGAGGATTTTGGCTTATGGTATGAGTCACTAGAGATCATACTGGTGATTCTTTCTCTCTCTCATTTTGGGTTAGCTTCAGAGTGTCCTAACAGGGACCAGTACTTGGGTTTGCTGAACAGTGTAAGCACTGAGCAGGAAGGCACGAGCATGGTCTGAGGAGCTCACAGTCCAAGGACACAAACAGGTTCAGGATAAATTACAGCATGCAAGGAAAGCCATGGTAGTGGTGTGGTAGGTCCTGGGTTCAGCAACCTCTGAAAACCTAAACAAAAGGGGCAAGGGGAAGTTAAAGAAAGGACAGGATCTGGAATGGATGGAGGGGCACACAGCAAAGAGATGAAGTTTGAGGCATAGAGAAGATGAGGAAACACAACAGAAATGCATCCATAATAGCAAAAGCACGAGTAATTGTTGGTTTCCATGTACAGTTATTCTACTGCCAGGGTATTTTCCAGGCAGGCACAGGTTCCTCCCACACACAGCTGCAGTGAGTCGGACACGAGAGAGCTCTGAAGCAGGAGCTGTGTCACTGCAGTGACAGTGGCACCGAGCCTGAGCTAATAAGCCCTGCTGAGAGGAACACAGCTACAGGACTTCCATTTGGCTTCAAGAATAGGTTGAGCAAGCTCATGTCTGGTAACTGAAAACACTACAGATGTATTTTTGCCTTCATGTGTATAAAGATGGGCCAGTTTCTCTCACCTGTGTATCTCTGACTGGAACTGAGACTCCTCAAGCTTTCAAAGGGTCCCTGTCTCTATAAACACAGCCCTGTATGCAAAAAAAAGCCAGGGGGTGAACATTCCTTCTCTCTATGTGTGAACTCTTGCCTTCAGTGAAGTCAGGGGCAAAATTCCTGTGTATTTCAAGGAAGCCAGGACATCCTCTTACACATTTAAAGTTGTATTTCATGGAATCCAATGAAAGTACATTGATATCTGGACTCCAAGGAACCCAAATGGTGCCTGGACTTTTTGAAAACTTTCATTCTTAGAAAGATTTAAAAGACAGGAAGAGTCTGAATACCTGGAAAACTTTTCTCTCAGTCATTTTCATGTAGTGACTTCTTTAATATTTGCTAGTAAATAATTACATCCTGTTCTTGAAAGTCATTCAGCATAAAATAATTGACATGTACACAGCTACCAGTAAAAATCTACTTTAAATAAACTCATTTGTCATTACCTTTCTCAAGACAGCTCTTGTCAACACCATTACCATTTAAATTTGCTTTGCCCCTGACAATTAAAATTATATCATCACTGAGAGAATTTAACAATTTCAATTGTTCCTAGCAGATAAGCAAATTACTTTTGTGCTGCAAGCCAGTCACTGTAGCCACAATTAACTGTGTATTGAAAAACTGTGATGTTTGAGATTATTCAGCCTTGACTGGGATGTATCAGTGACTAAATGTTTACTTACTGAACTGAGTAATTATTCCAAATCCTTGTCTCGTCTCCAGCAGTTTCAAGGCTTTTTCTCTGATACAGGTATTTCTTTTTTTAGTTTATTTGTTACCATTTTTGAACCAAATTTGAACATCAACCAATATTTAGACTTTGATTTTGCTTCTATAATGACACTACTATAGAATACAGAAAGACATCAGGGGCTGACCTCAGACTGAACTCCCAAAAACTGTGATTTTCACATGCAAAAATAAGTTTCAGTTATTTTGTATTAGAATCTGCAGCTTTTCTCAGGAGTTTGTTATTATATACATTTCTGTTTGTTCATGCAGGAGACCTGATGACTTTTCTTCCTTTTCTAGATTTTCATCAATAATGAGTGGCAGAATTCTGAAAGTGGAAGAATATTCCCAGTATATAATCCAGCAACAGGAGAACAGATCTGTGAGATTCAAGAAGCTGACAAGGTAATGTATCCTATGAATGGCTATATGTTTAATTGATAAATTAAATGTATAAAAGATAATAGAAATGTGTAAATAGATCAAAGCAACCAGTCCTGAACGGCACTGTTGGACAGTTCTTTTGTTAATCATAGTTCCAAATCATGTGACTAAGGTTATATAACAGCAAATTCCATAAGCCTGGTTGTGTTATTTACCTGTGTCTTCAATTTGTTTCTTCCTTCTCCCAGGTTGATACAGACAAAGCAGTGAGGGCAGCTCGGCTGGCTTTTTCCCTTGGCTCCGTTTGGAGGAGAATGGATGCATCGGAAAGAGGCCATCTTTTGGATAAGTTAGCAGACTTGGTCGAAAGGGACAGGGCAATTCTTGCTGTAAGTGGTACATAAATAATCAAATCAGTTGTCAGTTTTTACATTCTGAGAGCAAATCAGTTCATGAATGGGTTGATACAAATTGTATGTGAAATGGCTTGCTGGCTGAAATGGGTCTGTCCCCTTACGACGTGATGCAAAACCCATAAAAATCAACAAGAGCCTTCCAATGGGCCCAGATCAGCTTTAAATTGGACATCACACAAAAGGGGGGTGTGCACACACGTGTGTGCCTGGCACGCACGCCCACAACTCTTCTAGAACAAGAAATGGCAGGTTGGAATGATTTGTGCAGACGGGAAGGGAAGGGCAGGTGAGATGCTTAGGGACACAGCTGGTGACACGAAATCCGAGTGTGGCACCGTTTCACTCTGGGATGAAGCCATCGCCATGGTGGCATTGTTAATGTTGTTTTCCGCATGTCAAGTGCTTTGAACTAAGCCTGTGAACATCTTAATTCCAGCTTTGTCAGCACTTAAATCATCTTACCACCGGCGGATACTGTAAAATCGCCATGGGGAGAAGGAAGTGCACAGCAAATCAAGTTTACTCTGCCTGTCATTTAATTTTTATTTCTAGAGCCAAGTTCTTTACTGAGTTGCACTGCAGGCAGTGACGTTAATTGCTCTTGGGGATATAAGTCAGTGCAGAATTAGGCCTCCATTCTTTTCTATAGAAACTCATTTGATGGTTGGTGTGTTACACATGGGCATCCTTTGCCCATTCTTAATGATTTCTATTAAGACAGCTATTGAGAATGAGTTAAGCTACTCAACATCTTAGGATATTCTATTGGATTTTTTTGCTAAATGATCTTAGGAACCCCTAAGAGGATAGCTTGTAAGATAATTTTAAAAATAGGAATATTGGCTAAAAAAATAAAGACATTAGCTTGTTAATTTATGAGCTTCCCTAGAGGAAAGTTTGTTTACTTGATGGCAATAAATAAACTGGCTGTACAGTATAGATATCTCAGACCTCAGCAGGAGTCTTGGCAACCATATAGAGAAATTTTTATATTCACATCAATTATATAAAGAGGGATATGTCCATTCTTCTCTTTATGGATTCAGATCATTAATACAGGGTTACAAGGAGCCCCTTCTCAGCTGTTATCATTAACATAACAGAACCCAGTTTGACAGGCATTTTTATCTTGGCTCCTGATTAAAGCAATTCAGCATTTATAGATCTGGACCAAACACAGTGGCTATTAGGTTCAAAGTACACAAAGGCACATGTACATGTGTGTAGACACACACACAAACCCACAAGACAGACAGACAGACAAACACACATAGACATACACATATGTTCTTAAAATCACAGCCATTCCAGAATACTCCAGAAGAAACCCATTTGGTTTTTTTTAAGGAAAATACCTTCTGTTCACATTTGCGAAAAGAAGTAATAACGGGGATCAGATAATTGTTCTGCACCTTCCGGGTTAAAACTACACCAAGGTGCAACTGATTGCATTAAAATCATTTTCAAAAAAAATCTTCATTAAAATCTTTGTCATGATTCAAGAGCTCTTAAATGGTGAATACTTAAGTACGATAGTTCAAAAATGCTACTGTACTTACATTGCTTAACTTTTTCTTGTCCTGCAGACTATGGAATCACTGAACAGTGGCAAACCATTCCTGCAAGCTTTCTATGTAGATCTCCAGGGAGTCATAAAAACCCTGAGGTATTACGCCGGTTGGGCAGACAAAATCCATGGAATGACCATTCCTGTAGGTAAGGGGAGTTAAAGCACAGCTATGCACCTAAACCTTCCCATGGCCAGACTAAGGCTTTGCAGCTTACAGCTTCATGGAAGGCACAGAAGCCTGGGTTGCTGTTATTGTGTGTAGTGTGTTGCTGAAGCAGATGTTTGAAATTCAGCACTGGGGCCCCTGCTCTTGTTCTGCCCCATATGCATATGTGAGCAGGGCTTGGTTTCTTTTCATGCGTCCATCTGAGAAGGAGATAGCTCAATGCCTACACTTAAATACTGATACATGTATAAAAATGCACATGATAGAAACCTGAAAAACACCTTGGAACTCATTAAAATAGTGTCAGGTGCCTGTTTAAGAAACAGTACCATTATGTACAGATTTTTTTTGTATATATCTTCTTATTGCTTATGCAAATAATTTTACTTGGGACTGACACTGGATCTAACTTAATTTATACTTTGAGAGCACTCAGTGTTACTGTAGAGAACTACATACATATGAGATACATTTTGCTATAGATGCTTCTTCAAATGATTCATTGGGATGAATTCTATATTGTATATATGAGATAAACCTTCGTGCATGCTAGGAAATTATTATGTTCTTATTCTTTTGCTAAAGATATACAAAAAAGTCCTTACCATTATTTTTATTTAACAAGTCTCTTCCTCCTGCCCTTCCCTCCCAGCTGTTTAACAAATATAGGCTGCATTTTCTGATGCAAACATATTCATTTGCAGTCTGAACTAGATGTACCAAATGCTATGATTAAGCAACAAGGCAAAACAGCAGCAAATGACTTTATGTAGGTGCAGTCATTAAGATAAATGTACTCATCTTTCACCTGCGTAAAATAAATCTCTGGAAAAACATTAAGGAAAATGAACATTCATTATGTGGATTCTTTTTGGCTTCATGGTGCACATGTTCATTGCACATGCATGTTTATTCCACTTTACCCAGTAAGGCCAGGAGGGCACACTCAGGTAAATGCCCTTTGCTGTAGCTCAGTTATTTCCCTGGTGTTTTGCTGTGTGGCACAGTGTCTGCAGTGCACTCACTCGCCCCTCTACAGCAAAGCATGAAATTACCCAAGTGAGGCAAGCAGATAAATTGAAAATGTGCCTCCAAAATTTTCAGAAGGGAAACATCATGTAACTCTTATTACAGTATTACTCATCTTGGTGTTTCATCTTATTAAAATTGCAGGGTGCACTGACTGGTGTTTATCTTCACTATCTTATTTTCTCCAAAGAAATGACAATAATAATATTTCAGGTGTAGACATTCCTGCAAGAACTCAAAGTTTTCCACAGTCATTTAGGCTGAGATTCATAAATCCCAGTTTTGCTGCTTGTACTTCACATTTAATCATACAAAAGTGCACACCACACCATAAATTCATGTATTCAGCAAATTTCCTGTTCCCTAATCTCTTTCTCTCTGGTCAGTGAATGCCTCCTTCTCACTCTTTAGCCCCACAGGTACACAGAAATTAGGTCAGCCACCAAAAGGCATTAGCAGATTAAGGAGAATAAATATTCTCTGCTTATTCTTGGTTTCAAGTATCTCATGGGATAAAACCTGATTTTTTTTTTCAGTGAGGTGGGCTATGCTGGGCAAAAGGAAGGCACATTTTCAGCATGCTTTCCTCAATGCAAACTTTGTGCTCACACAATTTTCAGTAGTGGAGAAGTCCATTCACATATCTTCCGGGTATCAACTACTTCTTCATTTAACACTTCTCTTTATTCCTCTACTTTCACACCATAAATTTGTCATTCTCATGAGGCTATTTTAGGGCAAAGCTGGTGTTAAACAACGGTGCTCTTTACGTTCACTCACCATCAGCTTGCCAAAGGTAAAGAAACAACACAACAAAACCAAAAAATTCCCACTATTAAATCTTCTCTTTCTATTCAGTGCTAATAAATCTGAAACCTCCCAATCTTTTGTTGTTGTTTTTGAAGTTTTCTTTTGTAAGTAAAATAAAAATAGGCAATTGATAGACAAGCAGAGCAGTGCATTTTACAGTCACATTCCTTTTGGTCCCAGAGCTACAAAACCTTCAGACTGCCCTTTGCTTGCTCCCTTGCGTAAAGCCTTGATGATTTAAATTAAAACAGAATGAGGCTAGACCAGAAACTGTTAAACTAATAAACTGAATGCAAGCAGAACTGTATCTTTAAAGCAATATATGGTATGATATATTTTAAAGAACCAGCTCAGCTCTCCTCACCCCCTTGTTTGCTGTGTCCTGCTATATGAGGCATAGGACTCTATTATGGTTGTTATGCAAATAAAATATCCAGGATGGAGACTCCTGATGGAAATCTGAGCAAACACATCTGTGGAAGATACTGCTGTCCCAAAGTGAGATCCCTGGATAAATGGGACTTGCTTTCTGATTAAAAAATGAAAGTCTTTGGGCCAGGTGCTAAGCAGCTGCAAATTGATCTTGCTCTATTAATATCAGTGAGGACTGAAGAATGACAATTTACTTCAGCTGAGTATATTAAAAAAAACCCTTTAAGACAAAATTTTAGATTGGATGTGGGATCAGTGTCCAATCTCTCTCAGGCAATGTTCTTCTGGCAGCCAGCTAGTAAAGGCTAAGAGTAACAATCATCAGCCACAGCATCTTAAAATAAGTGTCATTAGCATGACTTAAAACTCTCAAAAATTTTTTAAGTCTCCTGTATAATTTCTAAGCACAAGGGAGCTTTCTATGCTCACTGTTTAGAATAATGGAATTAAACTCACTTAATTGTTGAGCTATTTTGCCATGGTAACAGCTTGTTCTACATTATGGACAAGGCAGCTCTTAGATCCATCTTTGGCCCGTCCAGAGACATCCAAGGCTCCTGAATAACTTCAAGTCACATATGTTCCCAAAGATATTGTTAGAAAGCAACCTCAAAAATCCCATCTTGACAGAAAGTCTGTGGATGATGAACTTTGGAAGTAGGTGTCAAAAGGGGCAGCTGTCTAGAGTCTAGTGGGAGACAGCAGGGAGAGCAGCTCTGCATGGGAGGCACCGCTCTGCGGAAAGAACGCTCTGCCTACACTGGGCAGAATTAACCACCATTTGTCTGCCTTGGCAAGAGGTTCAGGTTATCTATAACTGTGTGATGAAGCACGCAGACATGTGGCAGTGATTATGCAGTGACGATCTAAAGTCAGACAGTGCTAATGTAACTGTGTTACTGTTATGTTGCCACCATCCTTCTGGCTGAGAACCCACCTCTCACAGTACTACCGAGTACAAGCTGGTATTTTTAGCCAACTCCTCTGTGTTCCTCTTGAGCACTTAGACAGTTTTGCTTGTATGTACTTCTCTGTATTTTGACTTCACTTCTGTCTGATCTGATGAATCTTCCTATGGTCTGTGAACCACTGCTAGCACCTGTGAAAGACAACCTGGAAAACCAAACTGATCATCTCAGTCTGTGACACAAATATCATCTCCACTGGCGAGTTGTTAAACATCTGGAGATCAAAATGTTACAACGATGTTTTGTCAATGCAGTGCAAACAAACTGAAACTATTTTCTTCTGCCTTTTCCTGATGTGAATCTTTTTTCTCTCTCTCCCTTCCTCCTTTATTTTCTCTGTTTTGTCCCTTGGCTTGGTTGCAGACTTGTTACTTTTCTCATAATTATTCTGTATCTGGCCCCCAGCTGACATATTATCTACTCTAGCTCAGGTTTCTACTGAGAAAATCCTGTAAAGTAGATGGATAGAAATAAGCAGACCTGAAAATAAGTTATTTCTAATCAAATTCAAGTTGAAGTCTTTTCTTAAACCCAAGAAACTTTAAGGATTAACCTGTTTATTGTTACCAGACATATCTTAGAGGATATTGCAGCAGGTTCCCAAAACACTCTCTATTGTGAAGTTAGGCCCTTCCCCAATATTGCACAAGGGTGTCTGCAGCTTTGGACTGAACAGGGGAGAGGCCGGGGCTGCCACTTCCCAGCCCAGCCTGGGAGGGAAAGCACATACCCTGTGGGAGCAAAAAGCCCTGCAATAGAATGGGAGCAAAAGCCCTGTAATCTCTCCTCCTCCTCTTACTCCCTTCCGCTGTCTGACCTTTTCTTATCCTGGTAAATCATCTCCTGCCATTAAGCCTAGGTAACCTTCTCATCATTCTCACATACTTAGCTGAAATTATTTTCCCAAGTTAAGAGATTTGAGTTTTTCTAGATGACCAAGCACTACAGGCCAAGGGGCACATTCAGCTCATGCCTTTAGCACAGCCTTTCCCTCAGCTGTAGCCTCACTGAAAATCATCTGACCTAAATTCATTGAGGTACAAAGGTGCAGTAAATCTATTTTGCACAGATGCAGGCCAAACACACTAACAAAGCTACTGGTTAGACAGTACCTTAACTGATCCTTTAACTGGTCCCCACACAGCAGCTCCCTTTTGGGCTCTTTGTTAACTGGGAAGAAACCTGCATGGGTAACCTCAGCATGTGCACCCAGACCACAGGAAGTAAATGATGCTCAGTGACACAAGTCACAAACTTTCCCTCTTCATTCCACATCTACAGTTTGTGGTACATTATTCCATCACTTCACACTGCCTGTGTCCTCAATGGCAGATGAGCCAGCTGAATATTACTCTATAACCCCACAGCAGGTTGCAGATACACCTTTATATTGCTGCATTCCACTCCTGAATTTCAGGAAATTGCCTTGGTGACTTTTTTTTCACTTCTCTCACCCTTAAATCAGCTGAGGCCAGTATGTGGCTTCCATGCTACTGCAATTTTTTGTGCAGTACAGCTCTTTCCCAAGGAATAAAGCAGGTTACTTTCTGATGGGAAGTCTGCTTCCTTTGTTCTACAGAAAGAACAATTAGGTTTCTCCTGAACGTAGATTTCCCATGTTGGCTCACAAAAAAAACACTTCCATGACTTCTTTATTTCTTTTACTGCCATCAAAGGTTGATCCTTAGAGGTTTTTTCTCCCCTCTATTTTAATTTTTTTTTTTGTTCTGCCAAGTCAAACTGCACTGAGAGTAACCATGCTCATCTGTTTCAGATGGAGATTATTTTACATTTACAAGACATGAACCCATCGGAGTGTGTGGACAGATCATCCCTGTGAGTATCTCTACTAGTGCTTTCTATTTATTTTCATTTGAACCAGCTCTCTTTAAAGACACATAAAACATCGTCTTCAGCTATGTGTGTTTTCCATTACGAAAAAAGCTGAGCTCGTATTGTTGACATATCTTTAACAGCCTCCCTGCAAATGCTTATTTGAACATGCTAATAGGGTTTAGGCTCTGTTATTAGGAGTTAAGTTCTCAAGTCATAGAATTCACATGATTAAAACAAGCAAAGCAAAACACAGTGTTAATATGCTGTCAGTGGTTATGGATGTTCACACAACTTATGGAAAATTAATGCTTTGCTGTGGTAGTCTCTTTATTTATTTAGTTTTTACTGTGATTTAACAGGCTCCTCAGTTCCTGGGAGATTGTAATATATTTTAATTCCATTCTTTCCTGCTATTTCTTTTACAAGGCTGGAGGAGTAAAGGAAACTCCAGGAGACATATCATTACAATTAACATTGTGTAGCTAATAGAAGACACGAAATATTTGTTGTGAGAGAGAAATATATGATTTCATCAAATCAAATATTCCCCCTACACCCCATCAGACACCCTCATAATAAAATCTTGCTGAACACTACATGGGAATTGCACTGAGAGGGTTACTTTTTCAGAAGAGCCAGTTAACCAGCTTTGGCAGAAATTTCAGTGGGAGGCTTACATATAGCTATTAAAATATTGCATAGAAGCTTTTTTGTTTGACAAAACACTGGGGTACTAATCAGGCCATTCTCTGAAATTTTTGTTGATGTTGATTTTTTATTTTGTTCATGTTACCACAAAGCCACTAAACTGAAATACGGAGCAATTCCATTACAAGAGGAGCAGCCAGAAAAGATTACTTTAACTATGTTAAGCCCTTTTTCCCTATTTAGATTTGTTGGTATTTCATGTCTTTGTTAAGGGGTGGCTTTTGTGTTTGGCACTCAGCAGAAACCCACAGAAACATGCAATGACTCAGTCCTGCAAACACCTACACACACTCCTAACTTGGTTCTTATGAATGAAAGATTCCACAGCTCTGTCCCCATTTCTCAGCCAGGCATATGGATAAGCATTTAATAAATAACAACCCCAACATCTAGCCCCAGTGTTGCTGGACATCTTTTATGCTTGTTTCATTGAGCTTAACTGACAGATCTGCTGAAGAAACTCGGCCACAAGCTGAGGATCATGCCAGATGTGTAAAACTTTGTTCAGGGTACCCATCCATCTACCATATATGTTCATTCTTCCCTCACTTTTGTCCTCCAAAGCCTGAAGATCTGTTCTGTATTTCCTCCATGCTACCAGTCCCAGAGGCCAGGCCAGGCCATTGCATGTGCTTGGCCACTGCACGAGCAAATTCGTTATTCAAAAATAAAATTAAACAGCAAGTCTAACACTGAACTCCTCATCCTCTTTCACATCCCAGCTTCCATCAAAACATGTGCTCTTTGGCAGTGCTGTAGCATAAACAGGGCTATATAGTGCCCTATAAAACTGCTGTGAGCTCTCCTTGCAGTGCCATTAGAAGTGCAGGCTGTTAGCACACTGCTGGCCCTACAGCTCCCCTCCCAGGTTTATGTACTGGAGATGGAATTAAAACATCACTTTGTCTCCGGAGTTTATAAACAACAGATGGAGTAAAAAATTGGGTGTTCAGTGAAGGAAAGACAGTTGTGTATTTTTTCAAGCTAGCCAGGGGCTAAAGAGATGTCTGTGAGAGTGGCAGCTGATATGCATCAGGCAGCAACACATTCTGGCCAGTGGCTGACTCTGTGACTGATATTTTCTACTCTCCTTCTAAAAGAGACTGTTGTATGCGTTTGTGAGAATGATTGTTCTAACACAGTTATTTTATTGCTGTGACATTTTCACTAAAATCAGCAGGACTATCCACTTAACCTGCTAGGACCAGGCCTTGGTGCAAAAGGATCATTACTTTTATCTTTATCAACAGCATGTTTGTGCATCTAACTAATATAATTCACTACAGCATCTGCTGCAGTTAAATGAAGTTGTAATGAATGACAATACAAAAGTTTGTATCAGCAAAGAATTTATCAACTTGTTTTTTACTGTTCTTTTAACATCTTCCATATAAATTTCTCAATAGGAAGTCTTCAAGAAAAGGAAATGCTTTGAATGACCATTGACATTCATGGACTTTTTATTGTAATTCCTCCAATTAAGGATTATATCATTTTGAGTATAAATTATATATCTTAAGATGTATTCAGGGATATGAAATTTACATCCAAAAATGCTTCAACATGAACAACCAGTTCCTTCCAAATCTATCAGAAGCAAAAACTATTTTTATGGGGGAATTAAATGTGCCAATAGCAAAACATTAAATTAAATAAAAAGTTGTGACTTAAAAAATCAACAGATAACAGAATATTTTTTTAATGGAGATTGCAGGTGGATGTTGTATTTCTTTGAACAAGAGAGAAAGAACTAAAAAGTCACTGTTGTTGCTTTCTTAAAGGCAGTAATTTAAGAAAACCCTTGCTTTGTGCTGGGAAAGATTTATGTTGAGGATCAGCCTGAGAAATAAGTGAGGTATCAGCTTGACATCTTGAAAACAAAACACCACAGCAATATTTTTCCATCTATCAACTTTTTTTTTTCCTACAGTGGAACTTCCCCCTGCTGATGTTTGCATGGAAGATTGCTCCAGCTCTGTGCTGTGGCAATACAGTAGTTATTAAACCAGCAGAACAAACACCACTCAGTGCCCTCTATATGGGTGCCCTCATCAAGGAGGTAAGAATAATTGAGGGGAGTGATGTCTGTCTATCCTTGGAGGGAAGGAACTACCAGCACATGCCTGGTTTAACATGCTCTATCGGTTTTCATAAGTCATGTTTACCTTCATTCATTCCTATTTTGACAGGCTGGCTTTCCACCAGGAGTTGTCAATATTTTGCCAGGATTTGGTCCAATTGTTGGTGCAGCCATAGCCTCTCATGTTGGCATTGATAAAATTGCTTTCACTGGATCCACTGAGGTAAGAGGATTCACACATTACTGTAAAATGTGAATAAACGCTTCAGTCCTTGTGCTACATTTCATACTGTCACTGAGTAAAAGAGCTCCATCTAAATAACAGTGGTCTGTCCTTCCCAGCTAAGGGCATGTACCACAGGACTTCCCAAGCACAAATGGCTCCTTTTCTCCAGCCCCTGCTGTGCTCAGCACCTCAGCACAGGAGATATGCCTGGAAAAATATTGCTGGGATTTCCTGTGGGCTTATGAGGATGTGAATCACATGCAAGTAGGCAGAACATCCCGTGTATATCATAACACATAAGTGCTGCTTTAACATCCATAATTTGTGTATCCTGTTGTACTTGGGGAAAAGGGAGAGGAAGGGAGCAAATTGTGCAAATATACTTCAACTTTGATGCTGCATTCAAGTATATTGAGGATGAGGAGGAGGCCTAAA
The DNA here is from genome assembly GCA_020086605.1 of Lanius collurio. Taxonomy (NCBI): domain Eukaryota; kingdom Metazoa; phylum Chordata; class Aves; order Passeriformes; family Laniidae; genus Lanius; species Lanius collurio. The sequence continues at coordinate 4,848,858 of JACBWW010000021.1, forward strand.
AAGGAAAGAATGCAGGGAAAAGAGGAGATTGTCCAAGGTGTCTGTTCCCAAAGTGATGGAAAGAAGCTGGCCAGAGGATGAAAGGAGTCAGTTGTCTCCTGGATGCCAAAATGTCTTGCTCAGAGACTATGCTGCCGATGTTAGACAGGAGGCTCACTCTGAAGATGAAGACTGCAGTCCTACAGCAAGACTAACCCCCAAAACTCTCATCACATCTTGCTCTCAAATATGTGCCAAGCTGGCTGTTATCAGGGTTGGGGTGGGGATGACAGAGGTACTCCAGACTGAAGTCACAGGGGAAGGGGCCTTATCTCATCGTCTGAAGGCAGACAGAAAGGAATCTCTGTGGGAGTTTCAGGGCTGGTTATATTTAGAGAGTGCTAAACCCAGCCCTTTTCAATTCAAAATCTGACAAACTATTGTATGGAGGGAGCTAAACCCCAGGCATCCAGTCTCTCTTTGATATGTTTGACTCCCACTCGTGGCAGTGGAAGGCTTTATGCAGGGATACTGCTCTTCACAGGGAGGCAATTTGCTTTTTAACTTGTGTTGATAAATTCACGGACCATGCAGCCCTGCTTGATACATGTGGGTATCTCCCTGGTGGGCTCAAGGATTGCAGAGACCAGCTCAATATTTCAAATTAATTATTCTGGTGGAATTATTCTGTAATTGAGTTTGCAAGTCACACACAAGCCTAAATTACCAGTAAAATGTAGCTGCAGTTGTATGCCTAATTTGCACACACAGTTGTTTTGCAATTACTATATGCCTGTACATGATTTTTTAATGACAACTTCATATTCTAATTTACACAGGTTACATTCTAAGTCAATGGCTACATCAGATTTCAGATTATTCTATGGAATTATTCTAGTCATTACATCTCCTGTATCCAATTAAGATTAGCATCATGGAATACTGAAAATTTTAATATGAGCTGATTACCCCCCATAAATTAAGTTGAAACAATTGTTTTCATAAAGATATGTGGTCTCTGTTTAAGATAAATATTCTATTATACAGGATGTTGCACTGTTTGGAAGAGGAAAAATACAGATGGGTTAGGTTTCAAAGTTGTCTCTTGTAGCCAAAATAAATTTTTATTGTAGTTCCAGACAGCTTTAGTTTTAATAGGCGTTTAAACTCAAAAGCTGTGGGTTTTATACTAACTCAGTGCCTACCTTTAAAAGCCTTACTAATAGGAAGTGAAAAGCATTACAGAGATGAAAAAGCAATTCTCTAAGAACCTAAAGCAAGAACAGATGGATCGTTTTAATGCAGAGTTAGTGTAAACTATTCCATATTGTTTCTGATTTCCTGTAACACTGAATTTTTGTAACAGCAAGTCAACATTGTAACATTTTAAACACTATGTTCTGATATGAGCCGGACTATAGTCTCTGATTTCTCCAAAACAGATTTCAATTTCTAGTGGAATAATAATGGAAATATTTTGTCTCTCTGGTACTTGTCTGAAGCATGTCAACTATACACTCCAGTGATGGGGATTTCCGATAGCCATTAGGTGTATAAACACCAAGTATTAACTCCATTCCTCCATTCCATCCTTGTGCCAGTTAAGGCAGTTCATGATGGGCAAGTTCATGATAAAACCCATCAGTACAGCGCAAAGATCTTCAAACTGACATTCCGAAGCACAGATTTTTCTCAAGTTTTCACCAAGAGGTTCTTTTATATAAGTTTTTTACTTCTGAAGTATGCTTATAGCTACGGAAAACTCCCCATTTGCCTGTAAAAATCACAAAACTAGGCTATTATCTTTTTCCTGCAGGATTCTTAAAAGGCAGAAAACAGGTCACTCCTCCTACAAAAAAAAATGATTGCTAATATTTTCTAAAATTTGTAGAACCAAATCCATAGAAATATGAGCCAAAAGGCCAAGTTCATGATCTTAACTCAATAAAGCCTGACACAGCCACACCAGCCTCGCACCTTATCTTGAAACACGACCAGTAACAGATGCTCACAGGAGAGAGCATGTGTAGAGTGATCCTTTCCTTGCTGCAGCCTCACAGCTTCTGCCAATCCACTCACAGACTTGTTGAGCCCAGAGGTGCATGTGGACACTTGTATTCCATGTGCCAATGGCCTTGTCACCCGTGCATTAGTCCAGTACCTCTTGACACTTATGACTGGGAGGCCTCAAGCCTGTGCCCATGCAATGACAACACAGAAATTACTTCCATCTTCTGCTTCCTAGTTTAGAGCTATCCAGTGTGCACTTTCTTCTCTGGTTTTTAGATTCTCAGGTGCTCTGAATTTTTTTAAAATACTGATCTTTATTTTTCACACGCTGCCCCGCAAAATAATGTGTTAAAAATCATGAAGAGCTCTTTTTCTGTGGTACCATTGCTGTTTGACTCCATTTCTCTCCCTCTTTCCTGTTGTCCCTCCTTTTATGTGTTAGCTTACACACATTAAAAGAATAGTCTGCCAACTCTTTCATCCCTCAACCTCCCTGTTCCTTATGAAACACTCTCCTGTGGATCACCTCCCTCTCCCAGTCCCCTAGTACACAGATCTCAAAACTCTTCCCTCCACAGCTCACTAGGAAGGGAAGGGTTCTGCAAACACCTAGCAGGCTATGGATTTCACTCTGACAACAGTCTCACTGAAAGAAATAAAATCATACTGAGTGTGAAAGCCCACCCAAAAATACCATGCCTCCTTTGATTCCAGTAGCCTTCCTGGCTGCTTGCTTCAGTTCACTCTTCAGCAGCCTGTTTGGTACAGGCATTTGAACCAAAATGTTTATTTTTTCTGTGTTGGTTTTAGTGAACCAGGGATAATCCATGATCCTCCTTAATTACTGCAATCTCCTCTCAGGCTTCACTGACACTTTTTGTTCCTCATCTTCCACAATCAGATGAAATTTAAACTGCCATAACCAAATTTTCTTCCAGCCAATGTGACCATGTTAACAGTTGCTCCTATCATTTTCCTACCTTCCCTTGAAAGTCCATAATCAATTTACATATCTCGTTACATCTTACTGAATTTCTCCTTGATCCTTCTGGTCCCAAGCTGCAGGGTGAAACTCACTGGGACCATGGGAGAGGTACTGTAAAGCTCAGCTGTGTCCCACTACCCCTGTTGTTTACTGTACATGCCTTTTCCTTTTGCACTGCCCCTCTTGGCCTCAGCTTCTTCACTGAGTTCCTTTAAAAAATTACTAGCAACAATTTAATTAAAATTAGTATTTTACACTTTCTGGGTTTAAGAACAGATCCAAACTCAGGATGTCTGGCATTCCCATGTGTCTGCTGTTAGGCTGCAATGCTCAGAAGGACAGGAGATGTTCTACAAGCCTCTGCCCCAGTGAAATAACACTGGGCTTTATGTATTTCCAAGACAAATGCTGATGAGGGGACAATTTTTGCACATACCAGAAATGCAGAGTGTTTCTTCATATTACCTTCTCATTGCTAAAAGAACTTTTGCTATGCAAAAAAGTTGAGAGGCTTTCAAACACCAGAGAAAAGCAGCCATCAGAAGCAGGTTTACTCTTCATTTGCCTTTGTTTCCATTCAAATCTGTGAGCTCAGTTAAGGCTTTACAAATACAGCCATTCCACCACTGTGAGCTGCCTGCCCAAGGCAGCACCTGTGTGCTCCATCTGAACTGTGTGTGGGGATGGTGCATCTCTAAGTTCCTGGTGCATGGGCATCGTTGAGGGCAGTATGCTCTGGGTTTAAAATTAGAGATGATTATGGACAGTAAGAAGTTATAAATTTTTTAAAATGCAGATTAAAGCCCTGCCTGGGATAAAAATTGTATTTTAATTGTTGCAAAAGTTTAATGAGTTCTAATAACTTCTGTTTAAAACCAATTGTGTAACCTCCAAATCAGAGTGGCTTACAGCTCCCTCCAGTTGTTAAATGCTCTCAAGATGGGAATTATAGATAGCATACAAAACATTTGAAGTTCTGGCCAACAAGAAATATATCCTAAGTGGCTGGTTTCCACTTTGTTCAAACTATGAACCATTAAAATACAGACAGATTAAAGACAGGATTCAGGTCTGTGCTCAGGCAGTTTAGTAGAGTAACCCAAATAAATATCCAACAAATTGTTTTGGATGCCTGTGTAAACAAAACGTCTATAAACAACTGCAATAAACCCCAGCAAAAGAGTCTGCATTTTGCTTGGCAGAATGTTTTCTTTATGCACTTAGATTAACAAACCATGATCTCATCATTAGTCAACAAGATACTAGAGAGACCATCAAAGCAAACTACGGGAGAGTTGAGATTGATTCATGCTAAACAAATGTTTGTAGCTAACAGCTGTATTACCACTGATTCTAATTTACTCAGCAGGATTCTCCTTTCATTTCCAAAGTGAGATGAGTGTCCCAATGCATGGTGTAGACAGAATGTCTTCCTCCTGCACAGGCAATGAGCTGTGTGAGCTCTCCTGGATCACACAATCACTTGCTGGTTTTAGGCTTCAAGAAGAATTGCAACCTGGCCTTTTCTACTTTAGCAATAAGAATTCTAAAGGTGATTTTACCTGTTCTGAGAGCTAATGGTGCTACACACATGACCTCTGTAAGGATTTAGGGAGGCTACATTAACATTCATTCCTGCTTCTGTGGAATCTTTTGGATCATATCTTGGACAGCTTCTGCCTCCTGAATGAGAAGTTGTTTCTCTTTTCCTTCCTTTGTGTATTTGGTAGTATTTAGAAAGCTATCCTTGGGCAACTTTGCCTATGAAAGATGCATGTCAAAAGGAATCACCTTCTTAAACCCACTACAAATAGGATGGTGTATCAGTCCTATCAACGTTAACAAGAGTTTAGCTATGGACTTCCATGGGGTCAGGATCTAACCTAAGGAACAAATGACTCATTTATAGCTTAGGATTCTCTCCAGGAATTTGTGTTTGGGATTGCCTTTTCCCTTGTGCTGCACAGTTCAGTATGCTCTTTTCAGGGCTGCTCCTCACACAGGGAATTGCACAGTCAAATAAAACTGCTCTTCTTTTTGCCAGTATTTCAAATTCGCTTGTCCTTGCAGAAGACACATTCTGAACATGTCATGAGGTTCTAAAATGCTTCTCAGAAAGATTTTGCATATAATCTGGAATTCTTAAAAAACAAGGCAGACTGAGTGAGCAGCAGCATGGGCTTGAGGGTTTTGCCAAAACACTGACATTCTCTTATAACTCTAACCATTTACTCTTCTTCAGATATTGTCTCAATATCCCATTAAAGGTACACAGGGTATTGTTTCAAATGCCTAACTAACTGATGATGTGTATCTTCTCTGTCAAATTTTGCACTGTTCATGGAATCTTTTAATTATTTTTCTCCCTGTGCAGTTCTTCCCTTCACTGTCTTGTTTGTGGCAGCGTCAAGAAAATTACCTGCTGTTCAGTTAGACTGCAGATCCCCTACATTCAGGTGCTCCCTGATGACTTACTGTTTATCTGTGAGCAAAGAAGATTCAGAACAAAGGAGAGCCCAGACATTCCAAATGACAGAGCCACAAACATTGGAGGTTTGCTTTTGACTCATGAGACTTTTAGTGCTTTAACAGTAACAGGCAAACCCACCATTTCTGTCTGAAAACAGAAAATTAAGAAAACATGAAAGGCAAAAAACTTTTTAAAATTTCTGCATGAGGTATTTAAAATGTGACTGCTTAAGCCTCTTCTTGAAAGATCTTAAACTTCCATACAGAGAAGGCGGAAATAAACAACAATCAAATGTTTTAGATCATGATACATTCTCACTGCCCAGCATCACACCATTCACAGTCCAGAAACAGACCCTTCCAGGACTATCCTTCAAATAGCTTTGTTGCACAGGGGTGCCTCAAAATCTTTTTTTATTCTTTGTTGTTATTGGTCTGCATAACAAATTGTTTTCTTTGAGATGGACCAAATTACATCTGCCTCACCCTCCATGCAGCTTACAAGGTTATGGTACTTCACAAGCTATCCAGGGATACTCCTGATATCAATCTTGAAGCCTATTCAAAACAAGGATGGGGAGTCAGAGCTTTCTCTGCCAACATTCTTGCTGAATAATCACACAGCTCCATTATCTGTGGGGGAGTCTTCTCTTCCAGCGTTCCCTCTGCAGGCTGTGCTGCCTGTTGGGAGCTCAGGGATAGAGCTGAGAGACACCGCGGGAAGCGTGTCCTGAAAGCCCATGCAGATTGCAACACTATCACTTATCCTTTTCATGCTGTCTTTCTCCATAAAGGGAGGGTCAGTCACAAAAGGCCGCCTTTGTCACTAAATAACCACGGTGCTGGTGCCTTCCCTAAGACTTCTCTCAACTTGTAAGTGCACAGGGCACAATGGGAGCATAGTGAACAAAATTTCTGAGCAGCATGAGCCCCACCATCCTGATGTCTACACTGATCTCTAACAGGAAAGAGACAGTGAAGCTTTCTATTAAGTTTTCGCTTGGACACTTGACAACAACTTCCCTGTATTAAAAATACTTCAGACTATGCTTTTCCAAATTAACAGCATTGTCTCAAAGCCCTTTGTACTTTAATATTTGCCATATATACTATACTTGGACTTGCATACTTGTCAATCACTTGTTGGCATGGAATCCTTTCAAAATCTTCACTTATATGTACAAAAGTGTTTTGTCATTAAAGTACAATGGAAGGCAGAGAGCTGAGGGCTGGACACACTGCTCTGCCTTCCTTGATCTGACCTGCTCTTTGTGAATTTTTGAAGGGAAATAGCTGGTTGTTGTTCTTTGAGAGAGGGAGGTTCAAGGCAGTGAGGGTGTGAATGGCATTGGCTGGCACTGGCTATAAACACAGCACTCTGGTTTCCAGTGTACATTTTCAGCACAGTTTGAGAGGCTGGAATTTCCAGATGACGTGCTCGATGTATGTGGTGGGGGTGGAAGGCAGAAAGGATATTTTTTTTCAGGTTCACTTCTGGCTGTCAGTCAAACATAGCAATAAAATCAGCTCCAATTAAGGGGATATGCAAGGAATTTCATGATAATGTCAACACTCCATTCCATCAATACAGGGGTAAAGAAAAAAAGCTTTTTCTTTTTTTTTTTTAAAAGAAAAAACCTCAGTCACACTCAACTGTGGTATCACCAGATAAACAGTTAATCACAAAGGTACATGAAGTGGTTCACAATTCCTTCATTATCCTGTGGGGGTTTTCCTTTGTTTTTTTTTCTTTGGGGGCCCTGGTTTCTGTTTCATTTGCTTTCTGATTACTCCAGTGCTGACTTAACTTTCTCTAGCAGACTGCCTTCAATTCTCTAAGAGGTTCAGCTTCTCATTCATTAACCCCTTGCTGCAGGGAATCTCACTCACATAACCTTAGAAATAGAAAACAGATAGACCAGAGTACTACATGGAGAAAAAAGCCCAGCTCTGGACTCACTCCCATCTCACTTCATCTCTAAATTTCTGTGTGACATTAAAATATGTCCCAGTTAAAATAAAGCACTTACCTAGGTTCTTAGACTTCTCAATATTCAATAGGTACTTTTAATCCTGTGTTTTAACATGTAGGAGCCTAACTCTACCTGTGATTACTTCCTTAGCTGCAAAATGGACACAGTTACCCTGCAACTGTATAAAAGTTGATCTATTTTAGATTGGTTGATGCAGGGAGAGGAGAATTTGTAGGGAGCACAACTGCCCCTCCAACTGTACTGATATGGAAGCACATCAAATCTGTAGCTGTCAGATTGCTACTCCATTTAATCTACTCTTGTGTTCATTGGTGAGATGCAAAATTTGTGGCTGCTCCAGCTGACCCCACAATCTCCAAAGACATTTTGGAGGTGACTTTGACCTCTTCAACCCATATTAAGATTATCTGTGGTGCAGCTACGGGTCAGGTGTGGGATGGTGCTTTTATAACTTCTTGCTTTACTTGGTATTCTGCTCTGTTCTGTTAATCCTGCAAAGGAGGAGGATGATTTCATCAGAATTTGACATCTTAAGCGTTCTGAACATGTCAGTAGTTTGGATGGAAGTAATACTAGTTACATCCCTTTCAAATTTCTAACTCAGCCCTCCTAAAATGCCCTAGAAGAAAGCCTCAAGCCATTTTAGCATAGCTACACATGGGTGAATGGTACACAAACTTTGTGCTGTGCCTTATCGATACCCTTTCAATTTCTAGAGAAAAAAAATTGAAAGCTGTCCACTACTGATGAGAATATGTTTGGAATGAAGAACCTGCTGGATTATTTAAAGCTCTGCTCCACTGATAGCCAACACTGGCTGTTAAAATGAACTGTATGACTGCATTCCCTGTAAAATGTCTCCATTTCCTTTCAGGTTGGGAAGCTGATCCAAGAAGCAGCTGGAAGGAGTAATTTGAAGAGAGTCACACTGGAGCTGGGTGGGAAAAGCCCAAACATTATTTTTGCAGATGCTGATTGTAAGTCAGCACTTCCATATTTTTCTTAAAAACATGTTTGCATGTCTTTTTCCTTTTTTTTTTTTTTTTTCCTAACTAATTTTAGGGCACACCTTTCATACAAAGTGAAATGAAGCAATACAGCTGTATCTAATGGCACTTTTCAATCTTACAGAAGCAACCTAAGGTGTGATATCTTTTATAAAAATACAACTTTTGAACCCACAGATTCATAGTCAACAAGAAAGCAGAAAAAAGGTTATACCCAAGCACACAGACATGGCGTTTTTCACAGTCATAGTCCCACACACATTTGCCATCCTATGCTCTGCAGCAAGGTGATTTAGTCCATTAAATCTGGAAATTCTGTGATTTTTTTTTTGTTTCACAGCAATTATAAAAAGGGAGGGCTTTTATGTATACTTGACTTGCTAATCTAATCAGTGCAGTATTTCTTTGTTAAGTAGCTATAAAGGGAGATTATTCCATTTTTAAAATTTTCACAACTAAAGAATTGTGTATTGAAATATGCTCACTACCATTGTCAGCAGGGAGTTGAAAATTTTGGCAGATGTATGATGTTGTGCAGCTGAGATTTTTGACACCTGAGAAGGTACAGGACAGCTGTTTAGGAAAGGATATAAACACAAACTGGAAGTTTCTGCTTAAATGATCAGCAATGAAACAGTTAAAATGTTGATATCTAAATTGTCAGCAGGAGGTTTTGAAGTTAACACCCCTTTAAGATGAATGAGATGGTTCACACCTTGCTCTGAGCTCTTGTTTCAGGCTGTGGGCAGGCACATTGTACTCAATGCCTTTTCTGAGAACTTTGCAACCCCAATAAAGAGACACATAAGGATTTGGTCTTCCAATTTAAAAAGGGGAAGTGAATAGGATGATTTTGAATAGTATGAATTACAAGAGATGGTTACAATCCTATATCCATTTTCAAAACTTATCAATATCTGAAAAACTAGGGAAAGCTTGACAAATTCCAGCTGCTTTTCTACATAGAAATGCTTTACCAAGTTGAGGACTGAAATTTTGGCAACAGTCCTCCTGGCAAGCTAAAAAAGCGCATGTCAGCTGGAGTCAGACACAGATATTACAGCCTTCTACCTCAGTTACTCATCTCCACCTCCTCCCAGATACCACCACACCTCAAATGTCCCTCACCTACAAACTCAGACTTGATCACCTAAACATTTCTACTAGAGTGACACGTCCCAGGGGCAGGTCTGTATTATGACCTTCCACGGGGGAAGGACAACTGCTCTCTGGTCTTCCCACAATTACAACCTCCAGCACTTGGCCTAAGATTTAGACTTCAAAGCTCTGATTATTTAAAAACAGCAATTGGCTCACTGTTCCAAAGGAGCTGTTTGTTCTGCTTGAGGAACACTGTGTGCCAAAAGTTAGCAGAAAGCATGATAAAGCTGTTGAAGGTTTAGTGCACCAAGAAACCAGAGAAGAATGGTTAGAGCCCCTTATGGTGAAAAACTCTTAACAATAGAGGAAGAAACATTAGTTAATCACAGCTATCCACTAGTGCTTTCAATCTCCATGGAGCTGCCAGGGAAAATTTGAATGTGGTCCAGGGAACACCCCATGTAATTTTTCTAAAGACCACACTGAGAGCAGGAAAGGACATTTCTGTTAGAGTTGTCTAGAATGTGCTGAAAGTAAAGCACTGTTGCTTTGTTTAGTCCATAAAAGATTATACTTTAAGCAATGTTCCAAAGTGCTACAGCTGGTAACAGAGGTATTACAGTGCTGTAGGGCATCACTGTTTAGGGATGAATTCATTATTCTTGTCTAGTCAGTTATTACACTCAATGTAAGAATGTGGCCTTGAATGTCTAAATATGACTGGATCCTCTCTCCTGCTTGGACAGAATGTGTTAGTTGTACCTCCAAGGAAGTTAGATATCAAGAGTTTATAATATAGATCTGTAATAGACCTATAATTTTAAAGCCTCATCCAGTCATCTGCATGGGCCAACAGGAAGCTTCCATGTTGCAGGAAAAAAAATCTAGCTTTTGGGGAAGGACAGTCTTGCCACTATCAAAGTAAAATTCTCCCAAGTATTTGGTTTGCTGCAGTTCTCACACATGAAGTATTAAACCCAATGCCAGCTTGGGATAACAGACAAATTTTCCCCTCCTATAAGTGACCCTGTCAGATGTCTTTATGTGGGACACATCCTGCTTCCCTTAATACTTGGTGAATGACATGTTGCTGGATATAAGACATTGGTGAAGTCGTTCTTGCATATCCTTCACCTACTGACTGCTAAAGCACTGTCTTAAGGGACATCATCCTCATTTATGACTTGATACAACTACAGGATGTTTTGATTTAGTTTTATTTAACCAAATCCTGCTTCTGAAGTTTCATGAATGTGGAATACACACAACACTTGTGCAAAGGCAGATTTGCATACTTTGCTCCAGTGCAACAGGTGCTGTCTTGGTTTTTCAGTGGACTATGCTGTGGAACAAGCTCACCAAGGGGTCTTCTTCAATCAAGGTCAATGCTGCACTGCAGGCTCACGGATTTATGTGGAAGAATCAATCTATGAAGAGTTTGTTAGAAGAAGTGTAGAACGTGCGAAGAGGAGAGTTGTGGGGAGTCCTTTCGACCCAACTACAGAACAAGGGCCACAGGTAAAGGAGTAGGACTTTGGGTCTACAGCTCAGGAGGTGCCTGCAGGTGTTTGAACTCCCCTAAGGCAGAGGTCGGGCAGTGCACACTCACTCAAGGTCCAGGGTAGCTGACATGATACATGCTTTCAAGATTAAAATTCTAAAGGAGTAAATAAACTGCGCAGCTCTGATACTTTTCTTGTTAAATAAAAAAATCTCAATGTTTGCTTCCCAGTTTTAAGAGCAAGACTTGTATCTTCTCCAAAATACAGCTGTAAACTGGGAGAAGCTCTCAAAAGTCTCTGTGAGTACTTACTTTCAAGAAATGTCTACAATCATAACTATGCTTGGAGATCCAGGAATTCTAGGCAAAAGATGGGCATAATCAGAAATAAGTCTTTAGAAAATGTTCCTGCCACTAATAATCAGCAGAGCTTATAACATTTTCAGGAAGTTAACCAGGGACAAAAATTAGTGATCTGCTTTTTTTGTGCTTATAAACTAGATTGTTCAGCAAGTGCGTGGGTTAAGCCACAAACATAAGGTGACACATCCTTAAGAAGTCTGAGCCCAGCACCTGCTTGTAGATCTTTGACATCTGCAGCTCAAAGAGTAGTGAATGGAAGCAGGAACTGACTCACTGGAACATGACCTGCCTAAAAACACCCATTTGGATTATATTGTCAAGTACATGGTCTGCACATCAAACAGCTTCTTCTTTTTTTCAGATTGATAAAAAACAATACAACAAGATCTTGGAACTGATCCAAAGTGGCATTACTGAAGGAGCAAAACTTGAATGTGGGGGAAAAGGGCTAGGAAGAAAGGGATTCTTCATTGAACCTACGGTGTTTTCCAATGTAACAGATGACATGCGGATTGCCAAGGAGGAGGTATTCACACATGTGGGCAAGATCATTTTAGAATGCCCTAAATATTTTTTTTTCTTTTGTTTAATTCCTAAGACAAAAACTTCAGAGTGAAAATTACCACTATATTTTAAAAATTAAATATTTTCAGAACTCCTTATGCACACAGCAAGTAACATCAGCTGGGTTATGAAGATCATTGACTGTAAGGTCTCAGGCATCAAAGAGGAGATAGAGGTAGAATGGACAAGTTCCACTGAGAACTGCTTTGGGAATCATGCAGTTTTACAGACAGATATCACTACCACTAAATTTTGCTGTGGGAAATTTTAAAGAGTATAAGTAGGAGAGAGAAGATAATTAAAAAAGCAGAATAAAACGTGAATAACATGCCTCTGAGGGGGCTGGTTTATTAATTATTAATCTTTGTTGCAGATTTTTGGGCCCGTTCAAGAAATACTGAGATTTAAAACCATGGATGAAGTTATAGAGAGAGCCAACAATTCTGATTTTGGCCTGGTAGCTGCTGTATTTACAAACGACATAAACAAGGCCCTGACAGTCTCTTCAGCAATGCAGGCTGGGACAGTGTGGTAAGCACAAGTTATCCCACTCCCACTCTGAAGAGTTTGACTCACTACCATCATTTCGCTTCAGTTTTGCACCCTTTGTTAAGAATATTTATGGAGCCCATCCTGGTGGAGGATCACTGGCCAAGCCATGGAGCAGCAGTGGGAGGTGCTGGGACTGCCCACGGCTGGGCAATGCTGGTGGAGCTGGAAAGCACCCCGCTTCCAGAGCGCAGCAGCCGCTGCTGAGTGGCTTTGCTGAAAACAAACAGGATAAAGGATCCTTTCTGGGGAGCACAGGAATCCTGGGAGGAGTCTGCTAAAGGCACACAGGATTGTGTACCTTCCACAACATTAAGGAACTGAGGGGACACCTCCTCTCCAGTCTTTAGGAATAGGCAATGCCGACTAGAGTTTAGTAGCTTGCAATTTAGTATGTCAAACCTAAGGAGACTAAAGATCTGCAAGAAATTAGGGAGAAAAACGGCAAATTCAAATCTAACAGCTCTTTGTTAAAAACTGGCACTGAGGTGTGGCAGCAGATTAACAGTTCATTACTGAAGCTGTGTCCAAGGGTATGGTGCTCTCCTTCGGCCCTCACAGGTCAAATCCAATTCTCTTTAGGAGTAAGAAACAGAATGTTGTTTTTGTAGCATAAATCCTTCCTATTTTTTCAACATGAAACAAGTGTCTTATTACTAAGAGGTATAGAGTGTCCTTAGCTCCACAAGTTTCATTCTCTCTGAGTTATCCAAAGGTCTCTCTGGCAGTGCAGCTGGACTTAATGCTTCTTCCTGTTACAGGATAAATTGCTACAATGCCTTAAATGCCCAAAGTCCTTTTGGAGGATTCAAAATGTCTGGCAATGGGAGAGAGATGTAAGTATTACACTGCTGCTTTCTAAATGGTTTTCAACTCTACAACTTAATAAACAACAATGAATCCTTCCATGCAAATTAAGATCCAGAAATATTCCAGCCTGAGACTGGAATAATATAAGAGACTGAGACTGGTATAATATAAGGTGACCTTTAATCATTGCCAGTTCTAAATGCAATTGATTTGCATGGTAAGACCACGTGTTTTTTTTTTTTAACATTACAAACCAACTTACTAAAATTCTCTTCTTATCCTGAAAGGAACTGAAAATTTCTGAGTATTTTTCTAAACTCGTGAAATGTGTTTTCTGGCAGGTTTTGTTAGTCATATTAACCATGACTTTTCAGAAAGACTTTCTCTTTGGGGCTGCTGAGTGCTTGTTGACTGGTTTGGTGTACTTGTTTCAGAGTTGTTTTGCCAAAAACTCTCTTGCTAGTTTTTCCTTTCCTTTCTTCAGTTTTAACTATATTTATAAATACAAGTGCATTTGAATTTTATAAAAAAGTTACCAGCTTGCAGATTTTTAAATAATACTACATGAAATCAGGCCTAGAGAAGGAAACAAATGTGTTTATATCTCTTTGAAAAAAGATCACTTGCCACTATAAAGCTTTCTGTCTTTCCTATTCCATTTAGCACTAAGCGCCAAATATTTTGAAATGGAGCTCCACGCTCAAATACTGTCCCATGCACCTAATTTAAAGTCTGACTAGTTTCTCATTCTCATTACAATCACAAGGACGTTTAGCAATTGCATCAGCCCCAGATTGGTTACATACCAAGGATTCAATTAATTTCTGTGCAGGAGGCACATGTACCAGATATGTCTCACCTAAGCTTTCAAAATAGCTTATGGCTAATGGCAAACTCAGCAGTAAAACTAAAGTAAGGTCAAACTCTTTAAAACTTTAAATATGTTGAAGTATACAACTTGATCTATAAAATAAGCTCTATGTAGTCTGAAGTATTTTCCCTCGTTAAGGAGTGCTTTGAGTAACACATTTGTGCTATTCACATTCATGAGTTATGAGGTGATCTCACACTGGCATAAATGTGTCAGGTCATCTAACTCTTATCATTGTGAAAATATTCTAAAACTACTAAGCTCGATAGAGCACATGAGTAACTTGACACCCAGGGGTGACCCCACTGACTCCAGGGAGGTTAAACTGTGCAAGCAAAATATTCACATATCGATGCTGTAGAGCTCTTGAAAGGGGGGGAAACCCAGGCAGCACCCCAGCTCTCATGGAAAAACCTGGGGTAACTGCACACTTGATTCTCACTACAGCTTTGAAAGTATTCATCATAAACAATATAAGTTTGGAATGGCAATAATCTCCATCTCACAAAGATGCCTGAAAACCTCCCTATGAGTAATTATTCTACTCCTTTCAGAACCTCTTTGATCAGACAGCACCTTCTAATTTACCTCCTCCACCTTGCATTAATACCTGCATACTTTCTATTAAAATGCCAGTTTCCTAGATTCTTGTTTTTAGGGGATACATTTTACAGCATAAATAATGTTGAGTTGGGCTGTCAAAGAAAAAAAAGCATCTATACATAAGTGTGACATTGTGTTGCAGCCAGATCATAACTGAGCCATTGTGCTGCCTGTGCCAGCACTGCATTATCTGGCACTTGTTTTGGTCCTGCATTTAAATTCACAGGTTTTCATCACACATGGGCAGAAAATCAACACAAAGTTGAGATTGTTGTTTTACACTCACACAAAATGTAGCAGGGTATGTGCATCCTGGTAGAGAACCAAAACTCACGTACACAATACAGGTGATTTATGTTTGCATTAAGACTACTTAAAATATTCTTGTATTCTTGAAGGGGTCTAAATGACGTGGGTTTGGCTTTCTTTCATTCATGTTTCTTTGAAGCTTCTTATCACTACCTGGGAGATGTAAAATTTAACTCCTGTAACTAAAAATAGGGTGATTCACCCTAGATAGCCACATGTGGCCATTTTATATTAGAGTTCCCCAAAATCCTCTCCTCTGTCCAAATGCCTTCAAGAGAAGGAAGTGCTATTCTACTTCAGAACTCTCCTTTAATGTCACGGGAATTATTATTGTCTGGATAGTTCTGAGATACAGCAGGGCACACCTGCACTCCAAAAAACAAGCACAAGCAGGAGAATGGCTTGGAGTTGCAATTCTTTTCCTTATCTTTTTTTC
Organism: Lanius collurio; assembly: GCA_020086605.1. Classification (NCBI taxonomy): domain Eukaryota; kingdom Metazoa; phylum Chordata; class Aves; order Passeriformes; family Laniidae; genus Lanius; species Lanius collurio. The sequence continues at coordinate 4,864,409 of JACBWW010000021.1, forward strand.
TCTTGGACTGACAGAGGGAAGAGAGTATGTAATATTTCCTTTTGAAAAGCTTTTTGTTCCACTTCCCTCACACCTACATAACCAAGGGAGAGCACCATGCAGATTTGACCCATGGGCTCCTTCCTTTTCACGGACACAACCTTTGTTCTCACTCTGATACCAAACTGCAATCCAGGATGACCCAGAGTGGCCATAGGATAGGATGGCTTTGCTCCCTGTATTAGGCAGTGGGGACAATCAAGCCCTTTGACTGAACACACACTGACTCTTCTGCTCTGAATGTCTGGCATAACCCATCTTCTTATTCAGCAAATGCAGCTTTTTAACTTTTGAAAAATACTTGCCTTAGAAGTCATCACAATTGTCCATTTCCAAACTATTGACCAGAACGTGTAAAGCCCTGAAGCCATAAGCTGAAGAAAAAGACAATAAAGATCTCTAACTTTCTTCGGCAGACCAAGATGAGAAACCAAAGTAAAATTTGGAACATACATAAAGTCACCAGCTGCTGGGTTATCTATTGACTGGCAAAAATGTGTCCAGCGGGTGTCTGGAGCTACACAGCAGCCCTGCTGAATCCAGAAAGTTCTACACAGACAGCAGCATTAGTTACTGGGCTCCAGGCAGCTCCTGGTGACAGCTTCCACTGAGCCCTAAGGGAACGCTTCTGATAAACAGCTGAAGTTTTTGGTCATTCATTGGAGACAAATCTATCACTTTCTACTGAGAAGAAAGTGGAGTGGGTGTGGAGTGGTCTAGATCAATGGGAATCTTTCACATGTAAAAGTCTTCACTAATATTTCCTTGCCGGTACTTAGACTCTGGTAAATCTTAAAAATGCCTACAGAATCATCAGTCTGATGTATCCCTTTAATACTAACCACTCTATCTCATACAAGGCTTACCAAGCCAACAGGCACATCAGCTTTCAAAACTGCAGATGAAGTGACATGGGCTGGTAAATACTGGTATTTCTGCTCAAATGAATTAACTTTCCAAGGAAGGTTGCAGCAGTTTCACCCAATGTTTTCTTTTGCGAAAAATTCACAGTGTAGAAGTAAATACAAAATCAGTTATGCAACACCAGAGGACTCCAGAGGGGTTTAATTGCCTTCAACAGCGGCCTCTCACTCCATTGTGAAACACGTATTAGAAGGAGGTTCTGAGGAATTCTCTGAAATTCTGATTCACTTGGCATTAAGTCCTGCGCAGGAGAATCCAGAGGGGAGGCAGTGTCAAATAGTAAACATGCAAACATATTATCCATGCCAGCATGTTCTTAATTTTAATATAAGTAATAGAGCAATATTCTGTGTGTTTTAGAGGTGGGGATAAAAATTCAACCAAGAAACAAATGTCTGGAAGAGTTTCTGCTAAAGGATCCTCATTGAGTTAATATGGAAAAGATACTGTCTTTCTGGACTTGGACTCTACCTGTTTTGAGGTGGGGACAGTGTTTGCTTCACATACACAGCATCTAGAAGACATATTATAACTTAACTAATGACATAAAGAGACTTCTCCATTACTGAAAATAAACATGGGAAAATGGAAATACCTGTGCTTCAGAGAAGACAAGCATTAAGTCCCAAGAAGCCATGCAACATTCACTCTAAACCTTAGCAGAGTGGCCAAAGAGATGGGCCAGGCTACAGCTGACTAAATCAAAATGTTAACAGCATTCAAAAACATCCACTTCCTAAGCATCATCTACCCAAAGCAGAAGGTGTACCCCTCAGAGCCATGTGTCAGATGACTGGAACCTAGTAAATGCCTGGTTTCTAGCAGTATGGAGGATCTTATATAAGGTCCCATGCCAGGACAAAATGAGGAATTCTACAGGGAATTGTTGAAGGGAATCTGAGCAAACTGAACCCTCTTCCACACTATTTGCAAATGGTCATTTCTGCTGCTGGATATTTTGTTAGGGAGAAAAGATCAGCAGGTTAGGAGTCAAGTTCATCTTTACCCACAGTTGTGAGAGTTCATTTCTCATTGTACTCAGTGTGGACCTTCCCTTTCTTGATTGTAAATATAAGCAGTAATTTCACTGGGGTAGGTGTGGTAGGTATTTGGGCATTTTCAAAGTCAAGAAAGGACAGAGGACATCAATTCACTCCCAAAAGCTCCATCAGCACACAGTGAGTATTTCTGTGTTTAATGTTCTGTATCACCTTATCAAGTTCTGGAACCATCCATTGTTTTTTTGACTAAACTGAACTGCAATTTTGGGTTATATCTTAACTTTATCAAGAAATCACTTTGCAGATTTTTGCTTGATAAACAATACCTGGTAAAAGCTGATGCTGCAATTTGTTTTTTAGGGGTGAATGTGGATTGAGAGAATATTCTGAAGTTAAAACTGTGACAATAAAGATCCCTCAGAAGAACTCCTAAAATGACAAAGGACCGTGTTGTGCAGAAGAGCACATGATGCCACCTTCTCTATTCCTTATGGAGACCAGCACTCAGGAATAAAAAGTGTTACGCAATATATATTTAAGAAATTAAATTGCAACAAATATACTGGGCACATAACTGCGTACGTAATGCAAACCAACTCTGCATGTTTCATAAAACTCTCCTGAGAATCATTACATCTTTTTAAAACAAATCATAACAAGATAAAATTGCTACTGGGCATCATTTAATAATGGTTCCAGCTATAAAACTGTTAAATGCAAGTGCATGCACACACACATTTATCTCTTCTTTAAATAAACAAAATAAGTCTTACTGCTTTCAGGTTGCCTTCTCAAACAGACCTGCCTTGTACTGACATTGTTGTTTCCATCAGGGCTCTACAAGCCAGATTTTACCCAAAACACTAGCAATGAACAACACAAGTAGCATTGATGTTCTTAAAAAATAAAAGACTCTGAACAGTAATGGCCCCAAACCTGGTATAGTGGCAACTTTCTAATTAGCATGGCCACATAAAGAGGTCAGACTGGGGAGGGAATCAATCTGCTTCATGGACAATGAAAGCCAAATACTAATCAGTGAGATTTTGCTTTCATGGCCCACAACAATTTGGGTTTCAAAGTTTATTTTCATAATTACTTTATGTCTTGCTGTAAGCGAAAAGTGCTCCTTCACTTACAGGAACTTGAATGGATTTACCTGCCTGCCAAAAGAGCAAGGCCAGACAGGGTGGGTGGGTGTTAACGAGAACAGGAACAGATTCCAAGGCTTCACAGAATATTTCAGCTTTCACTGCTTGTCTAGTTTTGTTGTTGTTGTTGTTGTTGCTGTTACTGTTGTTACTTTCACCTTTTTTCTTTTTCTTAAATGAATATATGCACACACAGGCTCCATTTATTTGTCTGCTATTAAACTGCCTGTGATTACACTGGTAATTATACAGAACTTGTTACAGCTTTTATTAAATAATGTCTTGCCATCCTCACCATGCCTGTGCACCTCAGGTGATGTTACTGGCTGGTACTGAGTTTTCAATTATGTTTGGGGTTTTTTGGCCCAGGACAAAAATATGAGCAAGTTCTTTCGGAAGTGAGGTGTTTAAAGCCTGTCACGTTATTACCTGCTGCCTACAGAATCTCTTACAATCTATCACTGACAAACTAAACACTATCTTCTTTCCAGCTGCAGAGCTCATCATTCCCCAATTTTTTTTTTTTTAAGAGGTTTCGTTTTATGCTTTAACTTAGAATTAAGAAAATCTATTTTAGAAGTACAGTAAATCATCCACACAGTGTAGCTACAAGATCTGGGGTGACAGAATTACAGCCTCAGGTATAAGTTTTCCTAGCTGCAGAGTCTATGCCATGAACTGTTGAAAACTCCAGACCTGATCAGCAACTAACTTCTGCATGTTCTTACCTTCCTTTACTCTCTGAGGAACTCCTCTTAGATTTGAAGTTGTATGCATCCTTCACCATACTGCTGGATCAGGACAAGAGTCTCCAGCACTTTGTAGTGTGGTGGCCCTCAATATTTTGTAACTCATGTCAAACTGTGTATGTGTTTTTAAAGCAATACATATACATGTCGTTGTTCAGATCTGATAGTACATTCACAGACATGGAGATAAAACAAAGTATTCCTGAGTTGTTAAATTCAAATGCCATAGAATTCGACTGTAGTATATGTCAGAGTGAAGAAAAACAAAATACAGCAAGTAAGAGATTAGTTATCTTTTAAACTGCAACATAAAGTGTGAAAAAGGAGATTTTACTTCTTTTCTCCTATTTACTTAGAAAAGAAACTTCCTGTGCTTACAGCATTTACACCTTGTACTCTTTTGTATTCTTTTCATGTATTTTGTATGTCTGCGCTTTATTCCCAATACATTCAGGTAAATAATATAGAGTTGCCATTTTTTCCAACCCTGTCACTGCAGCTCCATTTGATGTACATGGATTTGTGAAATCCTTTTTTAGATGTACCATCTGCATGGATCCAACAAAACATTTTTCCAGTCCCTGCAGCTTTTTGTTACAGTTTTTAATCATGTATATAGTTATATGTTATTAAAAAAGTAAAAGGATATTTTCTATGAAGTTTTTTCCATTAAAAAGGTTTAGAGAAAGACTTTAGACTGTGAGACTCCTTTATTGTTGACAGAGCTATAAAAATATTAAAAAAAATATTTTCTTAGCAAAAGATCTGTTCTCACAGTAGCTTTATTTTCATTTGCAAAAGAGAATGAAATAAAAGGCCAATTACATTTTCTGGAATATTATTGCAGCTGTATGAAAACACTTGTGAATTGCAGATCTAGGTCATAGTCAAAGTTCATCCTCACCCTTCTAGTCATAAAGTTTAGCTATTGAAGCAGGTCTGAAGTCATCAAAACCAGTGGGGCACCCCTGCAAACTGCTGCATCACAGCTTGATTTTTGGATAATGTTTTAAAAAATCATTATGCCTTTTCTTTCTCCAGTAGATGTTTCACAGAGATTATTAAATTAACACTCAGATCTTTTATGGAGTGATAGTCTACTTATCTTTCATTTCAAAATGCTAAAATGGGACAAGGACAGACTGCATTCATATGGCCAGGTACCATACCACTCTGCCTCAAGCAATGCCTTCATTCCAGGTTACTTCATTGCCAGGAACCGCATTCCTTTTTGAAATGGTGCCTGTTTAGGTAACGTAACTCCTCAGTTAACACAGCCAAGCTCCTTCATTGTATGGCAAGCAATGGTCATACCTCAGCACCACAGAATAATACTGTTGGTTTAATCAACACTCGATGGGAAATCACAATAAAGTAACTTGACTAGAATAGATGGGATAAAAGATAATAAAACTCAATAATAGGAGGGAAATTGCATTCATAGGAAGGAGTACTGTTCCTGAAAGTCTGGACTATCAGGTATATATTAAGCAGAGTATCATTTCTGTTTAACTACTGGCATAGACAGCTCTGTCATGGGACTTTGGGTGGACAATCGGCACTTTCCATATTCCCCATATCTCTGACCCACTTGCAACCTTGTCTCACCACTCCAAGCAGTCACACAGGCACAAACACCTTTCCTGAAAGCAAAACAAAGGAAAGAAGGTTGTTCTGGAACACACTGAAAACAAGGAGTGTTGCCTTCTAGTGAAATGATCAAAGTTTAGTCCATAGTAAATAAATGCTCTGTGGAGCTCCAGCCAGTGAAAGTGACTGTATCAATAAAAGCATAGGTGTAGTAAGGGGAGAGTTTGGAACTAATTGGGCATTTCTTCTACAAAAGGATGTGAAGAAAGGCAAAAAAGTTTCAATTCTGTGGCCTTCAGACAAAGCAGTGGATGTTGATACTACTTACAAAGAATTCACAAGTTTACTGGTGCCCTGTTACAGAGAATGCTCTTCCTCCCCAAGAGGCCAGGATGAAAAATCTTGCCTTGCATATGCAGTGGCACTGTGTGTCACAGTACCCTCTTATTTCTCAGTTCTGTCCTGGAAAAAGAAAACCCTAATAACACTGAAATCAGGGCACCAGTTGAGCTAGAGAGGAAGTCAAGGACACACTGTACTTTTTACTTATGATCCTGCATGGTTACACCTACAGCTCTGGAGAGCTACATTTACCACCTTACATTTGCATCCATACATCTCCATTTACTGCATGCTAAGTCCATCAATACAGGAAGTTATTTTTCTCATAACAACTTCATACCACAATGACTGATATTCACAGTGCTATATCTATCAGGAAGCAGGAAAAGCCTCTGTGGCTATTAGATGCCATCAGCATTCCCCACCCGTTCAAACAGATTTCTCTCAGCACATTAGACTACAGCTGCATAAAACCCATCTTCCTCCCTTGTCCTCGTTAAACACACAGTCTATAATTCTTTCTGTATCTTCACTGTATCTTCTGTGTCCACTGACAGTACTCTGACAGTGCACAGGTATCAGGGAACCGAGTGTGGCTCTGCCAGAAAGCTCAGGAACTCCTGAAGCAAGTGGGGAACTCTAGCATGAAGTTGGGCCTTTTAAAAGGATATACTAGTCTAAAGTGAGATTAGTGATACAATCTCACATTACTAAAGAGTGGCTGAATATACTACTACTAAGGCTTGGGGTCCCACTTCCCTCTTCCACCCAGCACAGTGTGTAGTGCTGGGATGCTGGTTTCAATAAGCACTTTCCTAATTTTTCTCAGAGGAGCAGAACTGACACACTGGAATTCAAGGTTAACACAAGTAACAGATGATTACAGCTGGCTACAGCACAAATTCAGGCATTTCAGTGGTGCAGAGCAGGTTAAGTTTTCTGTGTAGCCACAGCTGCTACCCTGGGTAATGCTCAGCACCAAGTGCCTGGTTATGTATGCCTTAGGCCTAGAGGCTGCACATACACACAGGACTGAGAATCCACCCCAAAGACAGTGAGCAGAGGCACAAGGCTGACTTGCCTCTCAGTACAGCTGGGGTAAGTTGCCACAGCTGTTGCACAGTGTCCCTACTTAAGCCCCTTAGCTTACTGTTAGAGAGGGAGAAAAAGCACATCTGCATGCCCCTGCTTCCTAAGAATGGTCGACTCTGAAACAGCTCTTCCAGCTGAGTTTACATCCTGAACCCTCACTAAAAGCCAGCCTCATCCTATTCCAGAGCTCAGTTGGGCCAGAAAGACCACAACTATTTTTTTCTGATATCATAAATTTAGATCCACTCAAGCCAGTACTGAAGAGAGACTGCACCTGCAATCCACTGCTTCTTTACGGTGAGCATTTGCATTTACTTTTCATGGGTTCGTAGGATGAGTTGCATCAAATAACAGAGGCTGTCTTGTACTGTGCACAGCACATGTATTTTTGGCTGTGCCTGCAGTGCACTCCAGGGAACAAATTTTTTACCTGATTTCATGTGAAATTTATAAACACATTATGGAAGGCCTTTGCCATCAGCTCTAATACTCTGAAGTCACCAATGCCCAGGAAGGCTGGGACATCTGCTGGGACAATTTGCCTTAAGATAACTGAGTCTCCATTACTGATATGTTCCTCAGTGTAACCATTCCGTGCATTGTCATTTAATCCTAGTATCTAATCCTGAAATTCCAGGATGCTTTCAAGGTGTTTTGAACTGCCTGGAGTCTCTTGATGAGACACACTACATAAACTTGGATTGTGCAACCACAATAGCAATAGACTGTAAGAAAAGCTCCAGCTGCAGAGGCTGCCAAGGAGGCTGTGCACACAGCAGGCTGGAGTAACCCAAAAGGGTGCTTGTGAAATGTTTGTGCTGCTGGCAGGCAGCACATTGCCAGGACAGATCACACATCATGCATTTGCACATCAAATGAAGCTGCACTGGTCCGAGAGCATGGGAAAGGCCTGTCTTGAACGGCATGTGTCCTACTTCCTAAACATGTATATTTTACACTTTACACTTGGTTATTGGCCAGATTGAAAGTACCGCAAGTTCCCCAAAGCTTGCCGTTTTGCCTTTGAAGTGGAACTGTTTGGATAATGTTTCCTTTGGCAATTTATCTGTGTAACAAAGCAGGAACTTAACTGCATTGGCCTCTCAACAATCCACCACTAGCTTTGTCAAAATCTTCATACACTTGTGGATATGCACTCTCACAGAATTTGATCATTTTTCGTGACCTTGCTTAGCCCCTCTTCTTCTCCCTTATGGTTCCTCATGGTGAGGCTGGTGCTCATATTAACTCACTTAATTTTGGGGGTTTTCCCTGCTCTGTGTATGGTTGAGTTCCCAATTCCTATAGCAGCATAATCAGCAAGATGTCTGTGTGTACCTCGCTCCTGCTGCCAAACAAAAAGAAAATGTGTTTCTACTGCTTGCCATGCAAAAGGGCTTCAGCTCATGGTCTGCTGCTTTCCTCTCTCTCTCTCTGTACTCTCACCACACCACAGAAATGGGACACAGTGCAGGATCTCCTGAGAAATTTCTGCTTTCTATTGGTCCAAAACCTCTCCCACAGTCTTTGGCACTTGACATCTAAATCTCAAAGCACACTCAGTACCTGGCAAGAGAGGCTCCCTTTTAGTTTTTGAACATCGTAAACACTCGGGTTTCTGGGAAGGATGCTCAATGGAAAGGCACTCTTTGCTCCCACCAAGAAATTGAAGGTTAGGGATTTTGGCTAAAGCTGTCCCCACAAAGGGATGCCTAGTGGCATCTAACATCACTAGGTGAGAAGTCACAGCTTGCTCATTCACCAGAGAAGATTGTGGCTCTCTCTCAGAGCTAGCTGGTGAGATGCCCTATCCAAGGCTGTACAGCTATGGAGACTAAGCAGACAGGACTACTCAAATCAAGTGTTCCAAGAAGTCCTGAAAAGTTACCAAATACTCTTCAGCCTTATCCCTCCAGCATCATGTGCATATATATTCTATTTTAAATACAATCTGGCTGTGAAATCAAGGAGAAAAACATATTGTTGCCAAAGAAATGGGCATTGACAGAGCCACCAGTCTGCTGTTCCTGAGTAGCCTGGAGCTCCTGAGCAGTACCAGGAAAGCTCCCACACTACGATGCTGCACTGCCCCAGGGTTGCTTTACCACAGGGGTGCCAAGGAGGCTTCTGAGAGTACCATGCCCCTTCTGTCCTGGCATGAAACTAAACCGGATCAAGACCCTTTCTTGAGAATCTCTCCCATGTTTCTCCACAGTGTACTTTGCTCACCTTAAGGCACAGGAAGCCATTGCTACACTGCTCCTGGGGACTGCTAAATTGGCCAGGTCTCTGAACACACCAATACATACAGAACCACCTGCTCTCATAACTGAGACTGCAGCAAAACACAGACCAATTCCTACTCTGTCTTTGTGGCAGCCCAGCCTCTCCAGCAGTCTTCCCCTTGCAGCATCTGCCTCCCAAGGACAAGTACATTTATGGGGAAAAATGCCCAGGAAATACCACTGGTAAAACAGACTCTTACAGGAGTTTCCTTAGGGAACATCTGACACTCCACAAACCCCATTTGATTTCCTTTTGTGAACCTTTCTGATGACACTACTTCAGATCACTCTAGTGGGAAAATGATGGTAAGCTTCAGCTGCCCAATGCCTTTCAAAAAAACACAGCAAGATGCACCTATCTCCTGTATCTGTAGCAAATTCATAGTCAAATCTCGGAGACAAATGTTTAGTTAATTTCATATTCCATTATAGAGACATAAAAACTATGATGACAAAAATCACTGCAGAAACTGTTTCTCGGTGTTCAAAATCACCTTGTAGCTCTTTCCTATGAAAATACCAAGCCTATTTTCTTCCCTATAGTGAATGACATGTGTATTATGGAAGGGCTGGTGCAATGCTAAAAGACAGGGTTGCTGGTTGGTTTCTGTTGTAAAATCCCATAGAGCATCCTGAGCTCTTTCTCAGGGTTTTGGCAAAGAGGCTCTTTTAAGTAACTGTGTTCTTAGGTAGAACAGCAACAAATGACTCCATTATTTGTTTTTACAATGTCCTCTCTGGGAAGACTAATTACCAGCTAACCTTCTAGCATGCAGTTTCAAACATGAAAAGAGTGGGGCCCCATTCCTTTTCAGGAAAAATTCATATTACAGCCTGCAGAATTTGACTGGGTGGGGGCATTTTGCTGAAAGTTTCTAAAAGCTCTAGGATTATGTTCTGGCCAAGAGATTTCATGTTGCTTTTAGAATTTTGAAAAATTGAATGGAAAAAATCGCACACTTTCCTCAGTTTTACCATTTCTCTGGGGTAGTAAAATGGTCACCCAACCAATGCCACCGGAAATACAGTTCTCAGTTGTTTTGCTGACAAAGCACAGAAGAACAAAGGTAAATTTCATGCATTGGTTGTGGAAGTTGTGTTCAGCAGCAAGAACCATGTTGCACAAAGCATTTTGTTGAGCCACCAGCAGATTCTGCCTGAGAAAGGAAATCAAACTGATGGGCTCCTTCCAATTTGTCTTAGTTTCACACAAAGTTCCAGGACAAGCAACTTTTCTTACTTATTATTCTTCCTATTGGACTTCTTTCGCCCTTCTTAGTTCTTCTTCCTCTTGGAGTAAACGGTGCCTCTCCAAAGGTTTGGGCTGAGGCAAAGCCCTGAATGTGCACATAGTCTCTGCTGGTATTTTCCAGCTTTGCAATTAAACACTAGGAAGGCCAGGCAGCAGCTGCTCATCAGACTGTGTTCCTGTGTGATTCAGACTGCAGAATCAAGGCAGCAAACGTCACTGAGTTTTCTAGACTTGGGCACAGCAGCCAGTGTTTGGTAAGTCACCAGTCACATCTGCCCCAGCCTATTTTAACTACCCTCACCAGTCCAACACGCCTTCTCCCCAGCTATAGTTATCAACCTTTACAACAAATAATTTTGTAATCTATTTTACTGGGCAACTAAGCAGCAGCAAACATACTGTATATTCAGAACTCATTGTTCAAACATGTTTTATAATCTTAAAAAATAGAAGTAAACTTGGTAGGTTTTTAAGTCTTTCCCTGCTTTGAATGTTATCAAACCTCTGTTATTAAATGCTTGAATACTTTAGCTTGAGTTGCAAACTATCTTCCATTGCAACCACAGGCAAAGTAGTATTTGAGCAACTGTAGATGCTGCTGAGCAGAGAGAAAAATTGATAAACAAGAACGAAATTTACAGGCAGGAATGGGGAGTGGGAGGCTTAAATAGGTTTTCACTTCCTCTTTTCCCCACAGTCCTTAGCACACCTCGTACAGCCTCATGCCCACTCCCAGTCATGCACTCCTGCACAGCTCCTTCGCTACAACTGTCCTTTAAGTGGTATTATTTTAGAAATTTAAATAAAAAGGTACTTCTGCATGTAAGACATCTAGTTACATAAACCTCATACAATATTCAGAATTTCCAGAATCCATATCAAGTCCAAACCCATGCATTTGCTTCAGCTGCTTATTTATGTCAGGGGTTTTCAAGAATTTCAGACCTGGAAAGAAACTTGTCCTCTCTTCATGAAACTGTAGATATCATCACTTCCTATGGAATACATTTACAGCACGAATAGGCTTTGGATGATCTACAAACCAAAGTTACAAGAACTGTGGGAGTTCCAGTTACAAGGTAAGCATCCATTCTGAAACTGTTCTAATAAAATTAAGTTATTTCAGCTGCAATGGCCTGCAGGGACAATAATATTTGCTTTCTTTTGCAACATCTTTGTCAGTCCTCCTTCATGGCACAAAAAGAGGAAAAGTTCTTAATTAATCACCTGATTATTTATGTGCAGTTGATCAAAACCATGGCCTCACCGTCCACTACAAACATTCTAGATTTGGTATAGGCTTTGAAGATTTTAAAAGTAAAATGAAAATCTATGAAGAAAATTATTATTATTGTTATTATTGTTGTTGTTATTATTGTTATTAGTATTGTTCTTATTATTTTACAGACAAGGAGGTGATTGGGAAAAAAAATGGAGCAACTAGTCCCAAGATTACAGAGGACAATCTGCTGCAAAGGCTAGGGCTAAGCACAGAGCTCCTGGCTCTGAGAACAGTGACCTGCTTGGCACTGGCTTATTACTTATATTATTGCAAAGGAAAAATTAATTCATGCTAACACATACACAGAGATGATGAGACTCTTGCAGAGGAACTCCATTTGTCTAAAGATCTTTGGAAGTAGAATTTATATTTCTGAGAAACTGAGCTGAGGAAAGCCCCTGAAATTCTTTGGAACTAATGATTTTTTAAGGCCTTATGTAGTGGGGTCTGATTTTCCTTGTTACACATAGCCACACCAGCCGCTCACTTCTACATACTTCGACTCAGTGCAGAATCTCTCAGCTAATAAACAGTACCATCCGTTTTCACCATCAATTGACCATAGACAAATGAGCTTTTCAGCACTTGTACCAGTCTCCTGCAGTTTTGGTGTGTTGTTTCCTGCTTCTCCATAGCCAAGTGGCAAGCTCCATTTTGGATACACCTGTGATCTATTTATTTATTTATTTATTTTTCCACACACGTGTTCAAGCTGCAGGTTTTTTGTTCGGATGCACACAATTCAATCCCTTGCATTCCCCTTCTCTCCCCATTCCTACAGTTGCTCCCCACAACAGAAGGTGAGTTTGCAGAGGGCCTAAGCACTGTTCATCCCTGCTGAGTTCACTGGGAACTGACCATGTTCAGCACCTATAAACACAGAGGATATAAAGGTATTTGGGTATCTGTGAGGCATTAACTCAAGGAAGCAATTAGGGATCAGGTAGGGCTGGCTGTGCTCAACACCAATTAATTGCTGCCTGACTAAAAATCTTTAAAAAGTTGAGTCTAGATATGGACTTCTACCTGAGATTCTTAACTGAGGTCCATCCAGCACAAGCAGTGGCTTTCAGGTGAGAGCTCTACACTGAGGTGACCCTGTTGACTGGATCCTTTAAGACAGCAGTGGGAGATCAGACACACAAAGCAGGAGTCAGCACCTCCAGCACAGACATATCAGTTTAGAGTAAGATTCATCTTGTCCAGGTTCCTAATTTGGGAATTTTATTTTAATCTTACCCTGATTAATTCAAATTATACTCAATGCTGCATGTTTTGAACTCACAGCTATTGATAACTGATAGCAGAGCTACATAACTATGTATGCAACGTGCTGGGTCACCCTCAGGGAGCCCTGATCAGAGCCTCTTACTCACTGCTGTTAAATCCTGAGGACTGAAAACACCAAGGTGCCAACAAATAACCACACTGTAACACAGGTACATTAATGACTTGAGAATGTAAAAAATAAAAATTAAAAAGAAAGTGTATGCTTTTAAGTTAAAAAACCCAATAATTTTAAAGAAGCATATATAGAGGAAAAACACAAACAGAAACTAGTAGAAGTTCATTCTGATTTCTGGACAATCACCATCCTAAATGCTAACGATTTTGTAAAATGATCATATAATTCATGTTGATACACTTTTTTCTTAAACTCTTGATAATTATTTTAGTTCCTTATGCATCTAAGAATTTACATAGTGTTATTTATGCAGGCCTGTGTGTTTCCTTATTACTAGTCTCGGTAGTCTTTTTTGCTAATACTGAACAAACAGCATCTAGTCACAGTAGCTCCTTGCTCTAAGCTCCTGGTATTTTCTTTTTACAGTGCAATGCCCTCCTAGAAGGTACCAAGTACTACAGACAACTCAGCTGCCTTCACAACTACAATAATATGTTCAAGCCAGTGCAAACAAGTGATGCAATGCAAGCTGTGCTCTTCCCAAGGGTGGAGAGCATTCCCCAACCAGCCTCTCAACTTGTTTCTTCCCAAGGAGAATAACCTACAAGGTCACTTTTGAGCCCTTACTTCCCATGGGGTGACCACAGTCCACCCAGCAGAGCTAAGGGAAAAGAAAGTGAACCTTTAAGGTATCCTTGCTAATATACAGTGTATATGAACTTGCAAACAGCAATACATAACACTAATTAATTACAGCTTCACTTGCAAGGATTGAAAGATTCTCCTAAATAACCTGAAAGGGCACATGACTATTAACAAATTCTTGTGACTTCATTCGGAAGCTCAGATTAGATGGAAACATCTAAGCCTGGTATAAATTTCAAATGCACAAGCTTCAATTGTATTCTTAATGTTTCTCTAAGAGTCACTGGCAATTTCCATACAAATCTATCATTCAGAAAATGTTTAAACTAAAATAAAAACAACACAATCTAAACAGAGTTCAACTTCATAGTGTTTGCTGTTTAAAGCACTGTGGAAATAGAGAACACTAAAATATATTAATGAGTGCAATAAAGGGATTGATGGGATTAGAACTATAACAATTCTTTAGTTATGAATCAGGTTTCTTTATACACCTATCATTGTTTGATCATTTAAAAATCTACAATTGTTATTTTGATGAATATAAATAGCATTTTTATTAAGATTTTATTCTTTAAGCAGCCAAAATATGCATCTCTGAATTGGCCGCTGCTGGCATTTGGACTTCTGGCAGTTTATCAAATATATAACTCGATATGAGCAGGAGAGCATATTAAAGAACACAAAGTCAGATGCATTAAGAAATACTTGGACTGTTTCAAAATGTTGAACATCTCTAAACTCTCATCAGGGGTAAATACCCAAGTATACCTGCTGTACTGTTCACTCCCCTGTTTCATTTCTGTTCAGAATGTTTTTCATAATTCAGTGCACCAGACAATTTTTTCTTGCCAGGACAGTCTCAGTTCAGCTGACTCTGGTTAGAAATCTCTTCTTGTGGCAGCCCATCCCATTCTCCCACCAAAGAATGGGGATAAGCAACCAGACTTCTTAAAGGCCAGACCAATATTTTTTTCATTTTTTCAGACATTCCTAGCCCATCACATAGAACAGAACACTTCAATATCAGCCCTTTGCAATTCATTCAATATTCTTACCTAACATTCTAAAGAACCTCAAAAATCTCATAATCTTTTCCTTAAATGTGTCCATATAAATCTAAGAAACAAAAAACCAAACCAGAATCCATCATTGCACATGGGAATGGACATGAGAACACACACATGACAGATGCTTGTTATTCTGTACTATCAGGAGGTTCTTGACTGTGCATGGGCTGAAATAATCTGCAGGGAAACTCTCATACCATCTTCCAACCACTGCTGCTGCAAGATTTTCTAGCTTCTTTCAAGCAGATAAACAGCTTCTGGAGTGTTACAAAGGGCCATGCTTGGGCCAGTTTGGACTGGATTGGACTGAAATTGTGCATCTACTGCACTCAATCAATAAAGGTTTTCTTGCACAGGGTAGTATGACTCACTTGCAATGTAGTCTTCGTGCCTATAGTATTCCATAGCATCTAAGAGAATCATGAACCAAAGGTTTAACCTTCCAGTAGGTAACATCTGTTGTCCCAGTGAGGTGTTCCACAACAAATAAGTACACAACACTAAAGATAACATGTGACATCGGTAAAAAAAAACAAAGCAAAACAAAACAAACATGGGAGGGAGAAAAGACAAGCAAAGACATCACACTTTTCTGAGCAGGGCAGAACAAATGTTTGACTGAGAAGCTTCAGGTCCGGCTGGGAGAAGGCCAAGACTAATTTAACCTTTAGTCAAATGGTTGGGAGTTAGCTAGTTTCCTTTTTCCTCTTACATCACTCCCAGAGATTTCGACAAAAATAATATGGCCCCGATTACATGACATTACAGGCTCTCAAAATGCACTGGGGAGGATAGTGTTGAAACCCCTTAGAGACAAATTAATCCCAGCAAAGCAACAGCTGTAAGATTGCTATACAGAGGGAAAACAACTACAATGTTTGCACTATGTACTTACAAGATTTTAATATACCTTATTAAGGGGATTAGATTATTGGACTTTTTAATAGGTCTAACAGCTTTGTATCATCATGAAAATATCAGCTGTCAGGTTGCACATAGTTGCCATTAAGGCATTCAATCCCTCAGTACATTCCTTCAAAAAGCTAAAGCAGACTCAGGTATAAGATGATTTCTCTTGCTTTCAGAAAATGTATGCAGTCAGAGAATAGATGTTCTACTGGGTTTTTTTGCACATGCTGGAACAGATCACCACTGCTGTCACTGTGTGCCTCCTGGAGCCCCTGTGAGTGCTCAGGTGTCAGCCACCTGCTCAGGCTGCCTGATCCAGGACGCTGCTGCAGCCGTGGCACTTCAAGAATTCCCCAGCTGAAGCAAACACCACCCTTCTGTCCTGTGCTCCAGTTACTCTCTATACACACACCCCTTTTCTTGTACTCTTAAATGTGCTATCAAACACATGCTGCTCTCCCCCGCTATAATACCACTCTGGTTGTAGCCCACATACTTTGGAACAAGACAAACTGACCTAAAGGCAGATTCCACTTTAAGCTCCCTCTCAGTAGCCAACCCACACATCTCTCTCAGGTTTTGGGGGCCACCACCCACGTGCTGCCAGACAAAGATCAGCCACCTGCACCCAGCCTGGCAGAATCTCTGTCACAGCAGCCACCCCCGAGGCCACATGTACTCCTGGCCAACTAAAGGGCCTGCTGGAGAGCTGCAAAGTGGTTGTTTCAGTTGGGTCAGGATGCAAAGGGTGTGCTGACCCCTTGCTATGTTCCTCCCCACCCATGCCTACTGCTCCCACAGCACTGCATCAGATCCCACATGTGAGCCTCACACCACAGCATCCCAGGCATGGATGATGCTCCAGCACAGGCAGGACACAGGATGGGTCACAGGCAGGGTCACCTGAGCCAGGACTGGACATAGTGCATGAAGAGAAGCCCAGCCAGCTGGAAGATGTCCCCAGCCACAATGCTGGGACACTGCCAGGCACTGGTCCTTGTCTGCAGGCCCACAGGGGTACGTGGTGGGCCAGCACTGTGGGCTCACCGCTCATACCCTCACTCTCAGTGGCACCACGAGCCCTTACCCATCCTGTTGCCCTCACTGTGGCAGCACAAACTCCTGGTAGCCCTGCCCTCCTCTCATGGCCTGCACAGCAGCTCTGCCCAAGCAGCTGAACGGTGCCCTTGTGGGCAAGACTTCAACGAAATCCATTCCTTTTTTGAGATAAAGCAGCCAAAACTACCTCCCTCAGTTTATAGCAGCCGGGGAAAAGCTGTGCAGTAAGTGAGAAGTGCAGAGACCTCTGCATATGTTATGAGGAGAGAGGAAGATGATTTTTTTTTTCCAAACTGAGAAAATATGCTCATATGGAACAGTATTTTTAGGTGTTTTTTGTTGCTACTTTGAGAACAGGTTTTATCTTCCCTTACTTAGTTTGGATTGCATCTCTGCCTTCCAGTTTGGAGGAGTAAAGAGTGTTGGTCATGGTAACTGTGAAATATGACACTATATTCATTTTTAAGAACTGTTTTTATATATGTTCATCCAACTAAATTGTGATTGCTGTTTATTAGTGCTTTGTTTAATAAACTGCAGCTAATAATGTAATGAGTATAACAACTAGTTCATAATACCACAAATATAGCTATGAAACTCAGTGCATATTGCAACATAATCTCATGAAATGCATAAAGCAGTTTCATGAAAATTTGCATCAGTTTTGAATAAACACCATTTTTTATTTAAAATTGAGGGTTTTTATCAGGTGAGACAAGATATGACTAAATACACTGTTATGTTTACCCATATATACCTCATGAAAACATTGCAGATTTTAGGAATATACTACCAGACCTGTACCCTGATAGATGCTGTACCACTGTATTGTATGTAATCCATTGGGGTTTAAACATGTAAAAATCCATAGGGCCTTAAAAAACATACTGTCCTACAGAATTTTTAACATAATAAAATAAAATGTGGAAACTTGAGAAGAAGTAATTAATAAAAGCAGTGAAAGTTTGCACACTGTGTTGAAAGCTCAACACTACCCCCAAACTTAAAAGCTGTGAATGCATATGCCTCTGGTGTGCAGGCTGCACTGCAGGCTGGGGCTGGGCTGCTGCCCATCTGAGGGCTGCTAAGGTGGGCCAGAGACCACAGCTTTCCCTGATAGGTCAGGCAGGGTCCTAAACCCTGCAGCTGGGAGACAGTTATTTGCTGCTGTGTAATTCCCATTCACACTGTTCTCCAAGTCACAGCACTGGTCTACTGTGAAATCAGAAAGATGGAGGGGCTTCCAGGCCACGTGTGTAGTGAACACGTAGGGGTCTGCTGGGCCTTGCCAGGAGCAGAGCTCCAGCAGGCAGATCTGCCCAGGGACCATTGCTGCAGCCTGGCTGGCTGGGCCTTCCCGTATCTTGTGAGGGCAGCAAGGGCCTGTTGGGGTGACATGTTGTTTACAGGAGGTCAGGTATGAAGTTACCTGTGTTCTTGTGAAGAGCAGAGCTGACACTTCTTAGGAGATGCAGAGGATGTCTCAAAGACAAGGGCCTCCACTGCTATGCAAGGTATTCTGTGATGTTATTCCTCCCAATGATCTTTCAAGATCTACTGAATTGGAAAGGCATCTTTGCGTAAGGTGGAAACAAGAAGATCTGGCCTTAAGTAACAAGGCCATAACAGAGCACTTCCCTTGAAATATAATTATTCTGCATACATGCAGAAGATATACAAGTCTGCTAGGAAATAAACAAGGTCTTTCAAGGATCATTCCAAACCTGGAAACCAAGAATGTTCTTACTTCATGGATGCCTTATTAACTCTATATACTTTCATGAATTTTCTACCAAAAGTTTAAACTCCAAAGTGCATGGCCTGTGCCAGAAAAAAAAAAAAGGAGAGAGTGGGGCAAAAGATACGAGCAAAGTATGCCTTGCAGAGTTATTTTTCAGTCCTACATTACATGAGCACTGCAATCTCAAGCAGGGACTAGATGCACTGAGTAAATGAGAAAATCCCATTTAAGTGTGGCCCATGGTGCAATGATTACAGCTTTTTTGGCCTGCAACTGACTCTATGGCCTTGCCACTGTGAAAGGACTGATCTTGGCTATCCTCTACCATCTAAACAAAAAAGTGCCATTTGAACAGCTTTGGTCTAGCATGGCAAATAAAGAGGTTGGATGCCTAGGTGAAGGAATAAGGTAAAGAAACCTAGGATGGCAGCAAGGAGACTACTAAAATAACCTGCAGTATAACAAACATAAATGTACATAAATGTCAACCCACATTAATCACTCTTTCCAAACAGATCACTAGAATATGCACACAATTCACACATTAGCATGCAAAAGTAATTACTTGAAGAAAAACAGGGATCAGTAATCCATGGCACTTAATGGCCAAGAAAAGTCAGCACATGGATGAATACTGGTGTAGGAGGGCTAGTGTGTGGCTGGGAGCTGAGGGTCACAAAAGCTGAAAAGAGTAATCCATAGGAAGTAGCTGCTTCCACCGAGTTCAACCACACAAGGAACAGCCACACCACCCATCGGCCAGCCCATCTGGAAATCAACAGGAAATGGGAAGTGCTGCTTTGCCAGAAGAAAGTTGCTGTCATTAGCTCTGATCTACTTGCATACTTCACCCCTAACTGTAGAATACCCAGTTTGGACACCAAAATAACAAACTTGCCACTCATAAAATGCTGTTCAGTATTGTTAAGCCAGTTCCACAACCTAGTTGGAGTAATTTTAGTAAAGTTGCTTAGTAATTTTAGTAAGGTTGTTAAAAATATTGGGACCATATATTTCTAAATGATGAAAATCTAAGGGCTTTTTAGAGGATAGTCTGGTAAGGGCAAACTAATCAACAGAGTAAATTTAGAGGAGCAATGAGATTAGAGTTTGTGGCACTGCTCTATTTCAGCCTTATTAATGATTACAATATGGAAAAAAAATCCTTTCCTAGGACTAGCTAGTCATGATCTGTTAGGTGAAAGAAGGGGGAGATAGCTGAAGTTGCTCTCCTGAGTCTCTGCATTAGAAACCATTGTATGATCCAGCTTTTAATAGACCATTATAACATATTAAAAATAACAGTTTTAAAAAACAGCATGCAGCCTCACTGCA
The DNA here is from genome assembly GCA_020086605.1 of Lanius collurio. Classification (NCBI taxonomy): domain Eukaryota; kingdom Metazoa; phylum Chordata; class Aves; order Passeriformes; family Laniidae; genus Lanius; species Lanius collurio. The sequence continues at coordinate 4,884,280 of JACBWW010000021.1, forward strand.
TATAAATGCAGACACATGCATATTAGTGAAAGATATATTTTTCCCTAACTTCTGAATACGAGAGCCATGCTGGTAGGCAGACTTCTCAAATATCTTCCATTTCATGGTACACTTTTATGGTGGGAAGTTATTGACATCAGAAAGGAAGAATAATGAAACTGAGGTCACAGAGTTATTTACACTGGCGGGTGGATCCCACAGCATTCTTGTATGATTTGATTGTTTTGATGACCCTCTTTTTGGGATTCTGTCACACATTACATCTGATATTTGGATCTTGGTAACTTGAAAGGGACACTGAGAGGTCTGTTTGGTTTCTGTTACCAGTGAGTTAACACAAGGTTAAAAAGTCTGTCCCTGTTCAAGCAAGATTCCCAATGACTTCAGGAAGTTTCCAAACTCTCTGTCCCAAAGTGCTAAAAAGCTAAGCAGAAGGAGCCATAGAGATATCAAGCTGAGCAAGGGACACCTAAAGAACACCCAGGGAACATTCAGAGAAATCTGATTAAATTATTGAGAGGGGGAAGGAGAAAGCATCGTCAGCAGTATGCAAGTGCCTTTAAACAGCAAGCTTTACTTTAAATTTTGCTGTCAAAAGGGAAATGTGGGAATTGTTCCCTTAAAGGCTTTTGTTTAGAGTTAGGAATTGACAAACTACTGCCACATAATGCAATAGAAGAAATAAAGCACAAAAAGCCATATTTAGATCATACACAGAAATCTCATAAAGAGCCCAGACCCAAGATGAGCCTTCTTTCTGTTTCCAGACCACTGCTGTAAAGCTGTTAACCTTCACAGATACTGCACCACAGTCTGCCCAGCAGGAATTAAAAACCCAGGCCACGGTGATTGAAAAAACCAGAGTAGCGACACATTAGCAACAAGGACGTATATGTATGGCTGTGAATAACACAGCTCTGATCCTAGCGCAGAAGCCTAGGGCTTCATTACATTTAATTACTTCCGGCTTTAAATCAAGGCCTGCTTCAAAATGAGGGTGGCTGCTATTAAACTAAATTACTTTCCCCTCAAGCTTGTATGGAAAAGTACAGTACCAAAGGAAGACAGCTTCTATTAAAAGCAGTATGGTAAAGGTGCTGCTGCCAGGCTAGAGATGGTTTGTAACTGGAAGCAGCTCATAAATGAAGCTTTATATGGTACCTGTCTTCAATATTTTATGAGGGAGAAATGTTTGTATTTGGCTCAGTTCCTTTTTGCCAGATTCTTTTTGCGGCTCATTGTGCTGCTCTGAACTGCGACATGACAACTGTTTCTAATGCACAAGTCACACTTCAGCACACTGATCCTTCTTCCTGTGGGCTCCCCCTCTCCAGGATGGATACAGGGAGTGCCAGTACAGCAGTGAGCAACACGAGACTGCCCAGAAACAGAGTGCTCCGAGATGCCGGCAGGTTTGGATGACCGTGTGGCTGAGCATGTATTTCAAACATAAACACATTAAGTGACAGAAGAAACCTTCTCCCACAAAGGTCACAACACTTATATCCTGGACCTACCCAGGTGACAGGCCCAATTAGTACTGGTTAAAAAACCAGTAAAAAGAAAAACACCAGCAACAGCCCTTGAAAATAATCTGCTGTGGATATACCAGACTCCTAGAAGACAAGCTGAAATGAAAATGATGGATGGGTTACTCATATCAAACCAAGTACAAACTCAATGAGAATTTACCCAAATCTTCTGACAGATTTTTTAATCCCTGTTGTGTTTTGGCTCTCACTCATATTCAGCATCTGCTCTCTATCCTTGATCACTATCCGAATATTTGTTCCATGCACTTAATTTCATTCTCTTTCATTTTACAGCCTGCCTGGTTCATTTGTTCATTCTTTGATTTGCCCTCACATTTTCTCAGCTTTTCATCTCTTTCTACTTTTTTTTCCCTGTGTCCTCACTTTATTCTGTCTCTCTCTCTTTTTTAGTCTTAGCCTATACAGCCCTAAATTTCTCCCTCCTATTTCCCTACTGCCTTCCTGTCACCATTTGTTTTCTATCACCCTGCTTTTCTGCTGGTTGATGTTGGAAATATTTCAGGAATTTGTAATTCTCAGTGCCATGAGAACCGTTATCTTTGCATTTTCACTGGTGAAAGTGCTCTCAGCATGGTGAAGATGATGAGGATGATGACGGAGCAGGCCTGGGACACAGAGGCTTCAGATGGACTCTTCCCTGAGCCCACTTTGCCTCCAGAGTGGTACGCTCCAGTGTGGAATGTGAGAGAGGAAGCTGGGTCCGTGGGGAGTGTGCAGGCTGGGGGCAGGGAATGTGTATTGAGAAACCTCAAATTCCACACAACAGAAATGAGTACAGGAGAACTGAAATACAAGAGAGAAACAAGATGATGGACCAGCTGGAGAAGGGTGGGGGGGAAGTGCAGGAAAAAAATACACCCACCACCACCACACCCTAGCCTTCAAGTTTTTCTTTCGTGCAGGTGCAGATGAGCAGCAGTACCAGCCCTTGCTAATATTCACTTGTTCCGAGCAGTAATACTAAGAAAGTCTCAGACCTCAATCTACCCATTATTTCTTTCCCTGAGCAGGGTTAGGGGTCACCTTTAAAATAACAACTGCAGACAAAAGGCAATTACATGGAATAAAAAACGATCACTGACTGCAAAAACTAGTCCGTGCATGGAGTGTGGTAACTTGTCATTGGAATATGACAATACGCCAACTCAAAGTCACCACAGAGAGAAAAATAAATAAATGGATAAGTGACCGTATTCTAATACCTAGAGATGTCTCAGGAAAGGATCATCAAAGGTTAAACAACCTGCTTTGTTATTGTTTCTGCTGCGCCTGCTATTGTTATTTGTATTCTGGTATCACCAAGAGGCCTCAACCAAGATCAAGGCCGTTGTGTTAGACACAAGATAAATATGCACAGGAAGAGAAAGTTCCTGTTTTAAAAACCTAAATCTTAATGGAGGAGATGAGCAAGCTGAGGAAAAACAGAGATAATGAGAAATGAAATTACTCAGACTGAGTCACTGCAGGTCAGACTGAGAGCCCGTATCCTATCTTTTAGAGTTTCAAGGAGTTGAATAGGAAGAAATTAGGAATATTGTGTATACTATTATGATTATTGTTTAGAGAGGTAAGAATTCCACAGGATCTTCCATCCTTTGTGATGGAAGCCTCCCCTGTATGTGTAGATAAAATTTAGTTGGTGTTTGCTCCGTTGGTCTGTGACATGGCCACCATAGCGTCTCTCCATGATGAACATACATGGTACTCACTGCCATTTACAGGTTGTGTGCATTGTGATGAGATCGTGATATGTTCGGCTAACATAAAATATCTTTGTCTTGTCCAGCTCTCTTCCTTCTACCCTTCAGTTTCAGTGCTTTAGTTAAGTTCTCACAGTCTCAAGAGCTGCCAGAATTGCTATGCTGTTACAGAACAGGTGACCTCAATCAGTAGAAGGACTTATGAGCTCCTTGGACTCTGTGGTCACCTCCACTTCAAGTTCACATTCTCCAAATACTACTGTAAAGAGTTTGCTAAAACCCTCCCCAGAGTTTCAAAATCTTCAGAAACATTTTGCTGAAGTGCTACAACCTGCTAATGTAACATGGTGCAGAGATGTCCCTGACTGACAATTGCAGACATATGAGAATGAGGCGCTTGAAAGAAGTACTGCCTATCACTCACTATCATCCATGTTTTTCAGAACTTCAGACCTTAAAAATATATAGAATAAATCCAGGACTAGCCCTGTAACAGTAGCTCCTCCCAAGACTTCAGGATGGATGCAGACTGGCTGTTAATGTTGCAAGACACTCATAAGATAATGAATGATAAAATTTTTTGACACTGGGTCAACAGGACACCGTGTTTGAGAGATGCTTGTACACTAAACTCATAAGTATTGAAAAGACTTTCAGCTTGGCTCACTACCATCAAAGAAAAATTTTCCTCTAAATAATAGAGAAGAGTAAGCAAGCTAATATCTGTAGCAATACCTTTCCCTACTAAAACCACTTTTCCCTCTCAAGATCAGAGAACCCCTGAGCTGACCAGCTGCCAGTGCCAGTCACAGAGTCTTCCAAGCACCACACAAGCTCCAAGCAGAAGACCTGTGACTACAGCAGAGAACCCATTAGTCCTTGCCCTCGTGACTTCCCCTGAAACCCTGTTAACTGGTTGGAAATGACTGGCAGTTACTGCAGCATTGATTTGACTCCTGTCTCCAAAGTATAAACCAAGATAGCATGTTTATCAAAAGCTGTTGAATGGTTTAAGATGGCCAACTAGAAATGAAACAATAAATTACAAAACCCTAACATGGGGAATGAGGAGAGTTTTCTGAAATCATGAGAGAAACACACGAGAGGAGTTATTTCCATCAAGTGTGCCTCTCTCAGAATGGCATATTCCTGAGGACCTATTTCAAAACTATTCAAGTACAGCATATAAAGATCCAAACCCAAGAATACTCAACAGCAATCAACTGAGAAAACAATTAGGACAATACAGAGTAGATTAAACACTGTGGCCTACTTAAAGCACATAGAAGTGGTCCTTTATTCTCAGTAGTCCTCAGGCAAGTCAGCATAAAATCCTTTGAATGACCAAATTCAATGTATTTAATAAGGAGGTTCTGTTCCAAATACTTCAACTTCATTTGTGATCATTAAGCACTGGTGGTCTCAGGACATAAAAGATAGAAGGGGAAAGACAGAAAAGGACTCAGGTATGAATTAAAATATGCCTGACCATAAAAATGCTTCATTATTACTTTCTGAGCTTTTGAAAAAATGTTGAAAATATCACAATGGAACTGCTACCTCATATGGTGTTCAAGATATGGCATAGTTAAGCAGATGTGGCCACACCAGAGAAGTAGAAACTCACAGAAAATTGTCTATGGTCTACTGTGGATCACAAACTGAATAGAAGTCAGCCATGTCATGCTGTTGCAAAAAAATGTAAACATGGGAGGACAGAAACAGAAGTGCAAACAAGAAGACAAGGTTGTAGGCTGGAGATGATGAAGTTAAAATAATGAGGCTGACCATGGATTCTGACAGCACGTTCACTGAAAGATTCAATGAACTAGAGGTATGCAACCTCATGAAAACACTCTAGAAAGTGACAGGGGGTGGTCAGGTTTGGAACAGTAACAACCTCTGAACATGTAAAAGGCTATACAAAAAGGACTGGAAGAGTCTGACCTCCAAAAATTTAAACTGTGACAACAAAAGTTTAGATTAAACACCAGGAAAAGCATTTTTAATGCTAAATATTATACTGGACTAGATCACCAGCAAAAATGTGGTGTCCTCATCACTGGACAGTTAAGAACAGTTAAACAAATACTTATTGGGAATGACTGACGTAGACTGCATCACTCCTTTGGGCAAGCAGACAGACTGGATGTTTGTTCAGCATAATGTTTTTTCCCATTTTTCATTGCAGTTGGTCACCTGGAATAGAACTCACTCCTCTGGACAGGGAAACATCACCAAACTTATGGTAATGCTTATATTCAAATGCCCCAGTTGCCAGACATTCATGTTAGAGAATGGCTTTGGCAGAGCGAAAAAGAGAAGCTATCAACATGTCTTGAATGGTAAACTGGAGTCTAAAACACAGAAAATCAATTCAACTGTGAAGGATAGAATGCATTTGGGAGTGCCCTCAAATCACTTCCCATATTGAGAAATCACAGCCATAATTTTCTGTGCAACTGACACAGTTTTCAAATACTGAGGCCACTTTCATATTACCTCAGGTACTATCTTTTTTCATGTTGTCTGATGCAAAATTACTCTTGATTTTTCCTGTGGAGAAGAGAGGGTAAGGGCTCTCCCCACAAGGCTTATGGGCAAAAACAAGAAAAAGAGGTTGACATTTTAAACTAATGCTCTTGATTACCTCTCGTGTTAGGTTCAAAACATTCCTTCCTTCCTTGTTCAACACATCAATCTGTTTGACTTTTGTAACAAAAATACAGTCAAACCTGTGCATATTGCATTTCAGAAGAGTCTTTTTTTTTTTTTTTTTTTTTTGAAACATCTGTTTGGAAGTGTTAAGGTTCTGCTGAAAAACCTCACACAGATGTGGGCAGCATGCCATATTCTGAACAACAATAGAATCTCCAAGCATCCTCCCAGGACATGCTTAAATAAAACTCCCAAAGAAGAATGAAATCAAAGTTTTTTTAACCCAAAATTTCTTTTGCTAAGCTGCACATGGTGCCTTGCCACTTGCAAGGAAGACCAAGTCAGCTGCCATTTTCTGGCAGTGCCATGTATTGCACTATTGCATTTAGTCCCATTTACATGGTCCCAAAATATGTTTCCTACAATCCCATGTCCACTGTACCCCAGCACATTAGTCAAAGGAGAAGAAAATGGGGGAAAAAACACCATGGAACTCAGAGCAGTTAAGGTTTTCTTATTTCTTCCCTTTCTGCCATTACCATACTCTGTATGTCCTGAATATCTGCCAGGATTCTCTGCCCAAACTTAGTGCTCTCAATTCACCCATGCTTTTCAACACTTCTCTTGGGATTCTCATCCCATTGTTTCTTTCAAATTTCATTTTCTTTTCTCTTTTACTCGCTAGCTTTCTTTACTTTTCCCCTCTATTTTTCACAGTCCCTCTCACCCCTGCAGGAAAGAAAGAAAAAAAAAGAAAGGAATGAAATGAACTGCATTTTAACAATCAGAATAACAGTGAAACAATGCTCTTGAGATCCCATCTGTTGCCAACACATCTCCCAAGACAGCAAATGATGGGCATTCCTTGCTAAATAAAGAGAATTTCCCACACCCATTAAAGATCTACACAGCAAAGACTGTTGCTTAAGTATTTACTTTTTATGGCATACAAGAAAACTACCTGGAATTGTAAATACCAATGACATATTGTTCACATCTCTACCAAACATGTGGTCAGTGGCCATATGGATAATTTCTGGGTGTGAAACGTCCTTTCTCTTTTTTACAGTGCTGCAATATCCTTGTGCCAGAAGCTTTTCTAAAAGTTTAATTGCATAATTCTACTTCTAGTGCATGAAGTTAAATTCTATTTACAAACAAACCCACATCCCTTCCTACCTCAAAAATCTACCAAAGCAAACTGACTCAATGCCTACATCCTACCTAATTAAGAACAGCCATTTTTTTTTAATTAATTCAAATTTTCTCTGATTAGGATTTCACAAATCTCGATCTGAAACAGAAACATTTGTGCACACGATTTATATACTCCATCTAATTCACAAAGAGTAGCAGTGATTTCTATTATGATTACCCTGGATTTATAAAGTGGACTTATCAAAAACAACAACACTGGCACAACACTTCTGACAGTTACACGGTTTACTAAAGCCTTAAATGGGAGCATAGTAAAGCTACAGCAGAACATGTTTAAAGTGTCATTTCTCATTAAGTTGATAATGAACTTCTTCATTAAAAAAGGAAAGTGACAGACTCTTTAAGAGATATTGTGCGAGTTGTTAAGAATTTTCTGGGAAGTTGCCTTGACATCCCTATTGTTTCAGCTTTAGGTCTGCACTCTAAAGAAATGCAATTTCCATATGGTTAAGCAAATGTTTCTCACCAGCATATCTCCAAACCCAAGTTATTTTGTATCTCCTTTTTCATTAGAGTTGTATCCCAGATGGTGCTTCACAACAATAGGTGTTACTGTGAAAATACCAAGGCTTCAGAAATGTAAAACCACTAGAAAAAATCTGAGGCAAGGCTGGAAAAAAAATGGTGCAAATTAATGTCACTTTATTTGCATCAGTGCTAAAAGACTTTTTGAAAATTGGTAGAAATCCATGATCTAGAGAAATGAAGTAAGGAAAAGGCAAATACGGAAGAGTGTAAGAGCAGGTAATGGACCTCTCTTAGTTGAAGAGATGAGACAAAGATGAACCCAAGCAGTTTTAAAATCAAGCAGTGCTTTTTTTGAAGCAGTCTGTGAGGTGAGTGAGGAACCATTTGAGTTGTTTGAGGATGTGGACAGTTTGCTTCTGGTCTCTTGCATGAAACACTCTAGGCAGCACTGCTCTGTATAAGCTAGAACCTGGAGGAGGGGAAGCACAGAAAGCCACAAAGAAACTGCATTCGGAAAGGTGGAGAGACAAAACCAACCACAGAGAGGATGATGGCTAAAGCCTCATATACATGTTTGGTGTTTTAGAGGTATGACTGATGTGATGAGGAGGAATTATTCAGTGTTCAAGCAGAAGGCTGAATTTCAAGGTAGGGGAAGTAATCAAAAGATCTGAGCAGAGAAGGGAGGCAGATGATATAGAGTCATGTTAAGGAAGTTGCTCTGCTTTTGCAAGATATTTAGCTGAAGAAATTAGCCAAAAGATATTTAGTGAAGGCTCTGAACAGATTTACAGTTGAACCTGATTTGGATGAAAACAATGACAATGTAAGAAACAGTTCACAGGCAGGGATAGCATCTTTTATTATATATAAATGATGTAGACCTTATTGATGTAATTGAAAAATAAAGTCTTTCAAATAGAGAATTTCCTCTTCTCATTCCATAAAAATACAACAGAAACTATATTTTGCAATAACTAACATTAAGATGTCAGAGAAAATAGTGGAAAAGACAGAGGCCTAGACTACATAAAAGTACATACCTTAGCAAAAAGTATTGCCAATACATACAGAATAGAAGGGAAGACAGCTGTCTGGATAATGTACATAAAACCTTGGAAGGAGGAGGACAGCTGAAACAGTTCAGAAGGGTGAACATATTTGAAAGCAGAATATATGCACTGCCATTATCTTCCATATAACAAAATCCTTCATTGAAAATTATGGATGATAAAAAGAAGACCTGTGCCAAACTATAATGTATTTCTCCAGCTGAGTACAAACATTTCTGAAAACTCCAAGTTTGATCCTTATATCCAGAAAATGCTATTTCCAAAGATGTTCTCTCTCTGCAGTGATACAACATCACATATAGAATATTGCTGAATTGATCATCTGGTGCTGTGATAAACTATTTTGGAAATATAGTCTTTCAAGAAGTAATATAAAACCTAGCTTCTGCCTACACATAATATGCTGGGTTCAGTAATCCATTACTCAGCAAGTGCACAAACTGCTTGTGTCTCTTCTATGTGTTAAAATAACCACAGCCAGAAGTAAAAAGTCTGAGTTTCCTCATATGAGGAGGAAACAGGGAAAACATGTCAGGAGGAAATGGTCACACCTGTTTAGCAATGCCTGACTGATAAAATGGTGTGAACACATTTGTAAACGAGCTAAAATGCCTCAAGGATTACACGCTGTGGTTACATTTGTACTTCCTTGTCTATTCTGGCAAAGTAACAGTCTCTCACATTTCTAAAATACTGCCATAAAGACGCAGGAAGCACATGTATCAGGTACAGCTTCATATTCTTTCCCAGTTGGAATTTGTTAAATCACTTTTGCCTTTTCCCTTTTCCATTCTATGTCCCCTTTCACTTATTCATCTTGAGGTCTGTTTCCTTATGTGGCCATGGCTGTGGAACGGATTTATACCATGCTGCACATGCACTCACTCACTTTCATATTCAAATCAAGGACACTGACATTTTCCTACAGTTTGTTGGGTGGGAAGAGTAGGAATATATTCTATAAACAATTCTGAAGGATTATAAATAGTGTCTGCTTCTGTCTGTGTGACAGGTCTCAAGTCAGCAAGAACCAGTTAGCCTTATGCTTTCCATCTCCTCTCTCTGTGAGATAAAGAAATCCACAACCAATTTGCTACTTGAAAAGAGGAAAGGACATAAGGAGCACAACTCTCTCCCAGATGATGAGGGCTGAATTCACAGCCTTTACTCTTTAACATCATTAATACTACCTCAATTATGCTTAATGATGATGATGAAGATATAATTAGTATAGAGATCCATTATGTTTTATTGATGTTAATTGTATGTTGATTATAAATGGGACAGGATGTATTTACATGAGCTTCACTATTCGAGGAAGGTTGTGAAATCAGAGTCCAATCCTGCACCAAGAATAAAACCTGCACCTTCTATAATTGTAATAGTATCCAGATGTTCCTCTGTAACATGAATGCAGGTGGTGAAAGCAGTAAACTGGTATGGAGCAGATGTGCTCTTAGCACAGGTGGGACTTGCTCCCAGTGCTACAGTGAATTTTGCACTCACTGACGTAACAAAAGAAGAGTCCAGGAGATAGAAAAGTAATGTAAAAAGTGAATTAAAAATGTAGAAAACAGTTTCCATTATGGTGGTGCACTTTGATTGTTGAGATTTTAGAAAATCTAGCAAGCAGAGCAAACAGGGATTTTTTAAAACTGAAACTACAAAAATCCAAAGTGGCCAGCAATGGAGCATGTCCAAGTACAGAAACCCTGGAGGGTGTAGTACTTTACACATTGTGGAATGTATATAATGTACATCAGTTGCAGAGATTGTTTCTGCCTCATACCACCACATAGATAATCACAATTACCATGTTTTGGCTGCATATTAATCACATGACACTTGAGAATTAGGCTCTTCTTTACTGTTCTATTGTGGTAGATATGGGAAGACTGATTTAACTTTGTCAGCAAGTTGGGCAAACCAGCCTCATTCCAATTAACTTTTCAGACTGCATCTAAATAAATTTAACAAGTCTTCACTGTCATGTAGAACAGACTTTCTGAAATTTTACATGAAGGCTGAACACTATTTGCACTTCTCTGTCATTATATAACACCTACTCCCAAAATACATGCACCATTTAGGCCCTCTCTGTGCTAGGTGTCAAACCAATCTGCACAAGTCTAAACAAGGATAATCTGTGCCCCAAAAGTATGTACACTGAAAGACAGTCCACTGGATATGAAGAGACAAAATGCTCTTGGAAACTGAGAACATAGCATCACCTGGATAGGATTGCAATGGCCACCTTCTCTGTAGACATATAAACAAGGGAAAATACTAGAGAGGGTGTAGAAAGAATAGAATGAGACATTATTGTGGATGTTATGTTATGGAGTGCTTGCCAAGTGTAGAAGGCAGCACTGGAGTATATTTAACAGATTATGCTATTACAGATCTAGATACCAGAGACAGAATCCTCTGGATACAGAAAGACTAGGCTACAAGAGACAGTGAAAATGGAGTCTGAGATGGATGGATGTCCTGGATTACCTGAAGGATAAGAAAGAAACCCCATAGCAGCACTCTGAGTGGATCTAACAGTGCAAGACTATGGGTGACAGAAACAGAAGGAAGCAAACATCACGCAGTAAATGAGGACAGTATGCCAGTACAATGTCCTTGGCCTGCAAAGCACTCTCAATAAACTGCAATTGTTCGGTCACCAATGCACAGATTTATATGGGTTAGTTTTCATTATCTCCATGTCATTATTTATGCTCCATGCTCAGGGACACCACCCAAAATAGGTGGTTTATAGACAAATAATAAAGAGCCTGGTTCCTATCCCAGGGAGTTTTCAGTCTAGACAAAAACATCTCTGCTATTCCTAATCATATCAAGCTGAATCTGGCCATTCACATTTGGAGCCCAGATGAGAATAAGATTTCTAAGGCATGCCCCATGACTACTTCCCCTCTGCGAGTTGAGTAATCAAGTTATAAACCATACCATGATGGGCTGGGCAATTAAACATTCTCTAGCTCATCTGAAGAGATTGCTATGGTAACAATTTCTATACCACCTCTATTGTTGGTCCCATTTCTTCTACCCTTCTTTATTTAGTAACAGTCATACTTTATCTTTTACAAGGTGGTTATCCTGGTAGCAGCAGACACACATAGAGTAAGAATACTGCTATATAAGGGAAATAACACGGCTATATGTCTGGATTGAAGAGATAAAAATATACTTCAATTGTGATAATAATTGCCTGTATGAATGAGAAGCTTTATGATGAACAGTGAGACAGCACAATAACTTCAAACAAGTACTTTAGGGGACAATCACAGGATAGAAAGTACTCCAGACTGCAGTGCATAATTGTTTTGACACTGATAGGACCTAATAGTTTGATGGCTGCAACATAACTTACAGTGGCTGCAGTGCACTGTGGCCATATCTAAGTTAAATTAGCCAATAGGAATACCAATCATTGGTCAAAAGTTAGCTGCTTTAAGACTTCCAGACTTGGGTCATACATTAAGATTCATCCCATTCAGAGATGAAGGAAATCATCTGGGGCAGAAGTACAGTTATTGTGGAACTACAGCACAGCAACACCGCACACTAAGATCAGAAGGTATAATGATGAATATTGCATGTATTTGAAACACCCTGTTACACAAAATAGGCTGATTATAAATTTAAATAAAAATAACTTCCTAAACAGTTTGGATGAAGTAATTCTGTAAAGGGGATAAAGCCTGACATTACATCTCATCCAAGCGACAAGTAGAAAAATTGTTTGATTTTTGAAGTCTGAAGAATCACCATTTTTACATTTTCCACTGCACTCACCTCTACCATGAGCACAGAGCACATTTAATGGAATTGAAGTTCTTATGTGTGTCTATAATGCCTCGATTTATCTTACTGAGAGGAATAAACATCACAGTCTACAGGTATTGATCATAAACTGTTCCTATGATTTCAACCTTTTCCCACCACCAGCAGAAGTCAGCTCACAAGAGGAAGGTCTATGCCAATGTGTAAGTTTGAAGGGGGAGTTTAAATCCCATTATGGAACAAAACTGACAGCTGTTTCTTCTCTTTCCTACTTTTGAGTTAAGAGAAAGGTCAGATTAAAAAAAGAGTTTGGAGTCTCAGAAAAGTGAGACAATCCAAGAAGGAACAAACAAGTAGGAAAAAGCAAAAATTTCTCTGCTTTGAGATTTGTGGATGGGCAGAACTGTGCAGAGCTATTGATGGAAGGGAGAAATGGAAATCACCCCAACCTGTTCTAAGCATCAAGAAATTCACCCTACCAAAAGAATCAGTCCATGAAAAAGGACATATTCTGCATGTATCTTCATAGGTAAGCTGAGGTGATACAGTGTGGACATGATAACGCCACTAAAGAAAATGGATACTCAAGATTTGACTCAGCTGTGTCGTAGCATGCAGATTTGTGACAGGAGTGAACCAGCAACAGCAATGCACTGATTTGCAAGAATATAAACACCATTGATGCATCATAAAAATTAAGGGTGGCTGAGTCTCAAATGATTCTTTTAACTACAGCTGACTACAATACTTGAAAATTCCCTGTAATTCTAGCCAAGAAAATCAGTTTCCAGTAGCATGAGTACCTAGGTCCTCTCTGTGTGAAAGACTGCAGCTAGCAACTCTGGTCATGCTTTGGTGTTCTCACCTATAAGGCAGCCACAGAAGGCAGAATTACGTGAAAATCTTGAGACAGAAGTTGACAATAGCTTTAATAAAGATATAAATGGTTCCAACATAGGTTTGGTTTGACTTGGAACAATTATTACAGTGCAAAACATGAGACAGTAGGGTTCAAGAGTGCTGGGAGTCAGACAGACTTATTTTACATTACAATCACATCACACATACAAAACAGCCTTTTACTGGAATTTTGTTTCCATCATGGCTAGGTGTGACCTCTGTTGCAATGCAAGATATTTACAGCATTAATTAATATAGTACAGCATTTTTCATCCTTGTTACTGCATTGACATTGACTGCCTGTCTAAAATAAGCCCTAAAAGCAGAACACATTCACACTCATTTTGTTCTTTTTATCCAGATAGATTAAAATTATCTAAAGGACATGAATTTAAAGGATATGAATTTAAGAGCTTGAGTATCACCTCATTTCACAATTGCATTCCAGAATTATTTTGGTAATGTTTCTATTTCATAGCCAAAGCTTCAGGTACTTCAATCGAGAATGCTGCCTTTGTGTCATTGCACCTGTTCTGAATTTTGCTTTTATTTTGGGGAGGGAAAGGGGTGGTTTTTAATGCTCAGTTGGCTTAATGCCAACAATACCAATGGAATCTTTGGGATATATAGATAAGACACTAAGAAAAAGGCTGGTGAAAGTGGAGAATACCTAAAGGGATGCTGTTTGGTTTCATGGGCTTTCTCCAGTTGTCCCACCTCTAGCTCATTATTGTTGCCACCTATCATTTATATTTCACGTGGGCTTTTTTTGAGTTATAGTTGCTCTTCCTCCCTATAAAATGTATATTAATAAAAGGGAAATGCCAAATCCCTGCTGTTTTCTGACTGGTTTTTTTCTGACTATTCTCAGAATATAAACAGCTGGAGTTTTTAAGCTCTGTGTTCTGCATTATATGTGGCTGGGAGATAAGGGAATGAGGAGGAACCACATTTAATTTACTGTTAAGTTTTTACATGTAGAAGAACCTAGGGAAACAATTAAAATAGTCTTAATTGTGGCACTTAAAAGCTGATACCCATTATGCCATGTGCATTTATTACTGAGTAAAGATCACAGTGTCAAATAGCACCACATTTCCACATTGGTCGATATTCTAAGTATGGCTTACATACTAAGCAATACTTGTCAGTATATATTTAAGCAATTTATACCAGGGGTATGGTATATGTTTGATTAAAAAGGAATTATTATCAATTCTGAGGACTCCTTATAGCAACTTTTCAAAGAGTAACTTTTTCTCACAGGTTATTTACATCAAATTGAAATGTAACTGAGACTTAAGTTTCTCTCAGGAGGACCCAAATACTAAAGTAGTAAAATCATTAATTATCAAATTCTTTCCTTACTGCAACATAGATGGGGTTTCAATTTAAGGAAGTGAATGTCTTTGTATAGACTCCATGATGCTATTTGATGCTTGTACCATCTGATGCATCTACGATTTTCATAAAAGGAAGGATCATGGTGTTACAATGAATATCAATGCTAATAACCAATAGAGAGAAATGTTAGTGGGTATGAAAGAGCAGGATTTCAGTTCTATCAGAAATGCTTCCCCCAACAAATCTTGCCTTACTAAAAGATTTGACCTTCCATTGGGGCCTTTTCCTGGTAGTGCCCCCAGGATGTAGGCCTGCTCATCTTCCCTTCTCTCATACTCTTCTCTGGGGCATGACCTGCAGATTATCACTCTCTGCTATCAGCTGGCCTCGTGTGAGCAGCACCTTATCCCACCACAAGCCTTTGAAAAGAAGAGGGATGCACAGGATCATCAGAAGTGGGGAAAAGGGGACAGAATCTACTTCCCACTTCTATCATCTTCCCATTGCCAAAGCATGGAGCTGTGATCTCTTGGGCAGAGACAGCAGAGACAAAATGGGCTTCACTTTGCTGAGCACCATCAGTCTTGGGCCTCACAGAGCACAGCACCTGGCTGGGCACAACACAAATATCACTGAATCAGCACTGAGTAAACACTTTTCTTTGGTTCTGCTTCTGTCAGGCATCACTACATGACTCTGTGGGGCAGTCACAGCCATTATTTCTGCACTAGGAGCCAAAAGACAATGTTAACAATTTGCTGCTCAGAGAAATGATTTACAGGAATGTAGCAGTGGCACAGAACACAAAGCTGCTGAAGTGCCAAACTGTCTCTAAGGTGTCAAGCTGAAATGTTGCACTTCTGCTGTATTTACATTGCCATTGTCTGTATTTTCAACCAGTACAATGAAGTTTGTGCTTTTTATGAGAGAGTAGAATATGTTACAGTGTCTCTCCCAAATTAATAAATGCTTTTATTTGCGTCAAAAATAAAAGCATTGGTGTACTCCATCCAATAGTTTACTCAAAAGCATTTCCCATTTCATATCACAATGTTAGGGGGAAAAAGAGGTTTGTTGAAGAGTCCTGCATGGGAGAAAGCTCTTTCCCATGTTCTTCAGTTCTCAGAGCACAATGAACTCAACAATGCTTTCCAAGCTCTTTCTATTTCTTGATTTCAGTATTTCTTACAACACATAATTATCCTTCTATTATGACAGAACTGATTGTACACAACATGATTTCTTCCTAATAAATGTCACCTCTCCTGTTACACACTCTGAGCATCTAATTTCTCCCTGGTGTTTACCACATGCTCCACCAGCTACCAACTGTCCACTGTCAAAACTGACAAGCCATTGCTGCAGGCTAGAGATTTTCCAATGCAGTTTCCTCAGAGCCAGCTACCTCCCCTAGCAAAAGAAGTTAAAGTACAACAAAATCTCACACAAAACACTTCACAAATAATCTCCCATTTCACATACATCTCTTATTAAAACACAAACCCTAGCATAGTACAACTGACTTCTGCTTCACAATCCTACTTTTGGACAGGTCTCAAGTAGTTCTTTTCTCATCCTAGCTAATAATTGTGAAGAAAAGGTACTGTTTTATTTTTTATTTTAATTAGAAGTTGCTGACTTCATCCTTTTCCTATAAACTGAATAAAAGTGAGAATTGTCATATCTAATGCTGCTATAATTAAGATTTTACTCCACTTATCACCCATCTGATATGTCACAACACTAAGAACTAAATGGTGGTGGGTTTTTTTCCATTTCCTACTTGTTTTGTAGCTAGACACTGATTTTTTCATCAAAAATAGGCCATCCAGAAATCTATTTTAAAGGTAAATCCCAGTTCCAGAGAGCACCTTAACCTGAAATATTACACAGTTTACATGCATGTTAAGGTGTTTCTATTAATGAAGCTCCTTTCTAGAACAGGGTCTAAAATTTGTAGGTGTAACCAAATTGTAGCTCTAATACACTTCTCCAAAGGACTCATTCATTACTGGAATGTACAGAAAAAGCTTTAGAGTTTTTATATGAAGAATTTCAGAATACTTAGTAGAACCAGAAACAGTGCATCCCAGAAATTTCTGTAGAGAGTACGTTTGCTGTAATACAAGTGATAAAACTACTACCAACAGCCAAGTTTCCTTCCAACTTTTCATTTCTGAGTAATTTCTGCAATGAAGACAGAAGTGTAATAGACATGAAGGAATGTGGCAATCCATTTGTTTTATTTCTATGAAATTATTGCTGATTGCAGGTTTGGAGGATGTGTGGGTGAAGTTTGCTGATTTATTTCAGTTTGGTCAGGAATGCTTTTTTAAAACACCTTTAACCTTTTTCTTCCAAACAGTTAATTTGGGTCACTACTTTTGCACTGAAGCTTTGATTGTTAGAGGAAATACTTCTGCATACTTTTGCTCTGCTGTAAGAGAGGCAATATATTTTGGGCCATATGCCAACAGATTTTAACCACAAACTTAGGGAAAGGAGACAGATTAGATTGTGGTGCTCTATAATCAGGGTTCCTCTGTATGCCTTTCCTGCTAAGAGTAAGTATTCACCAGCAAAGTGGTTCTATGTCATACAGATGGCATACCCATAGTAATAGGGCGAACTAAACCCACTCAGCTGCATTCCTCTAGTCTCTGATAAGCACTCTATAGTAATTTTATCACAGAAGAAGTTCTTTAAAGTGCCTAGCCAAATAATATACTTTAACATCTTCAGTGAATTCTCAACTGTTTTTCAGCATGCAAGAATCTTATTCAATAAAGGGAAGTATCAAAGACCTGGAAGTTTATGATGATGAGGAAAAGCCCAATTTCTAGTCAAACACTTACAAACATTTTAATGCACTTTTAAATGCTGGTGGCCAAGGGAAAAAAAAACCCAAGATCTATTTGGTCACAGCATCTATCAGCCTGACACTTGCATATTTGCCTCCAGTAGCAAACTTCCTAATTGTTTGGGAAGCCCAGACAGATCAAATAGATGCTTCACCAGCTCGCTAGGGAGACTACTCAACCATTTAATAATTCTCCCTGATACCTTCCTGATACTACTGGTTAAAGTCTTCCCTCTCTTAAAGCCCTCCCTTTCTGTGAAACAGTCAGCAATTGTGTGCTTTTATGCTGTGTGTTCTTCTATTCCACCTTTACTCCTGGGCAGCTGCTGGTGCTGGAGCAGGATCAGTTGATGTGGTGACTCACCCAGTTAGCATCTGGTCCAGATCTGAGTGGGTGAATGCCCTGGTCAAGAAAATGTAGTAACTCAGTGGGTGTTCCAGGGAGTTGGAAATGAAGGGTGAGCTGTGCATCCCAGAGGTGGGAACTCCAGAGGTTTTAAAATACATAGCAGGCAAATCATATGCAGAGTTTTGTGATACAGCTGCTGGGTCGGCACATTCGTCTCCTATGCTGACGCTATGACACAAACATACTGCAAACCTTGACTGCTTCATATTCCATCTTTACTTGAAACACAAACATGCAAGTGAAAACACAGACTCCTGTCACACTGCTACAGTCGAGTGCAAAACAAATTATTTTTTGGGAAATGCAATAGTCAACAGATAGAACATGAACCCACAAAAGCACTGATGCATCTTTACATGGAGAGAATGTTAGCATCCACTGACTGCCATTTTATATCCTTGTGACTGAAATTTCTAACAAGAATTCTGCTTTTTTCAGCAGGGGGTTCGAAACATATTTCAGGTTTAAAGAGACTTGGGTTTGTAATTTTTAATTGCTTAGAGGATCATAATGGAATGCACAGAAGCAGCAGCAGCAGACCAAAAGTTTTAATATTGAAATAACTTCCTGTGTAAATGAAACCTGGGTTCATGTCCATGTTTTCCAAATCCATGGTAGTGTAGTGCTGGGCCTATTCTAAAAATCTCTCAATTAAGCCTGAAACTGATTTGGAGAACAGGAACCTATACAAAGTATTTTTTTTTCCTCAGATCTCAAGATCTCTTCAGTTCTTCTGCTGTGTAGAAGAGTTGTTAATAAGGAACAAGTCTCACTAAGTTGCACAAAGAACCACTTTCCCCTGAGGAACAATGAAGAGCGTAACATGAGAGAGTAACTTCAACTTTTGTTTAACATGTCCGTAACAAATGCATGCAGGACTGACTGAGGAAGCAGCTTGTGGCAGGGGGAGGCAGGAAAGAAATGCAGAGCTAGCAAGACAACTTAAATCAGCTTCCCACATTAAAAATCCCATCAGGTCCCAATTGAAGTTTCTATGTGAAAAGTAGCCCTGTAAAGCTGCCACATGAAAAAGGATGGTTGGAGAGCTCTGTCCTGCAAATTAAGTAATTTTCTACCCAATTCATAATCACAAGGGTTACCTCAGGAGCAGAAGAAAAGCAATGGCAGTTTCTTGTCCCAGGTATGAAGTTCTGCAGTCACTTAACTCCCATTCACACACCCTCATTTGATGATACAAATATATATAATACAGAGGGGCATAGATGTAGCTTATGCATAAATAAGCAGTCTCAAACTAATGAACATAGAAGTAAATTAAGAGCATAGTCTCCTCAAGAGCTATTACCATCACTAATGCATTTAGGTTGGCTTTAAGTACATGGAATTGAACTGAACACACTGGATCCCACAGGAAAAGGAAACCCCAGAGATCACCTTCCAATAGGATCAGACAAAGTGCTTCACATTTAACCATCACCATCCTGCCCTTGTTTACCTATCCTGAAAGTCACCCTTGCACAGATTCTCTTCAGGAGAGGATACATGATGGAGAGACATCTCACCAAGGAATAAAGTAGTATTGTTGGTCAGCTTTAAAGTGGTAGAGGATAAATCTGAACAGCTACAGATTAGCAAACCTTTCTTCATACTGAGGAAGGGATTTGACACTCAGAGACCACAGAATGGTATGGACAGACAAAAATGACAGAAGGGAGAACAAGCTGACTCTTGTAAATAGAAATTAAACCAAGAACTTTTCACAAGGCACTAGAAAATACTCCTCAGGACTCTTGGCTGTCATGTAAAAAGACAAAAGATCCTTTCCTTTAAAAGAGAGAATTCAAAGAGTACATATTAAATGGTCATTTTGCAGCACAAGTTGCTGCAGAAGTTGGTCCCAGAGAGCAGGAACCCGTACTATTCAATTTATTCCCAAATGATGCAGAAAAGGACAGAATTCAGCCGAAACAAAATGAAAAATAACTATGAAGAGCTGTAAAAACTATTTGTGACATGACACTGAATGAGGAAACAAAGTAATTCAGTGTAAATGCAAGGCAATGCAGAATTAAAACCAACCTTAACATTTAAGGTTATGTTAATCAATAGCATCCATAATAGTTATTGCCTCTTAGTCACTGTTTTTCAAAACCTGTTCATATCAACTCAGTGCTCAGTAAGAATTTTAAAAAATGGATTGGTCATCAGGAACAAAAGTGAGAATAAAAAAGGATCAGTCATACCTCAAAGTATCACATGTGCAGTCTAAATGGACAATCTTGAGAATGATTATTAAGTAGTTAAACAGATTAGAGTAAAAATATGCATTAACTTATTCTTATGAAGATAAAAGATTATGACAGAGAAAGAAAAATGGTCTGTAATGATGTAAGTTATCCATGCTGGCAAAATAACAGCTTTGACTGTTCTACCACTTTCTCCTTTTAGGCACAACATCATTACTTGTGGCAAACACAGTCCCTACAAAGTTTACAGCAACAGCTTTACCCCAAATGAAAGCTACTGCACAAATTTCTAAGTTTATTAAGCCATTCAGATGATGAAGTATTATGAAAAAAAAATTGGTAAAATTATTGGATTCATTTTACTGTGTTCCAAAATAGGATAATTCTTATAATCATTTCAATGCAAAAATGAAGAACAGTTTCTCTAGCCATTCTTGTCTGCTTATTTTACTGAACTGTGGTAGAGATATTTGAAAGTGTCAGTGGGGATGTGCTTTTCTGCAGTCATCACTATTTCATATCTCCTACCCCTCAAGCAAAGATGTATTTTCGGCTTTTGTTCCTTCCATCCCTTCCACAGATAATTTTTCCCTCAACAAAGCTTTGCTGTGGACAAACGGTGCCTTCCAGACCTCCTCAGAACATCAGTCTAAATGAGTGTATTTTGCTATCAGTGTTTAGCATATTGATTAACTTGTTTTTAGATAAAAGCTGTGAAGGAGAAGATGCTTCTTTTCTTCTGTCCCACAGCAGGGATCTCGGCAGTTTCTCATCACCTCCAGACTACATGCTGATTAGAGGTGTGGGGCCAAGTTGTCTGCAAACACCAACAGCTGTGTTTGGTGTAGCCAGCAACCCAAGCACATGTCATCTCAGCACTGCCCTCCAGGTATGCTATTTACTTTAAGTGGGATAAAGATCAGGAAAAAAGAAGCTTATGGGAAAAGTTCTGTACCACACAGTAGGAAGTCTTATTGTATTTGTTCACTGATCTTCAGCTATCCTGTGAACTTGATACGAGTTATTCCACCTAGACTATCCACCAAAAAAAATACAAAACCTACAAGGAGAAATGAGGTTTGACTTGTCTTTCTTTAGATGTGTGTAGGTTTTCAAGAGCCTTTTTTAGAGAAATGCACACATTTTACTCCTACCCTATTCTAAAGGCTCTTCAGAAAGAAATGGGAAATCCAAGATTCAGGATGATTCAAAATATCGGCCATAACATTTTCTACTTTCATTTTTCATTTTGGTGATAGACATGGCCCTGCTTTCCAGTCTTTACCACAGTTACAGTTCCGGTAACTGTTCTTTCACATCAAGCAAAGACTTACAGTATTTTTCAAGCATTTTTAACATAAAACTTGATAATATTATTTTTATCTGTTATTTACATAAATCTTTAAAACAGTTTTGCAGAGTCATTTATTAGCTATGTTTGAGGTCAAAGAGCACATAGAGTATTCATACAGCCACTGCTGGATTTCAAGATCACTCTGGACTCCTTTCCATACCGTCCCAACCATGACATTTCTGCCTTACAACAGCAGTGTGAGACTGCAGTCTGCAGAAACTTGCCGAGAGCAGCTCGCATCAAACCAGTCTGGCACATCAGCAGGGAAACCATGAGAAGACAACCAGCAGCTCAGTGCTTGCTGGGGGCCCAGAGCATTGCACAAGCTTTCTCAGACTGGCCTGGAATTTTCATAGAGATTCAGTTCATGCTATTGGCTATGACAGATTGTATCTTCTTAGGGGAACATTGCAATGACAGGGGAAAATACACCAAAAAATGAATTACAGAAACTGCTGCTGATTGCTGCATTGTAAAAGCTCTTCTGCTGGCACTGCAGCTACTATTGCTCACAGCTGGGAGCAAAGTGTTTCAGAACCCAACTCTCCAGCCCTTCCCTGACACACTGAGATAGGGCATTGCACATTCTAGTTGCATTATAAGTAATGCAACAAAGCCAACCTTAGTTGACTCCCCCAACTCAAAGGCTGGCGTTCATTTCATAACAGGATGCAAAACCAGAAGCACAAATGAGTTCTCTTTAAAGCTGTGATGCAGCTGAAGAGCACTTTCTGTGAAACTCAGGTTCTGTGGGAACAATGCCTTGAAATACATGGTGTGGATCGATATGGTCTAACACTTTCATTTCTTCTCATGAAGTAAGTTATTTTTTTAATGTCATTAGAATAATAAAGAATAGTTTCGATTGCAGTGTTGGCAACTTCTCTTCAGCATCATGCTGCTTTTAAGTTAACATCTTTAAAAGAAATGCTGGCATAGTCATGTCCTCAGCAGGCACATGAAAGAATATCACCAGAGACCCAGAAGTTCACTAGCGAAACACATGGTTCAGACACTGACCATTTGCTTGCAAGCACATGTAACATTTGTTTAAACTCCCATGCTATTGAGATGATTAACAAATAGCTTATTCACCCTGAGTTTTTTCCCATGTCCTAATAGCGCAGGTAATAAATAATCCTTTAAAAGCGTTAAAAAAAAATCCCCCAAACTTAAAGAAATCTGTTGAATCCCAGTAATCACTTATTTGTGACTACTTATTTGTGAGGCATCTTATCAAAACAGGACAAGGTGTATTGAGTACAGTTACTTAAAAGATATAGGCTCAGCCATTTTGGAAACTAGCTCACATTTTTCTTCAGCTTTCTACATCTGGTGTCATAATGAAAATTTTAAAAAACTGACTCCATACAGATAGTCCAGAATGTAGTCAAGTAACATATGAACAATCACACAAAATGTCATCCAGCCACATATTAGTAAAAGTTAAAACCAAATGTACTTGGTCTTCTGGTTTCCTCATACCCATTTCATCCAAGTTAATCATTGGAAAATACTCATGTACTTTTTTTTTTCTCTTTGCCATTTCATATCCATAAGTATTTTTGGAGTATAGAGATGCAATCTACTAGAGATTCTTCCTCATTTATCCATCAAAATACTTGCTCCATGATGAAGCAGAAGTTATCTATTACCATTGCAATTTTAACAAAAAAAGAAGCCCATGAAAACTGCAGCTGGCATCTGCAATCCAACCTGCTACAGGCAAAACAGCAGTGTTTACCTACCCTCTATTTGAATTTTGCCTGTATACCTGCACCTGCATAAATTCTATCCATACATACTAAGTGCTTTTTATGAAACTTTTGTTTTTCTTTTGCATTCTCTGTATGATCCAACTCAGATCATTCAGTCTCCAAAAATACCTCAATGCTATTAATGAGGCTGTTACCAGGATGTTTGTGCTACAAGCAGGTTTTTACAAGCAAGTATCTGTACTTGTGGACAGCGTGTTGTCTTTGGAGCTGCCGGTGATCTGCTAAACTATAATAATTTTTAATCAAAAATATCTTGAAAGAGAAAAGGGCTTTGAACAAATTATTGCTTTCCTTTGTCATTTACATGGCTTGTAAGTGGAACGTATGGATTAACTTCAGGCATTTCAAATATACTGAGAAATAACATCAATAAAACTCCAGTAGGAGAAGTTCACATTTTGATGAAAACATATCTTCAGGTCAAGTTTTCAACCACAAAAACAAACAGGATTCTTAAGAAATGTGCATTATACATTTTCTAAAAAGTAGGACTGTGCAAGATACTTTGAAACAGTCACCCAAGATCTGAAGCACAGAAAGCCATAATAATTTCTGGAAGGCCTGATTGTGAGTTATCCCATCTGATGTGGAATGGTAGGAGAACACACAATAACTTGAAACTCATTCTAGTCACTTGGAGCTTGAATAGGTTTTAAAGAACATATATAAAGACCAATTAAAGAAAGGAGTGAAAAAAAACCATTAAAAATGCTTCAAATAGATTTTGAATTTTTCAAAATTATTTTAGTGTCAAAGAAAATAGTTAATTTCTTTTTAGTAATTAATTTAACATTTGTATTAAAAATTATTCTTACATTTGGGTTTTATACTCCTATTTCTCTCCTTCCTTTCTCTTCTCACCTTGGAAAAAAATGGAAGAGAAAAGCAGAGAGGAGAAAATGTAGAAAATGCTTTTTTCTGTTGGTATTGTTCTGTTGCAGAGAAAATATCTACATGGAATTCACTGAAAAAGAGAGCAAGAGAGGTGTATATGTACACACCTGTCCTAACAGTTACACTTTAAATGTCCAATTGTTTGAGGATGGAAAATTGTAGCCAAAACACTTGTACTTTATACTGACTACGCAAATACTTATCCCATGTGATCAATATATCTTTCTGTTTGTTGACTGAATTATAACCCTGTACCTAACTAGTACTAATGAAGTTCTGCCTGGGTTCATTTTATTTCATTAGCACTGCAATGAAATAAAATAGAGTATGGGTATGGTACTTTGTGAAGGCAACAGCTTACGGTTGGCCAGTGTCATATTCAGCTGACTAGATTTGCCCAGTCTCTGAGCTCCCAAACCAATTTTCATGTGGTTTGGGAGCTTCCAGGACAGACTAATTCTAGACCCAAACATCCCAATCATCTCTGCTGCTTCATGCAATTTACTTTCTGAACTATGAAACTATGTAGCACCCACATGCAATTTTAATATTGCTTGAGAAATTATTACTCCCAAAGTAACTTATACTGATATCTCACTTCCTGTTAGGATTAGGAAGTAAACAAAAACAATTGTGGCTCTATACAACTCCTGATCATGAGCATTGCTATGTCACTGCCATGAGAAATTGTATGTTGAGTAATACTTAAACATTACAATCCCTTCATAAAAGTATTCCTCATGAGACTACAAGCACTTGAATTGTCCCAGCATCACTGCTTGATCTGTCATGGGGTTTATGAGGTTTTTTGTCTAGGAACAGTTTCCTTAGTATTATTTTTTTCATCAGTAATTTGGACCTCATCTTACATCATCTTCCTCAGATATATACAAAACAGAACAGATTCTGCCCAGAGAGACACTTGTCAACCGGGAATTCTTGTGAGTAAAAGACCTCAACTCATTTATTAAAGTCACCCAATTGAACACTTGATACCTCAAGTACCATCCATACATCACATTTGAAAAAAAAAATCTGAAAAACAAAGGCACCTCTTCCACAACACTAATAGATTCTATCACTAGACAGGTCTGGTTGTGAAGAAGAAACTGCAGAACCCAGCTCATGCCTTGCTGTCTAAGCCATTTGTTTTGTTAACTACCTGTCAATGTTGCAAAGTGATAATCTGGCTGAGATACATAGAATCACAGCTTTCATGAAAAAACACTGTACTTCCCCTCCCTGAACTTCTAAAGACAGAGTTCAAAAGAGAAAGTCAAGTTCATTTTCATATGCTGAAACAGGCAGAAACTAAAAACCCTTAATTAAACAGAATGAAGCTTATTCCTTACTTGTCAATTTACTTTTTAATACATTTGAGCAACTAAAAAAATGAACTGATGTCTCTGTCCACAATGCTAAATCTGAAACTCCACATTAAAACAGATGTTATGCCTTTAAGCAGGATGTGGTGTGAAACACATTTTACCACCACTATCAATATTTTCCAAAGTGTTATTCAAAAAGGAAAGGTATATCTACATACCAAAGCAGTCAAGTTATTACAATGGAGAATACAATTGATAAACCCAGTGTTTTGCTGAGCCTTTGATAGATGTTGTCATTTTGTAGCACATGAAGTCAAACAGCAAAGATTTCCCCTCCTAACTAGGTATTGAGAAAGCAACAGCATAACAGCCTTGCATCTCCACACCTGAGCCCAAGGTAATGATCATTGTATCAAGCCTTGCAGCAGCCTGACAGTAGACTCCCCGGGAAATAGGATAGTTTATAAATGCTTGCCTTTGTAAGCAGGCACAGTTTCTCTGGTATGTTTGCCCAAGAACTAACACAAATTACTCCCAAAGTACCTTTTTTGAGTAGTATCTACTGGAATACCCAGCCAGCAAGAAAGATCTTAAACCCCATCAAAGTAGATATTATTTCAAATGTTTCTGTTAACTGTGGTGAGCAAGACAACACTCCTAGAATGAAGTGATACCCTTTATCAGATGGAATGATACAGCTGGGAAGGACGGACAAGACTTCAAGCATGAAGGTCAATCTATCGATGCGGTATCTGACTGCCTCAGTGATATTTTTCTGCAGAGTGCCAGTGGAACTACACATCCCTTTTAGCTACCAAAAAGATGAGTCAAGAAATCTGCTATTTTACCAAAAAGGAGTGTATCAAGCAAATATTTGAAGAAAGTTTTAACTTCTTGGTAAAGTGTGTATCATTCAGGCTCCTTATCTGTCAGATGTGCTTCAGTTCTGGTACTTCCCCATGAGATTAACCACTCTTTTCTCACTTCTCTATTCATTTTTTCCATATATCTTCACTGATCTGTGTGGCATCTTCTTGGCATGAATAGAATTCCTCATGGAGCCCCTTAAAGAAGCAGAACTGTAGGAAACAACGTTGCTTTCTCCTCCCAGCAAGGCAATGCAACTGTACAAATGCAGTTTTAGGAATAAGAAAACTATTCTTTACTCAAACGGCCTTGAAAAACATTTTGTATCTGATCTCACAGACATGATGAACAGGATGAGAGTTCAAGGGTGCAAAAAGTCAGAACAAGTGCTATTACTCCAGTGCCAAGAGATACAGCAGTCAGCAGTCTTGTTCTGGCTGCAGCTGATTCAAGTGAAGAGGTTACTGGTACCAGCTGCTTCACGGCATATCCAAAATATGCTTCCTAATCTAGTCCAATTAAATGACTAGGTTAAACTCTTTAACAATATATGCATAATTGTTTTCTCAGACAGCCTATAGAGCACACACTTATTGTGGCAGATCTCTAGAGAGTGGGAAAAGAAACAGAAGAGAGCCCCTGGGCAGTAACCTGCTCACCCTGCAAAGCTGCAACTCGAAGACAATGTGTGACTTTATACTATCTTCACATTATGGTTCCCTAGACAGAACTAAGCATTGTTTCCTTTATCCATAGAAACAATGGCATGCATAACTCCACATGAAAAAGTTATTTGCAGAAGTTGCTTGACAGTATTGTATTTATCTGACTGAGTTGGGGGTAGCAATTAAATTGTGGAGACAACAGAAAAGCACAATGGATGCACGCAATGCACATAATGAAGGAAGTGGTCCAGTTGTAGTAGGTACCAAAGGACACCAGGGGGATTGTAATGGAGATCCTCCAGAGACAACTGAGCTGGCATGAGTCTAGGAACAGCTGGTAATTCCTGAAGAGAAGAACCTTGTGCAAGTCTGCAAAGCTAATAGGTCCTCAGGAAAGATACACTTCTTGTAATGAGAAGGTTCACCACAATAAATATTTGGTTGATGCCACCAACATCCGATTTTCTGGACTAGAGGGAATATGTTGAGAAAGAAGGAAGACTACTTCTACAGAAAACAGCTTCTTGTTCAAAGAAATGTGGGAATAAAGAAACTGCAAAGCTTAAACACATAAAGCTGAGGAAGAATTCAGGGAGCAGTTTTCAGTGCAGCAGTTCAACAAGTACTGAAGATCCTGTATCACTAATACTGTATAAGTGATACCATCCATCCAGATGCCAAGGGATGACAACATCTGATCTAGAAACAAAGTATTTGTTTCTGCAGTTATAACTAGAAGTTTAAAGAGCCCCTAGATTAAGTTCCCCTGTATAGTCAATACTGTGAAGTAAAACTTGAAAGCCCAAATGACCACCTGCTGGGCAGTGCAGGACAGGTCTGCTGGAGAGGGGTCATACAGCACAAGAACCTTCACTGGATCATCCTGGCCAGCACTACATGTAGCAGCCCAGAATAAAAGATGCCCGGGAGGAAAGCTCTCTGCCCCAGTCTGCCTCCAACTGATTAAAGAATCCATGATGACTGCTTTGAGCCCTTTTTCTTTGCTGTCCTCATTAGTTATTTCCCTTGAAAAGTAACAAATACTTTTTCTCCCCTTTTAAATTAAGAACAAAATAAAACAGCATAAGCAAATTAAAAATAAATTCAGACTTATTCTGTGACTGTAACGTACAAACCCTCTGCGGGATATTTAGTTACACAATAGCCTCAATCAACAAAAAATAACTAAGAGGCATTACATCATCTGATCAGACCCAAAGGCAACAGCATTGTTACCTAACAACTTCAGACAGCTGATTAACCACTTTTTGTAGGGTGTCAATTACACCACACCCTGCTTGTTCAGAACTAGGCTGTTGACAGTACAACACAGAAAGAGAAAAGCAAACTGCCCCCCACACACACACCCCATGCACATACTAGTGCTACTGCCAGAATGATGTTTGTCATGAACTCAGCTACAAGTACTTAGAAGCCTTCAGTAAATAAATAGGCATAGCCACATAATGGCACATCTGAGCTTGTTACAAGATGGTATAGTGAAATTTTAAATTTCTTTATGTTATGTCATGTTTTCAGGGAAAGTGGGTTTTAGAAGGAGTAATGAAGACCTTTAAGAAGGCAGTCATTCACCCTTGACAATGTCACTCTGAGATTCAAAACTGCAGTGTGGAAAAGAGTCTTTTCTTAAGAAACAATAAAACCCAAACCATAACTTGTTTTATTCAATTTCCTTCACATTCTTTCTGCTCATTTTTATGATACATTTCATTATTATGTTCATTATGGGTGCTAAGGCAAATAAAGGGATCGTTTCAGTTTGACATGGGATGGATAATACATACTTCCCTTATAACCTCTCCTTTCCATGTGCCTGCTGGAAATTGTTTTTCATTGTTCGTAAATCCAAGGAATGTTTACACTGGAATACAGGAAAAGCTAGAGCAGAATGCTAGTGTGTAAGCCATAGTGGCTTTTTTTGGCTTTTGCTGTGAAGTGATAAATGATTCTTGGTCCCCCATGGGTTAGAGGGCACCAAACTTCAAATAACTACAACATCCGATAACAAAGTTTTTCTCCATCATTTGCAATCAAAACACCAAGAACACAGCCCTCTGGACCTCTCATCCTTCATGTTCAATTGTAAATCCTGATTAAATAGCTTGCAGGTGTCAGGATTAGAGTATATTCATTGGGAGCCTAAACACAGCACCAGCTGGGTTCCTCATTTGCCAGTTGTAGTTGCTTCTTTGTTTTGAAACTGTTGACAGTACAACTAAAAATATTCCTTTGGGTAGAGACGGCGTTAAATAACAAGCAGGATGAGTAAGAGAACAGCTGTAGATATTTTTCTGTGTTTAACATACCTGCCTTGTTGATTTATAGTAAGCCCTCCATATAATGTACATTCTGTGTAATCCAAAACATTTAACCTTTCGAGCTGGGGCTGTGATAAAGCTATCAAACACAGGAAAGGGTCTTGACAAGTCCTGTATTACCAGCCTTTTACTCAAAGGAAAAGTGAAATATAGTTTCACCTCCCTTTTAATATACACAACAAACAGTATTATGCCTTATCAGTTCCTACCAACTAAACTGTGTGCCAGATATCTACATAAACATCAGCATGGAGATGAGAGAAGAAAACATGTAACTTAGGCAAGTTCTCAAAACCTTCCTCTGGTGAGGGTCCACTTGGTTTGAGCATGGCTTCCTTGAAGGGAAGCTCAGGTCTTAGTTTAAAACCAGAACCAAAGCGAGTGCTTCAAGAACTGAGAGGCCATTTTCACCATTAGTCCTCAGCATAAAAGCAAGCAATATCTGCCAGCATTCAAAACCATCACTTCAAATAAATCCCTTTTATTATGATTTTATAGTGCACGGGTACTCCACCACCAATACTGCTGTTTTAAGATCTAACACCGGGCTTGCAGCTCATTTCTATCATTAAAGAATTTGTATTGTTTTTGCTATTTTGACCAAAGCCGTGTTCTCTTTGGAATTAAGTTCTGGCTACTTAAAAATCCCTAAAGTTTTCAAATACTTATTCACTTTGACTTCCTGTCCCAAACTCTTGAGTAAAACATTACTATGTTTTAATCCCAAAGGCCACTTCTTTTCAATGGGCAGTGAACCAAGTCATACAGCATAGATGTAAAGAGAAACACATATGTGTACAAAAGACATTATTACTTTCCCTATAAAAGAAGGGAGGGAAAAATCTGAAAAATTTAATAGCCTTTTTATTACATGACACTGAAGCAAAAAAAAAAATTTTGAGCGTTTCAGATAATCGGTCCAAGATAAGCTTAAACAAAATATTGACTACTTTACACATCTGCATTTATGGGGGGGAGGATCATGAGTAGACATGGGCCAAATGGTCCCAAAGCAATTTGCACAGTAGTGAGGCACTCACCTCGCTCATGACTAATTGAACTCACTTTTCCCAACATCAGGTCTCAGGAGAAATTCAAAGCACACTATAGCATTTAATACTGAGATTTTAACAAGTTAGCTTGCAATGCTGCTGGAGTTTTAAAGGCAAGCTCTTCCCAGTAAATAATATAATGAGAAAACATCAGCACTTAAGAGGATGCCACAGGGTTAATGCCAGGTTTTAAAAGACTTCAAAATGGATTTTACCCAGTTCACATGTCAGGAGGCACAGCACGGAATCAATTTACAGCAGGAGCCAAAGATCACAAATTTTAGGGGAGCCTGGGGACTGATTCCCCCAATCGGTGCCGTGGGGTGCACAGATGAAAGAGCAAACTTGTTTTTTTTCTTTAATGGTGACAGCATATTCTGAAATTACGCACAGCAGGCAGGAGAAACCTGCATAGATTTCAAAAGATACTGCAGGTTTGTGTGCTGAAGCACACATTTAAGGTCCTAGTTAATGTGCTAGCCTTTCACCTCTGGAGGCCTGGGCTCAGATTTATCTGAGGTAAAATGAAGAAGAATTTGGGACTTCTATCTTCTTAACCCTTATTGGCCTTTCATTCACGTTACAGAAGTACAAACCAGCTACCACACTTTTGATCAAACTCTACTTACTTTTATTATTCTAAAGTCAACCTCAAGCAATTCTCCTAAACACTAATAACAACAGAGTTCAGGGTTTCCACTGATTAAACCGCAGTGAAAAGCCAAATTCTGTTCTCGCTTACATCAATGAAAACCTACACCTGTACCAGTATTCAGGGAATCTATGCAGAGAGATTTAGCATAAGATATGAGAGAACAAGACCCTACCCAGGCTGGAAAGCAGACGTTTGCAGCTCCAGAATATTTGCTCAGAGCCTGCCTGAAAGACGTTCTGTTCTCTCTATTTGGCTTTTACTAATGCTGTTCTAGAGCCTCTCTATTAAAAACAACCCCTCTTTATACTTTACAGTTTTAAAGTCTTCATTGTCTCCAGATTGGCAGAAAGAGCTATGAATGAATTTTTTAAAAAAAAAATCTAAATAGTTTTGCTTAAGCTGATTGGGGGGAGGGGAAAATCTGAATGTATTCTGCAACAATTATGTTTTAAGCCCCTCTGAAGTTTAATCAATATATGTAGTGTCAAGTCTAAAAACGCATCAACAATATTCTTTCCATCTTGGCTGTAGAAATATTTTGTAGGAAAACATGATA
Source organism: Lanius collurio (assembly GCA_020086605.1). Lineage (NCBI taxonomy): Eukaryota > Metazoa > Chordata > Aves > Passeriformes > Laniidae > Lanius > Lanius collurio. The sequence continues at coordinate 4,915,953 of JACBWW010000021.1, forward strand.
ATCACAATTTCTGTTACTCATCAGGGATGCTCCTCTTTTCCATGAAGGACATTCAAATAAATTCTGTTGATAATGAACTTATGAGGCCCTCAACAGGTTGAGAGAAACTGAAAAATGATGGTTAGAATAATTTTTATAACTACCAAGCCAAAAATCTTGCTGCATATATTCACTGGAGTCTCCCTTCCCCCTACTCACTCTTTCCAAGTTCATTCAGTAATCAGGGGTATAAAGAAGCCTAGAACACACAGCTGTGTCAGTATTGCTGCCTAGCAAGTCTGACATGAACATTCAGCCTGAAGTTTGGCAGTTGTTTGTGTTGCACGTGTTGAATGATGTTTTGTCTGTATTTAGATGACTGGTTTCAGAAACAGGTTTAACATGACAACATCAAGAGCAACAAAAAGGGCCACTTCTGTAAGGTAAATGTCATACACACATTATCAGAGCTCACAGAAGAAAAAAAAAAGTCCAAACAGAATAATTAGACAATGGAAAGTTATGCCCAAACACTTGTGCTAGGACGAAAGGTGTTATATACAATCCCATACAAGGAAATGCAACTGCAAAATATGACACATTACAATCTGACATAGTAGACAAGCCTCTAATACAAAGAAATGTGTAGAAACAAATATACTAAAGGGCTGAACACAAAATGATAAATTACACCTTTGTGCCGGGAGAGGCAGTCATAAAGATTTATTTTGCTAAAATTCTTTCTTGCTCTGGCTCATTTTCATTGTTATAGGAAAATACAGAAAAGTTTGTATTAGCTCCTCTGAGATCAAGGTTTTTTCTAAATAGAACAGGTGAGTGAAGCAAGGAAAACAGTGCAGAATTCCAGAGCTACAGCTTAGGTGACAACCTGAGCCACACTGCATGGCAAATGGTGTGGTCAGAACAGATGGAGAACAGGTCTAGGGATGACCAATCAATACCTTGAATGGGATCCCATATGATCAGAGATGCTCATTGTCTCCCACAAAGCTCAAGTGATGTATGTGAGGTACTACTTTGTAACCACAGTGAAATAGCCTGAAGCTTTTCTTCTGTACAGTTTCATGCACATATATAAATAAATATATTTCCCTGAATGGCAATATCCTCATTTTGTTCTAATCCAATAACTGAGGATAGAAATTATGTGAAAATTATTAGTAAATCCCAAAGGTGTTTTAACTTTTCTTTTTTACAGAGATTAAGTGTATTATATACACTTTGCTTGAGACAAGTAATCTCATCAGTTCTAATTGACCTGCATGCACACTATATATATACATATATATGCAACTTGTGTCTGTATATGTGCAAAGAGATATAAATTTTAAAATCTTGCATGTCTTATAAGCAGTTGATTAAACAGATTATTTACTGAGTAGAAGTTTAGATTTCATAATTAAAATACTGTCAATGTCATGAAAGTAATTCCAGGCAGGTTAAGTATATTGGACAGTCTTGTGTCCAGAGTTGTGTGGATTTTGTTTCTTAAAAATAATTTGGAATACAGCTTGATCTCTCTATAGAGATTAGAACAGTGGTGTTCCAATAAAAATTATGGAACACCTCAATTTATTTTGAAGGGAATTTCCTTTGTTTCTAGCAGAGATTAGCCTGAAGCATGGCCACCAAAGCAGAGCAAAAAGGCATTAACTTCAAACACTTGAATCAGGCTTTTGAGATGCCTAATCAACCTGCTGCTCCTTTTCTACCGTTCATTTGGGACATACACTCGTTTCTTTCATGGATGGCACTCACAGCACCTGTGACAGTGTTATCTCTACCACGAGGTGTTAAATCTGCATAAGGCCTGAGCAGGGTGTACCCTGCATTCCATGGCCCACACTTTGCACCTCACTTCAGTACCCAAACCCAACAGAGCTGCTTGGTGAGATTTAGGAGTGGTAACTGTTATCACTGATTTCTTATGCCAGCTAAAGCAAGGAAACTGAAAAACTCAGAGTTAGTTGTTCATGGCAACTAGCACTCAACAGAGATCAAAATGACTACTCAACAGGTATCTAAGAAAAGCTACCGGAAATGCCAATTTATACATTTTAGAAAATATTTGGCATGGCACAAACTGCAGTTTAATAGCAGCAAAACCACCATGTGGCACAAAAAAAGGGTAACTTTTCAGCACACGTTTTCATAGAGCACGTGAATTCCATAAACTTTAATTCATTAAGGGAATAAATTTGAGATAGAGGCATACAAATTAAAATTCATACAACTATCTTGGTGACGTAGTTTAGAGTTCTGTCTTAAATGGGCAAATTATGCCCAGCCAATACAGATAATTATTTTCCGAATGAGTTACTGCCATATGCTCTACAAATTGTGCTTCAGTTCTCCTGAATGTTTCCTAAAAGATGGATGGACTACTGCAAAGTCTTCCTAGTAACAAAAAACAAACTTTCTAAACAATCTCAAATATTTAAATCAGCAAGAGCTAATTATGGAATGATACTTCACAGAATTTTCTGCCTCATCTATTATTATTTTCATCAAGTATGATGGCTAATTTTACTGTAAGTAATAAAAAAACTCTTTCATGTAGTATAATTTAAAATGACCATATTTTTCAGCAAATGAAATGACATTTTGTCAATGAAATTTAAGCAACCTCAGGAGTACCATAGAATTTTGACTAAGTAATGATCAGATGAAAAATTAGTTGGTTAAGTCTTACCAAGGATGTCCACACATTAGAGTTAAGTATGCCCTGAAATGCTACATAAACATATACTTCTTTAGGTTTTCTTTTTTCTTTATCCTTTTTTTTTTTTTTTGCAAAGTGAGTGTTTTTCATTTAGAGATTATATCATGAACAGATGTAGGATAATGTTAATAGTCCCTTCTGGAAACATTAATCACAAGGTTTTACTTATTATTTGGTGTCAGCATTTAAAAGTTAAAGCATTTCCAGAACTGTCACCATTGAAATATTCCTTTTGCTTAAAGCTAAATTACAAAACAGTAATTTATTTTACAGTTCCAGAATCTTTTTTACAACATATATAAGAGGGAAAATGGCAGGCAATGCCTTGTTGTCATGGCAACAGTGCAGACTGACAGTAGTAAGTCTGTTTCTACTTTAGGAAAAGGACTGAAAATGTAACTCTACCAACTTTTTAAATGTTTGAACAATTTTAAGTCTCCACAAAAGAGATTTTGGTTGTCAGCATGACACTAACACGATGTTTTCAGAAGTGGATTTTCCATTCCTTGCTCACTGAGCAAATATTAACCAGAACCAAAATAAAAGCAGGCTAAGGCCTTTTTACCAAAGAGATTTTAACCTCTCTTCCATACATATTCTCACATGTAGAATATTGTGCAGGTGAAGCAAACTGCTACTACTTCAAAGTACTTGGCAATGTATGTGTAGAAATGTTCCACTAACTCTATTCAAAACACTTAAGTAACCAAAACAAGCCCACGGCCTTCTAGATTCTCAGGAAAGGTCCTTATTGGTTACTTCAATGTCCTGAAACTCAGGAACTCTGCAGCATCTTCCACTTCAAGATTTGCTATGTACCTATGCAGGATAGCATAGGTTAGCAAAGAGCTTACATGCACTTTTGTATTTGGGCTATTAGTGGAGGGAAAAAAAGTACAAATGCAAGTCTGTCCTTAAAGCATCAGTGAAATTTAATCGAACACAGCAGCACAGTCTCAACATCCCCAAAATCACATGTGACCAAGGTAAAAATAATTGCTTCACATGAGATTTACCTGAGGCTTTAAAGCAAGCAGATAAAAGACTATTCTCTTCTTTAAGCAGTGCTATATATAACATCCTTCATCACCTCTTCCCTTTCGGAATGTACAAACATCAGACAATCTCCTTCTGAAGATGCTCATCTCTCTCAACTAGCTCTAAAATTGAACCAGCTTCAACTAAGGACAAAGTTTTTAAAGTGTCCTAGGGATGTGAAATGAATCCTAAAGGCCATTCAGGTATTCTCACATCTTAGTCTGAAATGTAAGTCTTAATCCTCCTCTATCTAACTTCACTAACCGGTCCATTAGATCTTGTCTGGCATCTCTGGAGACCAACAGCAAAGGCCTAAAGTAAAGATGGGAGTGCTTTGGCCTCTGTGTTTAGTAAAAGAGACCACATCTTGCAGTCAGTACTGAAAAGTGGCCTAAATCTGCTCCCTGGCAAACTGATTCTCTTGTTTCCACACTGTAATTTTCAAAAATGTCCATGTGAAAATGCAAGCACGTGCACGAAGGATTATTTTGACACATGGTATCCATCATTTGGATTTACTCATTTTCCAAAATAAACTGTTTTGTCAGTTTTCCTGTGCATGTGAATTTTTGAGTAAAGACAATGTGTAATGTTACAAGACACATGCATATGCTGACCTTTCACAAAACCAAAATTTGCAGTAAAGCTAGGGTGGTGGGAAGCACTGCATTTTCATTCTGGCCACAAGACCAACACACAAAGATTTAAACAGGGAAGCTGAACGGCCCTAGCTTGTGGCCTAATTCTGCTTCCTCACATGAGTGACCTGACTGAGGATGCAGCATCAATGAAAGTTACTTGCACAACAAAATGTTTATGTAAGTATAGCCTTTCAGAAGATTTATCTGCCTATGACATGCACAAAATAGGCCTCTGCAGGTAACTACAGGTTATTTCCAGATCTAATTCCAGAGGCTCTATGTTCTTTTAGTTTGTCATGTGTATTTCTGCAGCACACACTCACTGAACCAAGTTTTGTACATTCCCTCCTACTCCTATAATCACAGTTTAACCCCTACTTTTTATAAAATATCACTTACTACTTCCCATCCTCAGGGTACTTACACATGCTCAGTTTATTAACAGACAAAATTCTTCCTTACTTGGCAAGATTTTTTTCTTAATGTTTCTATTTCCAGTTAAATACTATGCTGGATTTGACTGTATTTAGGAACTAGAATTCCAACTTTTATGTATAACAACGCAACATCTATGGCACTCTGTGAAACTTGGCCAGGAAAAGACAAGTTACCAACACAAGTCACCTAAAGCTGCAGCCCGACTACCAGGCTGCAGAACAATGTAGCTACAATTCCTCATTTCTCTTGAGTCTCTCTTTGGGAAAGGTTTATACCACTGCACACTTCCTCAACTGAATTTCCATGGGATCAGTTTGGAAGCATTCTGGTTTGACCAAACCACGGCTCACATTCTCACACTAAGGCTTTTTCAGCACTCATGCACGTGGTCTCATAAATTGACATGTATCTCAAAGAGCTCCCAAAACACAGTGAGTGAGCAGCCTTGAACTAAGAAACGTGCAGTCCTGGTGGCATGGGCTGGAGCTGCACTCATCCTCTCCTAGGAACTGCTATGGCTGCATGGCCTGAGCTGTGCAGGGCCAGTCAGTACTACTGGATATTTTCACTAATTCCATGCCTTCTTGCAGCTTCCAACTCCAATTATTTTGGAAGATGTAAAGGAATACTTCTCCCTGACTCCCTTCCTGCCACAGCCCTGTCTAAAAATCCACATATTCAAAAATCCAGACATCATAAAATAATATACTTTTTATCCCCTCACAGCACTGCTCCTACCTTAAACAATACCCACTAAAAGCACTTCTGTAAGGGGGAATATCTGTTTATCTTTTGTATGTATCTGCATAGAAAAATACTTAAACAATCCTTAAATTGTATAACCAGGCTTTGTAGCAGAAGGAAGTTAATTCTGGAAGGGCACAGAACTTCCCACCCACACAGTCCCAAAGTGTGCCCGTCAAGGACCTCTGACTTTGTACCTATTGTGTTACATGAGGCAGGGATGGGGGTTAGTGTTTACAGTCTGCAGTTTCTGGCAGAATCCCCAAAGTAATTTTCAATTAAAGGTTAAATGCCTGTATTCATCAAATGTGAAAACATACAGTGCTGTAACAATACAAAATAGCTTCCTTACAATTAGATTAATTTCATCAGGTATTTAAGTAGGGGTTGCAAATATTATGCCTTTGGGTAACTTGAAGAAATACCTAAATGAAGTGTAATCATTTTCTGTCACTACAGTGTCTCAATACAAGAATACAGCCTGGCTTTCAAATTCTTTCAACTGAATGGTTCAAATACATGTAGGGCCAACAAACATTTGTATATTTTTGTTTCTATTAATAAACTGTTTTTGTTAAATTAGACATGTTGTTAACTTTTGGTTTCACTGCTAGTCTGTTTTTTTCCTTCTAAATATTTAAACTAGTGATAAATGAAGAAATAGTTATGCTTCCAGATAATCACAAAAAAAAAAAAAAAAAAAAAATCAATGACTGACTAAAAAGAGGCAGTACTAAATAAATTACACCCTCCTGGCTTAACCTCCCTATAATCAAACTGTTAAGTAATATAATTATTTCTCTTTTATAGGTCCACAGAAATAGGCTTGGGAAATAGAACACATCTGATACAAGGAAAACACAGTAAGTGACAGATGACTTCTGGGAACTGAAGGCTCACTCTTAGCCCTCACAAACTCGAGACAAGACATTTATAAGCTTCAAGCTGAGCCTCTAATTCTTATATCAAATTTGATTGAGAAGTAAGAATTATGAAAAATATGAAAGTATATTTAGTCAGAAGTTCAAAACAGTCTGGACTTCTAGCTATGGTTCAGGCTGGATTCAGAGGATGAACTAACAAGACTTCTCTAAGTTTCCTTAGTTGTAATACTCTTACAAGCATTTAACTTCCACATGTTTCCTTTTCCTCAAGTGTAAAGGGACAATAATGATGCTTACCCTAATTGGAAATGTTAGACATCTGTTGAAAACAATTCACAGCTACTTTTAATTTCATTAATTTTCAAATCTGTTAAGTAAAATAATATTTTCAAAGGCTGCTCTGATACATTAGGAGGCCAGTGCAAAGATCTTGTGCCTGGTTCACTGTTTGAAGTGTTGCAGGATTTTAAAAAAATGTGTGATTAAAGCTTTGACTCAGCAAAGTCTTACAAATTAACTCTTACAAATCTTACAACTAAGTAAATAATGGGATTATCATTGTACTTAAAATTATGCATATACATAGTTTGTGAGTTTAAATGCAGAAGTTTAACTTGGCTGCAAGAAACATACCACACAGAAAAACAAAGCAAGAATAAATCTTCATTTTCCTGTGCAGATGTAGGTGACACCCCAACCCCCCTAGCTTTGTAACTTGTCCTTCATTCATCAGCCGGTGTGTTTATTTGTGCTATATGTGATGTGACTGGCAGAACTTAGGCAATGAAAACTTCTTAGTCAAGTGAAGATCTTTTGAAGTAAAAAGAGGACCTGCTCCACTTCTCAGAATGCAAGGTCAGGAGTTATATACACACGTTTAGAGGCCAGTTTCATTTAGGTAAGTTTACAACTAAGAAAAGGAAACATTTCCTCATACACCTTGGAAGTGAGAGTTACTGATACAAATAATGTTTTGGCAGTAACAGAAAGAGAACTAGATAAGTATATTGCCATTAATAATCTATGTCCTTATGCAGATTATAGCTCTGTATCAGATCATACAGCCCACATGAGTAAATCAGAGAAAACTTAATTCCAGCTGCTGAACAGCACTACTCTTACCCCAGGACAATGCATTGCAGGAATGTGTTTGTAGACACCAGTCTATCATCACAGCATCAAGGTTTTCAACCAGTAGATATATGAGCAGCCCTATATTCTATATTTCAATACTTAGAACACAGAATCAGAAATATCAGCTGTCACTCCAGCCTCACATTGTAAGATAGGGGTACAGTAAAGACTAACAATAGCTTGGAGTGAAATACATACATTGCTATGGTGTCAGAGAGGTGGAAAAGTAACAGAGATTTTTTTGAAGTTTCAGCTCAGCTCACCTCAATTTTATCCGCCAAGGGCATTATCTTACATTTATTGCAGAACAAAGAGGCAAGACTGAAGAGTCCTACCTCTGCACAACTTCCCTTAGGACACAGGCTTCACAAAATCTCAGAGCTCTTCCTTTGTACTCCTAGGAAATGCCCTGGGGAACCACGGGATACGTGGTGTTGACTTCAAAGTGCTATCAGAATTTATTAGTGGTGGAAATGAGAAACGAGTTATCCTACACGTCAAAGAACGAACAGGAAAATATGGAGAAAGGAAAACCTATATTTTTGTCCCCTATTTGTTATTTATTTCTTTATTTCTCTTCATTCTTTCTCTATAGAGGCAGAATATGCTCATTTGTTTTCCACTTTTTTAGGTTTGGCTGGAGAAATATAGTCAGTTTACCTGTGGCTTTGAAGACAAACAAGTCATGGGAGAAGGAAGAAATGAAGCACGTCAGCAGAGGAGATGATACCTGAAACCTGAAGGAGACAGGGCAGAGAAGCTGCCCGCATACGTTCATCAGTGCAAAGCACAGCTGTAGACCAAACACTGCTCTAACTTTAAAATAATAAAAGGAAACAAGTCACAACTATAGGCAGCCTTTCCCATTCTGCCTCTATTACCTCCAGTGTATGCCCAAGATTACTTTTTCCTTCCCTTGAGCAAAACCAAAAATCAGAGCTAGGTTTGCTTCTCCCTTCCAGTAGAACATCTTGCTTCAACCAAGGCCCCCACTACACAGCCACAGTGCCTCTGCTTCCTTCTAGCCTCAAACCTCCTTCCAGGATGATGACCCTGTGTCAGCCATGGGCACAGCCTTCAGCACTTGCCCAGGGAGGGCACTCTCTACATTGCAGCAATCAGTTTGGCAACCAGAGGTGGGTTACATCAGTCAAACTGAAAGGTACCTGCATTCCTCACAGACTACCATGTCACCTGTAGTGACATGTACCTCTGTATGTCTGTCACTCGATGGTAACTACCCCTGCAGGTGCTCCTGTACACCTGTGCCAGTTAACTGCCTGACTTGGCCTTCACTTCGCTACCTGTAGCTGCATCATGAAGCTCCTCTTACGGCAGAACCTGAGGAGTGACAAAGGCAGTTAACTCAGAATACCTTACAGATAGTGGGCTCCCTTTCATTTGTACCTATTTTTTTACCCAACTGTTTTTAAGTATGTGAAGACCACCAGCACCTGCCAAGTTGAAGATAAAGCTATGTTTCCTTATATTGCTTTGTAAGGCCAGTCTGAAATAAGAGAGAACACCATCTATGTCAGGAGAAAAGGTTAGGGAAAGAAGAAAGTAATATGAGAAAAAAGTGGAAAAATATGAACTGTTGCAATCTCTAGGCATTGGGAGTTTGGCTCTGATAAGAAAGAGGGAGAGAGAAGGAGAAAGAAAAACTGAATAAGCTTAGAAAAGACCAGCTAAGCAACAATATTTGACAAGATCAAAAACAAGATAGGGGAAAAAAAACCAAACCACCCCAGAAAGGGAAAGACTCAGTAAGGTTGTCTTTTGAGCTTAGGTAACTCAGAATGTTACAGATCAGATTTAAAGATTTTGGATTACAATAGTTTTATATAAGAGCAGAGTCAGCTTCTTAGCCCAGAAGGAAATTTTCAGCCAGGAAATACATAATCACAACCTTCAGTACCAATCATAAGGAGAAGCTGGGATTGTTTTCATTTTTTTTTAATTGCACAGGGAGACAGTAGAAGGAAGGGCTGACTACTCCACAAGAGTGAAACCAGTGGAGTATTATCCCTAACATGCTTTGTTCTAAACCACAAATACAGAAGCCACAGGTAATGATGAGGTCACATTCAAAACTGCTACATTCTTTATCACCTTTTCATGTCATAGGATTACAGCACTAGAAGGGCAATTTTGTGAGCTAGTCTGCAATTACCTTATCAAGCCATGAAAAATAATTCAGTTCTTTCCATGTTTCATATAGATGGCTGCAGCTTTCTCATTAAGATACAATCAACTTGCATTAATTTAAAAATAAGTTTTAAAGCTACAGCCAGTTTTACCAAACCCTTCATTTTCACATATATAGATTCCACTCACCTATTTTATCCGGTTCAGATAATTTAGCTCCATATCCAGTCAAACTTGATTCGTTCTAAGCACCTATAAGCAGAAGCCTAAGCAACTATATATTTAGCTCTCTGGTTTTATTTTGTCAGCACCTATGCTGCTTACTTTTAATCCTTCTACTGCACTGTCCATTTTCTTAGAGAATTGAAATTCAGTGATTTTACCATAACCTTTAAGCACCAAAGATGAGATGCTACTAAGCCCATCAGAGGATGAAATACAACCTAGGGAAATCAACAATATCAGATTTCAATTCAACATGAGAAACTATATGGGTCCTGGTCCTTGCACCTTGAAAAATAAATAGTAGAATTAGAGGAGGTAGAGAGAGAGCAGCTAAAGCGATCAATAGTTAGCAGCAGCTGACTTAGAAGCAGAGACCAAAAAGTCTAGGATTTATCAACCTGGACAGAAGATCAAGGGGAAATACAATCAGGATTCCCAAAATTATGAAAGAACTGTGGAAAACTAATATAGAAATTTTATTCCCAAAAATAGTACAATTTTCAGGCCATTAGGAGGCACTAAATGAATATGTAATACAAAAAAGATAACATAGTTAGACAGTGGGCAATATAATCCGTGATCTTGCCACCACAGGAGATGGTAAGGTCAGAGTGTACCCATCTGTTCAGAAAGAGATTATACAAATTCATGGACAATAGGTCTGTAAGTGGATAATATCCAACAATTACTAGCAGGCTGCATACCAATATCCAAATATAACAACTGCAGGTATGGGGGGGGTGTATGGACAATGCACCACACTAAATGTGTTGGCTCCCGTGCACTCACTACAGGGTGTCTCCTGTGGGATGGGCTGGAGCCACAGAGCTCCTGTGATCCAGTAAGGCATTTCTCCTTACTTAGATGACCTTAAGAAACAGTCATTTAACTATTCACTAAGGAAATGTTACATTACCTATATGCCAAAAACTTCAAGACAGCTGCACACAGGTCAGATTATTTGTGTAACATGCAGTCAAATTAAGATGGTAGAGCAGAGATGTGTGAAAATGTCAGGATGCATTAACCCACATTCCATATAGAGTAGAAGTGCACAAATCAAAAAAACCCACAGCGTTTATACATTTCATTTGGAAAAGCTGACCAATGAGTGTCACTCATTTATCTGGACTACAGTGCATTGGAACATGTACAGAAAGTTTTGCACAATTCAAGAATTGTCCCAGCTGCACAAGTCATAGAAAATAGGTACTTCATGTGGAAAATCATCACTGTGTCAAAGCAGGATGCAACTAGGAGACTGAGGGTTCTATGATTTTTTTTTTTTTTTTTTGAGACAAACATTGAGGAAACCATCACCATCCTTCCTGTGAGTAATGAGGATAGCAAGTTCCCTGTACAAAAGCCCTTCTTTCAAGAGAAGTTCTCCTAAAACCACGAAGACCATAGCATCTAAAGTAATGCTTCTTGAACTTTTCAAGATATATTACAAACACAGCTGCACAAACGTTAGCATGAAAAAGAATTTTACCCAATTAGCACATAAATAATAATTTAAAAGCCCCTTTGGTGGAATTTTTTGTTTCAGTCAGAACTTAAATTTCAGTTGCAACTACTCAGATATCTATTTTATGGCAATCCACTTTCCAATGTTTGAATCTACTTTACTTTCATTGAAAGAGATGTTTCTAAAATGAAACATCTGGCTAAAAGGAGAGAAGTTTTGCTATTCCTGGGCTTTAAAAACCTTACATGTACAAACCTATGGTGACACACACACAAAGAGAAAAAAAGAGGTAATGAGAGAACTGTCATGGGCTTAATCCTGCCAGGGGACAACTGTTTTACCTCTGAAATAGAAGTATTACAGCAGCATTTAGAGGATTTCAAAGGTACCACTTGATCAGAGAACATAAAACACTGATTGACATCTACATGAATTTCCATGCAGAATACTTATTTTCATACACTACTGCATTCTATTGTTATGAATGGGAAATACTTATGAAAGATTCTTCTTTGAATACTGTGTCATTCTGATTAGACCATGAATATGTCGACAAGTTCATCAACAAGATTTTGTCTGTGTATCAGTTAAGAGAGTTTTTTCATGCACAGAAAATTATTCTGGTCTCATGATATCTTCTGACTGTGAGTATTCAGAGATGGAAGCAGAGAGGGGCCTTTAACAAAAGTATTTTTAAGCAAGTTATAAATACAAGTTAAACTGGGAAATATTTTCCCAGTTGGAAATATTTTCTTTGTTGGAAAGTAAAAACCTCTGATCCATCTAAATGCATTAAGTGGAATAAAAATGTCATTTGTACTATTAATTGGTGGGAAAATTAGTGTTCTAGAAAGATAAATTATAACCATGAAATTTGAAATACATGATGGCACTGTAAAGCAGCCACACTGATTTGCTAGTCTTTCAGTTGGGTAATGACAGATGACCTTTAATGCAGCATTAATGCCTTCACTTCCAAAACTATAAGTATTTGTTAAATTTTGTGGCTTTCCAGAAAGGGTAGTTTTCCCCACAGCATGAAGATTTGACCTACTACAGTGAAAATACTTTAAGGCATTACCAATTTAATCACAATCAAAAATAAAATCTGATGCAGTTTCTACACATACAACACTGCCATTCAAATGCTAATCAAAAAAGACTAACTTAGGATCGAGCAAAAAATTATGAAGCTTCTCCATAAGACTTTTGGGTCATGATATCAGCTTCAGCCACAGGAAAGTGCACCATTACTGTAATAAACACATAGTGCTCCATAGTAACACCTGTTAGTTGTTCTTATTCCATGTCACTATGTTTGTTCCAGAATCTGGCTCTTCTGTTGGAAACCTAAACTGCAGCTCATATTTCCTCAAGATCAGTTTATATCAATTTGTTTGTCTTTAATTGTGATCTTTTAAATAGCACTGCTTTTTTGATATTTTCTCCCATGGATATAAATCACAGCTCAAATTTCATTTTGCTAGGCTAAATAAACCATTGCCAATTTAGTTTCTTCTTACAGATAAGCTTATCATTCCCATGATCCCAGTAACTCTTCTCTAGATTTGTTGAATCTTGATTTCTCCTTTTTTCAACACGGAAAATCACCGTCGTACATGGTATTCAGATACAGCTTCATCATGCCTTGTCAGGCAAAAAAATACTCACTGATTTCAACTGGGAAGATTCAGTCAATCTCAAATTCCATTTGCCTTTTGTGCCTGAAACATACTGCTGGCTACCAGCTATCCAGTGACCTCCTAATACTTATCTAAGTCCCTTCTTCCACTGTTTCCAAACAATAAGCTCCAGTTTACATCAGAATCTGTCAGTGATCCCAAAGTGCATGATCTTGCATTTCATTCCATTAACTTTCAGCCTATTCCTATCAGTCTGAACTTCGAGGTCATCCATTTCTTCCTGTAAGTAATTACCGCCTTTCCTGCGTTAGCAATAGGTACCAACTGTATATATCATCAGTAAATTTCCTCAACATTGTGTTCTTATGCCAAAGTCACTAATAAAAGTCTGAACTATATCTGGTTCCCTGACTGATCACCACAGAACTCTGGAACCTGCCTGCCTAGTAAATCCCCTCTCAACAGCACCCATTCTCCTCTTTGAGGCACTTCCTTACCCACACTGCTCGTACAAATCCCCACCTCCTGCAGCCTAACACTGGGAGTCCCCTGCTGGTCCTGACCAAATGTTCTGCTGCAAAATATCTAGAACAGAAATCCTTTTTCTAGATACACTGGTTCTTTTCAATATCACTTTACTAGGTTGTGATCTAAATTTGGCAAGCACATTTCACATGTCACTTTTTTTTAATCTCAATCTATAATTATATTTTGTCTTTAACACTTGTTCTTAAGCCTTGAAAGCACGTTATATCCACTCATTGCTTTTCTGCCAATGGGTGGAGGACAGAGTGTATTACGCAGAGATTGTTTGGTACTTTCTAACTCTAGGTAATTTGTTTGATTGAAATCTTTTCTGGAAAGAGATGACAGATGTGAAAAAGCTTCTATGCAGTGAAAAACAAAATAAAACAACATTTCAGTTGAAATTAGGTAACTTGGAAAGAAATACGGTTTATCAGGGAATGACTAGCCATTATTTTTCAGAATAAGAGAATAAAGTAGGAGTACCAAGTAAAATGAAACAAACAAACAAAAGAATGAGGACTCAAAAGTGAGAATGTCTTGTGAAAGGGATTTGATTGGTTTATGAAAGCGATATGCCACAATAACCCAGCATGAGATATTCTTAAGGTGCCAATTTCCAAAATTTGAGAGGTCTATGCCTAACCTCATAAGAAATGGCCACTGTCGGTACTTCATTAAATGAGCTTCTGCTCTGACACTGGGATTTTCACCGCAAAACATGATTGGGTGGAATACCTAACACAGCTAATTCATTTAATGATCTCTAATTACATCATCCATGACACTGAACAGAACTGAGGCTCCTTCATCAGTACATAGTTAATATCCCTAAGAAATTAATGGAACATATTTCCACATTCCATTCATCAATGCACACAGAATTCCAAGGCCGTACAATCCTATTTTATCATGGCTCTCAACAATTTACTCATCTTTCTGCTGAAGTAAACATGGTCCCATGTTCCCCTTACACAGCTCAGAAAGTATTTAATCCCTTTAAATTTTAAATTATTTGAAATTGTGTAATAACAAAACATAACTAACTAGTCACATATTGAAAATCACAAAGGTAATTTTACAGGAACACTCAAGTGAAGCACCTCATGTTCAATACAAACTCCATTTGACAGCATACCTGTAAGATCCACACACTCCAGAGAGTTCAATCTCACCCAAAAATATGTTTCCTGCTGAAGCATAAGACAAAGTGACAGCCCTCAGAAAAAGCCTGTGGGTGGAAGAGAGTTGGGGGCTAAATTATTTTTCTCCCAAAAATCAAGAAATTGTTTTGGCTCCTTCTTTGCTAAGGTCATTTTGTGCCTGCATAAATAATAATAAATACACTGTAATCACTGTGGATTTATGAGGCAACTAAAGTTATTTGGGCTTTTGCAGAAAACAAGGCTGAGAAAATAAGATGGCAATTTTTTGATGTGTCATATTCCCAAGTAAAACAAGCTTAAATATAATTTTCCTTATTCAGCTATACTTGAGGGGGGAAAAAACAACAAAAAAACAACCAACCACAGCTGGGATTTAACCCATAGTCTGTGGGTAGCTATATTATGTGCCTACTTTGCAGGCTTCAGACAGAGCACTCACATGCTGGTTACAATAGTGGCAAAGCAAATCCTACACCCTTGGCAATCAGTTCTCTTCCTGCTTACTTTTCTGTCTTCATGTTCTAAATCCTACACCACTAGCAACACTCCACTGATTTTGTGTCAAACTTATGAACACAATACAATCATCAGAGAGTTTTTCCAGGTGATGCACCACAGAAATAAATCTCACATTTTATTTTGTTTGTTTTTTCCTGAAGGGAAAGGTTCTTGATGTGGCATCTTAATTTGGGTATCTATGGACTAGTGTAGCAAACTGTCCCTACAGCCAAGATCCCAGCTGCTTCCTCTACAGATGTTAAAACTTTTTGGAGCTTCTATAGGAAAAAGCTATAGTTCAAAATATTAGGAAATAATACCATTATATTTCCTTACATGGATCTTATAAGGTCAATTCACCCTGGCACATCACCTTAAGAATGCCATGTTCTGCTGAAGTGGTTTTCAAACTCTTGTTAAATTAAGTGTTGTTTTTTCCTCAGAAAGGCCCTTCCCCACCACAAGAACAAATTACTAGAAGGTAGTAATGCTGTTAGTTTAGTCCTAAATTCCGACTTATCTACAGCTTTGGCTGTAAAAGAACACAGGGACCTGTTTTAGGGCCCCTAGCAACATGCTATACAAGAAATACGTACCTCAGGTTTCATGCCATTTTATTGCCAGCCTTTTGCCATTTCATCTGTACATTTATTTAGGTAGACTTACTTAAATAAAATAGACACCGTATGTTCCTTTTCTATTTTTAAGTTCTCCAAAGGACTCTAGATCTCATCCTTGTACCAAAGCTTTGCAGAGATAGAGACACAAGGGAAGGAGACACAAGGAACCGTAGCCATTTTGGTTATGAATGCACAGCTTTTAAATGGTCAATAAATTAAATTTTACCTTCCCCCAAACATAATCTACTGAAAATAGCCAGACCTTTCACATATAGTGAAAATAAATTTTTGGCTGACTTAGCAGGAAGAACTCAACAAACAGAATGAAAAGAATAAAAATTTTTGTAACAATATTGGCAGCCTACACATTCAAAGCTAACAAAAAGATATTCTTAAAGAGAGAAACTTCTTATATCTTCTGTAGGGATGGTAACACACATCTAAGGACATCCAGGAACAGGGCCCAAAAATTAATCCTTATTTGCTTGCTGAACACAGCATTTCCCTGTTACTAATGTTACAATCAGAAATACCAGTTTACTTAAGAGACTTTAAATTATCTGAGTTATATAACTGAATATCAACTACCACATCTACGACTTGAGGCCCACATGGGAGTGAGGATGTGGACCTTAATTCCTAAAGACCAAACAAGACAGTCCTTCCTCCATGTACTGCCAAAGCCTGTGTGCAGTGAAGCAGTTGAGGGGACAGCACAGGCAAAGGAAGGTGACAGAACATACAAATAAAAAGAATGAGCAACGCAAGACCACTCCCAGTTATAGCACTTCTACATTCTGTATTTCATTTCCATGGGTAGGATAGCATGTCTCTACCAGGAGCCTAGCCAGACTTAGTTAGCATGGGTTGTCTTCAATTTCCCATTCTTGCTAAACAGAAGATCCAGAGCATTTAAAAATGCCTATTTGCCCAACTATGAGATTTTGCAAGGTTTTAAGTGTCAGGAACAATATATTGCCCAACAACAACTACTCTGGGAAGTTCCCTGAAGTCCACAGCAAAATTCCCACTGACCCAAGCAGAGGCAGGACTTCCTATCAATTCCCCAGAGGTCAGCTGAGTTCTCAGTGCTGAGAACTGTTAGCTGTGTGCATTGCAGAGAGCAAGTAACACCAACCTTTCAGCTTGCAGTCACTCTTCTTGTGACCATTTTTGCATGTGGTGGTTTCAGCTTTGTATGCTTTACAGATCAAGAAGCTACCACAGCATTCTGGATTTGTTTTATTTACTTCATGCAATAACAAAGCATGGTTACTGTCTGTTTTCCAACCAAAAGTGCTGCAGGGCTGGAAATTAGATAAAACTTCACAATTAATCTGGTTTTCCACCACCTAGCTCTTTTTAATTATCCATTTATGGCAGATCAGTTACTAAAACTTCCCTGCTTCAAAATAGGCTTCAAACCTTGTCTCTTTAGCTTCAGTTACTCATTATCCAAAGAGCTTAAACTGTTCTTTCCTTTCTGATACATGTATGAAATCTGAAGACAAACTTGGATTTGGATGAACTGTTGTCTCCATGAGGCCAGCACCTGACCATGGAAAGACTGCAGTTCTTTGACCGTGCTGCTCCTGACAGCTTCCACCATCACAACCTCTCTACCTGCAGAGCCTCCACAGCCACATAACAAAGGGGAGACAGATAATTTCCATAATCATATGGAGCCTGAGCTATGGGAAATTTTGCAAGTTTGGTTTTCTCAGGTTCTTGTGAGTTTTTCCTGCAATTTGTCTATATTCTATGTGTGCTTTTGTGACTCCTAAATTTCACTTCGAGTTTCAGGTTCAATGAAGAATGTTAAAAGCTCATTGAAACTCACTTGAAACCATCAGGTTTCACTTGCAAAACTGTAAGTGGGCTTCAACATTTCAAAGATGCAAATTAAGGAATTCATGAGACAATTGTAACCGACAGTTTTATAGCTGAATGAAAGCTTTGGGTGGCTCTGTGAGAAACATTTCACGCAGCAGTTCTCCTGGTTTTGCTCTTACTGTATGTGCAGAAATGGGCCCTTTACACCCATCTAAGATGCTGCAATACTCTAATATGCTAGATAACTTTTTCTTTAAACTGCTACTTAAAAATCTCTCCTCCTTACTCTCTCTGGAGCAGAACCAGCCCCAAGATCTTTGGGCAATGAACTTTTACAATAATTCCCCCAAAATCTCTTCCCCTATTTTAGGACTAAGGGGTTCCTTGCTCATGCACCAGCTGCCATTACCTACAAAGACTAAAATGCCAAGGATGGCCTTCAGCTGTCAGCTCTGCCCCTCTGAACAGGGTGTTACAGGATGTCTCATGCAGCATTTGCAGTCACAGGAGAGGGGAGATTCTTTTGTTCAGAGCAGGGAATAGCCTCCACAGCTGCAGAGCACAGGAGGCCCAGGGAACTTCCTAAGACCAGCAGCTGTGGAAGCAGATTTTGGCTGGATTGGTCCATTATTATTGATGCACATAAAGCCTCAAAATCAGTGTCAGGAAACTCACAGAACTGGAAGAAAGGTCTTATTTTTTATAATAGGTATACAACTCTATAATAGTTAAACCTTACTTTGATGTTGTGTTCAGCATTGTTAGTATAAATACAAAATTATGCTGGCTCTTCCAGTCAAGTCATATTTAAATGAAAACTCAGACCCGCCACCAACTCCCTTTTCAACTAACCCAGTCCACCAGGGCAGCAATCATGACTTGAAAAAGTTGTCACAAGCATGATGTTAAACTAAGTCAGCATCTCTTCTTTTATACTGTAGTATGTATGAAGTTAGGAACATTCTTTTTTTACTCTATGACTTAAACACCAATTATTTACAATCCCAAAATACTCAGCAGTATCACTGTATGCCTAATCTCTTTGCAAAAGTTCATTTCTTAGAAGTTTCCTAGGAGACCTGCATGAAGACAATGAAAACTAACCCAGTGTTTGGCACCACACTTTTTTTCAGTACTTCTGGCTCTGTCTTTATTATCCCCATCTGAAGATGGGGAGATTTCCTTTCACTCTGCTGCCAAATTTCTTGAGCCTTTGTGAAAACTCAGAGCTAACTCATATTATTTTTGTACTTTGATTTCAATCCTTGTAACATGGAGACAATTCTTGCCTAACTTCACACAGGTATGTGTTTACCTCATGACCCTCTGATATTCTCGGATGCAAATTCAGAGCATAATTAACAATACAGTAACCCCAGCAAGGGCTAGGAAGACATTTCTGCACAACATTCATACAGACACTAGACACGATTTTTCTTTCTTCCAGTTACAGTCTGAGGTGAAGTGGCAAAGACTGACCCTCCAAATCTAATGTTCTGCAAAGCAGCAGCAGCAGGTTCAGCATCCCCTACTTCATACCCTGCAGAACAAGCCAAAACTCAAGAAACAGACTTGCTGAACATCTGAACAACAGAGGCAGAAACAGATCCATTCAGCAAGGAGAGCCAAAGGAGTCAGAGAGAGAGACAAAGCCAGCAGCTTGCTCCTGCTGGCTATGCAAGTAAGAAAGAACCCCAGAACAATGGAGAGAGCAGAACAACATTACACTGGGGTCATTCAGTTTAGTTCCCAAATTGCTGCTAACAGATGCCTCGAGGGAAAATTTGCTTTGCATTGCTGTTGCCTCATCACCCCAGAGCCATGTACCCCATGCTCAGTTTGGCAAACTGCTTCTCCTTGTCTCCTTCATCTACCCAGGCTGAGATCCAGACACCAATGGGCTCATATGGGGGGCCCAAACTCCACTGGCTCCCCTGTGTTTTGGATCCGACCCTGGAACTTGTAACTATTCCTTTGGCTGGCCTGCCAGAGAGCATCTCCCAGCCCACTCCAGTGGGGACATGGAAAAAGTGCAGTTAAGAAAAGGATTGATACAGAATGGGTGTACTAACAAGCAGGAAATTATCAAAGTCCACTTGATAAGGTCAGGAACAGATGATTGTGAGGTGGGAGAGGTCATTAATGAACACCAAAAGGAACAGATCACGGGGAAGGATACAGAATTTGGGGAACAAATATAAAAGGAATAGTACGACATACTAGCGGCCCCCAACCTATAGACTGAAGGCAACACACAGTAAAGTTGCTTGTGACACAGGAAATGAAAAGGTTCTGAAGATAGCATGGAAAATAAATTACAATGTTGCCAAGAGTGTGATAATTGCACAGTGCTGTTGACAGTAGTCAACACAGGTTGGGGAGCACAGCTCTTTATCTTCCTTTACTGGCTGAAAATCATTCCACCTGATTCCCCTCCAGATTTGGGGAGGGGTGGTGGAGGTATGGAAATAAACATCTCTGCTCAGAGAAATTTGGCCCAGGAGTTGCTCAGCTCTAGCTGGCTACAACATGTGTAGGCACACCCTGCAGCCAAGATAAGACAGTCACAGCCTATTTTCCTACAGACAAGAAAATGCCACCAGCTCTGCTTGGGGCTGAACTGGCATCTAATTCTTAGTCCTGCTCATTTTGGTGCTCTTGCAAATAAGATGGTGACAGACACATGGAAAAGTGGTCAATGCTGCTTTCTGGGCTGATTCTGTCTCAGAGTATGATCTTAACTTCCAAAAATACAACTCTGCCACACTTGACAAGTACCCAACAAACCCCAAAAAAAAAAATTTAAAGATTCCTGCTGGAGCTCAGATGAAGGAAAAGACCCCTCCTGTGAGAATCAGAAGATAATGAAGTTTCTTCATTTCTAACCAAATAAACACTGGATTGTTTATCTTCTTGTCCCCATTTCATTTACATGGCGATTTTGAAATATTTCTGTTTATTTTATAATATGCAGCAAAATGAATGCTCCTTACACACTGAAATAAACAACCCTTTTTCTCCCTGCCATACACACACAAAATTATACACACAAGAAACTTCCTTCCCCATCCTTCCTTTGTGTTTGTGAACTCCTCTGGGGCTGACAACACCCAGCAGATCCAACAGAACACTTGCCATTGCTTTCAGTCAGAATACAATTGCACCCTTTTCTTATAGCAGGCAGAGAGTTAATTGAACAGAGTTGAAGATGTATTGTAGGAGACAGGAGTAAATCAAATTATATGAAAACATTCCCACGGTTTTGATTTACTTCACAGAAAGAAGCAAAATATTAGACATCTTATATTACTTCATATTTGCCTGGAGGGCAAATGTGAGGTAAATGTTCAGAAAATTCTAAAAATGTAGCAATAAGCCGCTTCTAAGTTCTCTATGAAAAAAAATGCATTACTGAGAATACAATATTATTCTAAGATACTGAACAGAAGTCTCTAAACCCATTTTGGAGGGCAATAGTTTCCACTGGTTTAGATGGGATATTCCTTTGCAAATCTGAAATTGTGAACTAATAAAATTTGTAAACAGAAGGGCTCTCGAAGCAGTGAACTGGGCAAGTTTGTAGTGCTGCTGACATCTACTGAGAGAAAGCCAAATTGCACATCTTTGCAAAGGGACGAGCCTCCCTTGGCCCTTACTTGTTTGCTCTTCTGCTTTTCAGATGCATTTCATGACTGCTTGCATATTTATTATCTTGTATCAATATTCACTTGCTTCATTTAAGGTCAGTGAGACAAAAGATATGTTATAGAAAACATCAGAGAGGAGACAAAAGGGACCCTCAGGAGATGGCTGTATCCCTTACATAAATGCTGCAGACTTGTTCTTACAGCTGCAAATCTGAAAGCTCAGATTGGCACACAGCATCAGGTGTATCAGGATGCACTTCTAGTTCCTACTGACTGCACATAAACCCCTCAAATTGTGACAGCTGTAGCCAAAATCCACATAGTACAAAACACTGGATTTAAGAAACCGTGCTCCAAAAGTAATCCTGAAAACGTAGTATCATTTGGTTCCTATAAGAAACAAATCATTTAGCTAAACTATGGCAGGAATAAAAATATCACCACTATGAAAATTGTACACAAAAAAAAAAAAACTAGTCAGAAATACTTTCTGATGTGTGTGTCTGTTGTCACGGTGACATATGCCAGTGACACTATTCAAGCAATTCAAGAAGAATTTTTGCTGGTATCTTGTGCATTAAAAAGCATGTTCTTTCCCCATGCTGAACAAAGAATTCATAGCCATCCACAGAGCCACAGAACAATAACCATTACTACAGGTCTCATGTCGAGGGATTTCATTCTACAGCAGGAAAGGTGTGTCTATCTCAGTTTGGGTAACAGCAGGTTGGGGGGTGTGGGGGAAGAAACAACATAACATTCTAATAAAGTTGGAGTGAGTCAGGGTGATAATGATTGAGTGGGCATGTGTTTCTCCACTTCTGGGGCAATGTTCTCATCACTGATGTTACATTGAATTTACAGGATTATAAATAAAAACTAATTTGGCAAATAAATATTTCTAACACAGGGCAACAAGATAAAGCATCTTAATTAATTTTATTACTATAATACAAACCTTCACAGTCAAAATTAAATATCGCATTACAAGATTTGATCTAAGTTGTTATGAAATACCCCTGTGACCTTGACAGGGCCAGGATTTGAGTGTCTGCAAGAGCTTTTTCACAATTGTTTTCTGCAGATTCTGAAACAGATTTAAACAGGAGACATTTGGCTCACGTATCTGTTGTATAAAATATCTCCATCACTAATTTTTGGTCACACAGGACTAAATTCCAACTTTTTTAGGTGAGTAGGTCCAATGGATAAAGCTGATATACACTCAGCTCCCACTTAGGTTCTGCTTTGAAAATCACACATAGGCTAAAAACTGCAGGACAGGATTGGAAACCCTCTCCTGACTGCTCTCTAACTGAAGAATCTATGCCTCAGTTATCACCTTGAATTTTTCTTCATACCTAAAGCTTGGCTTGTACATACATTCCGACATGCCACATGGGGGGACTATACAATTCAGCACTTACCAGCAGGATTCATGCAGTCATCACACATGTCTGATCCAGAACACATTCCTATTGCTCACACTGGCCTCCTCAGAAAAAGTAGCTGCAGCCTTGTCTGTCTTCCTAGAGTAGGAAAAGGTGAGTTATACTGCTTCTTCACCAAAACAATGCTTTGAAGAGCAACTGGAAACTAATCTTTCTCTTCAACACATCAGATAGGTTTAACTCATGTTCTCCCTGAGGTTTGCTAAACGGTAACAGCTTTCCCTGAGGACAGAAGCCTACACCAGTAGAGAACAGTTTGCAGGCCCCTGGCTAATGAATTTTTCCGAGACATTCAACAAACAGACTTGAAGGGAACAGGCTCTGCAATAGGAGGATTTAATCCCAGCTGAATTCTACAGACACCTAATCATTTGATGGTGTGATTTCAGAGACATGGCAGTCACTTAGCTTCTGAAAAGAAATACCTAGGAACCTTATTTCCTGTCAGATTGCTAATCCAGAGTACCCCTTACCGTTTCTATTTCTGCTTTCTGGTGTGACAGGGATCTTTCAGAGGGGGCTTCTCACATATTTTATAAGAAGACCTGGCACTTAACTCATGGCTGTGCCTTTTATGCTGTACTCAGAAAACTGCACAGCACAGTGCCAAACACTGTACATCTCAGTCTCAGAAAATCCCTCAATGAAATGCCATTTATACACTCATATCAATGCATTTACAATGGGAATTTAGGAGGGTTAAGGATCTACTGAAGCAAAATCCCATGGCCTGCTACATGGATGGAGTTCTAACACACTGTTATGTTTAAATAAACACAGATCAGAAATAAAGATGAGGGAGCACAACATATTCGAACAACTGTTCCTGAACAGAAATAATTTCCTTATTCTATTACAAATCTATTTCTGATTACCTAAAAAAAATGTTGAAACCATGACTTTCTAGAAAAAACTTGGTTCCAGAGATGAGTCTCTGAAAAGGCACACTCTGGCTTGCACTCACTGAAAACCAAGGAACTCAATATCAACATTTTGGCAATCCTAATAACAAAGATTGCCAAAAATATGTTGTCTATCAAACATACACGGAAGAAAGATGTTAGAATATTAAGAACAGATGTCACAGATATCTTCGAAAATACTCATGCTCCCCAAGTACTCTGCAAGGCGATATGCACAAAACCTCATTGAAAGATTACATTCATGCATCTTGTTCAAATGCTTCCAAGTGTCATATACGTATGTAAACTTTCTTATAAAATATGTACCTTTAAAAATGTTAGAAAGGAGGATTGTGTCATAATTTGATAATGGCTTTGTATCTTAAAACTTTAGCAGTTCAATAATGCAGTAAAGACTACTTTTTATACTTTATTATTTAAACCATTTTGGTGTGTGTGTGCAAGGTTTTCCAGTTATTGAGTATCCATTTATTTATGTTTTAATTATTATTCTACTGACAAATAAAGTTTAGCAAAAAAATCCTTTTAGAAAAACACTTTAACAACTTAATGAAAGGAATCTTTGTAGAAGAATAGGATGTTGTTTAAAATTAAAAGACCACTTAGAAAACCAAAATATCTTAAGAGTTCATTTGAATAGGCAACAAATATGCTTTCTTCCTCTGCTCTATTTATTTTCAGTATTAACAACTCTAAACAGTAAAAATTAAGCCAGTTTACAAACACAAAATCATGGGAACTGGCTGATTGATTGATTGATTTGTAAACATAGGAAGCATTGGATTCTTTATAGCTGACAGAAGTAAAAAAAATATTTTACCTTTAGGGCTGATGTTCCAGATTTCAGGCATAAAAACTCAGCTCACACAACTGAAGCCAAGATTTTCATGTATGATTGATTCAGGTGATAGAGTGATAAAGAAAAACAAAACAAACAACAAACCAAAAAAAACCTGGCCCCAAACCCTACTGAATATTTTTAAGTTCCCAATAAAATAATGGGTATTGACATCATTGTGGTTCTAATGGGAGGACATTTTCAAGTAACAGCCAAGAAACCAGAACGCTGCAGTTTGAACTGATGATTCTGACTTTTTTTATTTTCCAGCTGAAATCAGAATTTTAGTAACAAGTGGATTGTGGCTCTCTAAGATACTCCACCAAAGACAGGCCCACATGTGAGCATGCAGAGCCTAAACCAGACTTGTCTTTAAGCTTAAACCTGTCTCCATGCTGAACTCAACTAAAGATTATCTGCAATAAAACATTTACTATTTGCTGTTAAAATGACTGTGCTGAACTCAGAAATGTCATGTTGTGGATGATATAACAGTAATGTAATACTGTTATACTAAGACAATACACTCCGAAAATGTAATAGTAGCAACAACACTGGCATTTTCTGTCCTT
Source organism: Lanius collurio (assembly GCA_020086605.1). Classification (NCBI taxonomy): domain Eukaryota; kingdom Metazoa; phylum Chordata; class Aves; order Passeriformes; family Laniidae; genus Lanius; species Lanius collurio. The sequence continues at coordinate 4,941,111 of JACBWW010000021.1, forward strand.
TAAATTTTTCAAAACGAGGCTCATTTCTTCTCACCGTACATTGCTGACAGGATAACAGCAGCACAGGCTGACAACACAACAATGACGCCGTCCCGGCCAAGGGCGGGCCGGGCGCCCTCAGCGGCGGAGCCCCCGCCATGGAGGCCAGGCCGGCGCTGCTCCCGCCGCCCGGCCCCGGACACACGGGGCATTTCCATGGCCACGGGCACGTGTGAGGACTTTATGGAACACGAGCAGATTTAGCCCTCTTTTAGAGAGTACACAGTCACAGCCTTTGCCGAACCAGCCTCTAAAACATTATTTCTTCTTCTCTTTTTTTTTTTTAATCGTCCCCTTACAATTAACAGATGTGAAGGCAAACTTGGCATGTACAGATGGCTTAATTTTTTCCCCCCTTTGAGTAACCTGGTTATATCCAGTTTCCGCAGCAATTGTAAGAGTGTTTACATTGCGGATCCTTTTTTTTTTTTTCCTGTCTTTTTTTTCCCCCCCCTTTTAATAATAGAAAGCAGACGCGGCTGCCCGGTGCCCTCGGGAGGCCGCGCATTGGAGGGCGCTGCCGGCTCCGCGTGGCCGCTCGGGCGCGCAAGGGGCGCTGCGCGGGGTTATTTATTTTGTTCATATCTGCAGACGCCCAGGGCCCCATTCCGCCCTCCCTGGCTGCGCTCCAGGCCCAGGCTGTTAGCCAGGGAGAGGACAATATCCCCGGGCTATGGCCCATTTAAAGTTTTTCCTGAGCTCTCACCGAGCTTCTCCTCGCAGCTCGGGGGGAGGCCGCGCCATCTCCTCCCGCGTGGAGCAGCCCCGCACCCGCCGCCAGCCCGGCCGCCGCTCCGGTTCCTGTCCCCCCGGCCTGTGCCGCCCCTCACAAACAAGCCCCGAGCTGGGGTGCTCTCCACAGCCCCAGTCCGGGCTGGGGGTGACTTACAGGGCGCACCTCCCACTTTGTGTGCTTCCCGTCTTCTGAAGCTCCGTAAGGAGGTCTGATATTTAATTAAAGTATCATGACAAAACTAGATATTTAATTACATGATAATATCAGCTTGACAGCACATCATAAATCCACAGAAAATTGTGTTAGAGTTGGAGTTAAGCTGTTAGAAGCTACAAACAGGCCAATTGTGTTCCTCAAGCAATGGGAACAGAATCAGGGTCAAGGCAAGGCTGCCTATATCTGTATTGTTATAAATAACATGTATTGTCAATAAAAATATCAAAATATGTTTTCATACCCTCCTAATTTTCAAATGTTATCATGGTTGGTTGCTCTGCTGACATGAGGCTACACTACCTAGCACATTGCTCATCAGCAGGTCTTTATTAACCCAGGCAGAGCTTGCACTAATAAGATTCCATTGCTACCACTGACCTGTCAAGCCAGGCAGGGTTCTGGGGTGCTGCCTGGTGCCACACTGGTGTCTCATGGCATTACAGTAGGAGTGCACAAATTATACAAAACACTAGTTACAATTTTCAAACCCTAAAACAAGTCCCAAACAAGGCCATTTATGTGGGCAGAAAAAAAAAATAAAATTAATTTCTCAACCTTAGGGTTTAAATGGCAGCCATGAAACATGGGCACAATGACAAAAGCCACAAAATGCCTTGTATGGCACAGCTCTGCAGTGGGGAACAGGGTGGTCACAGAGGGAACATCAGCTCTCAGACAGAAGCACAAATTGAGACTTATCCTGAGGACATGGCTCAATCAATCATCACCTAGGTTTAAGCACCTAGTCCAACTACAAACAAAGCACTACTGGACAGGTGAAAAAAATGGCAAAACTAATTCAGACTGATCACATGAGTCTCAGTTGTTCCAGCTGTTCTGAAAAACACTGTTCTCCTGGCAGGCTGTGTGCCAGATTGAGTATTGTCCTTACACAGGTGTCAAAGAATCTTAAAGGCAGCATAACCATCACTCTGGGGCTGCTCCAGCTAAATAGAAAACAGGAGTAAGTTGTGTATCCACATAGTATAGCGGTTTAACTAGTACTGTTGGGTGATCCGGTATGATATAGCACCAGTATTAATAATAGTAAAACCATAACCTAGCAAAACATTTCCTGCTGCAGTGATAGGCTGTAAGTAGGTTTCCTGGTTCTCCATGGGCTAGACATGGCCCCATAGTCCTTGATCAAAGCCCGTGTACAATGTATTTAAATGGTATTTGATCCAGGGCACCCCTGTGACGTATAGCACTCCTACAAACATCCCCTTAGATTACTACCACAGATATCCATCTCACTGCACTGTCCAGGCAACAGAGTATGGATTTCATATCAAGTTTTGTGATAAAGTGTAATCTGACTCTCATGTCTCCTTTACTCCACCAGTAAAGCTATTTACTTAGACATCAGTTTAGCAGGGAACATAAGTATAGGCTAGGTTTAAGAATGAATGGCATGCTGTCCTTCCTTACACATCTGGAAAAGGTGTAGAGGGTTTTCATCCTAATCTCCACATCACTGATTTTTAGAGCCTCTAAATATTTTGGAGCTATCCTTTCTTACACACTAACACAAAAAAAAAAGCACACCAAGTCCTCTGGAGCACTTCCCTCCAAAGCTGTGGCAGAGAGTTATGGACCCCATACACAAGTTAGACAGATGTGACACAGATTGAAATACAAACTGCTGCTCTCTCCAGACCTATGAAACTTTATCTCTCATCTCCCTGTTTTTAAAGATAAAAAGTGCAGTTCAGGTGACAGTACCCCACAGACAAATTCCACTAGTAAAAGCACAGTCTGATCTCTGTGGAGAGGAGAGGGAGCCCCTATTCTAGGAAGGAGTGTGTGATACCTCCTAAGACAGGCATAATGGATGAAATATGACATGGTGCTTTGCCAATTACCTTTATGCTAAAAGCCAAACACAATTGATAACCCTAAGAACTGCTTGCAAGATAGAGAACAGAGCTCTTCTCAACATCTGGCTAATATACCTGACCTGTACTCCTTTTTGCAGGAAGATTCTGATAATCTTATAACAACATATGCTCTTTGCTGGGTTGGTTTTGGTTTCAGTTGTGGGGTTTGGTTGGGTCTGATTGTTTGTTTTAAACAAAGTGCTATTTAGAAAGTAGTAAGTGATAACTTTACCATCTAATGAAATATTTACTTTTTCTTGCTTTCTTTTCATTTTTAATATTTCTCTGCATATAAGTATGTGGCACATGAGCACAAAAGTCAGCTTGTAATGTATGTACTACCTAGGAGTTTGTTATGCTTGGATCTCTACAAAACTTTATAATAATTTGAGAAATAAAAATACCCAAATAGATAAATGAGTTAGCATTTTAAATGTACATGTCAAGCATCTCAACAGCCATTAAGTACAAACCTATAAACTTCATTTCCTCTCTAATGTATGGTAGTTTGAGTCAAACAGAGCTTGAGCTCTTTTGCCTGTAGACAAAGCACAAAAAGAATGCATAAAGAGAATTTGCATCTGCTACAAACGATTTGAAGATCATTTTATTTCTGTTTTTTATCAGCATTTTTCATTATTGAGAAAAAGTAATCAGTGTCGGAACGGGGCAGAGCTGATAAGCAGAGCATTTACTCATACTGCCCCTACCTTTTAGCAAGATCAGAAAACAAAACTGGAGGAAGAATTCAGAACTCAATGTATTTCAGATTCAAGATCTGATGAGCAATTTCCCTTAAATTTCTTGAGAGTTAAGATGTCCAAACCACACCCACAGGTTTTAACCATGAATGCAACTGGAAAGACTGGCTGCCCTGGAACAGAGGGGAATGCTGCAGTTGTGGCATGGGCAACACACCCCCAGCAGCAGCACATCCCCACATCACAATTACCCATTTACCCCTTCAGTGCAGAGTTCTCTGCAGTCAGTGCTTTGTGAGCACCTGCAGATGAGAACTGAACACTTTCCCATGGGAGATCATTCAACAGATAATTCCTCTGTTAAAAGAACTGCTTAATATTCACAGCCTACATTTCCCCCTTAGATTTATCCATTCCACTTTATTCCCTGTCTTTCCTCAAGTGCACCTCTCTGAGTAATAAACCTCTAAATAATTTGTCTTCCTCCTCTGTGTTCCTGTAACAATGAATAGATTGCACTGTCTGAACTATAACACTACAAATTTCCGGTGCATAGTTTTAGCAATAAAGAATTAGGTATTCTAATAAATACAAGGATAAAATTAAGGAAAATTAACTACTAAGCTATAGATCAATGAGCAAGAGGTGAAACTGCGGAAGAGATGCTCTTATTAGATTATCAAACTCAAGGGTGATTTATAGCTTTCACTGTGCTTCCTTATCCATCACATTTATAGTATGTAGAAAGGGTTACACAGCACAAGTTGCCTTGTTTTAATTAACAGTGAAGTTTCAGCATGGCTACCCTGATCTGAGTCTAGGTCACTTTTTTTGTTTTCAAAATATGAAAGCAGAAAACATATTTTACTAATCTGGAAGAGCTGTGACAGAACCAAATGCAATACACTTGTCAGCCTACAACTTCCTAGCCTGCCTATGATTTGGCCAGAAATGCCAAGCTGGGGAGCAGCCCTGCTGAAAGGGCTCTGAGGGTCTTGGTAAAGAGCAAGCTGCTTGAGCCAGCAGTGTACCTGTTCCAACTGGAGAAGGGGTGACCTCAAGGGGATTGAACAGCTTCCTCCAGTACCTATATGGTGATCTTCAAAAGAGAGGGCCAGGCATAAGCTGAAACAAGAGAGGCTTTGTTCCCAGCCTCATAGGAGGACAGTCATACTTGGGAACAGATTATCCTGGGAGGTTGTATGGTCTCCATCCTTGGAGGTTTCCAAGACAGTCTGGATTAAGGGCCTGAGCCATGTCATCTGGCCTCAGAGCAGACTGCTTTGAGCAGGAGCCTGGCCAGGAGCTCTCGTGAGATCCCTTCTAACCTGAACTGCCACACGAGCCCAGTCTGATGCAGGAACAACTTTGTGAGCTAGCACAAGAGAGACTTTCTGAATTGTACTCAACATGTCTGCCTCTCCCACCTCTGAAAAGGATGATGACCTGTAGGTCAGACTAACACAGCAGTCCCCTGAAACTTTCTTAATTCAGTGGTATAGCACAACTCAGCCAGTGACTCAATAATGTTGGCAGCCAGCTTATACTTGTGCTCCTGCTAGTGACAGCCAGGGTAGGGAACTGCAGAAGTGTGCTGATATTGACAGGCTCGGCTGGGGGGAAGCATAAATTAAACTGAAAGTGAAATTGAAGATTACTAAATCCTGAATACACTCCAGAAGAATTCTTCATTTTGTCCAGGGCCCCCAGCAACAAAGGTACAGATCTTCTCAAAAAAAAAAATTTTTTTTTTTTAAGTGCATGAATGGAGTAATTTTAATAATATGTGGAAATAACTCTTCAACCTCAGAAACATGATTCACTCCTTCCAAAGTGGTTTTGCCATCATAGCCCACAGTAGAGGCTTCTCTAAAGAATATGGAGAAAAAACAAAAACTGAGCATGCTTTTGCTAGCCATTGACTCATCACAGTTGTAATACCATAATGAGATAAACAGACTACAAAGAATAGTTCATTCAGTCTTGTAGCTCCATTGCTACCTTTTTAAAATACTTTCGTGGATATAAGTATTTCTTCACTGTTTGCAAAGGATACCACATTCTTAGCACTATCACATTACCAAAAGTAAAAAAGATAAAGAAAGTATATTTTAAATATTGAGAATAACTTTTTTAAATCATTATTTATAATTTTCTTTTCAGCACAGTTTAAATTGAAGTACAGTACACTGCCAAGAATTTCAGAAAAGGTCCTTCCACCCCAGGAAAAGTTAAATTGCATTCTACTTTAATGGCTTCTGGCAAGCTTGCACTATTGTTTTTGTACAAACAGAAGTAAGCTTGATACAAATAAAAAATGGAACTTTACGTGAATGAAGCGAACATCAAATTCCTTAATCTTCAAAAGAAACTGTATCCCTGAATAATTAACTATGATATATTTATAAAACTAGAATAATTGAAAACAGAATTCTAAGTTGATTCATGTGGACTGCGCTGAAATATTTATTATTGCAAGTCCAGAAGATCTGTCTGGGTTTTGTCACTGGAAATGTCTAAACTCAGTGTCCAGATGTTTATTTAAGTTGCTCCCACATAGTTCTAATGTCAATTACTAGGGGTTATCAGAGAGCATCACTGTGTATCTTCCTTGACTAATATTCTCATTTCTTCTGCATCTTTGATGTTTTCTTTCATTAAAATTCTTGGCTCACAGCCACAAAAATCTGCCATGCAGGCAAAAAACTGGTCTGCAGACATGACACATGATGATGCCCAATGTCTGTGCAAGGATAATATTTATCATCAGCTATCATTTAAGCAGTACTATAATCAGTACAATGCCAACTTAAAGCAGTTCTGAGAAAGACATGTGAAACCAAGGAACAGGAACTTCTAATCAATATGAAAAAAAATGGGTCAGTAAAGAAAATATTATTACATATAAGAAAGGTTTTGTGAATCTGTGCGGCTTGGAGGTTTTTTTTTTTCCCCACAAGGAAAAAGCAGGGGGAAAGTCAATGACAAAGTAATTTCACACATAATTACAAATGGAACTGATGGATCTGTAACTCTGGAAACCAGAATTACATCAAGACTTTTATAGTAACCAGGAGACAATACAGACCACTCGTAACAGTGACTTAAACAGAAAGAGCTTATCACACAGTCTCTAAAGGTTTCATACATTCAAATACAAATAATATCCAGACTATATATATATATATATATATAAACATGAGCTGGGTTATCTGTTACCTAAAATCAGGGGGTTCATTTTGTTGTAGGCAAATTCTGGAAGATTCATTTTCAAAGATTTTTAAGAAAACAGAAGAAAATGAAAGTTAATTCAATATAAGTGGAAGTAGAGCTATAAGATGGCTGAAGAAAAGAGTGCCAATGCCATCTCATGTTTTCAAGTTAGTACCCAGGTACTAACACCAGGTTCCTCTCTTGGTGAGGAATTCTAGTTCCCAATAATCTGTAAGAGACAGGCACGTTGCAACTTCAAATGGAAAACTGCCTAAATGCCTTGGAAATGTAAGGCTCATTGAGTATGTAATTTACTCTCCCTACACTGTCAGTTTGGGAACGTGTATCCACCTACCAGGCAAAGCCCTAATAGCTGAGCATTCAGCCTTGCAGAGTCATTCTCCCTCACCAAGAACTCCTACAAATGGTGTTGTTGCACCTCCAGATTCTGTTGTGATTCTGCAGTACAAATTTTGTCACTGTTTGTGCCCAGTGCAGCACACGTCGGGCAGCGTGGATGACAGCTTCGATTCAGAGATGGGTGCAGGAGATCTCGTGCTGTTACAGCCAGAGCTGCAGTACTCCCACCACTGTCTGACTACTCACTGAGTAAATTTAATGCATATGTTACTGTCATCAAGTGACAATTGAGAAAACATTTTTCAGGAAAAAAAAAAACCAGAAATGTTACAACTGAAATTTCTACTCATAAATGTACCAAGAGTATCTCCTGTCAAGTGCTCAGCTTCAGAGACTTAGCAAACCTTGGACTGCAATCACTTGCCACATTATATCACTGTCTTGATCTAATAAGCAAGTACATTAATACCAGCTGTGTGGAGAGAGGGAGGAAATAGGAATATGTTCATTAAGCATTATGGCTCCACTCACATCCCTCATGATTTCAGTGGAGATCTGCCAATTCATGCATGACACAATTATGGTCCCCAATATCAAACCTGAAAGAAAAGCCATGAGGGTGTCAATACAAATTATTACAAATTTTCCTGTCAAGAAATCTCTTAAACTTACTGCTGGAGGACACATACACTCATGTTTAGGTGATTAGAAGTGAAATGCTTAGTTCAATGATTCTAGCAAGTTGAAAATCAATTTGCTTCCCACATGCATTTCACTTCTCACATCCAGTAACTGGTTCACAGCTCTTATTCACAAATTCCCTTGCACACAGATTAAACAAAACACACAGGCAATATCCTAGTTCAACAGCACTTGTAAATAAACGTTCCTAGAGGAAACAAACTTTCACTTCAATTCAGTATTACAGTGAAGCTTTCATGCTTCCCCAAATCAAGGGGCAATTTAGTAAAAGCTTACTAACTAAATGATCAGAACAGTTGCTTTAAACAAGAGAAGACTAAATGCTTCTAAACCTTTGCATACATAATAATTACAGTATGGATTTACAAAGCAGTCAAATACAGTTGTGCATTCATATCCCATGAAAAGTCAGTGTGATTGTAAAATGTTTGGGCTGCAGTCAGCTAACATTTGGCCACCACAGTGGCAGCAGTGACACAGCACTGCAGAGAATGAGAATAAAACACAACCATTATCTCACTGAAAAAGAAAAAAATACCACAACAAAATAAATGTTTTCACACAGCTGTGTCTTCTACTTCCCTTTTTCTCCCAGAACATGAGAGTTCACAACCTAAACCCAAACATTAGGAGACCAGGAAATCTCAGTGGTGATCTCCACACATACCACCCTAAAAGCAGTGAATTTGCAAAAAAAACCTGTAAACCACAAACTAAGGGAAAATACAGGTCAGTTAGCACCTCCCTGGAACAAGGCCACAACATGCAACACCTATACCCTGAAAAAATGGTGCTTACAAAATAGTTTGGAGAAATTACGCTTCTTTCTTGCACTGCTCTGAAAAAGAAGCCGGGCTTGGAGAGCTGAGAAAAGCTACCTTTTCCTACAATAGCCCACAGGGTAGGGCACAGCTTCTTCCAACACAGGACTTCCTCAGGTTGTTCTCTCTATGCCATTCATTTTCATTTGTGATAAAAGGCCGGTTGCAATCCCCCTGGCCCAAGGACATTCCTTGCAGGCACTAATTTGCTATAGGCAGAGAACGAGCCAGACACCACCCAAACTGTGCCAGAAATGTTCAGAACTGGGTTCGACTACAGATAATTTTCACTGGCAAAACCCAGCATGGCACATGACTGAGATTCCAGGCTCCCGGATCCTGGAGCTGGCTCTGCAATGGAGCTGCACAAAGAAACAACCCAGCAGCCACATCCACCCCTCCAATTCGGGCTGCTCAGCTCCGACCTCCGGGAGGCTGCTAAAGGCTGCCAGCTTGTGGTGTGTCTGCGAGTTCCACACAGAAACCCCGAAACTGTTGCCTGGGGCTACTCACGGACCATGACCAGCTTTTGCCGTGGCTTCCCACTCAGCTTTTGATTCATCAATCAGAAGCACCTGGGTATTGTTTTCCTCGACTCCTGATACTGCGTCCCTGTGGCAGATTCAGAAATTCCACAGCAGAGCCGCAGCTTACACGTACATTTGCCAGTCCCATTTCCTCCACACAGGAGCTCACAGCTTATTGCCACTGACTTTTTTCTGATCACATGGCCCTTATAAATAGTCCACAAACCATCAGACAGAAAACTTCTAACTCTGAAATACAGGAAAGGCTTCTGTGTCTTTTCTACTCTTAGTTATTCCTAAAGTCTGACAAAAATAATTGAAGTACAGCAGCATTAGGGTTTTTCTTCTTTCAAATATTTCCTAAATATTTAGTGTAAATTTTTAGGTGCCTAAATCCTCTAGATGATGTTACCACCATAGCTGGCAAACCAGATTGCACGTTCTCTCCCTCAGGAAAGGTTAAAGGTGCTGCACAGAAAATGTTACAGGGCTTTTCTTCTGTGCAGTTTGGGAATCAGGTACTTCCAGCAGTGCAGAAATCAAGGGTCTACAGCTGGTGCTGCCCAGATCCCTGCCTCACATGCTACAGCTCTCTGACTCACAGGACACATTTAAGCTCTATCTGTGCCATCTCTCAGACCTGCAAGATTGGCCAGCTTTAGATCTCACAGGTCTGTTCTCACCATTTGCATTCCTAGTTTTCTTACCCTATATAGCCATTGTTTCCTAGCTCCATGTTTTCTTTGTGAAACACTGAAGCAAAAGAGACCAATTTTCCTCTAAATTTTACATGGTCAAAACAAAACATTATTCACACAAGCAACTTCAAATATATATTATCCATTCTTTATTTTTACTGAGTTAACAGCCCATTCCAATGTAACAGTCCATTCTCAGAACAGAGAGCAAGCTCCTCAGCTCTCAATAAACATTTTGAAATTATCTGGAACTGGGGAACAGTGAAACACACAGCAACAATACCACACTCAAACAGAAGCTTTTTCAGTATGACTATACTATTTAATGATTCACCCTTTTATTATCTAACAAATCCTTTCACGATCCTCTTGTACTCTAACTTTTCACAAACTTCTGGATTGCACATCCACCTTAATGTAGGACTCTTTTTAAACCTGACTTTTGCTTTCTTATCATCCAGATGCCTAATTAAAAGTGCATACCTGTGCTGAGAAACAACAGCCCCCAGAAAAGCTAAATTTTGCAAACTTTTAAATAATAACTTAAAATTCATACCTTTAGCTTGGTTTTGTAGTCACACAAGACTCTCCTCCACCAGAACTCCCCAAAACTGCACTGCCCAGCTGCTAATTGTTTAACAAATACATAATGCATTTCACCTGTTACCACAGTGATTTCCACCCCACCCTACCTCCCCTTAAAGGTGAAGTTTCCCATTTAGGGATCATTTTGGCCAAGGCCCAACATGTTGAATGCTGTCAAAATAAAGATCAAGAAAACTGCCTGTGCTTTAGAAAGTTTAGAGAGCAAAATTATGTGTTAATAGCACAAGCAGAGTGTTGGTTTAGTTAGCAAAGTGTGTGGTCAGCAGAAGCCTAGGTAGAGATAAATTTCAGTACTCTAGAAAACAAGTCCCTGACTGTGAAGCTTTGTGTGAATGCCTTTAGCACAGCAAAGCCATCATGGAGAAAACATGCACAGCATCTTACAAAGATGTGACAGCAGAGTCAGTACAGATAAGGGCAGTGATCCTAAGCAGGGAAGAGATGCAAACAGCCTGGAAGTGGTAATTTGTATTTCATGAACCAGCAAAGGGAAAGCCAATACAATTCTGAGGCTACTTGTCCTTGAGCAGTACAGACTGCAGTAATGGGAGGGTTGGTGACAAGATGCAGCTGGACAAGCAGGTGGTAGCATTGGAAAGCATTAATCTGAGAGATGAGCTGCATCCACAAGAGATCACTCTGGCCTGTGAGTCAGAGCCACACACTGAACAGAAATAGATACAACTGAGATCAAATGGGTCATCAACATGGATGCTGAGGGATTAATGTGAATGGCTGAAATCGAGCCAAAGAATTGTGCTGACAAAGGCAAGGGATGGAGAGAAGCTGGGAGGATGAAGAAGGAGCATAGTACAAGAGAGGAGGTAAAAAATCCCCAAGTATGAAAAGAAAGTAGAAAGGTGAGAAGGCCTAGAAATGACAAACATCTGCAGAGTCTGAAACCAAAACAGGAAATAAAGAAAGCCTCAGGAGAGTAGTCATGGCAAAGACACAAAGATGTTGGGGTCTCTATGAGATATTCAAGGCCTGTAGGAGGTGCCAGGTGTACAGCTGGTATTCAGATGGGCCTCCAGAGAGCAAGATAAGATAGCAGTGGGAGGAGGATGCATGACACAAGGCAGGAGTTACACACAGACACACAGAGAGCAGTATGTTGTATGAAAGGGAATGGGGGTGCAGAATATGGATTTGTTTTAGTGACAGCAAGTAAACCTACTACAGAAAAGGGAAGAGCTGATGAGAAGCCAATGAACAATGAGAACAAGAAGGCTGCAAGAGGAAAGAGTTCAGGAAAGAGCAAGAGATGACCTAGTCAAAAAAATCACAATTAGCTTAGCAGCAGTTCCACCTGTCCCACTGCAGTGCCAGGGTATGGACTGTGCCACAGGGAACTTGTGGAGCAGAGTTAGTGCCTGCTAGGAAAGGGCTACATGCACTCAAGGAGTGGCAGAGACCTTCCTCCCCCATCTTCATCCCGGGCAGCTTTTTAAATGACTTGCAGCTGGAGCAGCCTTGGTTTCCAAAGGCATCATTCCTGCAGGAACATGTACACATCCAGGGACAGCCCTGCACACACAGCTGTAGCAACATCTTGCAAAGCAGGTGTTGCCAGGCTATACAAGGAATCTCTGAGGTTTGTTTTTAAGAACTGAATTCAAACTAGGCTCAGAAAATCCTAGTTCACAGTGAAATATCATTGTGAGATACTTGTCAGGTGTGTTCCTTATCTTTCAAAATTCATACTATTATTCATGGTCTTGTAAGGAAGGTTGTTTTTTGTCTTCAAATAACAGCCAAAACTTAAAAATACACAGAACACTTTCTCCAAGAAAACCAGAGGGTAGATCTCTTAATTTATAGTATTAGACTATGAAAAAATAGTACTCCAAAGTATGAGAACAGTGTACAAAAATAAGGAAAAACATAAAAATCTTTAATAAAAATAGTAAAGTCTTCAGATTAACTTGATTTCTTGATGTGCTTTGCCATAATAACCAAAAATCAAACAGCAGTCCCTTAAAGCCCAGCAGAATTTGAGTTACAAAATAAATTCTTCCCTATTTACAACATAAGGGCAGCAAGTGTTATTTAAAGGTGCAGGCTCAGAAACAAGTTCTCCTGTGATAAGAAGCTACTTGACAGCTGAAAGATCAGGTATTTATTGTAGATTTCTGGGCAGGTATTTTCACCATATGGTAAAATCAAGGAAATATTAAATAGGTAAAAGAAGTATCTCACATTTAAACAAGACGAGCTTTCACACATGTGAACAGTTCACAGGCACCTCAGCTTACTTTATGGACATGTTTCATGCCAAAGCCCTTTGCAGCCACATTACTGCACAGAAGAGATCTTCTCTTGTAGCTGACCCATCATAGCCTGCAAAAGTGTATTAAAGAGCTCACTTTATTAAAGCTGAGAACTGTGGGGCATTCCACAAAGACTGGCTGCCCCAAAAGGTCAAAGAACAGTCCCCAAGTAAGACTGATTAATGTATGTCACATGTATATTTATGATGTCTACACTGAACCCTTTCTGGAGCTGTCATGTGAAAATTTTAAGAAAAAAACTGACTAGATCAAGCATTGTCAATATTCAGGTTTGGGTTTTAAGAAGTACTGCATAAAGATCAGTTACATGGCTCATCCTCAGACACCCTTTCAAGTATTCAGTCTTCTGCTGAAAAATAATCTTCATCTCTCACTTCTCTGTACTGCATTGAGGCCTCTCCCTCTGGTTCAAACCTGAGCATTTTTATATTCAGTCTCTCTGCAAGCTTCTGTGCTGCAAGCTTGGCTTGCATTTCCTATGTAAGAAAAAAAAAGGACACAGGTTAAAAATAGTTTTCATTTGTCATTTTCATGAATAAAATAATATACTAAAGAACAAACTGGACATTATACTACCAGTAGTTCCAAAGTGGGCTTAATTAAATGTTTTAGTAACTAGCAAAGAAATTTCAGGTTTCTTTTCACACTTACACATAATTATGCTATTAATATTTGATTCTTTTTAATAAGAGTTGAAATGTGGCAGCTGTGGCAGCCCCCACCCATGATACACTAATGTCAGTTTTAACAGAACACTTCTACAGTAGTGTCTAATTTAAACACTAGCCTGACACTACCTGGAAAGCCAATATGCATTACAAGAGATTTTGAAGAACCTCAGAACTTGGATTCTTCAGACACAGCAAAAATAAAGGCAAATGTAGATACTTGCATATTTTAACAAATAACAAATACTGCTAGGCCTTCATTTATGCAAGGGACAAAAACTTTAATGAAGAGTGAAGTGAGTGAAGAAAGTGCAATAAGGTCAGCATATCAACACACACAGATTTTGTTAAATGTAAGATTAATACTTTCAGAGGCCAATACTACATTCTTTAATTAAATCATTAAAAGAATCAAATACAAGACCAAGTGCCTTTTCTCAAAGTCTCAATTTACCATCACGAAAAGATCTCTTTATGTTTTCTTTTTTAGGAGTGATCCTGAGTAAATAATTTTCAGACCAAACTGTAAATTCATACCTCATAAGCCTCCTTGTGCTGTATCTGGATTGCTATGGATTCCTCTATGGATATCAGCTTAGCAGGGGAGTGGTGAAGTGGTGGCAGTCGAGCTGCTGTGATGTCATCCAAGTGTTTCTTATCTCGGAGTCGTCTTTCTTCTGGAGGAACTGCAGAGCCAAATCCCCCAGGGGATCGACTGGCCGAGGAACCAGGAGATGATCCACTCTGCTCTCCTGATAGGCTGGGAGACAAAGCACCCACGTTGTGACCCAAATTTGCATCACAAGGTTGAACAACTCCAGTTTCAAAACTTACTTTTAACATGTAAGAGTCGAAAATAAATCTGAAGTACTATGAAAATGCAGACAAATAAAAAATAAGCAGCAGTCAGAAAAACCAGAACTATTTCTTGGCAGAGAGACAGTATCACAAGCTCCTCCTGACAGTGAACCAAACTGGTTTGCTAATCTATTAGCAAACTGAAGTAGCAATGCACTGGGAGTCACACAAGGTACAAACTGCTACTGCTACCAGTACAGACAATGTGAACTGTAATTTTCCTAAAAGTATAGAAAAAGCAAAAGGCTTCTAGCTATTAAAGTTCTACATGTTCTAGAACTGATGCAAAATTTTTGCCAACTGTTTAGTAGTTTTGCACCTTAAGCTGTGAAATTCTCTGAAGATTCATGACAATTGTTTTAATGGGTAGAATGAGGCCACTGCTCAGCACTACAATTCTGTGGCATTTAAAACTAAAGAGCCAACATATGAACCTCGTGTGTTATGAGACTTTAAATCTCTTTAATCATCACTAGAAAATAAAGCCATCATGCTTGTTCTGTACCATTTCCAATTTTATGCACATCAAGTATCTTACAAAACATTTTTCTATTTCATCATACTTACACATTGGTTTTAAATTTGGGGGGTTTTATGACTGGATTCTTGGCTCTAGCCTCTAGAACTTCAATATAATGTGGTTTCTTGGGATGCTGGCTTCCAAATACATTGCCCTTATGTTTTGCCACATCCTGCTCTTTTTCCAATATTTTTTCACTATTTTCTCCATCTGCAATTGTAACTCTTTGAAAGGCATCAACCAAGGCATCTTTACTACTCTCCAAAGCAGCTGAACCATCCTCAGTATTGCTGTGAGAGCCTTGCTGATCATTGTTCAGATGACTGCTCGTGGCTGACTTCGAGACAACTTCACAAAAAAAATTCTGATCTTTTGTAACAGTCTTTACTTTATTATTTTTCCTCTGAGTCCTTTGATTGTCCGAAGCTGTATTTGTGGCATCTTCCTCAATGCATTCTGCCTCCTGCCTTTCAGCAGAAACGTCAGAAATGTCTAATATATTAGAGTTTTCATTAGAGACTGAGGAATCAGCATTGTTCACTGTGTCCTCATTTAGGACAACTTCCTGTTTGCTTGTATTAATCTCCTCCTGTTTTGCCTGAAACTCCAACCTGACAGCAGATAACAACTCAGCTGTCCTGGCAAGTTCTTCCTCTTGGAAAATGGCAAGTTTCAGCTTTTCAGCAAAATCCGAAATCTTCTTACCCTTATCTGGAAGCCTAGCAATGAAATTCCTAAAACAAACAAACAAACAAACAAACAAACAAACAAACAAACAAACAATATTATTATAAACAATCCTATTTCAATCTCAGATACAGAAGTGTTTTATTAGAATAGCTAATGGGGCCGCTTTCACATTGTAACATCAGCTTCTGATTTACATACTAAACTTCTGAAACACGGCAAGATGCAAAGCACCTGCAGCACAGCAGCAACTATGTGTTGTCAGTGGAATATACGAGCCATGAAATGGGTTGGGTGGGAAGGGACCTTAGAGATCACCTCCTTCCACCCCCGGCCACGGGCAGGGACACCTTCCACCAGACCAGGTTGCTCAGAGCCTCATCCAACCCCGAACACTTCCAGGGATGGGGCAGCCACAGCTTCTGTTCCAGTACCTCACCACCCTCACACGGAATCATTTCTTCCTTCTCTATCTAATCTAAACCTACTCTTTTTCAATTTGAACCCAACCCCTCCTTGTCCGTCACTACATACTCTTGTAAACAGTTTTGCCCATCTTTCCTGTAAGTTCCCCTCCAATTCTATAAGGCCGCAGTTAGGTTACCCCAAAGCCTTCCCTTTTCCAGGCTGAACAACCCCAATTCTCTCAGCCCTTCCTCACAGGACAGGTGTCCATCCCTGTGCCACACGGCTGCTGAGCGCTGCCCCGCACCCCGGCTGGAGCCCCGGGGGTACCCGCGGCCTCGCCGGCCCCCGCAGGCGCTGAGCGAGAGTGAGCGGTTCGTCCTCTGCCGCCTGCGCGGGGACAGGCGAAGCCGGCGGTAAGGCCGGCCCGCTCCCCGGCGCCCGCGCTCCGGCAGCCCTCACCGGTCAGCCAGCAGCCGCTCCTGCCGCCTCAGCATCTCGCGGAGCTCGGGCAGCGCCCGCCCGCGCAGCCCCGGAGCCGCCGCCATGGGCACCCGGCAGCGCCAGGCGCGCTGCCATCTTGCCGGAAGCGACGGCACGGCGGGAGGGCCCGACTTGCTCGGAACGCGAACGCCGAGACGGGCTCTCCCCGCTGCCCGCCGAGCGGCGGCGGCAGAGCCCTGAGGGGGGCCCGGCGTGCGGGGCAGGGGCCGCTCGCCCCCGCGCTGGGCACTCGCCCTGATCGTACGAGAATTGCAACAACAGTTGGGAACGCTGCCTTTTGCGCCATGTGTGGCACGTGTGGCACGTAGGGAGCAGCAGCTGAAAGGCTGTGCGTTTGGGACCAATTTGACACCTTTTAGCAATTTTTGGGGGCAGCACCTCAGCAGACTTTGGCTGTTCCCCTTCCTCAGGCACCAATCTGGTATTCTAAGTTTTTCGACATTTTTTGTCTGTGGAAATTATTAAGCAAAGTCTGAAAACAATTTTCTTTTTCTCAAAATTCTGGAAATTTCTGCTATCATTTTTGGTCAATGCATAACTTTAAAATCCAGGGGATTCATCTTTCCTTGCCTATGTTATGCTGCATTTACTATATTTCAAAATTTAGGTACTTTATCTTGTGAAATACGAATCTTTCAGTGGATGTGCTCCAGCCACACTTAAGTGCCTGATTGGCAGAACTTCCCTGCAGGGTGACACGGCGGTGCCCGTTCGTGTCGGTGCGGGCAGGCCCGCAAAGGCCGCAGCGCCCCTCAGTCAGTGAGAGCTGCGGCCTGCGCTGTGGCACTGACTCCTGAAACAAACCCCGGCACACGCACCCTCAGTGAGCCTCTCCTGGTAGCAGTGGGTCATTAGTGAATGGCGGTTGCCAGGTGGTAGCTGGCAGCTTTTTAAAGTTGATGCCAGTGGAGGTTTCTCGATCCGAGCAGCAGTGAGAGGCACAGTGCTCGGGGACTGTTGAAGCTGTTGTTCTGTGAGCAGGACGAAGGCAGGGCCAAGCCGGAGGGACTGGTGAAGGAAGTGCTCTGAAATGTCTGCTGCCCTTTGCTTGCACAGCTGGATGACCGAAGGAAAGGCTAAGGGCCGGGGGAAATGAGATCAATCAACTGGGCAGCTACTCATGGAAAAACACCGCAGTCAGGGTGAGAAAAGAGATTTCCTCTTCCCTGAACTTTTAGGCAAAACTCCCCAAGGGACTTTCCACAGATGATCCAGGTAGTGCATAAAAGACAGTGAAATGGTCTGTTCAACTTTTCTTTTGAAACTATTCACATACTTTGAGTTGTAAATGACTCCTGTGTCCTTCTTTGGTTGTGCTCCTTCCATGTTGTGCTTGAGGTAGGGCTGGAAGGGCTCTGGTCTCTCAAGCACTTTTCTTCTTTTACTCATGCAAATAGCCCCAGGTGCTGAACAAGAATGAAATAAAATGTAAGTGGAATGAAACTCTCAGCATGTACATCTCCATTCTGTGGCGCAGGGATTTCCTGTGCAGAATTACTGACTTAATGCACAGAGAACTTACTTCTCATCTTTCCCTACGTAAAACTTTTCAGATGTCAAATATTTAAAGCTATCTGAAAAGCATCAATATCCAGCTCCCAGAATCCCATGTTGAAGAACTGCTGCTCTCAACTAGATTGTATCAAGGCTTGCTGGCAATCTGAACTGAATACATGTGTGTAGGGAAGCATGATTGGAGTAAAAAACTTGACATTCTTCCTCTGAGCACTGCAAACCTGTAATACTGTGGTTGTCATGTTTGCATGACCTCTTCTTCTTTAGTTTGACATGTACATTGCTTTATTGTTGTAGTCTTAAAAATAAATCTCTATTATCAGTAAGTGGATATAAACTGTAAATAAAGATGGGCCATAGCCATCCCACTCTCATCCTGCTGAAGCCTGGAGAACATCATCCCAGATGGATTCAGATGTTATCTGGAGGATCTGAAGCTGTTGGGGTTTTTTGTAAGAGCTGTGCTGCCCGGTTCTTGTTTATCCTGTGCAAGTCAATAGTTTTTTATTTCATGAAAGAGTTCATCTACTTTTGTTACTTGGATTTGAGAAAGTCTTTAGCAAGGGAGTGCCTTCCTGTTCTCAAGAGCCTGTCTGCCAAAGGAAACACCAACGAGAACATCGAGGCTCCGCAGGAGCCGCTTTCCATTCCCACATGTTTTGAACAAACAAGGTTGTGAACAGTATGAGCTTGCAATGTTTTAAGGTAGGTTTATTTCTAAATGACTGTTGACACAACAGAACAACAAGTTTAAATACAGTATTTATTGCAGTTTATCCTCTTCATGTCCTACATACCAGATGTATTAAAAGCATACAATGTAATACATTATTTATATGGCGTATATGAAAAGTGTATCCCAAAATACTTTCCAGAGTATCTGGAATAAATCACAAAAAATACTTGTCATGGTACAAATGTAGTCATACAATTGACTTACATTTAGTACTTTCTGGAACCTTTCTATATGGCTTTTATTGCTGTTTACAGAAATGTTACTAGTTTCTAATGTTATAGTACTAATTACTCAGTCTCAAATTGAGAAAATTTATACAGAAGTGTTACAGTCTTTTCAGTCAGATTCGTTATTATCCGTGCTAATTTACATTACTGCTCATTTGACTGGAAAGCTCTACATTTTCATGTAACACAATTATATAAATACAGTTCCTTTCCTGTTCTTCATAGTTACCAAATTTAGACCCATAGTCCAATCAAATGATGGTCATCCAGCTCACTGCATGTCAAAATGCTCTTACAATACAGCTTAGACTTCAGTCCTAACTTGGTTTAAGAAAAAATACCATATTTCATCAAACAGTCAAGACAGAATTTACACAAAAAACCTTTACAGTAAAAACTTAAGGCCTTGCTGCATTCCTGGTAAAGGCTTGAGCAGATTATCAAAATGTTGCAAGTCCCAGAGATAAAACAGCTTGCAGCATTTTCAGGAGATCCTCAGGAGTATATTAAAAGTAGAGTGAACTTCCTTTAAATCTGAGTCAAAACAACATTTTGGTACTTACCCTGCCCTCTCCTACCATTCATTGAGCACCTCAAAGTCATCAGGTTCACTTTTCTGAATTCTGACCAAAATCAGAGGGATGAGGGACTTTCACTTATTGAAACTCGTCATTCAATGTCTTTTATAACAACATGCATTTCCTTTAATCTAAAAATATCACCTTCATCCATTCATCTTAAGTTTGAAGGTAATTTTCATAAACCATGGTGCAGAATTCAAGTCCTGAATTACAAAAGGACTATTTGGGCACAAAACTGCTAAAAGACATTCTGTAAGACCTAAAGCTGCATCCCTAATGGACATTAATATACCTGTGGAGATTAGTTTTTAGTGTTTCTCTTCCAAAACAGATACTGTCCAAATATTTGCTGTTATCAGCCACTAGATGGAGATAAGATTTCACAGGTACAAAGCTTATCCCTGAAATCAAACTTAAGTCATTACTCATCTTGTGGCTTCAATATGAGGTCAATATTATTATTTTAAATACAACTTTAGTAAGTGTATTTGATTTGAATAGACAGGACTGAATTGCATTAGGCTGGAGATAAAAACGCCCTTTGTGAATGTCCTGGAATTGACACTGCATGCAAGAACAATACTGATCATACAGAACCTAAGTTGTTTGTTTTCTGTTGCAGTTACTGTAATTAACACAAAAAGGTCCTTCATTCATGTTAACAGAATTACAATAAAATATTCCTAATTCATTTTAAGTTCACTAAGAGAGGAAGATCAAAACAAGATGTAAATAATACCGTATATATATATATTTAAATTAGTTCAGTACTAGATACAGTCATTCCTGCTGCTACTTTGAAGCCAAAAATAAGATTTTAAGTGCTTTGGACAAAAAAAATACTACTCAAACCCCCAAATCCTGATTCAGGATGGCTATTGCTGTTGGAATTGCAAGGACTGCTGCAGGTTGCAGTAGGCAAAATTTTGTTTAATGAAAACTCCTTCCTCAAATGGAAAAGTAAATAAATAAAGTGTCAGGGATGTTCCTACACAGTTACTACTGAATGTATCACCCATGGTCACTCTATCCCACAACTGAGGAAGTGCAAACCAGTGCCTCAGTCCCAACAAAGCAAATTCCATTATAATCTGCTCTATGCCTTTCTATTTTGAGCAGCAAATACTATATTCATCTGCATGTGTTGAGGGAATTTTTTCAAACAGCTCAGTTCATCTCTCCCCCCCCAACTAAACAGTGCTGGGTACAAGAGAGCTGCTCCCAAGTGAAGAGAGCTCTTGACTGTACCAGGTCTCTGTGACAGGTGTGATCCACCCTCAGTTTGGACAGATTCAGAGCTTCCACACTAATTCCCTCTGCCAGCACAGCTTCAGACACTGCTTCCAGAAGTAGTGACAACAGAATACATTAGAGCTTTGGTACACAACCAAAGTACAACACAATTGAAGAAAAAACCCAACTGTACAGCTATACAAGTCCTTCTTACAGGCATTTGAAATGACACATTGCACTAGACAGCTTCTGAAGAAGCAATATTGCCTGACTGCTGCTTCACTCAGCCTGCTGCTTCTCTATTCCCTCACAGGTAATATCAGTAGTAACTTCAGGTATGAAGTTACTAGAGCTGCTTTCAGGATAAATTTAGCAAGATTCCATGCTGCTGTTCTTCTCTATGAATTGACAAAAATTTATCTACCCTAAGCTGCGAAGGCGCAAGACGTGCTCGTATTTGGAAAGCTCAGTGAGTTGAATGCTCAGGATGTACTGTTCTTGGTGCTAAATTCCAGCACTCTCTTGAACGGGGTGTATGTCCTCACTGGCCTCGGACTTTCAGAGGATCTGTTCTCAGTGCTTGTGCTGTTCAGGAGACAAGAGAAAGCTTACAGAGTTATGGTCACAGTATCACACAGCTGGGCTCACAGTGCCATGGCAATGAACTTGTGCCCTTGTGTTCATATTGTCAGGCTAAAATTAGTCAGTGTATTTTGGTATGTTCCATATTTCTTTTCTATAATGCCACAAAGAATATTTGATAAAAACTGTGGCAGATACTGTCATGTTTACAGGCTGGCATTTGCTGGAGCTCACAGTAGAATGTCCAGCAATAAAGTTATTAGGACTAAGTATCCTGCAACAAAAAAAGATTTAAGAACACAGTTAATCATTAAGAGTAATTCTATGAAATCTAAACTGCACAGAAGTGCATTCCTGCACAGAGATAAATCTCAGAAATAGGAAAATATCAGATAAGTAGGGGCTGTGCTTACATACAGACAGAGCAACAAAGATAAGTTTCTGTTGACAACCTGAGTGAAAATTGGTATTTAAGGTGTCAAAATGCATGCCATTAAAATATGCTTTAGGCTGAACTCTGAAATTAGTGTATTTTTAAATTATGAAGGAAATTTTAGTTTGCTTACTGATTTCATATACTAATTTACATTCCTCAAACTAAATGATTCAATTTGCAGGGCAGTTAAAATGAACAAGTTTACTTGTCAGTAATAAAAGTAACGTGAAGTGGTCCTCATTATCTTACTGGTTTTTTTCCTGTTTTGCCCTTCCCCGTGGTGACTTGTGGGGAGGACTGAAGTGCAGAGCCTGCTCCCAGCGCTCAGTGCCCTGCTGCAGGCTCAGGGCACAGCACAAGGGGAGGCACCACACCCGATCCTTACAAACCGGGCTCCAGAGCCACCGCCCCACAGCGCAGCGCCGGCGCTGCTGTGCAGGTGTCGCGATGTCACCGCACTGTTTACCTGGCCAGGGGATCTCCAGGACTTACTGCAGCCCTGCACTGGCGGTGTTACCCGCTCGCCCAGTGGTCCTGGCACACCTCCGGGCACTGGGCACACCTCCTGGAGCCAGCGCTGAGCAGCCCCGGGCAGAGCTGGGCAGTGTCTGCGCTGGGCTGCCGGCAGCCACTCTGCACCAGTGCTTCTCACCCCTCACAGTCCCCTGAGCTCAGCTTCACCCTTGACTTAAATCCCACTATTGGCAATGACTACTCCCCAAGGGTTTGCAGTATGTTTGCATCTTTAAGAAAAGAATAAATCCTAAACCATAAATCACTGAAGTAAACTGCACCTAGGAGTGAAGTGCCCTTTTAAACTCCACATTCCACTCAAATAGTTTATTAGCAAAATGGTTTACTAATACAGCACTTACAAGGGAAATTATGAGGAATTTTCCTACAAACAACCAGAAAAAGTAAATACCTGTATGGAAGATCACATTCTACAGCAGTATCTCTGGTTTCTATATTGGTCTTTGGTTGGTTTTCCATAAAGTAGTCCAGTTTATCTTGTAATTCTTTATTCTGGGAAACAGTAATTTTCATCACAAGTTTATTTCATTTATGTTAATTAAACAAGGAAATACAATTGCACATTGCCCTCTCCCCACAAGAAACAGTGTATAAGTATATATTAAGAAAATAAAGGAATCCTTAATTCTGGAAAGAATATAAATTAAACCAACAGTTTTATTCAGAAGTTTCTGGTTTAAGTAATTATAAAACCATTTTAAAATTGTAAGTTAAGAAACTTAGGGTGAATATTGAGACTTTATTACATACATTCCTGACTGCATGACTGGTGTCATAAGTTTAATTTCCATTTGAAGAACAGCAAATACATACAGTAATTATTTATCCAGATAACACTGGATGACATTTGTTCAAACTTACTTTGGTTTCATAAAATAATCACAATAATGTAAACTTAAAAGGTCATGCCTTACCTCACATTCTAAGAAAGAGATTTTTTCTAAAAGCTGTACTATAAATAATTCCTTTTCTTTTACTTTCTTCCTTAGCATTTCAATCTATGAAGAAAAACAAAGACATTTAGACTGATGGGGATAGGAAAAGGAAGAAAAGGATCTAGGTATCACAGGAAGAAAATGTGTTTAATATTATTGTTCAGCAGTAACTGAATACCTGTAAGTATTCATAAACTGCTTTAATCACTGGATTAGATGCCAAATTTAGTGGACTTTTACTAAAGATAACTCATTCTGTAGAACAGCTAAACTGAAATCAAGGAACATTCAGAATACATTCTTTTTTTTATGGCAGTCATTGCAAAAATGACCATTTCTGAATAGTTGGGTCAAATTTTCCATGCATTCTCACCAGTGCCTTTTTAACTCTCTATCTTAAAACACTAACATCCCCTTCAAAACCACCAGTGTAAAATTTTTCAGCATATCTGGAAACAGGGATTAATAGAAATATTCCCATCTTGCTAAAAGAGAAAGATAAAATACTCAAGGCACAATAATGAAAACAACAGCAGTACTACCACCCTCCCAAAAATTTACTGCTAGAAAATTATAAAATATTTTTTAAAAACATATAAAACAATGAAAGAAATTAATCAAAACAAATATATATTAAACTGAAAAATGAGAAGTTATAACACCAAGTGATCTTTAATTCAGTCTCCACGACCTTCAGGTATCACATTTCCCTGACACAATGATCAGCTGCTACATGGAACAGCTAAAATATAAACACCATAGAGTGTTTTCAGCTGAACAGTTACAGAATACAGGAGTGCAATCATCATCCATCTTTCGCAAAATCAGGTATTTCCTTTTTTTCTCTTTTAAAGTCCATGTAAAAACCACCCATGTCATCTAAAGCTATTATCATTTCAGTTTTCAACTCACAGAAACACAAAGCTTGTAGCATTTTCAGAAAATCTTAGAACATCTTTATATTTAATTACTACTTTGTTTAATAGTAATGCCTGAATTAAGTCAGCTATGTCTTCACTGGCTCAATAGCTTCAGTTCTGCCAATAAACTCCACTTTAAAAAGATAAACTGTTCTCTTAGGACTTTCAAGTGGATCTTTTCTATTAATATTCTGTTCTCCTACTGTGCATATAAGGAAATAATACTAACATCAATAATCAGTGCCACACAAGGAAGCCCAAAGCCAAGCACAGCTGTGTGATCACACTGACAAACAGCCATTCTTGCTTGGTATTGAGAATAATCAACTCCATCAGCTACCTAGGCTGGTTTTTACATCAAACACAAAATATTTCTGTTTCCAAATAAGCGATCGAATTATCTGTCATCCAAAAGCAAGACCAAACTCTTGTGTTTCACAGACATGTACTTTAACTTATATTCATTCTATGATAGAAAGATCCTAAGACATAAAATAAACTGACAGTAACCATTACATTCACCAGTATCATGTACAAATAGATTTTGTGTAAGTTAAAATTAAAGTTCCATTTATTCTTCACATTTGCTACAGAGAGACAAACTCCCTAAGGGTGTTTCTGAGTTACTTTAATTAGAATAGCTGAAGGCAAAGATGAGCATGGGCACCTTAAAATCCAGCAGAGAACACAAAAAGGAAGATTCTGACAAACAGCTTTCTCCCCTTCCCAAACACAGAACTGAAGTTCAAAAAGACATTTTGTAGTTTGGTGAGGATGCTCTAGGGAGCAGCAGACTGAAGCATACACAACAGTGCCTCCAGCCTCTCTGTACCAGAGTACCAGTCAGAACCCATTAAAACCATGCCCTTGCCCCAGAATCACACCAGGTTTTTAAATATGCCTTCTTTTCTGCAGAGAATATGGTCCTACACAATCACATGCTCAGTGTCTCGGTCTAGCAGTCAAACAGAATGGTGTGGTTAGACCACGCAGGTTACAGAATGATCAGGCTGTGAATTGTGTATCTTATATAAAACCTTTTGATGGCTCTTTAAACATTAGGAATTCAGACACAGCCACACACCCCAAATACATTTCAGGAGAAATAATTGCAACAGTGGCTAAAATGAGAGGCTGTTTCAGCACCAGAAAAAATGTCCTGCTCCCTGGATGCAAGAGAGCACCCTGTGAGGCCACTGCAGGAGGAAAGCAGATCAGAATGGAGCAGGAATGCTGCACCCCCAGACACATGGCCAAAGAGTTGCCTCAGCAGCTACTGCAGTCCAAGGGCTGAAACGCGTGGCCTGGCACAAATTACTCCCAGCAGAGCAACTTACTATAAAAATAAGTTTATTTACTGAATAAGGACTTGGGTACACATCACCTTATGCCATTAATCCCGGGAACAAAAAACTTGATTTGATTAATCCTTGAGAGGGTATGTCACAGGAAACCAGGAAAAACAGGACTAACTCTATGAGATTATATTAATATATTACTATATTAAATTTTAAAAACCCCAACACCCACAAATCCAAGTCTTGAGAGTTTCTTTGTTTCTAGAAGCTTCCTAAAGCAAGAGAACAGCTAGCAGGTGACAGAGCAATAGACTTTAACTCTGGGTTGAATACAAGGTAAGGAGGAGGAGAGGAGAAGCAAGATGGGTCAAACACAATACTGAACTCCAGGCCTGAGTGGTGGCCTGAATAGTCTGGTCAGAATGGTCAGAAACAAGTCAGTGCAAGCCGAAGACACTCAAATTCCATGGACTGACTCTTGCATACAAGTAATTTCTGGATTCACTCCAGGATAAAATTACCATCAAGATGTTCCTATGTTTTCTTTGGTCAATGCCCACGGCCTATAATCCACCTCATCCTTACTGTCTGCAGACTTCAGCATTTCAGCTCACTGAACTCAGCAACTTGCTCCCAAACCTGGCTTTTGCACAACTACCCTCTCAGATTTCTTCATAATTTTCTACAAGCACTATTTAGGTACATCCTTCAGGTTTTCTCTTCCAACCTTCTCTAGAAATGTCCAGACAGACTTCCCCTAGCACTTAATTCTTGACCTGACTTACATTGTTAAGACTCCACATTTCTACCTGCACTTCTATAACCTTCATGTCTACATTAAGCACTCAAACAAAACTGGCAACCTACTTAGAAATATCCCTTGCCTTAATGACCCGCTCATTCCTTTCAGAACAGCTGTGCTAACAGTAGTAATGTCACTTTAGCAACCCTGGGCTACAGTTACCCTTTTTCTTAGCACTTCATTCTCTCTTACCTCCCCCAACCCACTGTATCCATTCTTCCTGCTTTCCCTTCTCCTGTTGGGAGACATCTGACTATTCCAAAACTGGGAAGAGAAAAGTTACAAGGCCCAGGCTGCAGTTTGTCATTTATCTGGTGTGCCAGCAACCGAGGGGCATCACATGCTCTCAGCCCCACCTCAATCCCTGGCATTTCCCTGTTGGGCAGAGAAAGGGCAACGGATCTCTCCCCATTGTGGCACGATCCATGAAGTTCCCTGCTAATGGTGCTGGCTGTGCAGCTTACATTTCACATACCCACTGCAATTTCTAATGGTCTGAATCAGCATGTAAGGTCCAACATGGACTATGAATCATCCTGAATTTATCCACTGACTTGGGATTAAGATGGTCACACACTTCTTTATAAGCTCTCTCATCCTTGTTTCTACCCTACAGCTGTTGTCACCTCTATGCTTTTGCCTCCTTCTTGAGGTCATTTCTCAAACTGCCTCAATCTTCACACTGTCACTATCTTGCTGC
Organism: Lanius collurio; assembly: GCA_020086605.1. Taxonomy (NCBI): domain Eukaryota; kingdom Metazoa; phylum Chordata; class Aves; order Passeriformes; family Laniidae; genus Lanius; species Lanius collurio. The sequence continues at coordinate 4,968,042 of JACBWW010000021.1, forward strand.
ATCTCCCAGAAAATTCAATTCCTCTTGTCCACCCCATCGATGAAGATCTCTTTCTTTCTCACTGCTGCACCTTGTATAGAGTCTACAAATACCAAACAGTTGTCACAATACTTGAATGGGCTGTGTAAATACTTTCTAGGAGGAGCTGCACTTCTGACTTTCTCCTGCACCATCAAGCAACTAAACTTTGCTTCACTAAGATGGAAAGTGAGATGTAAGAGTCAACAGCATTAAACTGATCTCGTGGACAGAATACCTAAGAAGAACAGTCAGGAGGAGAATTGGAGAATTCAAGACCTAAAAGGAAGAGTCTCTAAAGAAATGCTGGATATGTGAGTAGTGGTATTAGAATGAAAACTCAACAGAATTACAAAGCTACTAAAGCAGAAGGAAAATGCATCTTGACAAAAATCTAAGATTGTGTTTAAATGTAGAGCCTTTATAAAGAAAGCCTGAAATAGGAAACTTTATTTTATTCTGTGTAATTCAGACACGGATTTGGAGGCATTAAACTGTACAGTGTTCTCCTGGATTGGAATAGACCCAGTTATTAGGTAAACTCAGTCAACATTTACCACTTGATAGTATTATCCATTAGTTTAAAATATTTATCAGAACATAGTTTTAATATATGTAAGTATCATATTACTCAAGTATACTTATATTTTCCTTATTCATCTACCATTAATGGATTGGGCATCAGTAACACCGATACAGAAACATGAACAAACTGGTCATAAATATGACTACACAGGACAAACACATGCTACATAGCAAGCAAAAACAAGACAGACAACACATTGCAACATTAGCCTGAACTCTCAGAGGTAATTGCAGTACAAGGAAAACAGGATTTTCCTCAGTCCAATATTTCACTGGACCTTAACTGGTATTTATGAAAGGCTAAACAAGTGTTGATTTTTTTTCAGGGAGCATAATACAGTAAACAGGAATGAGCACCTTTGCCTTTTAATCCTCCTTAAATCATGTGAGCAACTCATCAATACATTTTGTATTTCAAAACTCGCATTCCACTCACAGAAAAAGTAACAACGGATTGATTTAGGTTAATGCATCAACATAGAGATCTTCCTAAATGAATGACCTCTATGAGCTCTATTATGCCAGTGGTTGATGTCCACATATGGCTAAAGCAGGGGCTGGCATGTCCTAATGAGTTACAGACATTGGCTCATTGTCTGCACATCAACCCACCCCGTTAAGCACTACCTTAGTAATAGGCAAGTTTTCTAATTAATTACTTGGCCTGGCAATTCCCAGCTGAAAGTGCTGATGTTATGCATATATAAACACTCTCACCAAACACCAGCAGTGATTCTACTTCTGCCAATAGATAAGCAATGTACTGCTTGCTTAGGTCCACTGAGGAATGCCAAACACTTGTATTGGGGAGGGGGGAGGAGGGTGTGGCAAGTTATTCATGTTCTGTCCTTTATCTTCTTCCTCCAAGCTCCCAAGGTGGGTTTCTCTTTCTACATTTCTCATTCTGCCTTTTTGTTGTTTTGTTTTTATGGTAGGTACTATGCAGTGCAGATTTTGGTTAATAAAAGTTTGGCATCTGTTGTTGGTAATTCCATCTTTTCCTCCTCTGTGCTTCTATGTGGCTTCTTTTACTTGACCTTGAAACTGTTCTTCCATCTTCAAAGAGGGAAAATTCTCTGTATATCTGAAGTTGGACTGTCTTGATACAGATGTTTTCAGATGGTTAAGTCTTTTGTGGAAAAATTTCTTCTTTATACCCCATTTGTGCAAAACAAAGTATCTTCTGTATTTGGGATATCATTTGCTCATTAGCACTTTGTCCTTTCATGCAAGTATCTTCCCCCATAGAACAGGAGACAGCTTCTCCCTGGTGTCTGGTCACCATTTATTATCCAACGAATCTGAGACTAAAGCTGGAGAACAGCTCATGGGCCATGACCTAGAGACAGTTCAATTCAGTAGTTAGGGGAATTTCATGTGAAATCTGAGTTCTGTAATTTCTTGGCATGAAATCAAATATCCTTTTTTCTTCAGAACATCTTCCTATATCTGCATCAACCCCCTTGCCTTGCTTACAAAATGTTAATGCTTATTTCCTTCCCTCTCCTGCTTATCAACAATGAAACAACAGTACCATATAAGCTTAGCTTATTGTGCAATGAAATTGCAATCCATTTCAAAGTGAATTGCATAAATCTCAGAACTAAACCTCTCTTAAATCTCTCCAGGTTTGAAATTGAGATCAAGCCACAAAATAATTGTTCTGTAATTTAAAATATTTTTTTTTTGTATTTGTTTTGTATTTCATTTATCTTACATGACAGTTGCATTTCCTACCCTGGCAGGTCAAGAGGATGAACTGGTTGACTCTATCAGACAGATACTTAGAAGAGAAGCTTTTACCCCTCTCACAGAACAAGAGCAATTTCAACCCTGAAGGAAGCAATGTGGTAGCAGCTTCCCATGGCCTGCCTTGGTGCCTCTGTGCCTGCATCTGCCTGCCCAGTCCCATCTCTGCAGGGGAAACTCCTTAGTGGAAGGGCCTGAAGTTTGTGTGCCTCTACCTTTCATCTGAATCTCCCTGCAAACCCTTCCTCTCATCAAACTTTTTCCTGGATCATCTTTCCAAGGCTCTCAGTGCCCAGCCATATTTTAAGATAGCATCAAAGGCAAAGGCTAAAGAATCTCTGAGCTTTGGGTGACCCACTCTGGCCATCTGTCCCTCCTCACTTGTTTTTTGAAAGCCTGCAATGCACAAATAGTATGAGAAAAGGGCTGGGTTTCTAAACACCTGCCAAATGCAAATCCTGCACTTTTAAATGCCAGCACCTCCTATAAAATGTACTACACTAAGCAGTGAAAAAATAGATTTGTATAACAAACAAGTTCAGCACAGGGATGAATCTGTCAGCTGTAAATCATGTGCAGTCTCTCTCTAATGAGAACATGAGGCTTTAAGACTATGCAGGATAACTTTCTGCTCAGCTGGTGCACTAATGGGAAGCAATTTTTTGCTCTCATAGAAAAGAACCCCTATGAGGATGAAAAATGTGTGTGCATGAGAGCTAACACACAGAGATGTTGAAGGTCACTGACTCCAGCTAACTTCCATTTAATTTCTTCAATTTATTTTTCTTCTGAAAATTATTTTCTGTGCTCCTATTTGATTTATGACTGGTTTGACTAGATCAAGTTGAAAAAGGTTCTATTAATACCTGAGATGGAAGGATTTCTTTTTAGTGGAAAAAAATTAGAAGCAAATTATTTCTTTGCTAAGGAGTATAAGCACACTGAATTGTGAGTGTCCTCCTCTGCCTGGGCTCAATTCCCTAGATCACATAAACACTGCATTTAGTGCCAACATGATGAGACCTATGAAGAGGAAGGTGTTAATACTCTTTCCCTCCATGGCCTCCTACATTTGGTGCTTTTCTGCCAGCATCCCCTTTTATGCCTAAGTTAGGATTGACCACCACCTCCTAACACTTTTTTAAATGCAATCAAAACAGCACCAGAGGTGTTAGACCTGCCTGCTGCATCACAAAACTCCACTATTAAGCTTCTCTTTCATTTCATCCTGACTGCTTGCTGTTCTTTTACAGAATGCCTTGCATCTATCACTTGCAAATGATCCATCATCTTTCCCAAAAAGGGCTTAAGAGCAAACTATTTTGTGATTTTTTTCAGCCAGGAGATTCATCTCAGTAGTTGTCCAACTTTCACAGTTCTCCATATGAGTTTGAAGCAGTATATCTTGTTTGTTCAGCATCCCTTTGAAGTGATGTTCATTTGTCCAATTACTCTGAATTGGAGATGGTAACAGCATAAACTCGTTGTGATTTACACTGGAAGAATAAACCCCTTATTTATACTTCAGATCTGTGTCCAATATACGAAGATTAATACTAAATAAATCTCATCCTGCAGTCAAGCACGTATCGGCTTTCTCACCTAGCAGCTCCTACAGTGACTCTGTTCCAGCTTCCAACAAAAGCCGATAATTTTGACTACTTACTTTCCTTCCACTTCCCTCCGGAGTTTCAAAACCACATGTCAAAACCATGACACCAGGTTAGCCTATTCTCACTCTGTTGTCATGCCACAGAGAAGCTAAGAGTTTCGGAAAGAAAGATTTCTAGCTTTTGAATTATTTGATTATTCTTTCTCAATTATTTAAATGCAAGTTATCAATATCATTATAATACCCTCATAAACCCTAAGATGGCAGGTTATTTTACAGATACCAGCCATGAAAATACTGCAATATTGAGTAACATGGCAGGTTTTCATTACACTTTTCTTGCTATTCCTTGCCATTAAATTCTGCAACCAGTTAAATTTAATGTAGGGAGGATGTGTGTTTAAATATACCCTGATGAACATGTCTTCTGGGACTTAAATAGTAGTGCAATCTTCTCTGTTTACTCTAGCAGATAATTTAAGTGCTGCTGCTTACTAGTTTTTAACCTAACTTCAGAACAGACTCTTCAGATAGCATTCTTTTTCAATATTTTCATTGGCAGTTTCTCAGCTTCTATGGCATAGTTAGAAAGTGCTTGCTTAAAATGAGCCAAAAAATACTTATCTAATGTTACGTAGAGAAGAGCACAAAATCATGAAAAGCACCACATGCTTGGATAGTTGAGGGCATACATATCTACAGTGCTTTTTCTACTGCCACATGGTGAACAGCTACTCTTCTCTACATTATTAAAACTGCTATTTTTAGGCCTTTAATTAAGAGTCCAGTTTAAAATAAGGCATGCCAACTATATTGTGGATATTTTCTTGAACACAGTACAAACACAAGCAACAAATAGCACGAAATTAAAAACCAAAGCCCCACACATTAAATGCCTGATGTATTTGGTACCACCTGACCAAACCTCTGGTACAGGAGTCATTAGCTACCTCACTAGTGAAAACACAGATGTAGCTACAGGTGTTCATGCTGTTCTCAAGAAAGCTGAATTAAAAATTAAAACTCACAAGGACTAAAGGAGAGAGCAAAAATATTTACCCTATGGCTATGTGGCAGTCAAGAATTGATAGAAGTTCAAATGAATCTGGAGAGCAGGCAGTCAGCAATTAGAAGCACACGTTTGACAATCAAGTAGTGACTTGGTCACCTAACACTCATTAATTAGGATAACAAGATGATCTAGAAGGGCTTTCTGTGTATATGAAGGGACCAACAGAGATTCATTGCAAGGAATCAGCAAGCTAAACTCACCCATTAAATCTAATATTTATGATATCATAATCATTGGCTCAGGCTTTATATGTGGTTTTATTCCAAAACAGAACATGGAGCGGAAAGAATTGGTTATACCAATGCAGCCCACTAGAGGTCAACCAGCAGTTTAAAACACATTGAGTAATAAAGGGCAAAATTTAGGCCACCATCCTCATATATTACTAGAATCATTCAGGGTGCTACATGTATCACAAATCCTTTAGAACTTTTGTTTAGAACAGACAGAAAAAACTCATAATACAATGTCTGGTGTACACAGATACAAACCAGATTAAATAACTGTTCTCATAATCCATTAATTAGATGGATTGGATTATTAGACTGGAGAAATGTTCTTTAATAGAATATCATGGTATAAAGACTATTAGTTCAGTTTTAGACCAGCTATGATGCTTCAAAACAGTCATAATGGCAAACTAAACTAAAACCAAAACCTCAAGACTTGACATGTCTGATATGACTTAAATCCTTCTGTGTAAAAGACACTTAGTATCACACATCTGATAATGCAGAAGGACTGTATCAGAATCTTATAAAACAAAGTAAATATACATAAATATATATAAATACAAAGTTGACAAAATGGAACAACTCCATGTCTAATCATAAATCCTGCAATAGCACATTGTGAACGCAGAAAGAATGCCTTAGATTTGAGTGGTTTCTAAATATTTGGTATTTTGAATATGTGGTGTCCAGATACAAATCAAAGATATCTCATGAATGCCTATCCTCTGTGCAGTAGAAAGGCTCATCTAATAGAGCTGTCAATCTGCTTTGTAATGCTCCAATTTAAACTTATCTATTTCCCACATCATTCTTTCCACTTGGAGAAACAGAAATGTTTGCAATTATAGCCTTCTGACTGCAAAAGTTTCCTGACACATAGGTAGCCTGTAACCTAAAGCATCTATCCAGCAAAATTCCACTCAAAATTTTGCAGGAAATGGTATCTGCTAAGATGGTATCCCCAGACCAGGGTAAGAAGAGATGAGCAGTGAAAAACTGCACTCACCTATTTCTGTGGGGAATCACATTAAAAAAACAAAAAACCCAAACAAAATCTCCCCCACAAACCAAAACAACAAAACAATAAAGGTCAGTTTTTGCCTTCCACTTCTGTACAGGAGGGAGACCCTTCATGACTGGACTGCATTGTGTCAGCAGGTACCCTCTGAATAGTTCAAATTGAGTTGGAAGTTGTATGTTGCATTTCCTGAACACCCATGAAGAGGTACAGAAATAGTGTCAGCCTAAAGATCACAGTGTATAACCCACAGCCACTGCATTGAACTGCTTTCATCTACTGTTTCACTGCCTCCAGATGCTTAACTCAACTTCCACTGTAACTAAGGCGGCTTAAGGAAACTGCACAAAGAATATCGTTCTCTTTGGATTATGTACTAAAAGAATCAGTGCTCCTCCAAGACATTTTACTACATCTCACCTCCTCAACCATATGCTTGACTTTCTTCTGTTGGCAGTGGACCATGTCATCCAGATGCTTGATCCTCTCTCTCAGGCTGGCTGCTACCTCCTCCAAATGCTTTGACCTGGCAAAACATGCAAGAATCAAACCTATAAGTGGCAGTTAGGTAGTGTAAGCAGAACAAGAACAACCCCCATAATCCACATAAATCAGGACAGGCAAGTCACATTGCACTCACAGATGTCAAATTGTCCAAAGTACATTTTAATGTGATCTTAGTCTAAGTGGCCATCTCCACCCACCTTAACTCACCTTTGTTTTGCATACTGACATGCTTAGTCAGAGCCCGAAGTGCTGACATTTAAACAATGTGAAAAAAAGCATCCCAAGATGTGTTTTCCTTTAAGTGAAAGGCTTTTAGACAAATAGATCTTTAGCTTCAGAGAGACACATTTAGCCTGACTTACTACTACCTGCAAATATTTTGGAAATGTATGCTAAACAAAAGCCAGGAAGCCTTCAAAGCTGTCTTACTGCAGGGGAGCCTTGAGTCAAGAATTTGGCAGAGCTGCCACCAGCAGTACAGTGCTAATTGGAATAGTATTAACTCCTCAACAGTCAGCAAGAATGCTATAAATGGTTTAAATTTGTGCATAAAACTCTTCAGATAGATTCTGCATTTCTTCAGATATGTTTACAGAAAGAGAACACCCACAGACTCCTGCCACAAGTTGGTTTGTCAGCGTGTTGGAAAAGTAGCTTTAAGAACATGCAAGGAAACAGGAGTAAAGCTTTTCCGTAAGTTTTTGTCTCTCTGGCCATGGGACTCTCCATTTTTATCTGAATGTCCAATTCTTAAAATTTGTCAAAGAAAGCAATTGCTTGCTTACAAAATAAACTGCTGTACTCCCAGGTTCAGGACTGGACAGAATTTGAGAACGGGAGAAGGGGAATCAAAAACAAAAAGGCTTTTTTTGTCTTGGTTTGGGCACAGCAGAAAAAAAAAATGTTAAAGCTGCAAATAGAAAAACCATTCTAAGACAAAGCAGCAGATGGCAAACTGTAAGACATGATTCCAGTGAATGACTGAATTGTATGCTGTTTCCCCCCCAAAAGAGTCTCTATTAACTGTGAAGTACTCTGCAGAAATGTAAGTGCAGCACTTTGACAAGGACTCAAAAGATTCAAGGCACTGCTGCAGGTTTTTCAGTTGAGCATATTAAGATTTCACAAAACTTTAATTTATATTGTGATTGCAATTGTAGCACATATTTGTATCTCATTGGAAGATTCAGAATCTTAAACATTGATAGCAATAGAGAAACAGAACAGACATCCTTTCTAAGGTGGAACACAAGTGTCTGATAAGGTACAGACAGGTAAAGACAAGAACAATTCAGCATCACCTGAACACAGATTCACTGCTTGCATAGCACAGATTGCAATTGTGAGCTTGCTTGCATTGCACAAATTCCTGCCTGAACATTGCCTTTCCCCTTTTTACTGCAGTGTAACTTTTCACACTGAAAAGGATTCACTGAAGTGAGAAGCATTATTCAGAGGTAAAGGAAACCAGCATTTATCTTTCATCTCCATATTCTATGTTGTATGTGAGTGACATCTGTTCACTTTAAGTTATTATTTTAACAGGCTGCTGTGAAAAGCCATTCTTACCCTGAAACCAGAGAAGCTGGTCACAGATCAATACAAGGCACTGAGAAGCTCTCAGCAGGGACCTCCTTTTATGTTTATGCTTTCCAAAGAGCAGCAGGATGCCCAAAACCTCAAAACTGAATTTCTAGGTGCCACAGAACCATAAGTAATAATCAAGTACAATTATTCAGCCTCTGGTTATAATTCATCTTTACCCACTCAAGCAGTGTCATATAAACCTTTGAGTTTAGATGGTGTAAGTATTCATAGTCAGGATTATACTCCTCTGAATTTGGGAATGCAGATTTAAGAAAAATGCTAGTCAGATATGTCGCAGCTTGTTCCATCTACAATGGACTCTACACATTTGCAAACAATTTTTCAGAAAAGATGCATGAGGGTGGTCTTTGTCACAAAAAATAATTGTCTTGATATTTTACACGTAAATAAACCTATATTCAGATGGACAATCCCTACCAGACTGCAGTTTTAAGGTCAGAAAAGGCAAAATTCAGATGTCTTTAGAAACAAAGAAACCCCTAAAGTTTCCTAGCAAGACTAGAAATTCCACAAACAAGTCATCTCACCTTTCACTGTCAGAGTTGTTTTCAGATTTTGCTCCAGATATTTGTAGTTCATTTAATTCAAGTTGTTTTTGCAGCTGGTGACGTTCCTAAAGAAGAAAAGTTATCTTTCAGTTCTCCGTGTATCAAAATGTAAAGGCTTCACAAAGCATATTTCATTGCAATTCAAAGCATCATTTGTGAAATTAAAATAGAAACTGATTAAACAAAACTCATGCACTTCCTATCGCCAAGGAGCACAGAATATGTAATAATAAAATCAATTTCCCAGCTATGCATGGAAATAAGATCACTTTTCAATTTTCTATTTGAAGATATACGGCTGTACTTGAAACTGAGGTTTTTTTCAATAAAAAGATGAGTCATCAAAATCTTTAACTACATAAATGTCAAATTGTTCATGTTATCACTCCAAAAAGATGTCCCAATCCAAGGCTGAGATAAAAGGTATTCCTGCATTTTCTTCCCTCAGAGTATTCCTGTTTATTTTTAAGTGCCACCAGCACAGTGCTTGTGAAGACCTATGAGGACTTGGGGACTGAGTCAAAACAAGTTAGCAGAGAAGTGTGTTATGCACTTTAATGGGAATTTAAGAGGCATTCAGTCTCACTGGGTGAGTATCAGCCAGATAAGCACAGATTAAATAACTAATGTGAAGGAACTCATCTGTACTTGTGAACTATACTGGAATCCTACATTCACTGCATAATACTTAGAAGTTGTAGGCTGAAGCCCAGATGAAGTTAATGGAGCTACTACAGGGGTATATTAAGCTGAGTAATTTCAGTGTAATCAATCACAAATTCTACTAAAGGATTTGCAAGCATTAGACAAAAGGGACTCAATGCACATTAGACTAACCAGTAAAGCCAACAAGACTGGCTTATAAAATCTAGTTCTCAGTGGATACTGACATTAAATGTGTACTACACTAAAGTAAAATTGGTGAAAAAACCACTTTATTTGTAAGAGCAGAAGATTTTATTCCCTTCACTGACTAAAACACTCTCTGCTCCTGTATCTGAGATAGTGAGGCACAAATCTTTAAAGATAACGAGATGCCTGCTATTGAATGAAATGAGAAATGCCAAAGTAGATCCAAGACCGTTTCACAGACACTGCAGCCAAGGCTGCCCTTGAGCTTCACATTCCCCAGCAACTCCTCCTTGTTGGTGAGAACAATGTCCAGAAGAGCACCTCTCCTCACTGGCTTCCTCTAGCAACTCGAGAAGGAAGTTACCAACGCATTCCAGGAACCTGGGTTGCTTATGCTCTTCAGTGTTGTCCCTCCAAATGATGTCAGGGTAGTTGAAAATCCCCATGAGGACCAGGGCTTGTGAACAAGAGGCTGCTCCCATTGTCTGTAAAGGGTCTCATCCAGACAGGCAGGTCTCATTCCTGGCTGGGTGGTCCCCACTCTAGTGTCACCTGTCCCTGCCCTCCCTTTAATCCTGACCTGTGGGTTCTCCATCAGCTTCTCACTTATCCCCAGATGGAGCTCTGTGCACTCCATGGACCTACCACAACAACATTTCTAAGAGACTCTGGGTCATTTATGATTATTACTTGATTAGACCTTGCACACTGAATGGTTTTTAAATTCTCTCTTTAAAATAATGGTTCATTTCCTAAATAAATGCTGACACCTTAGCCCTGTAAGGACCACCAGAAAGCCAGAACCACCTCCTAATCACAGTTGTCTCTATGGCAGTCCAGGTGCATTTACTGATACAAATACAGTAACTAAGATCCACAGCAATGGTATGTCACTGAGCAGGGAACTGAGCAGCAGAACACAACGAGAAGTGAAATATCCTCCATGCACTTGTGTGTTTCCTCTCAAGGCAGCCATCAGCTCTCCTACCTCTTCCATGCGTTCAATGAGCCGGTCCAGCTCACCAATCCTCTGGTCTTTCTCCTGGATGCTTGTTTCTGTAATCTGCATCTTCTTATTTGCCTCTTCAATAGCCTTCAGAAGCCGATTTGTTTCCTCCTACAAGTAAGAACATTTACAGTCCCATTAGCATCTAATATATTAATGAGGAATATTTATTTCTCTTTTCGGCTACAGACCCAGACTAAGAGCTCTTAAAGAGCTCAAAGCTTCTCACTACACCTGCTCAGGAATCTGGAAGAGCTGTGACCCTAAATGTGAATTATCTAGAGCAAAGGGTTTGGGGTACTTTGAAATACACAGATATTAATAAAGAGTCATTATGACAATCCAAGAGAAACTTTTACCCATTTCTTAGACAGATGATTTCCCTTCTGAGGGTTCTGTTAAGTAACAGCATGAGAAAAATATGCTGCAAAAGACAACTTTTTAAACACCATAGTTAGTCATGTTTAGCTTTGTACTCTCCTCACATGTCAAGCAATATGAATAAAAAGGAGCATCTATCTTTAATCTTCATCAGTATCTGACTATCATTTTTAAAAATGAAATAACTGTCTGTTCATAGAAGGGTTTAACTTGGGGGTGGAAAGGAATTGGGGGACAGGAGAGTTCTTGCTCCAGTAGCATCCAGTGAAGTTCCCTGACTCCTTCTCGAGCTGTCACTTAAAATTGGACATTGTATTTTCCTTTTTTAAAGAATCAGAAGTTTAAAAAACCTACTTACTCTGTTTCAGATTTTTAAATCTTTATTATTATCTGACATTACTGTGTTTGAATTCATATTTTTCTTAGTCCTACAACCCCCAAAAGTTTGGAAACCTTAGTAACTATGGCACAACTAGTCACAGAGACAGAAGTGAAAGAACACGCATCAACTCCGGAGTATGAAGTGATTAAGAAATGAAACTCAAGCTAAGCACCACTCTTACAGACTGGCTTTACTTACTAGGAGCATTTCTTTCTCAGCCTTATGTTTCTGTTCCTCTTCTCGCATTTTTTCCTCATACTGACTATACAGCTTTCTTGTCATCTCTCTCATGACTTCAGCATTGGCTTCCTGCGATGATTCCACCTACGAGAGAGGAGGGTTGAACCCATCAGTCAGTACAGTATTGCTGGCAGCAGGAGAAAGAGAATTCACATGATAAGAACATTCGAGTTTGAAGTTAAACTCCACCTTGTTATAAACCTGACATTGCAGAAGTAGATTTCCATTTCCATCAAGACCATTGACAGCATTCTGCCAGTATTCACATACTTTGAATCTGTAGAAGTTACTGTTCCATCAAGTTCCATGTTGTCTGAATTCAGCTCATTTAATCATTGCTTATCCAAGACCAGGCCATGCCTCTTTACTGAACTCTTCCATAACAGCCTCCAAGTCACTCAGCTTGTTTCCCCATTGAAATGACATTATCTCCCCCCATTCTACTGAAGCATAGACTAGAGGTGGACTATTCTCAACTCCTGTTTCTTACATGAACACTCAAAACAACACTTTATTGCAGTTCCCTCCCTGTTCTTTCTTGGTTTTTCACATTCTGCTCTTTTGTGTAGGCATAAGAACAAGGATAACCATGCAGCAAAGCAATCAAACTTAAAATTAACATTCTCAAGTGTGTGGAAGGGTTAATTTTTAACAACAGTACCAGAAACTTTACTAGAACTACAGGGAAGAGGGCAGAATGGTAATTCAGAGACAGGATTTCCTGCTGTTGACTGAAAACACTGACTGAACCACACCCTCAGCAATTAAACATCAGATAGGATATTCACAGCTTAAGCCCATCTACTGTGCAAACCACAATAAAAGTGAAGTAAAACTGCTAGTCCAGGACTTAGTTCTCTTCCTAGAGATGCTATGAACCAGCCAATGTTATAGTGAAATGCTGTGGGTGCTACAAAAGGGACAGGAAGAGGAAGAATAAAGTGTTCCCTGCTGATCACCACACTCAACACAGCTACAAAACAGAGAGTTCTGATGATTAAGATTTTGGGTTGGATTGTTTTTCTATTTCAAGGACCAAAAGGTTTAGTAAATTCTTGGGTTCGTTGTGCATGGCAAAAACAAGCTTGTTGAGCATACTGTAGAAAAACAACACTGCATTTTATTCTTTGAAAAGGGGTGAGCTCTGAAGGATTCTACCTGTACTGCAATTATCTCCTTTGTCATCTCACCTAGGCTAACCCTGGGGCACGGGTAGTGACCTGCACTTTATGAGAGGGTGTGGAGTTAAATGAACCTTCCACATTTCAGGAAGCCTGAAAGAATTGTATTATTTAGAGAAAGCCAATTATCAACCCCCAGATTCCTTAAGATGCACTGAACTGGCATAGGATCTCTGGCCTTTTATCTCCATCATTCCTCTCCTTACACCTTGAGCAATAAGGACAGTAAAAACAAGCATTAAAAAGTAGATGTATCAGGGCATCTGTTATAATATGCTTAAGCAACATCTCCACACTAAGTTGTTACAGATGTATGAATAAATCAAACCTCTTTAATAAGCCCCACAGGTGTGTTCTCCATCCAGAATGTAATCATGGTACACAGTAGTTACTGCTTTCCAACACTAACCTCACAGATTCCACACCATCCTCTTACATTCACCCCTAGAATGAATTCCCAGATGTCCTGGCACCTTTGAGACACAATTTTATATTTAAACTGTCAAAGACAGTAATGAGGTATTTTATTCACTAATTTGGTACTAAAACTGCAAGTTTGAGGGCAAAATTTACACTTTTTCTGTGTAAATGCAGGGCATGTATTCTGCAGAGCCTGACATGCTTGAAGATAAACAAATCCTTATGCATTCAGTTGAACTGAGATGTAAGCTGCTGTTCCCTGCTCTTAGAACAGACATACCTTTCCCTGACTTGCTGGGGCATGTCCTTAATATTACAGTGAAGCCCAAATTTCTGGTTTAAAATCTTAATTGCATGATTTTTGCTTCTCCTACTTGGTTTTTCCCTCTTTTTATTTCCTGCTGGCAACAGCAGGTGCAAAACACAGCTACTTTTATAGCCTTCAAAGTTTCACTGTGAGAGGAAAGCAGAAGATGAAATGTACTTATGTTTTCTTGTTTAACTATTTATCATTAAGCCTGAGTGCTAGTCACTAGCAAAACAGCTAAAAAGAAACTTTCTCTGACAAAATTAAACAGGAATATAGCTGCAGTCACCTTAATTTCATAAACTTTACAAAAAAAAAATCACAAATTTTTCAAAATCTGACAAATTCTGATACAGTACTATATCCAAATTCGTCTACTTTGATCAATTCTAAGAGAGACAAAGGTTCCCAGAAGAGGGGAGGTGTCGTTTGTTTTATTTGAGTTTTTTGTGGGCTTGGTTTTTTTGCAATTACCGGAATGCATTTGGCAGATGAGAGGAGAACACGGTCAAGCTTTGTGTCATATTAAATCTTGCAGTTTGTGTTTTATTCCCTTGCATTTCTCTGAAAGAAATAGCTTAATTCTCTTTTGAAGATGCCTGCTGTTATACCTCATATCTGCTGACCACATGCTCATAAGACTTAACAGATTACCTATTAAAAATGGTGCAATACCAAAGAAACTCAACACCAAGAAATTAATGTAGCAATGTGCAGAGTTGTAATATTCCTTCATTTAATAGGAATGGATGCTAGTAACCATTTAATGGTTTGAATTTTCACCTGCCAACACCCCTGACTCTTATGTTACATCCCATGCCATGGGAAGACTGCCTGTCGCCAGCTGAGATGCTTTGTTATTGGACCAGTATTGATTAACAGGAATAACTGAGCTCAAGGGCACAATGAGGGCATGAAGAATGAAGAACCCTTTACAAATAAGGCCAAGGAATTCACTTAACATCCACCTAATGCCCTTACTGTGCAGTACTTTTAGGGGAGTTTATATACCACACCTTTAACTTCAGTAACTGATTTTCGATTTGTGCTGTTTCCAGTTGCTTTTGCTTCTCTCTCAGCTTTTCCATGGATTGCTCGTGTGTATGTTTTAAATTCCTTATTTGTTCCCTTATATCAGTGTTCTCCAACGTAACATCCACTAGAGTTTTCTAGAACAAAGAGGCAAACCACATTATTAAAAACTAGAAATAATTTGATGAATTATTATAGTCAAGAGATTATGAAACAGCACATTTAAAGAGCTTCCTGATGTATTAATGCAGTGTGAACAGTTTTGTAAGTTTTAACATTTAAAATATGGCTTTTGTTGTTGCTAGAAGGTATTTCCATGAGAAGTGTACTCAGAGTAATCAAGTCCTGGAACACTATTAAAAACAAAAAAAGAAACATGGATACATTTCAGTATGAATAATCTTCCCTTCTCTCCAAGAGCCACGCCATACATATAAAATGCAGCAGGCTGAAAACAACTGTGACATACAAGAAAGGGACATTAAGCTGTTCAGCTCAGATACATGGGAATTTAGAAGTCTTTAAAAAAGAAAATTCATTCCCACCTTGTCCCTTCCCCTGCATTTCACAGGTATGTAAAATCTCACAAGTGTCTGGCATGCAAACATGCCACTTCCATTTCTGTTACCAGCTGAAGGCAGAACTAAGTCAGGATATGCACCATTTTGCACTATACAGACCAAATCACATTTTCACCTTGGATCCTTCACAGAGACATGACTTGTGGTATTAGTCTGCTGCATATCTGTATCTCTTTATATCTTCTTATTGTACACTACTTTTTATGTTTTTTTAAACTCAGGAACTTCTGGAACTTTTCTTTTTGTTTCCTAAATTAGGTGCTTTAGAGAACCAAGACAGTATTTCATGGTCTTGCTTAGTGCTAGAATCTGTATCTGTCATCCATGTTTTCTGTATGCTTTGAAGTCCATGCTAGAAAAGGCAGCTGGCAGCTGGGAAGCAGCCATGAAGATGTACCTGCAAGTCTATTGATGCTGATGTCAAGGAGCTGTTCATTTCGCTAAAGCTATCTAAGGCTGCAGCCTGCACTCGCACATGATTCTCTAAGGATTCCTGATGAGCATTTGTCACCTGAGCAAGAAAAAAAAAAAAAAAAAAGGTTTTATATAGAATAATGATCAAGTTTACCTATTCTTTCCAAGGGAGCTACAGAAGAGAAAGACCTCAAGGTCGTTTTTACAGTATTATGATGCTTAAAATATACAGACCTCAAAGTATATTCTTGCACCTCACAAACAAAAAACCAAAACTTAAAATCCAAATAATCTAACAGAAATAAGGCATGAGTATCTGAGTTTATTGTTGATCTGCAATCACTGTATAAGCTGTTCTTTTTGAAAGGACAAGAGGACAATTGGCAGCTGTCTATTCAGAAAGATTATATACATAGAGTGGGCAGATTGTAAATATTCAGAGCAAAAAGCAGAAGAATGCAAGAAATAAGGAAATCTAGAACTGTGAATTGTAGAAAAGCCTTAATTACGAAGGAACTGACTAATCGGGTACATAAAGAAGCAACATCAAGAAGACATAAGGATGAAACAGTACAAAGCAGGGAGGAAAAGCCAGAGAGTTTTGTTGTGTGAAAATTAGTCATTTTCTGTTATGTACACACACACATACTTAAAAACTGAAGGAGCAGAAGAAGGCACAAAATGATATTATTCAAGAAGAGACCAAAACCCAAACAGTGTAAATAATTATGAATGATCCAGTATTAAAGAGGGAAAGAGTGTAATTAATGGAGGCTAGCCCAGCTCACATTCTTAGATGGACCAGATTTGGTTCTTGATAAAAACATAAGAACACCAGGGACTGATACAGGGGATGAGTGTGTAGTAACCAAGCCATACACACATTAGGTCAGCAAAGGGAATAGAGGCCAAGTAGTTTCTGTTAACTTTATATAAATGTGTGTTCATGTTAAACAAACAAAAGCAGACATGCCTTGGATGGATTAAGAAAGTTACAAGATAAGAACTTGTGTGAAGAAGCCCAGAGCAGGATATTGGAAGAGCAAATTTCAAACAAACTTCATGAACAAAACGTTGTCCTGAAAATTGATAGGATACAAGCACAGTGACTGAAAGCTGAGGCAAGGAGTATAGAAAGGATTTAACAGGATCCGCAAATAGCATGAAAGACAACAGTGTAAAACCAAAATCAACCCCAAATAACCAACCAAACAAAAAACTCATTTTATTAGGAAGAACAACACTTGTGCTTCCTTTCAGCCAGTCTAGAGTATTTAAAAAAGGGAAGGATGTCTCCTAATGTGCCATTTATGTCAGAAGGAAGCTTCATGAACTGCTAATTTGCTGCAGAACTAGATACTCTGTCAGAGCTGGTCAGAAACCCTTAATTAAGGAAGAATTTCTGACTCATGCAGGATTTCTACTGGTCTGACAGAAGATCTGGAAGTGCAGGATATCATCACTGCTATTCAGTAAAGATCAGCAGCAAAGACAACAAAGCTGAACCCGAATCAGCATTTACCTACATACATGCTGGGGAGGAGAGTGACTCTTGCTGGCACCATTACGACTATTTAACACAGTTTGCAGAAATTGAGTTTTCTCTCTCTCTTCTTCTCAAGTTAGGGGGATTTTTTTTCCTCTTGTTTTGAGACCAGTTGCACAGAATAAAAGTACCAGTTTACAGCAAGTTCTGATTTTTGTAGCTAATACAGCATGCAGGGAACTGACAGCCTCCAAATGAGGATGGCAGAAGGGCACAAGTCAAGGTCCCAGTCCCTTGAAGTCAGAATACCTTTAATTGCCAAAGCTTCCTCTGAACCAGGGCTGTGAAAATCAATGCTGAACATAAATTCAAAGCAAGTTTTCAGGGAGATTTTTTGGATTTAACAACTCAGCATTTTAATATGAAGGCTATTTTTACAGAGTACAACAGCTTTTATTGCTAAAGCAGCATGTCAGAAGAAAGACAGGTCATCAAATGGCCATTGAAATGTTCCATTAAAAACCAAAAGGTAAGTAATTTTTTAGTACTTTAATACCAAAGAATATTGCTACTTCCTTTACTTAGTGTTTAAGCAATAGAGTCAGTAAAACAGAGCAAAGTGTTGAAATAGCCCCAAGTTATGACACTGATTACCAATGCACTCAAGCAATGGTATCAAGATCATTCTTTTATTTCCAAGAATTTCCAGGCAATTAGTAATTTCATATGCAAAAGCATCCCTGTACTGCTTTACCTTCCTTGATGGAAAAATACATAAAGAAAGGAAACTAGAGCTATCACATAAAACAGTGAACTGGAGTGTTTTGGGAGATTAGTTCTGTTCTGCTAAAGCAAAAGAAAAATTTCTAGATAACACCAAGACAGTTATTCCCATATGCTTTCCCTACAAATTAATGGATACTTACTTTCAATTCATTTGTAAGCTGCTGTATTTTTCGTTTCATCTCATCATATTCACCATACATTTTCTTTCTTACTTTTTCCAGAGTTGCTCTCACCTGGTGTCAGAAAAATCAAATACCTTTATCAAAATTTTGGATTATATTATTTATAATAGGACATGATTTTTTTTCTCTGTGTTCTTCATTGTTACTTTCCATAATTTCCATTGTTAATCTACCTCTGCATAACAGCAATTCACTCTCAAGAAGATAAAAAACTTAAGTCCCAAGACTTGTTTACATAAGGAATATACAAATAACTGTAACTATGAATAATTCTAAACTTCTCTATACACACTTAAACATTGGTAAATAAATATCTTCTAAAAAATAATTTCAGTTAAATTATCCCTAAGTCATTCTAACCTAATTACTAAGTGAATTAAAATTACTTTGACCATATATTGTTTTATTTCTGAAAAAAAGGCATGGACTTAATACACTTGCATACTTTTAAAAGTGGTTGGTTTCCCCTGGGTATCCTTTGCAGATAAACCCTTTTAATTTCAGACTTTTACCAATGCAATTCCACATCTGAAGAATGGAGAACTCAATTTGATTTCAAAAGCTATGGATGCAAATTATTCCTTTCTTTTCTAGAAAAACAAACAAACTCAAAAAAACCCCAAGTTGACTTCCAGTTTGGCTTTACATACCACTGCAATTTCCCTTCCTCACTTCTACCAAACACAGGCTGATTGCAGATCATTTAGGGCAGTGAGTTTGTGTCTCTGTCCAGTGGGGTGAGGGGAAAGCTTCAGCAGGGGATGTTTTTAGCAGCTCTCTACAGAATACCCCCACTGCCTCCCAGAAAGGGGGCTCTGGCCACCAAACCTAGGCAAGGAGTGCTCCTTCCCCACGTGTTCCCTTTGGGATGAGGAAGAGAGAGGGGAGCTGAGTCCTGCCCATAACTCAGGAAAGCACCGCTCGCCTGTGCCTCCCCACACAGGCACACCCTACTGCAAGAGGCAAATCTGACTCAGGCAGAGGGAGCTGTCAGCAGCTCTGACAGGGCCCATCATTTTTGATCTATTTAAGTCAGCACATACATGGCACAAGCTGAGGACTCTTGTTTAAGACTCTGCTTTTAAAGATGACACTACTCTGGCAGACCAAAGATCTCAATTAGCAGAGCTAAACAAAGCTTCCAGAAGAGCCACTATGTCTCTTCCCACATCTTCCCCACCTTTTCCTGAAAGCATCAGTACCCTGAATGCACAAGCAAGACATGCAGTTCCCCTGATCTGACATGTCCCTCCAAAAGGGACAGAAAAGGGCAGGGAGATGGTCCCAGCCCAAGCAATCTGCACCAGGTACCACAGACACTGCAGTTTGGGGAGCTGGCCCTGCTGTGTGCCAATTCACCTGTCCCTTGACACCATCCCAGCAGGGCACAGAAACTGCCCAGGCAGGAAAACAGCAGCCAAGGCAGCTTGTGTGCCTCACCAGCACTGCAGCAGTGACATACCCTGCCAGTCCCTAAGCTCAGCACCTTGAGAGTGGTGAACACTGGGGGCTGACAAAGTAGGAGTGCCAAGGGAGAGAAGCAAGTGCTGATAGCCACAGACCAGGCAGGTGTTAGGAGCACACGATTACATTGCCTTACACTGCTTGCTTGACTCAGGGTTCCTCCCTTTTCTATCAACTCAGTTTGCACTTGAACCAGGGTAACATGATAAGCACTGACCAGCAGCCTCCTGGGTGGTGAAGGTGGAAGGAAAGGCAAGGTCAGATTATTTGCCCTGAGGTAATGAGGGTGTCACTGCCACAGCCTAAGAGCCAAAGACTGATGGGCAAAGAGATGCTGAGTTTCAAGCATAGAAAAATTTCAAGCAGGATCAGAAATGCATTTTTTGTTTTTCAGAACTTCTGCCACCTGTGATAAATGAGCAGACACAGAGAAAGTAGTACAAAGACATCCTTATTAGGCTGCCTATTTTAAGGCTGCCCCAAAATACACCCAAGTGATTTTACTATGTCACCTAATTTAGAAGCTCTTTCAAAGCTGGGGGAGTTTGGGAATGGGGGAAGCAGACAAAGAGAGAGACTTCATCCTTTCAGGTGTCTGCTTCCATAGTTTCTTCCATTAGCAAGCACAGTTCCCAGGCACAGAGCATGCTTTTTTCCCAACTCAAATACTAACAAGGCCAGCCTCTATCTTCAGAGTAGATTCCCAATTCAAACTCAGGTGCTGGGCTAGACATCAATCACCTGATTGTACACTCACAGCTGTACATGGATATATGGAAAGGGTATTTAACAAATTTTGAGGTGAAAGTGTAACTCACTTCTTTAATGTAATTCATCTCCTCTTTCAGCTGATCAGCTGACCAGCCATAAACCACCATTTCTCTCTTATGGTTGTTGTCAGTTCGGTGCACAACACCATACACCATCCCATGAGAGAGCTTCCCTGGAGACATCCCATTTGGTACATGGTAGAGCTCCTAAAAATTAAAAAAAAAAAAAAAATTTAAAAATCAGTACTAGAACAAAAAAAGAAGCTAATAAAACCACAGTTACTTAGGGCCAGGAGAGACACCAATTACAATGAAAGCACAACAGTACATATGAACACTAACTCCCAAACATTTTGGAGCCAACCTGTCAGTCTTCATGGTTTTGGAAAGAACAATGACCAACATATAATTGATAAAGAATATAAAGATGTCTAATTACCACTGCCTTCAATGGAAGCAGTGTAGGCACAGCTAGAGACAACAGGCTGGATTTGTACAAGGAGAGGTAGAGTAATGTAAGAAAACGTTATCCTGGCTTATTTTCACTCAACACCATATGCTACTTTTCTGCATTCTTGAAGAGCCCTGTCAGGTCTCTAGTTCCCTATAAACTCGTGCAACCACTGAATTATCCCTCACTTCCCAAATTCCCTGCTGCAGGAAACAAAAATTCACAAATTTACTCAAAAAATCTAGAAAGTTCTAAGAAATTGAAATTAAAACCTTTTAGGCAGGGTTCCTTAAAAGAGAAAATATCTGTTTCTCTTGAAGATAAGCCAAGTAGAGTTTCAGTTTGCATTTAAAGCTAAGTAAGAACCTCTAAAGCAATCAAACTCATTTCAGATCTTCATTTCTTTTACAGATGTTGCAGAACAGACACTGTAAGAGCTAAAGCTATGAAGCAGCATTTATGTGGGTGTTGCAGTATTATTAGCTACTGTAGAAGGATAAACCTTCTATATCAGGCCTTGCTATGTAAAAAGAGGTTGTTTTAAAGAGCTGACGTGTTTTAATGATCTGCAGAAATCTGTGAAACACTCATAATAATTGCATGTCTTGCTTCAAGGCACCCTTCGCAACAGACTCCTCTTGTTCGTTTCCTCAATACACTTAGTAAGAAAAATATTCATGCAAACAGCAGGAATCATTTCCCTCTGCAAGGTCAGATCAACCACCTGACCTGACTACTCACCTCTCCTCCCTTCTAATTGACCCATGGAAACATCCTTCTGTAGCAAGCATCTGAAATGAGTCAGTCCTCAGAACTACTCATTTCTCTTCTTGATTACAAGGTATTTAAACAACTACCTCAGATGAAGACATCCACATTATGACTTTTTTTAAAAAATGGGAAAATATTCTTGCCGAACTTGAAATATTTGCCCACTAGGAACCTAAAAATAATCAGTGATTTCTGAATGGAAAGTTAGAAGGAAAAGTTTGGAAATACAGCTGTTACTGATAAGCTTTGCACATTATTTTTGAAAGGGCAGTTCTAGAGAAAAATCAGGTACAGGTGATTTTACTGAACTTACTTTTTTATGCTGGATATACCATGGTACAGGTACATTTGAGGACATTTATTACATTGACTTTAGAACATGTTTTGGTTTTTTTGTTCCAAGCATTGTCTGAATACCAAACAGAGGCTGAAAGAGATGAAGCTCAGAATCTTATATCCATCTGCAGCTGCATCCTAGAGATCTCCAGTGCTTACCATGACCATGAAGAGAGAACACCCTCTGCAGTCTAAAGCAGCAGCACTCTCAGTTTTTAGGAGCCAAACAACTATGCTGGCAATATAAGAATAAATACTTCTTTGGGTAAGGGGAAAATGAACAGAAAAATTTACTTGTATTTAGAAAAATGGATAGAGACAGACATTTGTTTCACATTGTGTCCTTCCCACATGGCACTGACAGATTTTACTCAACCCGGTATCCAACACACTCTTCTTCACCACATCATTAATAGTTTACCTATCTTCCTGAAGCTCTGGGTGTGTGTGTATGCAGGGCTGGGAGAGGAACAATCACAGAGCAGACACCTGACAGAGAACATTTCAGGCAAAAAACAACAAAGCTGCAAGCCTTCATTTGAAAAGAAAGCCTTAAAACCATTTAATGAAGAAAATATTGGGCAACCAGCCCTACCTATACATGACATAATTTTGCACTTTGAAATCATTATATGCAAAGCCTCATATACTGAGATGTTTCATAATTATGTATTACTGGGGGTTTTGTTTTGCTGTTTGGATGTGCACAAACAAAAGCCCTACACTTCATACTTTGAAATAGAGAAATACAGAAACTAGATGGGGACATGACTCCAAATTATTTTGTGTTTGTTTGCTTCCAGCGTTGTACAGTTTCTTCCATAGTTTATTGCAGCTCCGCCCCTGCATCTGGAAAAAGGGATTACACACAAGTTTCCATCTTCCTGATAACAGAATGAATAATCACTTTGATTGTTTAGAGGTTACCAAGGCACCAGACATTGAATTCATAAATCCATACCCTTTGCCCATGATCATTCATTTTTAATGAGGTGAACAGCTGAATACCAGCAATACCAAGGTCCTTTGTGCCTCTGAAACATTAGCAGAATTGTCTAAAGTCTGGAATAAAAATTATGACCAAGTCCCTTTTTTTAGAATATCATGAGCATATTCCTAAGAAATGCTTTGAAGGATTTTTCCCCTCTCTAAGAAAGACCTACAAATTCAGACCAATGTGTTTGTAGCTGGAGAATCACCCATGGCACTTACATATGTATTTCAGAGATGAACAGACTTAAATTTACATTATAATGGACAGTACATGCAGGATTAGGTAGGCACAAAGGCAGACTGGTTACATGTCTCTTGCAACAATGCTAAACTTGCCTGTTATCTGTACTTGCACAAGCCTCCTAAGATGCCTTTGTTACTCCTCTTTGAGAAGACTAAAAGAATCTCCATCATCTGTTGACTGTTTCAGCTCTATGTGCTACTTAAAATACAGGATATTGTTTTTACCCTCTCCTTATTCTTCCTTTGTATCACAATCCCCAGACAAGTGCCTGTCAAAATTTCAGTTCTTGCTTATTTTAAAGATGTGTGAGCCAACAGTTACACAAAAAACTGTTCTCATGTTTCTTTAACCTTTTCCAATTCTGGTCTGTTCCAGCCATGCTTATATTCTACTCACCCTTTTCTGTTTAGTAACTCTTAATTCCTACTCAGTGACCACTAGTTTCAGGGTTCTCTCTAAATAGCCAAAAAAGGGGTCACCTGATGCAGTCTCCTCTTAGGGAAAGGGTTACAATCAGAAAAATCCTCTGAATGCAGGGCTGAGAGGTGGGTGAGTTGCCTTGTTTGTTGACTGCTTTTTCAATACAGCTTTGCCTCTAAAGGAGGCCTTGCTGAGCAGTTCAGGTCTCAAGGATCCCCACAGAACTGCATCACTACGCACACATCACGTTTACTTCTGCCAGTTTGCCTCCTCTCTTAAGCTGCTTCCACCCACCTTTGTCTATTTTTCTCCCTTCACTGTTTTTTCCTTTTCTGCCTTGTACTCCATTCTTCCTCTGACACATCCTCTCTTTCATGCTTCCTCTTTCACAAATCCTGGATTTTCCACACCCTCAAGAACTACAGAACAGTTTTTTAAAATCAAATACTATTTAGTTTTCCTCTATGTCCCATACATACTCACTCTCAGAACTCAGATATTTTTTCAAGCAGTCCTCAATGGTCTCCATTCTTATGTACAGTGGGGCATCTCAGTGAAGACAGCAGCATAAGCAAACACATGCAAGTATTTAGGAGCAAGTAAATACTGTAAAGCTAACCAGAATAGTGCTTGAAGATGGAAGGGTACATTAGATTAATCAACCATTGCTGTTTAAGTTCAAAATATCAGCCAAATCTCTTCTAATGTGAGCTAATGATCTGAAAAGGCAGAGTTAGCTTAATCAATTTGTGAATATTTCTTTATGCCTGTAGTCAGTTCTATGACAGTCCAAGGTGACAGCAAGGATACAACATGTGGATGCACACACATCAGCCTCCAGGAACACGTCCTGTCTGTGCTGTGCTTGGTGTGATCACACAGAATGTACCAAAGAAAAAGAGACTTGTGTTTACTTAACTAATAAATATTTAAAACAGACACACCAAGGTTGCAAAAGTCTTGATAATTACCTTGCACCCTGTTTATGTCTGTCCAAGGAGGCAGCACAAGTAGCATGAAACAGGTGAAGATACTATAAAACTAAACCCTAATTTTAAGTTTTTAGATGATTTTTCTATGGCCCATGATTTTATTTGCATTATATAAATAACACTGAGGGATGATTTGCTTCCTAATATATCAGGTTTTTAAATGAAAGTCAGATAGGCTGATACTTTTACTTCTCCCTGCCCCAAAATTGAAAGAAACACACAGAAGACACATCTTTCTTGAGAAAAAAAGGACATCTAATGTAATGCTTAACACAGTTCTGTGTTTAGTACCCCATGGCCTGAAAATATTCCTGACTCATGATTTTCTGTTTACCTACACCATCAAAAAACTTTTAACAAGAATTGTATCAGTTAAGTGAGGCTTTATCTTTTCCTTAACAGTCACATTCCAGACATTTCTAAAATATCCAGTTATCTTTTATCTGTTCACTAATTACACAAGGAACAAGAATATTCACACTGTTACTTAGGTCACATATTTTCTATTCATTAAAATGACACATTTATAACTTTGAGCTCACCAAGAAATGTTACCCTGCTCTGACAAAAGGTAGCTCTGTTTTTATGTCTTTTCATATTCCTCTACAGCCCATGAAAGCCATGTTACACTTAGGAACGTTTTACATAAAAACAGTATTACAATAAGGAAAATACACCACAACAGACATGAGTGTTCTTAAGTTCATGAAGAATGCAAGACACATTGCTGAACAAGTTCCAGCTTTGAAGCTCCTTGGGTGTAGAATTTAGATGTCCATCTCAAAAGAGAAGTGCCAGACATTATAAAAAGTCACATGAACTCTGTAGATAGAATGCCAATGTTTACACATTGGGAAACTAAGATACAACAAAGCAGTAACCTCAGAAATCAGTGGAATTCTTTCTGTATTTTCCATGTAGTGCTGGTTTTTAACAAAGGTGTTGCTAAATTAGTACACATCAAAAATCAAGCAATCAGTGCTGGAGAGAGTGAAAACAGTAACATCACCTGTAGCAGATGAACCACATTTGTTCAGGCACAAGTTCTGCTCTGCTGACAGGAATGGGCTGGCAGCAGCAGAGAAAATAAGCACTGTCCTAGATTCCATGTGCACCACAGCCCCACATGCACTGCACTCATATTCTTGAACCAGGCCTGACACAAGTTTCTGCTTGATTCTCACCATGACGTACAGAAGCAAATGCCCCTTCTGGCTTCTTTCCAGCTTACTTTTTTGGCTGGAAAAAAAAATGTTTGCTATGCTTCCATATTCTTGCTTAGGAAGTAAAAAGAATTTCACTTCTTAGCAGTGATGCTTTAAAATAAAAATAAGAAAATTAAAGTGTTTGAGGATATATACAGCCAAAGTACCAACCTGAGTTTAAAACTAAATACTGCTCAAACTTGGCTGAAAGCCACAAAGACAGTAAAGTGACACAAATTTCCAGAGGCTTATCTCATTTTCATTCCCATGTCCACATATCCAAATGAAAAAGAAATGTCTGTCTATACATATCTCCTACATATATACAAAAGCTTAGCTGCAGCTTCCAATGACACTTCCAAATTTAGCCATGACAGTGAAGAAAGAGACTGATGGATAAAAATAAGCCCAATCCCAAGCAGGGACAATACAACTGTCTGGTAACCCTTTATTATGCAAGACAAGAGAGGCTTCAGGACATGCAGATTTTGCATACAATCTGCCAAGCACAATATTCCTTTGTACTTCATGGTGAAGTAAACAGCCTCACACTACTGTCATCCATTGTCTATCAGGGACAGAAATAATGGAACAAAATCAGAATAGCTTGTGGTTCTCTCTATCTAAAGTACAAACAATTTGAACAACCCAACCAACCAGCCTCTACCTGTGAGATAAGTTCTCATATGCTTCTTTCAGGGTATCATATCCTAAATATGAGTACAAAAATCCAACCTGACACAAGCTCCCTCTCCCTTCAGTTTTTGAGATCAGTCTCTAACGCTGCACCATCTGCCAGCCTTTCACAAAAGGCAGGGAGAGGCCACCCTAGTACAGTATTGTCTGCAGCAATTTTGTTGCAACAAACCCACCCAGATCCATCACTTCATTTTAATCTCTTACACTGGTAAATTTTTATTTCATGGATGCATAGCAGTAAAAAAGTTCATCTAGAAACTTACTGCACTGATAGAGATTGAATGAAACACAGCAAAAATTTCCTGCAAAGTTTGGACTCCAATGAAAAAGGCTAAGCCAAGAGCTACCAACAAAAGAGCTTTCTTCTGATAAAGAATCACTTCTGGGCTGACACACAGCAGCAAAACAAGTTATTGGGAAGATCAGCACTAGCAAGAGCTGCTGTGCAGTTCATTTGCTGATTCTGCAACTGAAGCACCTCTTAATGGTACTGAGCCTGAGAGATGCAGAAAAGTAACAAACCCAGTGAGCCCATGTCACATTAGGGCAGCTCAAAATCATGTCCTTCTAATGAAGGAGTTGAAAGAGGAGATTACAACCAAATGTCACACCATGGTGTATTTATAGTTTATGGCATTCCTTCCGACATTGCTCTCCTCCCTCAGCAGCAGAGGCAGAGACTTGTCCTGCCCAAACAGGAGAGCACCTGCAGCCAGGCTCTGACTGCCTGACTTGGTTGAGCACTCCAGCAAAAATGGTACAGTCTCACAGATTAACCCCACAGCTTGTTTCTCTAAGTCACACTAATATACTTTAAATACCAAAAGCATTTTTCATTTCCCATTTTTCTTAGGAGTCAGCAATTAAAGTCAGCACAGGACTCTAGATTCCAGCAAGGGATCTGATGTTAAATTTGATTCTTGCTGAACCTGGATTTTTTGACCTTAAATTGTAAAGTGCAAGGCAGAAAACAGAGTGGTTCACTAATTTCTATTATCGCTATTTCCAAAAAGGGGGCACAGTTCACATAGGACTGTGTGAGGATTACCCAACATTGGTAGAACTTGTTCTCAAAGCGTTCCATTAATATGAAGTCAGCTCAACATGGGTGATCAGCAGAGATACCTGATCAGTGCTTTTAGATTTTTTTACAAATCAAATGTGCAGTAAAAGCATCACAGCATGCCTAGCCATGAGGCATGTGTGCACTGGAAGTTACTGTGTAACTAATTTGCGTACATAAAGCAATCGATTACACAGACAATAAAAATCTACAGGTAATACATGGCTGTCTGGCTTTCGAGACAGGAGGAAAAACCAGTTCATGAGCAGTGATTTTTTTTGCAGCTGCTTCCATACACTATGGCTATACTATCTGTGGGATATTTTTTTTTAATTACATAGAAACTATAAAACACAAGTAGTTGGTACAAATCCTCTGTGTTTTTTAATTGCTATGAAATTGGCTGAGTAGATCCCATCTAGCTCTGAAGCCTTTTTAAGTCTTTAAATTGTCTAAAAGTACTGAATTTTAGAAACTACTAAGAACATACAATATTTAAATTGCATGTGGTTTTTCCTGGTCTCAACTAATAAGGGCCCATCTCTTCCACATCACTGTTTTGCACATTGAGCCAAATAATGTACTTATTATCTTCCTATCCTCTCTTCAACATTCTCTAAAATAAAGCCCACTTGCCTTTACTTGTATTATGGGGGAAAAGCTCATTAAAAACAAGGTTCCACAGAGAAAAAAAATGGTCACGTAAGAAAGTCATTGCAAATTGTCCAACCCTCATCATTAACAATTCTTTCTCATTATCACATTACTCAGAACCATAAAGTGAGTAAGCCATGAGTAAATATCTATCCTCCTCAAAAGCAAACTCAGATTCCTCTTAGGGCAATGGGCCCATAAACTTAGGCCTGTCTCAAGGTTTCTGCAATCAGATACAAGCTGACAAGACACTGACAGAAAAGCTACTCTAAGTGCTACAAAAAAATACTTCTGTACAAAATGAATTATTACTTTTCAATGGCAGCCTAAATTTAGTTTGCATTAAGGTCTATTTAATCTACTGTGTAAGTAACATTTCTAGATCCTGAAGAACCAATTACTTTGCCAGACCAGTGTGTGAAAACCTGACTGTATAAAAGATTCCAGGACAAAAAAATAACTGATAAGGAATCCTTATCTTGAGCATTTTAATTTGCATTTATTTTTATTGCTTAGAATGCTAGTCTTTCTCAGCAATTTTACAGTAATTTTTGCCTTTAAGTATCATTAAGAAATTATTTCTAGTAAATCCTATTGTTGTTTTTCTTCCTGTTGTCATATTGCTATTCAGACATTCAGTCTAGCAAACTTCACCAACTTGTTTGATTTTGGTTTATCAAAGTATAATTGTGGTGAAGCTGTGGAGGCTGTTCAGCTTCCCCTTTTAGTCTTCATCCTTAAGACTAATTAAACATCTTCTCTTGCTGTGAAACTGCTCTTAAAGAACAAGTTCCTCACCAAAGCAGATTGCAAATCTTTTTCTGTGCACACACTACTCATGTCTGCAAAAAAAATGCCCTTCTGAACCCTTCTAAGCACATGACCTTCGAGTCACTTTCACTTCAGAACAATCTTGAATCCTTTATTTTATATTTCTTATTTGTACATCACCATTTACCCAAACTAGCTGGCACACACAAAACATCAAAACCCCAGCACACCACCTACATTAATGCTCAAATCTTGCACACTGTTAAGCCTACAGGAAATATAAAACCCCCTTTTAGGATGAAGAGGGTCCTGATCAAGCTCCTGTTTAATACAGGACCCTGTTCCTGGTAACAGCTTCCTGCTCTTTGATATATAAATATGAAATAATCAAGTTTTAAAGGTACCTCAGTCACAAATCACCTACAATCTCTGTTGTTTCTCTACCACTCTCCTATTTACATGCAGTTTTGCCATCCCTAACTCCAAAGCTCAAAGCCCACACCCAACTTGATGACCTTCCACATGTTCTTAAATCTTCTAAGATGACTGGGCTTTGGGCTGCCAAAACAACAAATATCAACATCTGTGGAGGACAATATTTACTTCTTATTTATAGAGAATGTAACTCTCGATTCTTAAAACTTACACTTTTCTTTCTCTCAGTTTCCTTTGGTCCCTGTTCAGGCTGTGCCACTTCATCAGGTGGTACTGTTAAGCGTAACCTACATACGTTCATCTGAAAGAAGAACAAGATTTAGGGGTTAAAATAACAAAAAAAAAAAAAATTGCTTTACAGAATGAATTGCATGAGATTCAAATTTGAACTTACTATTTTCTGTTTTCTACCACACAGATGACAAAATATTATTTTTTGAAGTTTAGAGGGGTTTTTAGCTGGCAAAAAATAATTTAAGGGCATCCCCATAATTACAAACATACCTGAAGCAGCAAAAAACATTTCAATCAACAGCTTGTTCCCAGGTACTGATAAATGACATTGAGAGCTGAGATAACAGAACAGTGAACATAATTTTTTACTTTCTGAGTTTTGTTTGCTGATTTGGCATACTTTTATTTTTCGAAAGAGATTATTTAGAAACACAGAATGTATTTTAGAGTAAATGCTTATTTTCTACTCAGCATATAGCCAGGTATTTGATCCAAGGATACCTCAGTACTGCAAGTCCACTTAATGTGGAATAAGAATATTATTGGAATCCGATACATACAAATGGTGTGTAAATACTAAGCTCCAGAAAAAATTTAAGAGGTGTTGTTTCCTAACTGACTTTAGAACAGCCATTCTCTTGCCAACAGGCACAATACCTTTCTGTCCCCAGTTGCAGGTCACCTTGCTTTGGGCTGAGACATCTTTGGTCTAATGGTGTTTTAAAAGCAGTGCATCTCATACAAGAAACTTGGTTAAAACATTCAGTCTTAGTCCTATTCATGAGACATTTTTGTGGAAAACAACTCTAAGCAGAGCATAGCATATGATGAAATGAAAAATTTGGCTGTCAGAATTCCAAGTTGCACAATACTTTCCTGTGAAATCCCAGCTGTCTGTTGGCAACAAAGAGCTCTTAATGCTCTTCCCCAAAACCTCTGAAGAATCTCTTTCACGATTACTGTGGGCCATCACCCCTGTTCCACCACAGCCCAGCATCTCATTTGATCTAGATCTCTCCAGTTGCTCCTGGAGTCATGCTGAATGTGTTTCTCTCTCTCACACCCATCTTCCCACTGCACTTGTCCCAGCCCACATCTTGGTCATTACAGCTCCTTCTTTTGCCTTTAAAATGGCAATAATGTTCTGTTCACTGCATTCAGAGCACTGCAGCAAAGCCCTTCCCATACACCCCACACGTTACCATTTTACAATTAATTTCTTCCAACTGTCTTATATATCAAAGCTGCCTTGACTTCATTTTCAAGCCTCTTTACAATACAACTTCCTCAGAGAAGATTATTCAGCATCACAACAAGGATCCCTATTTTTCGTTTCCAGACAAAAGTCCTTTTTCAACTTTTCAAACAGACTTTAATTTTTTCCTCTTCCCAAGCAAAAGCAATTAGAAGAACTATCTACAACTTTGCTATTTTTCTACTGGAATTTCTTTAAACCTTTTGAGAGCAAAAATCACTAACATTTAGTCTACTGGTATGTTGTCACCTGTATTTTTAAAATGTTACATACTACCTTCCATCTTCCTCTCAGTTTGGTCTTTCAGGTCTGCAAGGCCAGTAAGAAACAATGTCCTGAGATAGATAAAGTTCTTATAAAATATGTGAGATGTGTATGTATTACAAAGAATAAGAAGGGCAAAAAGTCTCTAAGAAGATCAAGGTGAAATATAACCTACTCTTTAGATGTATCTGTGAAAGCAATGTTTTGTGCAGTGGCCGCCTCACTGTTAATTTATCATTCATCCACATGCTAGCAAATCTAGAACAAGAAGCCATAAAGCGACATAAGGCCCCCAAAACCTAGTATAAAAGCAGTTTATGCTTTCATATTTGCTAAAGAATACTGAAACAATGAAATGCATTTAAAAATTATGAATCTTGGTACATTTGGCTTTTGATATTGATTGGCTGCTATGTTTGTTTAAAAAACAACAAATTCTCTCCATATACTACAGAAGCTGGTGATACTTTCTACTTACAGATTAGTTATCCAGATATATTAATAATAAACTCCTCACCTTTGAAACTCATTGATTCATAAGATAACTATCATCCCCTTTTCTCATCTATTTTCCCCTGCCCTTTCCTCCCATTACCTTATTAAGGCTCTTTCCTCTTAAAACATGTTTACAATAAGAAGGGAAACAGAGACTGGCATTCCTCCATGTAGGCAAACAAAGACCAGAGCCATAAATAGGATATAGAAGTGAATTTGTGCTGTTCAGGAAGTGACAGATGAGGCCAACTTTTTCTTACACTGATTTCGAACAAAGGAAAACTGGACAGAAAGGAATGAACATATTGCTAGGATAAAACATTAAAAATGCCTGCAATAAATAGATATAGATATTGACTGGCAACTCAAAGTTAGGAGAAATGGGGTTGTGCATGAATCTCTGAAGCAAATAACTTGCCTATTAATCAGTATGAGGCTAATAATAGCCAACACAGATTCACAGTGCAGTGATTTTAAGTAAGTAATTATCCCTGTGCAGTGAGTGAACCACGACTGCCCTTCACATCACAGGTGTTACCGGGCTACTATGAAGGAAATCCCAGAAGTCCAGTACAGGTGGCAGTCAAGTCATAACAACTAAGTTGGAAATATAAATGAACAACTATCATTTGTTGAGACTAAAACGTCTGCACAATCAAAAGGTTGTTATCATTTAAGTTATTTTTTCTTGCCCTTTTCACCTTGCCTTATCTACTACCCCCAAAGCACTTACCCACCTCACCCCAACTGGCAACCATAAGGATTCCAGCCTTGAAGTTGCCCAGCAGGGCTTGTACAACAGTGGCAAAGTACCACCCAGTTCCTTGTAGAACAAACTTACACAGGCTGTACTCTGCTATTGTTTACAACAATAGGACTTCCTCAGCATCCCTGGGGAAACAGCAGCAAATGTATGAAGTAGCAATGCAGTCTTGCTCCTCCTAGGCCCCACATGATGCATTCTAAGGACACAAGCACAGACCCATCTGCTAAAATTCAGAAAAACTACAGAGACTGGAAAGGGAAAACAACAGGCACTGCTTTTTCCTCCAGCCCCCAGAAGCAGTTCTGAACACCGTACATAAACTGTTCTCACTCTGCAGGACTTCCTGAAGGAACAACACACTGTGCCATTTGTTGGGGAGTTTACTTGACCAAATCAATGAGACTCACGTGGAAGTCACAGCAAGCCCTCCTGCCACAGCAAACTCTGCTGCAGTGATGCCTTAAAATGGAAATGAAATCCTAACAGGAAGAGCCTCAACTCAGTGCCAAACAGTGGCAGGATAACGTGCACTGAGGATGAAAAAGTAATTTCCAGAAACAAACTGGGTAATGCAGAGAGCAAATGAGAAGGAAAATGAGAGAAAGAGCTGCAATTCAATTTCCTTCATCTGCATATTGACAGTAAGAACAAGTGAGAAAAAACAGGGACAGACACAGCTTTCACCTTACCTTTATGTCACTGACATTGTTACTTTGTGAGTGTAACTTTTAAAAATAAATACTGGGTAGAAGAAGAACCAGGTATCTTTCTAACAATCCTACAAGACTGTCAGAATTTTGTTTAATTGGCAGCATCTGTAGCTTTGGCAAGTCAGCAATATAAATAATCTTAATTGTGCCAACATTTTATGTTCACTCCTGACTTTTTGACACCAACAACCCATGAGTGGCATTTCCAAGCTCATCTGATATAATTTGTGAAACAAAGACACAGACAAGACAAGAAAGACTGACAGGTTCAACCCAACACGATACCAAACAGCAGAAGTTTCCTGACTGCAATGAAAAGTAACCTTGAAAACACACTTTTTTGCCAAATTTCTAAGAGGCTAGTGGGATAGCAGAGGAGAGCTACTGCAATATGGCTGTTAAGGAAAAAAGCCCCCAATCTATCTTAGTTTAAAATGTTGAGAATTCATGGTCCAGATCCGCAATCCACATTTATGTTTACCATCCTACTCAAATCACTAGGGTGCAACTTAAAACAAATACAGATGACAGATTCAGTTTGAGTAATGTTCTTCAGCCTCTTCTTCCCCCTTTGCAAAAAACAAAGCACCCACAAAAGCATTAATCATAGTTAACTATGGGCTGAAATAATTACAGATTATTTCATTAAAATTAATTGTTAAATTAATGAGCAATGCTGTTATAGAATAATCAAAGTTACTAGTACAGCAACAGAAAAATACAGGCTATTCTACTTACAACCAGTCTCTAAGATTTTTACAGGAACACCACAGGAAAAAGATGTGGCTCAATACTGATCTAGCTTCAAACAAACTCTGGAGTTCACCACCACCAGAATATTCAGTATCAACATATTAGTATATTGATACTGATAAAAGAATGGGAATAACATGTTTGTTGAGCCCTATCAGCTCAATGGCCAAAAATCACTCCATTTGCCTAAGGTCCAGTGTTAGCTTTAGACTTTTGAAGGTAAAAGCAGAAAAACAGTGCATGTTTAATTTCAGTCCTAAAAAGCAAAGAAGGTACTTTCTTTGGTCATTTATCTGTTGATTAGCCTTCTCCATTTATGAAATCTCTGCCATGAGATTCCACACACAATTAAAGGGCACTTTTCCTGTGACCACAGGCACACACGAATGTGACACACATCTTTCATTTATTCAGCAGTTATTCTAACTGTTTTTCTCACCTATTCTGACAACTCAGGATAAGGGAGTCACATTTCACTAAAAAAGGGGACAAGAGATTCCCAGTGGGTTGTAGTTGCAAATTAAATTTTTACCAGTTTCCTTAAAAGAATGTATCAAATACAGTTCATCATTCCCAGGAAATCTATCACAGGGATGAAAATAAGAAGTTTATCACCTGAACAGAAGTTCCCTTACTGTAACTTCTTTAAGAAATACTAAAACAGGGAAACTCAATGGAAACACAGAAGGCATATAGGGAACATAACTATGATTTTCAAGTCGTCTTATTTTTTCCACACACATAAGCAATTTCATTTTTTATAGAGACCAGGGATCTTTTTCTCAGGAAGACCATTCTGACCTTGCTATCATGTAAAATCAGAGCATTACAACATTCTTCAGTTTTTCAATTATGAACTCATATTTTTGAAGCATCAAAACAATAACTGCATAATTCAAGAAACATCATGATCACATGGATGTATTTTTGGTAAGGATAAGATTATCACTGATTTTGATTTTTGTCTTCACATGTGGAATCAGCATTTAGATTGACAGCAATGTAGTTACAGCAGAAACAAAAGGGCTATTTAAAGCTGGGTAGCTGCAAAGCATTCCTGTCATATCTGAGTTTAACCAACTTTTTAGAAGCCAAATACATGGTTATTATTTATCGCATTTTTAAAAAATTTTTAAAATCGGCAAATTATAGATCTGCATTTGAGGAACTGATTATACAATTAAATTACTATTGCCACCTAAATCATTACGGTAAGCTTGCTCCCGATAGGCAAGTTCTATAGGATAGGCAAGGTCTCATTGCAAATATCCAGGCGCATTTCAAGGATGCGGGGTAAGTCTCCAACACAAGTACACCTTCCTCGCAGGTTTACAGAACAGACCAGAGTCTAGAACTACAAAAGCCTTGCAGGACTCCCCAAAAACTCTTCCTTTCCCCACACCTACAACGAACGCACAAAAAGATGCTCTCGCACACCGCAAGCTTCACCTGAGGACACTGAAAATAAGGAAAGTAGAGAGGAAAAAAAAAAGAGCGAGAGAGAGAGAAAGAGAAAGAAAAGGCGCCCGGCAGGTACCCACACGAGGGGGAAGTCAAACCTCCGCTTCGCCCCGCGACCCCGCCCGCGGGGCCTCCCCGCCGCCCCCCCGCGCTGCCCCGCGCACCTTCCGCCGGGAGCGGCCGCCGTCGCCGGGCGGCCTCCGGGGGGTGGTGGCGGTGACCGTGAGCCCCGAACTGTAGCGCAGCCTCCGCGCCCGTCGCCGAGCTGGCGCTCTCTGCGGCTCCTCGGGCCGGCGCCGCCGCTCCGCCCCCGCGCACTTGGCCGCGGGCGGCCGCAGGGGCCGGGCGGAGGCGGGCCGGGGTTGCGCGGGGCTCCGCTTCCCCCTCCGCCCCGCGGAACTCGCGGCCCCGCGCCGGCTCTCGGGCCGCTGAAGGGCGCGACTTCCTCGCGTGGGGTGATACGGGGCAAAGTCGCTGAGGGACGCGGAGGTGCCAGTGCAGGGTGGCATTCCCTCCGCTCACGGGAATATCGGGTGTCGGAGAGAGGCTTCGAGGGGAGACCCGGACAGGTCCATCTGTCACACAGCCACCGCCCGGAACTGGAAAACGGGGGTTGGGGCTCGTGGGAGCCACTGGCAGCCATTCATCCCGTTGTCCGGCACCCACCTCTGAGCACTATAAGCAGAGAGTGCTATGTAAAAGCTGGACGCTGTCCTCCCCTTCTTCCCACAGCAATTCGTGAGCGCCCAGGTCAGTCAGTTGTTATCCGTGCTCCAGGAATGGGTACCAGGCTCATCAGAAAGCAGCCAGATCCTAGCCAGCCTCGGGGTTGACAGGCACAAAGCCGGTGCAGCTCAGTGCATGAATG
This sequence comes from Lanius collurio, assembly GCA_020086605.1. Lineage (NCBI taxonomy): Eukaryota > Metazoa > Chordata > Aves > Passeriformes > Laniidae > Lanius > Lanius collurio. Next base: position 5,004,316 of record JACBWW010000021.1, read on the forward strand.
ACAGCATCAGCCTCTGTGCCAAAGGTCCAACAAGGTGAGTGTGGTCTGCCCGAGCCGCCTGGCCCCGAGTCAGATTGCAGCTGTGGACTTCAGCATTTCAGATGCTCAGCTCTTCCGGATCTGGGCTGAGGGAACGCCATAACCCTACACCACCCTACATGGCCTAGGCACACGCATCTTCCTCTGCAGCCTTGGGCATCTGTCATGAGCACTACATTCCTCAGTAATCAAGGGAGTTATAAGGAAAGGAGATGCTTTTGTTTGAAAGAAATGGCAGAACAAATACCTTAAACAGCATTTTTAAAATAATTAATCTCCTGTCTCCATGTAATTAAATTAAGATCAAGAGAAAACAGAGTTATGGCTATGCAATGTCCTCACCCGTTAAGATGTTAACGATCAGAGTGCTGAAGAGAGGAAATTTCAGGAAAAACTGAAACTGCACGGAACTATGGGTGCCTCACCCTCTCTGTGTACAGTGCCTCTCTTTGCTTCTGCCTCTCAGCTCTCTGTCTCCAGGGCAGGATATTGAGCTATCGACATGAGAAGGATCTGAGGAAGAGAGGAAGAAGTCATTGCCCAGCCCACAGGAATGAATGAAGGGTCTGCATTTTTGTTGTTTTCCCTATTCTCCTCCCAGGGAAGGTAATATAGCCCAAGGCAAATGAATTAGAACAGCCACTTGTATTTGGATTCCTTTCAAGGCAAGATTGGCTGTATGTTACTGTGATTCTTTTTGTGGCAAGGTGTCTTGTTCCTACAAACAATTGCATTTCCATATGAATCACCCCCTGTCTTAAGTCCTGGTTATAATGCTGCTTTTGTGGGTTTGCAGGTGGGTAATAGGTGTATCATCATCAACAGGAACAAGTTCCTTCACAAGTATGTTGTCTACCCACAGGGCTTTCCCTTAACACTTGTTCCTGGTCATTTTGGTGAGCAGAAATGTCTGTTTAAATTCTGGTATGCAGAGAGCTGATGATCTTTGTGGTTTCAGCTGAGAAGAAGTTCACAGACCTGTGAGATTGCCCTGGTTAGTTACAAGTTGTGCCTTCTGGACTTTATTTCCCTCTGGAAAAAGACCACTGCAAGGCACAAACACAACTGCTTTTTGAAGAACAGGCACAGAGACTAAACTTGTACTACACTATGGAAAAGGACCTCCCTTCCTATATGATAAGAGTATGGCACAATAATCATTGGCATGAGAGAGTAAGGCACAATAATCAGATCTCTGAGAATATTTGCAAGGTCTGCATCAACTTTGAGAATACTGTTAATTTCGATGGAAATCTTCTAAATGCAGATGAGGAAAAGACTTGTCCATAAATAATATACAGTCAATAAAAATATGGTTTTCTCAGTTGTATCTACCTTAGTAGCAACTCTCCTCATTTCCTGGAAAATAGCAGCAGAACACATCTACCTGATTTACCAATATTTGTTTGAAAAGGAGCATCTTCTATTTAACCCTCACATTAATATCATCCAAGAAGGAGTAACCTACATGCAGGTTTAGAAGTCTCCTTTTTTTGGATACTCTCTGAATCTTCTTCCTTTCCCCCAGCAGCAAGATGCACAGGTGTAGTAATGAGTGTGATTTCTTTGCTGCCTTGCTAGTTGACCATGCAACCATTTGCAGTCTCTTCAGCCCTTGTGTAGCCTGTGAGACCCCTCTTTGCATGAAAGCAACATTTGGAACAACTTTTTCTTTATCCCCAAAGCTCTGCCTACACTACAGGGATTTTTAAGCCAACCACTTTTATGGTACTCCCCAAGTGGCAAAAAGAAAGCTCAAGAAAAGCTGTTGAAGCGATAGGAGATGTATACATCAGAGCTGAAAAAAAGCTCTATTTTTGGATTAAGAAAGGATAAGCAGATTTGTGATCTTTGGCTTGGACAAAAGACAGTGGCGGGGAGTGGGCAACAGACGGTATGATCACAACTGGTATGCAGAAGTGAACAGGCAAGAGCTGTTCATTTTTTCCTACCCTTAAGAACAGTGGATTTGAAGAAAACAAGGCACCACAATTCTGTGTGAAATTATGTCAGAAGAATCACTGATCATGAAGAGTATAAATGATCCCAAAAATCAGCTGGGTAAACTCATCAAAAACAAGTTACAAGGGCTATGAAACATGAAGATATGTCTACAACTACTGACTCAGGAGGTCCCCAAAGTGTGGGTTTGCTTTGTTGATGGCTCCCCAGTCAAAGGACCTCTGATCACTCCCTTGTCCTCCTGGGCAGGATTGGTTCCCCACCAACAGGATTAGAGGTGACAGGCTTCTAGCAAGCAACAGGTCTCCTCTGCTCTAAAAAGGTGCTCCCATGCCCATCTGTTGCTTGCCTTGGGCACACTCTGCATGTATTCATGGCTGCAGCTCATTATTGCATGTTTGCCATTCTCTCTCAACCTCTGTGGAGGTTTAACACAGTCACTCCCCTCTTTCTCCACAGTGTCCCTCTTTTACACCCTGGGACCTCAGGGAGAAGTATCTGCTTGCTTTCAGCATGTCCCTGTTTGCCAGGCCCCATGACCTTACCTCCTTGGTTCTGATAATCTGAAGTAGATTTGCCACAGTTTACAGATCTTTTTTCCTGCAAGAGTCATTGTACACTGTTGTATTTCATACTGTGCTTGGGACCTGGCACTAGTTTGCTGAAAAAGATGGGGGAATAGAAAGTAAATCACTACTTAGCAAATAGTTTGACAAAATAACAGTATTCTACTGATTTTTACAGCTAGACAGACTGCCCAAAAGGTATACATAATCATACAGACTGCTCATAGACCATACACAACATGGTGGCAGAACATAATCTGACCAGGATGCTGTGCTATGAGTTGAAAACCTGCCGGCACTCTGTGACTACAATGGTCCAAAGGCACAGCAGGTTAATTACAAGATGACAGTACAGTATGGATATCTAAAGCAATAGTTATTGTGAAATAGTTAATATAATTACATAGAAATAGCAAGAAATTTAAAGTGTAGGCATCTTCTTTGGTTTTTTTTGTAACTACCTTGTTTCCCATCACCAGCATTACTGAAATATTTATTTCCCAGGAAGCCCAAAGACCATCATGCTGTGGAAAAATTGAAACAGGATGTCACAGAATCAACAGGCCCTGATCACAAGATGGATACAGAGCATGCAATACCTGGAGGAGGAAGAGGGTCTGCCCTCCTAGAAGAGCAGGAGCAGGTAGGCTGGTCTTACTACAACAAATTTCCTAAATGTGGGCATGGTAAAAGGCTAATTTTTTTTTTCCCCCCCATCAAAATCTCCTGTCCATCTTCAGGCTAGCTGCTGACACAGTCCAGAGGAAGAAGAAAAGTTCTGGTAACATATGATCAACTGGAACATTAATCCTATGAGATTTGGGAATAATTGCAGTTACAAATTGTACAAGAACTCACACCTGTGGTCATTAAGGTTATAAAGTCCCATTTGTATTGCTACAAAAATGAGATTATAATTAACTTCTAATAGCCTTCACTTTCCAGGGGGATTAAGATCTATTCTGCCTTCATTATCCCTAAGGAATGAAACCCATTTATAGTAGAGATTATCAAATAGACAGATGTAAAATGTAGAATATTTCAGAACCAGACTTAGTAGGAACTGGAGACTTGATCAACTATGTGTTCTCAAAGCTGTTTCTTTTTCCTGCCAACTCTCACTGTTGTGTTCTACAAACACACTTAGCTCAGCACCATGTAAATATCAGGCTCTCTTTTTTGGGTATTACAGCTCATATGAAAATTTTAGTTCTGCTAATGGTCATAAAACAGCCTGACACATATCAGAAACTGAGCCCCCAAAGTCAATTGCAATAGGTACTCTTCCTCTTGAGTAATATTTTGTCTGTCACTGGCAAATGCATCAAAGATGCATTTGCAGCTACTGTTACCCTTTTGAATTGACATAACACATAAAGCTACCTGAATGTCCAGCTTGGTTTAGCTACAAGCATGGTATCCCTTCTCAGTCCTGTTGATACAACTGTTTGCTCTCAGCACTCAAGGTACATGGCTAATACAAGATTACTACAAAAACTCGGAGCCTTTCCTGCTGGTCACACACACACAGATCTATAACTAGGCATTCCCACAGCAGGAGTTTGAAATGCAGAATACACATTTTATTTATGCAAAGCCCTCTGTATGTATTTTATGTAATTATTTCAGTTATGGTTGAATTGAATAAAAATTAAATTCCTGGAGTTACCTGTGATAAGACCTTGCTTCCATCTTTACTGAAAATGTAGAGTCACAGACAATAATTGTAGAAAATGTTTCTTTTAATATCTTCTACTTTTAATTGTTGTCCCTAAAGTCCATGTTCCTGTTGAGTTCTCAAAGTACTTTTTAACTATATAGCAACAAAGTAAAAAGATGCTAGATAGCTCAAGAAATCATACAATGGCACGTGCACAGTAATTTCCCCTGGAACAGACAGAAAGGACAAAAGGGAATGGGTTGGTCAGGAATAGCTTATCTGGGCATGAACACAGAGCAAGTCCATTGAAGCCAATCAGGTAATGACAACAGTAACAGGATTCTGCCATGTGCCTTTATGCATCCATGTCAGTGCATTTCACACAGTTTATACTCCAAGCAGTGGGAAAAATTAGAATTACACCTGAGAGATGTGATCTGTAGAGCCAGACTGTTAAAAGCAGTTAATAGAGAAAAAAAAAATTAAGACTACTAAGATACTACTTAGACTAACTACTAAGATTTTAAAGAAGGCTGCAAAGTCCTAGAAGGGCATGTTTTTCAATAAATGGTATTTTTACCTTTATTTGGGAGGGCTTTTCATTAAGCATGTCTATAAATCATAATTTTATACTTCTACAGCTATGGCTTTTATTTTGTTAAACAAAAAGAACCTGGAATTGAAAATCAACTAAGAAATACTAAATGTATTGAGACAAGTATAGGACAGTTTAATTTATCCTACGTGTCTGTATCTGAATGAAAAGATAGCACTCTAACTTTTCAGTCACAAATTCTCAGGGATTTAGACAGCATCACCTCAGATGTTGCTGAAGCACATATGACATCAATACAGTTCTGATTCAGCAGAAAAACTACCACCCCCTGATTCATCTTCACTGTTTCCTTTTTCATGTAGGCCTCCCATTCAGTTCACAACTGGGTCACAGCCCACGGCAATGTGGCTCAAGATGCACGTGAAAGGCTGGAAGCCTGTCAGTCATTCTCCAGCAGTAGGTTTGGTTCAGTCAGTCCATGCAAGCAGGACAGTTCAGCATGGATGTCATACGAAAATAATGCAGCACAGGAGTAGCAGCATTGTTCATACAGGGGTGTGGCTTGTCCAGGTCACGCAATGAAACTGGTTAAGGTAGGTAGGAGAGTAGAAAACAGGCACACCCCACTATTAGCACCACTGTTGTATTGTCAGGTAGTTGTATTTAAAATCATATTCCACTCCCTGGAGAAAATAGCAAATGATAGATCTCTTCTGGTTCCAGCATTGTCATTGTGGCAGGAAATAAGGAAATTTTAGAGGCAGAAATATATTGTGGAGTAAAAGTTCTTTCATAAGTGAGAGGAATGTACATATTTCAGGGAGTGGGAGCATTAGGGACAGGGAATCACTACATGTATTTCACTGACTTGTTTTATTTACAAAGGGGAAGATGAGACATTTCATCTTTGTTTCTCCACAGGGAAGGAACCATAGAAGAGTAAGAAGGGCAAAACCAATATTCTGCTTCAGCTCAATTTTATGATAGAAGACCAGAATAGCAAGTGGTTGACTTCAGCCCTGCTTCAGGGCAGAGGATGATGGAAAGTTTTTCAAAACAACAAAGAAGCCAGGCATTTGTCTAGAACATCTGCACAGGTGCTTCAGAAGTTCTCAGCTATTCAGCTTGTCCCAGAAGTTCTTGGCTATTTGGACTGTCCCTTGTTTCAGATCTGGTTTAAGACCTCCATGTTCTCCCACCTCAGAACAATGTACATGGGGAATTTAGCAGTTCTTAATGGACTCTCACAGCCCACTGCCTGTTCAGAGACACAGCTGGGACAGGGAGCTGAGCTGTCCATAAAAGTTATTTAGTGTAAGTGAAAGATCTTCTATTTGTTCTATTACTTACTTACTTTCTACATACTGAAAGACATGTTTATTACAAGTCATATAAAAAGAAAATAATGTAGAAGAGGAGGAAGGGGAGGTATTTTAACCATAAAATACCAAGTCATACTGACTCGTGAAATCAGGGGACCTCCATCAGGAAACTTTGGTTCCTCCAGCTCCAAAAACATTTTAGCAGATGTATCTGTATCTACAGTATAATGTAATTTTCTTATCCTGTCACCAAGAACTGTCTCATTTCCTCTGTGCCTAAGTCATAATAATAGAAGAAAGTCATAATCAATACAGAAGATAATGTTTGGTCTAACTGGAGTAAAGTTATTAGGAGGGCATGCAGGAATAAATAAATAGTTAGGGTACTTAATAATAGCTGAGCCACAATGACTAAATGTTCCTTGGGGGACTGCCCCTTTAACGTTGGCCCAAGGAAGGAAATGGATTTACACACCTAACCACTTGTATATTTGATCACACACTGTATCTATGAATCTGGATGGCCACTCCCCAGATTTCCCATGTGTCATCCTCCAGGACACTGCAGCCCAGGAGATAAAAACTTCTGACATTAGCATTAACTTGAAAATTCCATTTCCCAGAAAAATTAGCTGCTACACTTTTTTCATAACCTCACTATGCATAGGCATTTTGCTGCACTTCTGGCCTACCCAGGTTACTTCTTTGAAAATTTTGTTATAGGATAGTAGAGCACCATTCCCACCTCAGGAAATCTTTGAGAGGAGTTACTGAAGGACTGAAAAGCTACCAGAGTGGCTAGACTGACTAACACATGGAATTCTATTAAGCCTCCTTGAGTAGGCCTAATAGGGCAGATTTTCCTATATTTCTTGCTGGGGCAGAATTGTATCACCTTGCAGGGGTAAACAGAAATGGCATATCAAGGGATGTGTTTAAAGTCTTCTCTGTTGCAGCTTTGCATGAAAAGCAAACAGTATAGGTCTGCTGTATTTATTTCAAAATGCAGCTTCTGCAAGGGGTATTCTTTTCCCATTAGCTTTGTCTAAGAAAAACTCACAAAGCTTTTTTAAATTCACACATACACAGTCACATGCATGACAGTTCTTCAGATGTTAGCAGAAAAAACAGACACAAGAGGGGTATGGATAGCAATGAATGCTTAGAAAAGACCTGTCTGAAACACCAATTCTCCTTGGTGCAGAAGAAGAACAGAAAGACACCTAAAATCATGAAAAGACAATTGCCCTACTTGTGCTTTCATTTTTCACTAGCATCTGTCTGATAATAACTGAGAAGTAAACGGAAATGCTCTGGATATTAATGTGGGTTAATAGAATTAAAGTAGCACACAGGAAGTATCTTATGCTTTTTATAACCTGGAGATCCATTGCTGCCGCAGGTCACGGAGTGAAGAAGCTCTGAAGGAAGAAGTTGATACACACGTGCTTGTGGGTGGCTTTACAGGCTCAGGTTTGGGTCAGGCAGAATGGTGAGCTGCCTGGCATGAAATCAGCCTGAGTTATCAGCCAGATTTACCTCATGGCTAACGACAAACAGAGAGACTGACAGTAGTCTCTGACACAAACTGACACGGAGGGAAAGAAAGGAGCAGATCTGCCTTCCTATGGGGCCCTGGGAATTGGCTGCTGTGAAAACAGGATGTCAGACCATCACTCTGCCCCTGGAAATTTCTGTATTCCTGCCTTTTAGAGAAACATTTCCCCAGTGATTAATATAGTAACACAAGATCCAATCCTCCTCCTTCTAAAATCAATAGCCAAATTCCCAATAATTTCTACATCTGTAGAACAAAGGCTATAATATATTAATAGCATGCACTGGACACATTGAAAACACTTGATGGTTGTTCATTTTCTAGCTTGTTTTTAGTAAACAAAAAAACAAACACTTTCAAAATTGTGGAAAAACAAACACTTTCAAAATTGTAATCCACTGTCCTATGACATGCAGTGTACTTTTGCTAAAGGATTAGAATGAAAAGTACACCAAAATATTCTGACAGCAGACAGGCTAGCAAGCTCTTAATGAGGCATTTGGGTACATTTCCCAGTTCTCAATTGACTGGAGTTACAGTCTCTATGAATTTTGGGGTTTTTCTCTGTTAATACACACATTTAGTATTTTGATGGATTAACAAGAGAAGAGAACATACTTAGGCAAAAACATCCTACAGAATTTAACATGGGACAAAAAATGTTAGTTTGTATTTTGAATTTTACAATTTTAGTTTTACAATTTCAAAAATTGTATTCCCGCTGAACATTTCTCTTCCTCTCCTTAGGGAGACAATGTTGGATTTCTCAACAGAATATTGTTTTCCTCTCCCTGGCTTATGCAAAGGACGGTGCCCAATGTGGGCGTAAATTGCAAAGGAAGATGAGTATAACTAGAACACTGTCTGCATCCTACCCAGACAGACAAGTCTTCCTGTTTAATAGGATGCTTTTTCTGCATAAATCTGCTATAACCATAAGCAGGATCTCATTGTCATTTAGAATCATTTCAGTTTAAAAGTGATTTTCTGACAACAGCAGAAGCATCTAGAAAAACAATGATTTAAAACATATTTGGCAGAAGTTCTGACTCTGATGGGAACCTGACATAAACTTCCACTTCTCTAGGATGGACGTTTGCAGTGCAGGAAAGGTACACAAGCACACATACAGATGGTATGGTTAGATTGATCTTTGTCTGGCATAACTCCAGCCAACACATTTTCATGAATAATGGGTGTTCTTACCAGCTGTGAACTTCTAGTTTTTGGTAAATTACCACCATCAATACCAGTGTGTCTAATCATGCCATGTAAAAAAGTACCAATTTTTATTATCCTTGCTCTATTCTGGAGACTGCCACCTTGTTACAATGTCACTGAACAGTCAAGACTAGATACTCTGAGCTTTTTCTGTTCTTCATAAATTAATTTCTTCAGACTCAGAACCACTCATATTTCTGTCCTCTTACTGAGTCATGCCATAGTACCTGAGTACTTACAGCAGCAGCATTTTTACAGGGAGCACCATGCTCCTCACATCAGTCACTTGGTGCACCTTAGCAACTTGAATGCTACTTTGTGGTTCTGCACTGAAAAGGGTTTTTGTGGAGCAGCTTGTCACGTTCTGAACCGACTACTTCTTGAAGGGAAACCCAGCTGTCTTGCATTTCAATGGAGAATTGATATCCGTGGAGGACGCACCGAAGATGGAGAGAACCACCCCCGCCCAAGGGGCCGGAGCCGCCCCTCTCTGCTGCCTCCTGCGGGCCGCGCTCCCCCGCGACTTCTCCGAGGCATCTTGGTCTCCACTGCAGTTTCCACGTCTAAGATTTCCAAACGTTTTCCAGGAAAACCAAGAGTTTTTCTCAAGAGCCAGAAATGCCAAGCTCTGCTAAGCACAGAACAGTTTCAGAGCAGCAGCAAACCTAATTGGGTGTTAATGTCCCACTCTCCCTCTATATTACTTCTAATTCGTAATAATTATAATGGCGATAAGAAAAACTGCACTGATGAGACAAAGTGCCAATCAAAACGTGTGGCCTGTATCTGACTCTTGGCACTCAGTTCATGCTCAGAGCATCCTTCCAGGGATGGCAGCTGGACAGACAACGGTGGTAAAAGGCAAGGTTCCTCTGGGCCTGGTTGGTTTTTTATATACTTAAAAAGAAAAGCTAAAATGACAAGACTTTACAAAAGTTTCTGGAATCAAAGCTCAGTTCCCTGATATCTAATGCTCTAGGCTTGGCAGGCATAGGAGGTACAGGACTATTTAATCACTCAGTGTGGACACCTACTCAATGCAGGAGTTACCCTGTGCACCGGTGCTAAGCCTGACACCCCACAGAACAGACTGGAGCCAACTGCACCACCCACCGAGCTTCCTGGTGTCCAGTTCTCTGAACCTGCAGCTGCTCTTGTCATTTAATGCCATATTGACACTGATGGATGCTGCAGTTTAGACACAGCCTCCTGAGGCTTGGCTAATCCAGCTTTGAGTCATAAGCACCTGCATTCCCTGGAAAAGCATTGTGAGACTTTACAGTAAGAGCTACCAGGTGAATACAAACATTCACTAAGAGGTGAGGTAAGCAGATATTGCACAAGTACAAAAAGCTCCTTATTTTGCTCAAATTAAGCTGAAAGACAGGTGTTCAATGTCATGGCCACAGGGCATTGTGACATTTCCTGCGCTACCACCCTGGCAATGTCACCGCAGCACACCACAGTCACTGCCTGCCTCTCGCTGTACTTGTGGACACAGGGTCAGCAAAAAGTGAAGTAAAATAAAATTCCAGGTGTATAGTACAGACTTCACCCACAAGAAAGAGAAGACCCAGCAGACATCTGGAGAGTACAACAGGAGAGAGCTGGTTTTTTTCTTTCCTATCCTCTGACCAAAATACCCCAGAACTCTAAACTTGCCAAAAAAAGCAGAATGTCCCAACAGTCATCTTTCAAACAGCCACACCTTTCTGTCAGCACCTGGGAACTTGTATTTGCTGTGAATAAGCTAACATTAACTCTGCTTCCCAGACATTTGGTGGTCAGGTCTCTTGACTTCCTCTCTGGCCTGATGCATCTAAGCCACACATTGGGTCTTCCAACAGAGTCTGCACTTGTCACTGATGAAGGAAGAACCACTACAGGGAAGGGGAAGAGAGACCATCAGCCAGGTACTGTGTTAGAAAGCACACCACACCACAGCAGACTGGTAGTCTTGAGACACTTACCTGCACCTTTATAGGGCTGCTGTGTTGTAAGCAGCTGGCCCAGCAGCGTCTCTAAATGGAACCTGTTTAATTTAAAAAACCAAATTTCCAAGCTTGTGAGCATTTTTGAGTTGGTTTGTTACATCCACACAGAGCATAGTTTTCCTTTGTGACTCAGTAATGCTTACGAAGTTCAGAGGTGGGAGGGACATTTTGAGCTAAATTACAAATTTGATCTTAGCTCTAAAATACCTGGACACTATACACAGTATGTACTGAAACAGCAAAGCACAGTGGGCTAAGTTTAAAGCACACATAGCCTAATTCAAGAAGCTTCCTTCTTTGGTTGGCTGATTTACAGCTTTTACATGGTTTTATTTGACTTCATTCTTTTTCCTTTCCACTTTTCATAGACGAAAAACATCTATCTTCTTTGAAGAAAACCAGATTTGAAACTCCCCCATAAAGCAAGGAAATCTATACTTAAGGCCATTGTTCTGCAGACAAGACACTCCACAGAGCCTGCTGGTAACTGCAGAGCCTGCACAAGACCCTCAATATCAGATGTGTGCCAGGATCCTCAAGACTGAAGGGAAGGTCAAAATCAAATTAGTCAGAAATGGATCCTGAGTTGAATCTTTTCTGCTGTCTTTATTTCTTCCTTACTGCCCATTATGCATTTTGGTAGGGGTAGGGTCCATCCTAGCCAGCCTGCATGCAACCAAGATGAAAGGAGTACTCTAAACTAGTGAAAATAGCTTTGTAATCTAATATATGAAGCATTGCTCAGAAAGCCCCTTCTACTGAGGAAGCAGAAGTACGCAGAAGGCAAAGCAAAACTCAGGTTACCTGTAATGAGTTCCTCCTCTGCACTCACATAGAAGTATTCCTACAGTTTTCCTACTGACAGCTTGAAGAGCCTAAACTTTCATCATCCACCTGTGCTCTGAATTTAAGTAAATTGGTTTTTTGCCTGTACTTCTGCTAATGGCATGAACCTTCAGGATCTAAATAAAACAGTAAATTGTTATTAGAAGTGGAGAAAAGATCAAATGTTCCAGCTTACATAAAACAGTCTCTTCTGACCTGACATAAGGTTCACAGGTACTAACCATTAAGGGGCTGTCATGCTACTACTGAGGCAAACTGACTACTGCACTTGGCCTTGTCTGTTGAACTTCACCCCTCTTCTTCTTCTTTCTTTCTTTTCTTACATGTTAAAAGAAAAACCTGTAATAGAAAAATCCCTTTCTATTAATTTCTATACCTTTTTCTCAATAGCCCAGTACTCGTGAGTGCATTTTGAGATGACAATGAAATTTCCCTCAGTATAACATAGTAGGGTCAGGGGGTTAAACACGTGACCTAGACAGAACCTCATGCAAAAAGAAGAAATTAAATGTGTTAGAAACCCTGGCAATTTCTAAAGAATGTTGCTCTTTCAGCAAAGTCTTTGAACATTTTGCAATGTTACTTGATAACTGCAGTTAGTAGAAATTAAGCAGCTGAAATGTGTAGCTCTACTCACAGGATAGGAAGCTCCAGTAAGCTAAAAGAATCAACATTTAATTACTAAAATATGCTGTGTGATCCAGAAAAGGCTTAAAAGCTGAAGCTGTTGCACTTTGTAGCTCACTCAGCAAAGCACACAGCTGGTCTGTAAAAAATGAGGAAAACACATGGCTTCTGGAATAGTTTAGAAAATCATTTATAAATCAGAACAGATTCTTTAATCAGGAAAAGGGAATAATTAAGTTGAGAAGAAAGAGGATAAATCAGAGGAATACACAGATTAATCAACAAGTTATAGTCTCATCACCAAGAGCTGTGGGGGAAAATGTGCCTGGTGATTGAACAGTAAAAAGCACAGTGATGAATCAAAGTATTTACATAGTACAGGAGTTTCCTGAAATAAAGTGCAGTGCAGGGAAACAGGTACAGGGGACAGCAAGATGACAACTTTTCCTTTTTATTTCTTCAGGCACTAACATGAGATACGATGCCTGAAGGATCTTAATGCCTTTATAAAAAACGGGATACCTTCCAAACTCAATGGCATTAAAATGCATTACTGTGATGAGTATCTTTAATTTCATTAGTCAGTGAGTGAGGAGTTTATGGAGGACAAGAGGATTTTCTTCACTTAGTTTAACATTTACATATTTTGCGCTGGATAGAAGCTGCCATGTAAAGATCTTGGAGCACTTGCCAAATGTTGGTGATGTAAAACATAAAAAAACTCTTGTACAAGATAATTTGTCTTCTATCTACAAAAACAGACTCAGAAAACCAAGGCCATTTATAATCCCAGAAAGGATAAAAAGTTCACTGTTCACCATAGATTACTTATACTAAGAGACAAGCATCCACTAGAAAAGTCAGGTTAGGCTTATAGAAAACATGATTTAGCTTGGGTCTGTTTAAGAGATATTATGGCACGATGGAAGAAAACTGAAGGTCTAGCCCAGAATTCAAGCCATGTCTCTGTAATACACCAAAACCTCTGATGTTTATACAAATTTCTAGGGACTGAATGTCTTGTAACCACGTTTCTTCACATATAACCCCTTCTTGCTTCCTTTTATGGGTGAAGAGGTTGTTCTGAAAATCATTTAAAATAGATTACATGAAAAAAACAGGAAAATTTTTCTCAACTGAACTTTCATGTAAGATGAGCTTTGATCAAAGCAAATAGGAGATGGAGTGAACAAATAAGATAACCATAAACTATTATAAATTTTGTTTGTGGCAATCAATATGATTTTACCATCACCATAGCTAGCACATATCGAGAAACAGAGCCACCAACTGCTTGGTGAATGAATTGAAATATCCTTTTTAGTGTCTTAAGACTTTTAGTCATATTATTTGAGAACTCTTTAGAGGAAATGCCATTGGCAAGTCTGAAAGGAATGAACTAAAGACAAGTGCTTTTTCTGAAAACACAGATGGAGAGGGAGGTTTACTAAGAAGGATTGCTGCCAGCAGGAGTCTGCAACAATATTGTCTTCCTTCTTCTAAGATCAAATGAGGAATCTTCTAGATGTTACACCTGCCACCTGCTTTACAAGTTACAAAGAAAGTAGCTATCCAAAGAGAAGAAAATGCAGAAATTTGTTTACAGCCTCAGTATTTCCCAGATAATTATTTTCTTCTTATGTTTTAAACACATCATCTATATGAAATGCAATTTTCATATCAAGCTACATGCACAAAGTAGAACTGAGAGCGCTGACTGTTTATTTTAAGTGAATTTTTCTTTTACAGTTTAGTGTAACTGGAGGTAGATGCAGTATTAAGTAATTTTTTTCCAGTGCTTTGAAATAAGTCATCTATGAACATTATAGGATAGAGTACTGGGGACTGGAATCAGTTGCTTGAAGTTGTCTACATAAACATGCAAATGAAACAACAAATCACAGCAGTTTCTATGATGATTGTCAGCACAGTGTAGCACAGGTCTTCTTGGACAAAAGGCTGTTTCTGTGATGTCAAAATAGTAATGCTAATACTGCAAAAAATTCCACATGTACGCTACTGGAAAAGATACAAGATTCAAAGTATTACAACTATGCCATTTCTGTTATTTCCCATATAACTCCATTGATCAAAAGCACGTTGAAGGGAATCACATGGCCAAGAGTCTGTGATCTGCTATGCAGGAATAAATTTCTGACCTTGCAGGCAGGAGTTTCATTTCATGTAACTGTATGAAAATGGATACTGCCATTGTCAGGACTTTTGCCTTAACCACATCTGTCAGCCACACTTTCAGAGCTGTTAAATTTGTTCTCCTCAGCAGATTCTTTTGTGGGAATAATGGAAGCTCCCAGCAACTTCAGTTCAAAATATTTTTTACAATTCCATGATTACTTGATCAAATGAATGAAGGAGTGCTTGCTAACCTGTAACTGAGGACAAATACTGAGAAACAGACAGGACCTAACTATGGTTTATTAACAAAATTTTGTAGTAATGCCCTTTCCTTAGAATTCTAGATTTGCAAAGGAGTAAAACCAGTCTGGTGTAATATAAATGGCAAAAAATATTTTTAGCAACAAAGTAGAAAATATTTTTAAAATAAAATCTTCAATGCTCTTTCTTTTAAACTTCCCACAAAGTTTGTTGAATAGATGGATAACCCAAAATACAGATACTTCTGTAAACTGAAATACTAATATATATCTGCACATATGACCATACACTGCAATATATCATTATAAGATGGTCAAGAAGAACTTAGCAGCATAGAATTTTTGTATCAATTAACAGATTTAAGCACGTACTTAATTCAAAGACCGCAAGTAATTTTACTGGAACGAGTGGGACTCCTTAGAAACTTGCAAGATAAGACTGTCCCAATGTCCTCAAATCAGCAGGCCTATAACATTCTGCCTCTGGCAGAACTGAATTACTTTCAGGAAATGAAAGATACCAAGTAATAACTGACATCACTCTCACCCTTCCCTACTAAGAACAGAAAGCTTTCCAAATGAAGTTTACAAGGAAATTGAAGGCAAGCCTCTCTCATCAGGCAGATGTGATAGTCCTTTTCAAGTCAACAGGCAGGACTAACAATTGACCTCTAATATACAGAACACTCACAATAAAACTTACACTGGTTTTAAAATGTACTTCCTGGCCCAGGAACTATGAGTCTGCTCTGTAATGCATGAAATGTATTCATTTTCATTTGTTTTCCTCTTAGTGAAAACCCAAACATAGCATTCGATATAAATTTAAAGATTTTACATATTAAACTGATTTATATAATATTCAAAACTTTACAAAATAGTACTAAAGTAGTCAATAAAAAGATCAAATTTAAAATATTTACATTTTATACATCATTTCCCCTTACTTACAATTATTAAATAATCTTCCATAGTTTTCTTAATTTTAGGGAAAAGCTTTCAATAACTAAAAACTAATTTTGAATTACTACTAGATGGCTTTTTACTTGAACAGAATTTTAGCAAAATCGCATTTCCAATGTGAAACGTTATCCACACCATTTCAGTAGCAGTTATATATATATCTATCTATCTTGTTTTATAGCTGTTTTAAAATGAAATCCTGTTTTCTATAATAAACAGTGGAGATCTAAATAAGTAAATGGCACAGTATGAATGGAAACATTGTATTTCCAATTCTTAAATCCCTTTATGTCATTTGGCCTCTAGAATATCCAGTTTCTTGATAATTTATGTTATTCCTCCAATACTTTCAAGGAATTGCATCCATACGTATTTAGATTTTTGTGTCATCATCTTTTGAAAAGTTATTTCCTGAAGGTACTTCACAGAGACTATCACCATCTGTGCTGAAATCATCATCATCGTCGTCGTCATCATCATCAGAATCAGCCAACACTTTACTTGGTGACTTCTTCAGTCTACTAAAACAAAAATACATATATTTGCTATGAAAACAGCACATCTACACACAGAACACTTATAAAAAGCTTAAAACATTGACAGGCAGGATTTACACTTTTGAAGGACGTCAGTGCTCCAGCAGGGGTAGTTTATCACAGGCTACATCTTACATGAAAGAAACATGCTCAAGATCAAGCAATGACACTTTCCAACACCTCTAACTAAAGTGGCAGAAGGGGAAACTGTAAACTTTGCACATTGGGATGTTCACAGATGGCTAAACAGGAGCAAGTGGTCAAATGTGTCAGCAGTGGTGTGATACAGAATTGAAAGATCTGACAAGTCATCCTACCTTAATTCTTTTTTTGCAGTGTTAAGCTGTCCTTGCAATTGTTCATTTATGTCTAGCTGCTCTTCAAGCTCTCTCTGAAGTTTCTTTTTAGCATTTTCCAGTCTGTCTATTTCTTCTTCAGCTTCTTCAACTTGACGTTTCATTGCTTTCAAACGCAAACTCAACTGCAATATTTACATGTCATCTGATTAGAGGACTATTTTAACAAAGGAATTTTATTCTTCCAGCATCTATGAGAGGGAGAATAAAAACAAAACTTTGCCAGTGTAGTGACACTGTAATCCTCTGCTTCAGAAATATTTGAAAGTCAGCATTAGACTTTAAGAAAAATAATGTGATACGATTTTTTTACAAAGAAAAACCAGCAACACGTAAAGAGAGCTTTGGTACAGGAGGACAGTATTACATGATAGCAAGAACTGGTTATCAATTAGGATAGACTAGAGTTATAAGCGTGTCTAAGTTAAGCAACTTTAACAGACAGATGCTATAAAATACATTTCAAAAACTCAGAAGATTTTTTAAGATCATTCCCATAATGGTTGTCTGCAATTTGAAACATGCTGTTCATTCTCCAAGCAGAATATTAGCTGTTGGCTCATGTGCTGAAACAAACCTTGTTTTAAGCAAGGAAGCAACAGTGACCACAGTAAATGGTAGAGCACATTGCTATTAGAACATCAGTGTATGCTTAATACTTACAGCCTATATTTAGCAGTAAACAGCTTCTTTCTTTAAATAGAATTTTATAGCAGCAAAACAGAATATATTACTTGTTGGTGTGTTTATAGGATGAATTACTGTCTGTTATTTGCTTTATTTCTTAAATTAGCATTGTGTCTATAACTTTTCATAATTTCCAAAATTAGTAACAATTTAGTACTAGACAAAAACACATGATGCAATGGCAGCTGCAAATACCACTAAATGGGAGTTCCTAAACAACAGAGTAATCAGAATCCACCTACATTCTTCTCCTATCTTTTATACATGATGGTTTATGCTATTAATATCTGATATTTGTACATTAGTCTTTCCCTCTACCTGGTCCTTCTGATCAGTCAATGACAGATGTTCATCATCTACTTGCAACATTAACTCCTTCACTTTTCTCTCAAGTCTGCGGTTACTTAGTTGGAAATTAGCTCTGTCCCTAGGAACAAAACGAAACAAACAAAAGACAGGTTTGTAAAAAAGGAACTGAAATACTCCCACAATCCCAATAATATAATTCCTAAGCAATCTTCTAAGAATTAAGTAAATACTAAGGGTCCCTGCTTGGAACTACTGATTCCATGCAACATAGTGAGAAATTTGTTCAAAAGCAGCAATGACTAAGGAGACTTTCTTCTGTCACCACAGCAACATTTAGGAACAAAAATACACTCCTCCAAGATTAAACAACATGTGAACATGAAACTGGATGTCTCACAGTACAGTTAATATTTCTAAGCCTGTTACTGATATTATAAAATAAGGAGCTATGGAACCATGTTAGCACTGTGCCCAGTTTTAAATTTTAAGACAAACTTCTATTGTGCTTGCAGTCAAAAAGAAAATTTGCAATACTTTTATGAAACAGTAACTATTTTAATTTGATGAAAAGTTAATTGCAATAGAGTCCTAATATTAACAAGAGGCTGTAATAAGAAACATAAACATGCATGTTTTGATCTTAACATAACTGGTTTTACCTCTCTTCATTTTCAAGTCGTTCCTCCAGCTCTGTGATCCGTGCCTCCATCTGAGCAACAAGTCCCTCTTTATTGGATCGGTAAGAACTCTCCAGGTGAAGGATTCGGCTCTTCAAGTCCTTGTTCTGTAGTTGGAACATACTTGGTTAATACACACTTACTCAGATTGACAAATATCACCTTAATACCAAATTCATGTCTCCAGGAAAACATATACCAGTATGTACAGTGATCAGTATATTATTTAGTAAACATGGAAAGTCATTGAGTTGTTACAGTTTACTATAAAGAAATTTTCTGTTACTGTGCCTTATTGAAAAGAATTTACTGTTCAGCTTCAGTTAAAAGTTTTAGGATTAAACAGACCCTTAAACTTCAGACAGTGCAAGGACCTTCTCGCAGTATGCCTATTTTCAATACGCCAATTTTTTTGTTCAAATACTCTGTCAGATCTGTCTTATGCTCCACAAAATTCTTTTGTAAACATCTGTGTTCTTACCCTGGAAATCACTGGTGTGTGGCTAGAATAAATAGACAAAGAAATTATTTACACCCAATACCACTTTATCAAAGGTATTACTGGGGTTTCCCCCTCACCCTTTCTTAACTATCCGATGCTACTCCTACTATAAAAATAGTTTGAAAAAGATTTGTTACAGCAGACTTTTGCTCAGATTTACACTTTCATTTTTCTGAGGCTATGTAATTTAGGTTTTCAATGGGGACCTAGTGAAAGAGTTGACAGAAAAAAAATCCAAATAAATCAAGTTACATGAGAAACGGAAAAATAAAGCTCTATGTTACAGAAATTCAAAGCATGATCTCAGGTCTCACACACAGAGAAAAGGACTATGACAGGAAAATCAGAACTAAAGAATAAGAATGTGCACAGTATATACTAATAGGTGGCATTCTTTTTTCTCAAACAATTAAGATGAGATCAATGTCACCTAATTTAAGGCACCAAATTAGGTGTGTTGTACAAACGTTCTCTAAATTCCCATTACAATCTGGTTTATGTTCTTGGTTTGTAAATAATACTATGACTTGTTAAGATAGTTTTCCTCTGGATCTCAGCTAAGGGCTATGATAAGTAATCTTGTTTTCAAAGACCACTAAACTGCAGAAGAATTGTTTCCTACTACAGAAGAAAACTCTCAGCTAAAATCACAATTACTTGAAATTGTATCTTCAACAGTGTTCCTGAAGTACTGTTAAGCCTTGGCAGAACAGCTCCTCCAAAAGTGGTCAAAGCATTTACAACCAGACATAACTACCTGTCTTTCCAATGAAATTTTGTCACACTCCAAGTCTTGCTTTATAGCTCTTTCCTGAAGTAGCTCTGTCCTCATTTGTTCAATCTATTTAGAGAAAGAAGACAGAAATTTTAGTAAGAGTCTTATTTTACATTTATCTATATGATACTGTGTATGTGTGTATATATATATCTATAAACTACATATACCTTGTAATATACTCCATGTACCATATAAGCAATATGTTCTTTCTTAGAACTCAAGAAATACACATGATTTCAGATGAGCTTTACAGCTACAATCCTGGACAAAATTTTCTGCTTCAGGAAGTCCATTTATTCCCAGTACTCATTCTAGGCATTTCACACCCACACTGGATTACATTCTGTAGCAAGGAACTGAACTCTAAGCTGTTGCATGAGAGACATCATGTGGCAAGACACCGAGTTCTGGAACATCACATCCATCTTCAAACATCTTTTCCAGTTGTTTCCTTCATGCTTAAATCTGAACCTCTGAAACAGCACCTTACCTTTTAGCTGCTGACTAGTCTCAGTAAAGTTTCACTTTATTAAACACAGACTGGTACCAGCAGAGAAGTGCCTAGAACTCAGTGAAACACTCCACAGAAAATTGCATTTTTCTCTATGTATGGGAGTAGTAAAAGCTGTTTTTCAACAGACTCAGCTTCATGATGGATACAAACACTGCTCTCCTCTTCCAGTCAATTTTGTTTGTTGTACTGGAGGGGCACCAACTTCTAGATTTGGAGGGGGGTGGTTTTTGCTTGTTTTGTTAAAAGACAACTTTTTCTACAGTATCTCTTAATATTTCCACTCCATATTCAGCAACCACAAGGAAGATTATATTCTCCATGTGTCAAGGTGTTAAAAAGAGACCTGATCAATACAGACTCAAGAATGCAGAATTAGTTTGTTTTACCTCACTATTGGACTTGACTGGAAAAAAAATTCAGCTCAAAGAGAAACTTTAAACTCCCTCACAACTGCTACTGAAACTTTGATGCTAAAGGACAAAGTTTTTAACTTTACTGAAATACTTTTCTTGCTTCCTATCTTGCTGAGACTCCCTGCAAATCTCTAACAATGCCCTTACAGGCACAGTAAATGTCACCACAGCATTTGTGGTTTACACTGCACAGGGGTTATCATGATAGATATCATCTGGGGAACACAGTGAATATCTGTATAAATTACTGTACCTGCAAAAACAAGATTGACAAAGATTTCAGTGGCCACAGCATTCTTCCCAGCTTTACATCAGTTACATATGAACTTACATAAACACACCATCCCAGTTAAGCAACTCTCAGTTACAGATTTATCCCAGTAAAGTCTTTCAAAAGTCATTGGGAATTCTTGCACAAAAAAATCCAAAAGCAATGCTAAGAATGTGAAGGTTAAACAAGTGCAGCAGATGAAAATTTACCCTAGACCTTATTTTTTAACCACATCATAATATTAGAAGATACATTTTTAGTTAATCATGTTTAAAGGAAGCAATTTGCACTGTTTCTGCAGCTTGGAAATTGATATATGAATACAAATAATGGCAGCAATGTGTGCAGTTGCATATGTTATGTCACAGTATGGTTTCAGAAGAGTAGAGGGCATTCCTGAAAACTAAGGTCATAACAGCTACTAGAATACCAATGGTAGCACGTGGCTGTGTTCTCAACTGCTGGGTAATTTCTTAAAAGCTCTCATTGTCACATGGAAGCCTAATAATAACAATGTTTTAGATGCTATATAGTAAAATATTACATAGTAAAGTATTATTTTATAGACACAAATTAGAATCACATGTGTATAATAGCTGTATTTAGTAATGAAATATATGGAAAAAGTTATAATGTGAGGGATTACATAGAATTTATTTTGCTGTAATTGCTTTACCAAGACAGACACAGGAAAAAATAAAGCTAAATTTGTGGTAAAATGAATGACTAATTAAAAATGTAGCTGTTAACTGAAGAATGGGGTTTTGTTTTATGTAGAAACTTGCTTAATGGACCACTCTGAGGTTCCACTGTGCTCTTACTGTGCTCAGAGGCTGTAACAAATTTTTTGCAGCCTTCCCAAGATTCAAATTAAGGAATTATTTAGAGGACTAATATAATTAATCAGGATTAATTATATTTCCAAGATGACTGCTACTGTTGTTGGACATCTCTTGGTAAAAGCAACCTCACAGAAAAGTAGTAGGAGAGAAAAAGTTTTGTATCTGATTAGGATCAGAAAGCTATGTCCAAATATATACAAGAGCTTGTAAAAAGAAAAGGGCAGCAGATACACTTCTTGCTGGAGGAGATATAAACTGTTTTATCATCTTGTGATTTTCAAGAGTAAACACATAATTAACATGCACAAAGAAGAAAAGCAGTTGTCTGCCAAAATGTGCTCCAAGTTCCACTTATTTCACAGCAGTAAGATGTAGCTGTTTCATGCTCCATACCCTGTGTGTGTACCACATGGAACTTCATGTTCCACCTTTCCTACATCTAATATATTACAACTGGGTTAAAAGAATAAACTATTTCTGCAGCTTAAGGCAACACTTACCACAGCTGGATTTGAAGAATGCTAATGACAAAGAATTGAGAAAAGCAACTGCATCAGATTTTACAAAGCTTTATATTTTGCGCCAGCTTTAGGATTAAAAGCAGCTGTTGAGTTCATTACTAGTGATAAATAATAATTTAGAAGCCATCAGTATTGTTTACCATCTCACAGGTTTGCAGCCTATGTTTCTTGTTAATTCCTAAGTTGTGTGTGTGTATACCTTAGACAATTCCCAAGTATGTGACCAAAAAACCTATTGATTAATAAAGAAAACTAAAGCTAAACAAATCCCTCTGGTACTTCAAAATTGAAAAGCAACTTCCATATCCAGATTTTTATTTCTTTGCTTCCCACAGCCATGCCAGCTAAAGAGCAGGTATACAGCTCTCCACTGGGAATACTTTACCAAAAGGAAGCAAATGATGCAGTCAGTGCAATTTTATCCTTCTCTATTTATTCTAAAATTATCATGAAAACTAGTAAGTCCATTTTTCTCAGTTATTGGAAATTACTCTGAAGTCAAGAGACTCTTGCTCACATTTTCACAGAACACAAGAATTGATGAGGGTATCTTAAGGATTTTTCAATTATGTTTACAAAGTCAATATGGCAAGAGATACTCTACTTGTTCATAGGAAAAAAAAAATCACTTATTAAAAGATGTCCTGTCCCTGCTCACTTTAGACTGAAAGAGAAGCTGAATGCTCTAGCTTTCCATGTGTGTGGTTTGAGCATTTTGGTCTTTCTAGTTAATAAAACCTTATAATTTAAAAACTAATAGGCTATGACCCACTTCTCCCCAAATTTTTTTTTGTGTTCCCACTCTGCTGTGGTACTTCTTGAGAACAAGGCAAGAGGAGATGAGAGCAGTGTGTCATGCAGCCATTCAGATTCAAAAGGGTGTTTAAATTAAAAAAGAATAACATTTCATGGCAAGTGAAATGTGAACTATTAGTCTTGCCCATTTTTATTCAAACATTCAGCTTTATGTAAAATAGAACCATTGTTTAAATTTGTTTTTACTGGAAATTTCAGTATTATAGCTAATTATCAGTATGCTAAAATAACATATTTATAGTAATAGTTTCAAAAATGTAGAGGAATACAGATATTACCAAAACAAATCCATTATAATTTCACATGTCATTATAAATGCTTAGCAGACCCTGAAATACTCTTTAGTAATTTGACTACTTAGTCATTCTGGCATAAAATCAAAACAAAGCAACCTTTATAACTCATGTGTGAAATGAGAAATTCCAGACCTCAAAATAAACATGTCTTTTACCCATTATATAACATTATAGTCACCAAACAGTATTTAAGGTTTCCATTCAGTTAGCAAATTAACTTACTACAGTACCCACTAGTGCAGCTATGACTATAGTACTTTATCCCAGGTTTACAACACAGGCACAGCCTCCAGTGTTAAAGGCTCCCTGATTTAACAATAGCACAGCCCCACATTATTATGGGTCCCTTACATTCTATTCCACCCCCTGAGTCAGAGTCTGTACAATATCAGTGGAACAACAGCAGAAAGCCTTTATTACAATCAAATAGAATCTCCGTAACCTGAGTTCAAACCAAGCAGTAATGGTGCCTTGGTGCTTCAGGAATGCATGAGAGAAAGCTGAACTCTACCTCACTCTAAACTCTCCAGCTGTCTCAGTGGAACTCACAATTTCATTGAAAAGACACAGAAACTAAGATTTCACTTTCTGTTCTCCCTCTAAAGCTACAGCTATTCAAAAGAATGCCAACAGCTCCTTTTTTTTTTTTTTTCTGAAGAAAGAGAAATGAGAACAGAACAGATTATTGTGGGTACCTCAATGCTAATTGTCCCCTGAATTTCTAGGAAATTATTATGAGCTGTAGTTCTTCATGTGCAGTTACAGCAGCAGATGTGCTGTAATGAGTTATGCATCAGTTTCACATCTTTCAGAAAGCAAGAACAAGGCAAAGAACATTATCTAAGACATGATATTCCAAGACAGCCACATCACTGTATTTCTTTCCATGAGTTAATACAACATTTGCATGACCCTGACTACTCAGCCATGGATGTCTGGCTACTTTTGCAGTAATCAGGCCCTATACTGTACTTTACTGGTTTATTATAAATCTTTCTTACAGGACCTATCATTTCTTATGCCAGTTCTTTCAGAAATCTTGAATAATATTATAAAGGCCTCTGTCTTCAAACCAATGTATTCCTAATTCTCTTATTACTTGGTAATTTCCAACTCAATGGTTTAATTTCCAATACATTCACTCCACTTTCCCCCACCTGCACATTCCTTTGCCTTATTGAAGAGAGAGGTAAAATGTTCCTTTATTTGAGAGAGCATACCTGGATTACTTTTTACCTTGACTGATCATACAGTCTCCACAACTTCTTTCTCCTACTTATACAGTCAAAAACCTTTTTGTTACTTGTTTGAGTTACTGTGATAGGCCTCACTTAGCTTGGCAAGTATAATTTTATCTTACATTTTCTGCCCCATGAGACACAACCTCATTAATAAATCCTTCTTCCCCTCTTTCTGGGCTATCAACTTATATTACACTTCTGGAACAAAAGACTGATGTTTTTATGTGGAAAATGCTTTCCAATTGTCTTGTCTTTGATGTATCTTAATCAGTTTTTACTCTTGTAATGAAAATAAAGCTTCCTCTTTGTTGAAACTGGCTAGCATTCTTGGTTCAGCTGACTTCCTTAATTAATTCCATGATTTCCTAAAGCACCTCCTCCTCATTCTTTGAAATTAAGAGTCTACTATGCTATTTATTATGAGTCTATTACTTTTCAGTAAGATTAAAATTGTGATCTTTCAATATTAGACTCTTCACAACAGGTTTACTGGTCTCCACTCTTTATAGCCTGTATCTGTTGTCCAGTTAGAACAACAGGAAAAAATTGGTCTGTGGTGATGTGGAGGGAACATAATTAAGCATATTTGTGAACCTTGGGTTTTTTGGATTTACATGCTCTGCCTAAGTATAGCATATAAATCCTACTGCTGATCACTATTTAGCTGATCAATATGGATTGTCATCCTAATAAAACTTTTCCATGGAATCATTAAGCAAAAGCTGGAAAACTTGTTCAAGTACCTGTTCTCTGCACCGGCTGATCCTCTCAGATAGCAAATCTGAGTTATTCTTTTCTTCATCAAGCTCAAGTTCCAGGTGAGATAACTTGTCCTAAGTGGAACAAAGAAAAGCAATCTCAACATACTACTTCCCATCCTCTTCAGATTGCTACCACAACATTCTTCCTTAAACTTCAAGGAAAGTGTCTGAAAGACTAAGCCTGAAAACTGAAATGCCTCTTAAAACACTCAGCAAAAGAGAAGGCAGGTAGATAAGCCTTCAGAGTGAATTTATTTCATAGAAGTAAAATAAACATTTTGTTTCCTTTTTTTAATCACCGCCAACAACTTCAAGAACATAACAGAAATTCTACAATGTTTTAGAGACTGTTTTTGAATGTCTGCATTACATTATACATTTAAAAGACAAATTTCATCTGAGTATGACATAGAGATGTTTATTTGTGAAAGTCAAATGACAGCCTAGTTGAACTGAATAGTTATGAAGCCCTGTAACAAGTTAGTTAGCATCACAATGTTATTCAGACTCCAGAAATGAACTGATATCAAAGGCTAAACAGAACTTACATTTCTAAATACTTTTGAAATTCTGAGTGATGGGTCCAGAAATGAAAATAATGCAAATTTGCATGATAATCTCTAGATAAAATTCATTAAAAAGATGTTAACTAAAATGATGAGAGAAAACTGTAATTTAGAACACATCACGTTACAATAGATATGCTAATAAATCCCCTTTAGAATATACCAGAATAATTCCTGCAGTAGTATTACATGGATTTTCAACAACATGAAGCTTTTCTGATTCCTTCCAAGCAGAATCCATGTGAAATTCCAAAATTATTTTCATCTCTTCAAAGAAACCAACCCTTAAGAATGCCTTTTACCTCCATTAGTTTGATTTGTCTTGCCCGATCATCTTTTAAGTGGTTTTTGGCTTCCAGTTCATACTCCAAGCTTTTCACAGTCTGTTCCAGTAACTGAGTTTTTGTTATTGCCTCATCCTGAGCTCTCTGGTGGTCCCTCAGGTTTTCTTCCATCAGACGCATCTGAAGCAACAGGATCATGGTAATACACTTCATACTGTACTTCCTAAAACAAGGGGTAGCAGTAAAGGGGACTCACTGCAAACACAACAGATCTGGAAGCATGACAAGAATTCCATTGAGTCACAGGCTTTTCACAGTAATTTTTGTTTTATCCACAAGATGGCACCAAGAAAATAAACTTGGATTGTGACCTATAATGAGATGCTTCATATATACTACATGTTTTACACTGACAATTTTCCACAGCGTGGTTCTTAAAATTTACTTCTTTTTACCAAGTTACAGTAAGCCAAAATTTTTATAATTTTCAAAATGGTTCTATGTTTGGTACTTTTACAATATTATTCCTATCCTTGAGAGACTCCCAATACTTTAACTTTTAAATAACTATATAGTTTACATGTCTGATGCACTTTGATGACAGCATTTTACCCATGACATAATTGCATATATATATATATATAGGTATAACTAGTAGATACAGTGGGGCTGTCTACTGAGGACAAAAGTTTCCTATGCAATAACTGCATGTCCTCAATAATATTATCCAAAACCTTCATGGTACCGTAAAAATATACATAAGTGAGATGGGTCTTAGGTGACATCACGACCATTCCTTGTAACTTAACTTGTAACACACATATAATACAAGAGAGTTTTTTCTTAAACAGTTTTCCCACATTCTTCCTCTGTTTCAAGTGCTTATTTTAGTAATGAAGCTAAAATAATGTATTAGTGAATGTTCACAGATTTTGCTATCTGCTGCTAAGTCCTGACACCTGCATGACTTGGTGAGCAGCTATTTAAGTGCAGGGATCTGTACATTAACAGCCTTTCATATGCATTTAATGTTTCAGAATGACATTGAATTGTCAGCTTTCAAGATGGGTGACTTCTGTGTATCCACAGAGAATCTGGAAGAGATGCAGCAGTGAAGAACATCCATATTGCCTCACAAGACTGTTTCATTGTTTTTCTACTGGACCAACAGGATACTCGTGTTGCCATGATATTACAATCCTTGGCTTTTGATGAGAGTCTCAAAAAGAATGTTTTGTGCCCTGTGACAGCTACTCAGAATTTGATAGACAACAGACTTTCACGCTGAAAGGAAGGACTATTTATACTTCTTGTTAAAGAAAAAGGAGGAATCAATAATAAAGACTTGTGTCACTTGTCCTGAATATTTAGTCTCCCAGAAAGTCTGCTGTTTAACCTGCCTTTCCTATGTTATGTTTCTTCTTTTGCAGCCAGTTGCCATACTATATGTTAAAGCCCTATCGTATTCCCTCATGGAGATGTAGAACTCCACAACTACTACTATTTTATCCTTTATATACTGTTTGAATTATCCTTTTGTCAAATAATGATGGTTTATTTTGTTCTTTATTATTTCTCTATTTGTTTTGTAATTGTAATAGATAGCACTAGAAGTATTTTTCCTAACTGCAAACACGATGTGTTTACATTGTGTAAATATACATTTACATATTCGATGCATATATTAGTGTAGGTACCTACATACATTCATTCAACTCAAGAGCTATGTTAACAAAATCATCGTTTTATCTGTCACTTTCATTATAAGTCTTCCGCCCTTTATAAAGGCTCTCCATCCCTGAATGGAATATAGAAGGAAGACATAATACACAGAAACTACTCTTTCTTCTATTGCTGCTCTTTTTAATTGAATTTAAAACACACTTTCTGAGGGAAGAGGGTGATATAAGAGAAGACCTAAACTGGAAAAATCCTACTATTAAAATATTCCATATAGAGAAAACATCTGTGATCAATGTATTCTTGTAGTTTTTCCAACTGTAGAGCAAGATTTTTAAAAGACTGCATTGTCTTTACGGCAAAATTTACATATTACAAGGCAGATACTTCAAGACTGGTTGATTCTTGCTTGCACAGACATGTTTGTCATTTAAATCTGCAACTTGGCTCATATAAAAGAAGAGGAGAATGGATTGTTTGTATGTTTGTTTGCTTGTTTTCCCTAAATAACCAGTGGAGGATTTTTCCTGATCAAAAACATTTATAAATTTTCAATTTCCTTCAGTAGCAGGCATTAAAGAGCAGCAGATCATCAATGGAATCCTTGTCATATCACGTAAGGTGCATTCCTTTGTCAAACACTGCATTTATCTGTCCTAAATAGGAAACCCTATTTCCCCAGCAGAAATAACAGGCTGATCACCACCCTGAATAATGAAATTCAAAAGCATGCTGTGATCAGCCTCTCATGATGCACATGAGAGTACACAAAAGCATAATAGCAAACATTCATTATCTTGAAAACTATCTGCACTGAATTCTAGGTTAAAGGTGAGAATTTGTCACTGAACTTATGAGTCATTACCTCATCTTGCATTCTTATGTTCATCAGGCGTGATTTTTCTACTTCGATGTTTTTCTCCTTTAATTGCCTCTGCAGATCTGAAAATTCCCTGCGATTTTTCTCCTTATATTCATCAAACTGGCTCTGAAGCTCCAGAGTTGATGTTCTTGAGATCTCTACCATTTCAGACATCTGGGCAAAAAGTACATATACAAAAGGTTCTATTGTGCTTAATGAAACAAAGGGGTTTTTCTCCAACTTCAGTATTCAGCTCAGTATTTCCAAACAGAAAATTTATCCAATGTCCCCAAATAAATTAATTTCTATGCAGAAGTCAGAAAACACAAAACAGTAAGGGTAATTTCTAAGAGTATGTGTGGCAACACTTTTCTCTTTTGGTCTGTCAGTTCTTCCAGCTGAGTGACACAATGCACTGCACAGTCAGTATTATCTGTACAGTTTAAACACATAGGGCACAATAAATCTGATGCAGAAGCATTTTGAGAATCAGCTGTAAAACTCTGAAATATCATTGCACTGTACATGAGAGCTGAACTCAGATCTGGGATCTGGTTTATACAGAACTGGTTTACAATGCCATTTTGAGATAGTGGTGTTCCAATCACTGTTCCAGCCCTAAAAGCTTTTAATAAGAGCCTCTAGGTTAAAAAAACTAATACTAAACTTTGCATTTTACTTTCTTTTACGCTTTAAAAATACATAATTCTTTACAATGTGCCAGTTCATTTACTTCTGTCTGGTAGATATTCAGATTTCTGCAGCCTCTTGGGGGTGAACTCATACCTCCTCCTGTAACTTCTCAACAGTCTTGCTCAGTTGCAATCGTTCATTCTCCATTTCATTCTTTATCTGCTTTAACTGCTCCTTCTGCTGAGTTTCATCTTTTAATTGCTGACTTAACTGCTGCCGTTCCTGTGAAATGCAACGGGTGTTCTCCTGCAGTAGATTAAAAATATATATACAATGAAATGTAGATCATCTTTTCTAATGCTTTAAAGGAATGTTACTTAACACAGTAATACCAGAAGCTGCTGTAAAATAAAGATAAATTTCAGGTTTTACAGTTCGCCAGCTAGTATAGGACAAACACTCGCATGTCATGCTAGAAACAACTGAATGTCCATTTACACCTCTTTTCTTAACTCAGGTATTAAAACCATGATGCAATGGGAATGTTGCTACCAACTATCCAAATGCTGCAGTTTCCTCAGCGTCTACCCTTTCAGTACACTACACTGAATTTCAGTATTTGAAATTTGTATACCCTATAGGACAGATTCAATGGTCAATTCACATATAATCCCTAATTTGAGTGCCCTTCAGGTACAAAAATCCTTGAGCACTTCTCAGTGGAATTGGCTGGCTTGTCACAGTGTAACTGGAAGTCAGGCAACAGCCTGTCAGTTACCTATTTAAAGGCAATTGTTAGTGGCAATTAATTACTTTGCGAAGCTAAAGTGTTATTATATGAAAAGAGAAAGAAATGGGGGAATGAAAAGGAGTCATTTGTTTTCACACTAACCTAAAAGATGACTGATATTTCTCTACTTTTCCAAATAATAGTAGTTAATGTTCTCTTTACAAAATTAGTAATTTCTCTCAACTGATAACTGAAAATTAAAAATGTATTTCAACTTATAATGCTCTGCAATGCTAATTCTAGGTGCCTACCATTATCTACCACAATGAAAAGATAAACTTCCTATTTTTCCACCCATTGAAAGGATCCCATGCTCTTATTTTTTAATTTAAAAAGCACAGATTACTTGACACTGCCATCCATAATGCTGGTATAATTATTATTTTGTAAGATATTACAGTACCCCATATGCTGTGGTTAAGGGGCATAATAATTAAGTCATTTCCCTTCTCAATGGTGCAAAAGTGTTGAGATGTTTTTTATTCCCTGAAACACTACACAGAGGTTAGAACACAACACAAAATGCTACAAAAGTACTCCTCACTTGACCATCCATAAACAAAATTTCAATATATATTGAGGGTGATTTTCACTGAAAACACTAATGCAAACTGTCTACTACCATTAAGTGCATACCAGTCTTAACTTTTCTGACTAGAAATCCAGAATGGAGGAGGAATAGACTTGGCTGTTTACAGTAACTGTTACAGTTCTCTTTGTATTGTCATTGTCTTTCTTATGCTAGTCCACCATTAGAAGTAATTTGTGTTATGTAAAAAAGCAAGATGGGACAGTCAGGAATTACATTTCCACTGGGATACACATTATTACAGTGCCAGAGTTTGTAGACCAAATTGTCAATGGTAACACAAGGCCAAATCAACCTACTGCACATTATTCATTAGAACAACTCTAAAGACAGAAAGGCTGAATTGTTCTAAACAAAAGGGCCACTGATTACATCCTGAGGTCTGTTAGTGCTCATATCCGGTGGACAAGACTGTAGAATCAGAAAGAGGATTAAATTTAGCATGCTAGAATTTAGACATAAGTTGTGAATAAAATGTCAAGACAGACTCTCCTGTCACCTTCCCCAGAATTCTTTCATTTGGAGACCCTGCTTGGAGGCAGCTTTATTTGGCACAATGCCCCGAAGGATGCATAAACAGAAAAAAACCCCACACTTTTCAAGCATCTTGACCCAAAGCTAATCAAGATGCAGGAGATGTGTATGGCACATTGATCCATGTTACACAGGAAGGTCAAGTCAGACTGTGACAGAAGGGAGGTCTTAGGGGAGTGTGCTAAATGCAAGGCAGTGATGAGCAATGCACTGATTGTGTAGACTATCAGTGATATAGACAAGCAAATGAGGAGAATCAGTGAGATGGAACAGATAAACAGATTTAAAATGGAAAAAAAAATAAAAGAAGACAACAAAAAACCAAGCCTGACCAAAAGCCTCAGAAGAAACACTTATTCATGTAGTTACAAGGAACATCAGCTTAAAAACATCATTTTGTGGAAACAAAATGCACTTACCCATATTGTTAAAACCTTATATTCTTGAAGCACATTCAATTTTAAAGACATAGAAGTATTTTCTTGCTGTTGCTATTTTTTCTATTTACCATAATGAACTGAACCATGAAAACATGCTGGTTAACACAGTCTTTCCTTAGTTTTTAATCCATTTAGAGACAAGTTTCATTTTCAGATTTTCAGAACAGTAAAGTAAAATTTATGTTGAAGATAACAGGGGAAAACATCTATTCAATTTAAAAATTGGCACTAGCAATTTACATGTCCTCACTTTTGAGTCTGACTTGTTTGATAGAATCACTTGAAACTTCAGCTTCTAGAAGCAAAACTAAGATAATATAAACTGATACTGTTGAAATCAATGCTTCCTTGGTTTATGTAAAAGGTGAATCAGAGAAGAAAAATTAGGTTTGTAGCTGTTGCAGACACAAAATACGAGGTCAATGAGAACAGTTTCAACATTTATAGAGATTCCCCTTCGTAATAAATAGATCTGAACTTTCATGCCATCTGAATCTTGACTCATACACAACATTGCCAACATCCATCTCCATTACCCTGAAGTAGATGCATTCTCCACATGTTTAATTTCTGGGTTAATCTGAGAGAAAGCATATCCTTTCCTGGATACTGGGTGGACTAAGGAGCAAGGTGGAAAGACGACTTGATTCAGAATTCAAGAGGCCGCAAATCCGAGTGATATGTGCTAAACATCTCTGGTTTTGTGGTTAAATATTTCAGTTCCATAAAACATTTGCAAATAAGACAGGCTCATAAAAATAGAGAAGCAAATGTCCTGATGTTTATCCATTAACAATATATTAGTTTATATCCAAGTACAGCTTTTCATTCCTTTACATATAAATGCTTTCATGAATTGCATGATCATTGAAAATAATAAAACAGATATATGAAACCGTAGGCAGCTTATTTGGCAATTCATTTCCCCAAAATTTTTCTAGATCCATGGAAGTAGAAAAAAAAAACAAACTTCAGAAAGAAAACTATTTTAATTTGATGATGCTTTGGTTTCAGTACACATTTGAACATGGAAGTGAGGTGTAAACTTTAAAACAAGGTGTACTTCAAAAAGAATGAGACCTTACTCTACAGAAAGCAATAATGACTCAGGTAAACAGAAAATTTAAAATTTAAATTATCCAAACCCTTCTTGTTCTTACCTTCGTATCTTCTAGCTGGCTTTCCAAAGCTGCTTTTAACACTAACAATTCTTTTCCCTCCTTCTCAGCATGTTTCAAAGCTTCTTCTAATTGTTGCTTCTCTTCCTGCAATGATGCAATTTGATACATTCAGAAACAGTGGCCAGGCCTTTAATCTCCCAGGTAAACTGAACTATAAAGTCTGTTCACTCTGGCCTATCACTGATTTCCCCAATCCCAAAGTGTGACTTGGTATTACTCTGTTTTTCAATGGAAAAATCCTTCCTATACATGGCAGCAAACAGTTTATTGCTTCTTGACAACCTGCTGGTTTTCCTTATCCTTTCCTATGGCATTGTCCATCCTCCTCTTTGTCAGTTTTTATTCTATAATGAATCCATTGAAAACAGGAAGACTACTTAAGGGTCTTGTTTTCTTAACTTACCTCATAAGTCTTTAATTTTTCCTTCACTGAATTTTCTTCTCCTTTCATATAATCAATTTGTTTATGCAACTCCTCAATTTTCCTCTCTAGCTCAGTAACTTTTCTCTTCAACTGTTCATTTTCCTCAATCAGCTCTTTTACTTGATTTTCTCTACTATTTCGCTCCTCCTGTGCAGCATTTTTTTCACTTGCAAGGACAGCAGCACTCTGGTGGAAACAAATTACATCATGTTTAAAAAAAAAAAAAAGAATTGTTGCTGTTTTCCAACAGGAGTTTTGTAAGGCGTCACAGCAAATACAGTTAGGATATAACATTAAAATATCAATAGAGACTGCAATATTTAGCATTTTTTTCTCCTTGAGTATATCTATAGATAAAATAATACAGTTGAACAGCCTCATGCTTGTCATCTCATATTTTCACCTTAGCATCTTCCTCTTTATTGCCCTAAAATATTTCATTACCAAATCCCATTGTTACTGGTAATTGGTGATTCCATTCCATTGGTAATTCCAATTAAACTAAAACATCTAACACATAGGAAAAGCCATATGGACCTTTAAGGAAGAATGTATTTATGAAGAGTGTCTTCCACAGCAACACAAAATTTAGGCAGCTTTGCCCACTGATGATTCCAAGCACTAACACAATACACTACATCCATGCAACTATTTGTGGGGCTGCAGAGTAAATGACAGATAATATTAAGAGATCTTGACACTAAAAAAAACAGTGGGGTTTCAACTTGTATTGAATGCTGAACTCCACTTGTATTCAAAAAGATACAGTTTGATTTTTTTTCAGAAACTCAAATCAATACATAGCACTAACACAAATTATAATGAACTATGCATCACAACTAGTGGCAATGGATTTTTGAAATTTTTTTTTGCAGGGCAACTGGCTGCAGCACATAATGTTTCAGAGCAAATCATCACTTTACCACTTACCTTCTAAAACACCCTACCATTTTCATTTACTGTGGAAACCATGAGTGGAAGTATCTGTTTATATTGTTATACTATCTGTACTCTTGTAACACAGACAAGATACGTACTCATAAACATCTAATTCTGTAAAGAGTTGGAAGGATTTGATCTTTGCTCTTCACTGACTTCTCATTCAGAATCCCCTCCTAAGAACATAAAAGAACCCAAGACAGAATGGGTGGTTCTTGTCCTGGGCATTCAGGGGCTGATACAAAACAGTATTCTGTACAAAGATCTGGTTGTCAAGTGCAGCCCCACTGCCTTGTACACCAAGGCCTTATTAAACAACAGCAAGAACCCCAGAACAGACACAGGCATCAATCTAGACCAGGATTCTCTCTCATGGCCAAGACTGATGCTTACAGGCAGAAAGAGGAAGAACAATCATGGGGCAAGCCTTTCCTTACTATACACTCTCAGGTCTCACTGGTTTTCTTCCATGAATGTATCAGCCATTAATTTCTCTAATCCTTCACAAATCCATTTATACCTTTTGGCCTCTACGTTATCTGATAACAATAAGTAATTACACATTAATTACCAAACACAACATTTTTGCATGTGAAATTGTATTTATCTAGGTGAAAACAAAAGAAATTCTATCAAACTACTCAGAAACTATTTTATGAAGTATTTAATGAAAGCATGAAAATCACTTTTCATTTATGCTATTTTTGATTGTTGCTCTTGATCTTCCCCTCCCCTTACCCAAAAGGAATAAGCAAAGTTATATAAAAGGGTATTTACAAAGAGTGCCCTCACTAGACTCACTTGTTTTCTAGCAAGCAACAGCTTTAAATTCATGCAAATTAGATAAAGCAGTAACTCAGAAAACACTCAGACTGTCTACAGGGTCAATGAACTTATTATACAAAAACTGGCAGCATAAGCAGGCTGACAAGTTCTGGTCTTTTGAAAATACTGAAAAAACTTGTTCTTCTAAGTACATGACTACTTAAACACTCTGAAATAAATCTCTGTTGATTCTTTAGGTTTTCACATACTGAATTTTCAATAGCATGTATATATTCCTTTAATTTTTGCTTTCTACATGCAGCGAAGTTTTACTAATTAGCAAGCACTCCAGCAGTGGCTCCTTTTAGTCTCATTTCTCCTTTCTGGAGCCGAGTGAAAGCAGCTGAGGCATGCTGGGGAGTTCAGGGAAAGGAATGTTGATTTGTCTGTTCTTTTTCACCCAACTGCCTACACGGGGCTGCAGAGAAAGACGGGACTGCAGCAGACCCACATCAGACCTGGAGATTCCACCACATCTACCATGGTTTGCTCTACTTTCCCAGTACAGGAAGCAGTATTTATTTAAAAGTAGATGCACACACACACAAAAGCAAACAACCCAACAACCTTGCCCCAGAGATCTACATACACAAATAAACACAGAAGTAACATCTATCTATCTATATATATGATTTAACCTAAGAGGGTCAAAATTAAGTTCAGATTATACAGATGCAGTCACTATCTAGAGATCTGCTCCAGCCTGCTTTTTGTTGTTGTATGTACCTTAGGATACAGACTCAATACTAAACTAAACTATAATTTGCTCTCATTTTCACTATGTATTTCAGTAAGTTAACAAGAAGATAGGTGAGTATATGTAAAATGTAGAGAAGCATAAAGGGTAAGTTGCATGTATTACCTTTATTAACCTAATTTAAAATCTTGGAAATAAATTAGGTATGTAAATAAAACCTTCCTAAAGTTGCAGCTGATTGAGTGACCAGCACTAGACAGCAGATCTTCAAAGGTATAATGACCTTGGCATCATTACAAGGGTTACACCTGCCCAACAAAATTCTCTAACATATTAAGTACAAAATTTTTTCACACACATACTCTTTCAAGATGGCAGAAAACTCTCTTCATATATATAGGAAGCTGCACTGTATTATAGTTGGAGACTGAACATTTTTCTTACTTATACTCTGGGGAGAGTACCAGGAATTTTATTCATAAAGTGGTTTCACTGTACACTATTGTTTCCACATCTTTTCAACTTGTTTCAGACAAGACCAAAAAGAAACACAGATCTATCTTACCAGTTTACCTTACACAACTGTACTACACGTATAAGGCATGGAAGATCATCCTGAGGATAATCATGAGGATACTGGACAAAACAATCCAAAAGTATCTTCAATTTGATAGTGAAGTTTAAACACAGTCAAACCATACAAATACTGTTTAGATGTTCTTTGTGTAAGAGAAAGCACACATAGCATCACCTCTCCAAAAGAGTCAAATTATACAGCTGGGTTTAGACAGAAAAAAGCTTATATTCATTTTTCCCCAGAGTACTGAGAATTTCATACAGAGCTCTTTGCTGGCACAAAGGAAGTTTCTGGATTATCAGAGCTTCTGGCAACATATGCCATATCCTATAACACATTACCACAGAAAGTCAGGGTATCAAAAGTCTCCATAGCTCTTTCTTGTATTCTCTACTGTTATCTGGCACCCTACATTACCTTCCACCTCCCCTCCAGGCAGGTGAAACATAACAGCAAAATACGTAAGTATCACTGGAAAGCATACACAAAGCATACAAGCAGTGCTGATAGACCTTGTAGCAACACCATTAGGGGAGAACCTGGTGGAGAAAAATCCCTGTCCATATATTGAACACTTACATAAGGTTCAGGCCAGCAGCTCTCAAACCATACAGGGCCACTGGTGACGCACAAAAGGACTGTTGTGTCCTTTGCCTATGGAGCCCTTGCACACAGGCAGCGTGCTCCAGCAGTCCCACACAGCCAGCAGGCAGTATTACTCATGTACAGACCACATGGACAATTAATACTGTTGTTAGAGATGGTTCACTATATTCTGCACAGAATTTCCCTAACAAAACATGGCAGTAGAAGATAAGAAAACATTGAAATGACAGTGAAAGTACCATGTACATTGATAAAGTCTGAATGGCAACTGCTGTGCTTCATAGGCTAAAACTGAAAGTGGCAACAACAAGGACACTTTAAACTGTCCCACAGTATTTGTTAACAGCCAGGGACAATCTCTGGGGTTCTGCCTGCATGAACAGGGTCCCCTGTTTTCACTGAAAATTCAGGGACTGGCTCACACACACTCAAAAAAAGTAGTTGAAGACTGTTTGCAAAAGCAATTATTGGGTTAGAGTGATGAGGATGAAAGAAGGAAAACTGAACATTGAAGAGCTGGTAAGCACAAATGAGGAAAAAGCCAGACAGGAAGAGATTGTGCTGTGGATCCATTTCCCTCAGTCCAGAAATTACTTGTTTGTAATGGTGCTGCACATAAACACTGTGAGTTAACTACAGTGTGAGTTAACTAATGGTCCTTAAAGCTTAATGACATGACATCAATTAATGACTCAATTAATGGTGCCTATTCATAAATTCTTTACATTTATTTATTTGGGAATGTTGGAAAAGTTTTGGCGATTATTTTAACTAAGTTTATATAATATAACCCACAGTAACAGAACTGGGTGAAGGTCACAAAGTAATGATTTAAGTTGAACATGAAACATTAACAAACATTGTTAATATAAGAACTTTAGTTCACAGAATTGTAGATCAGTCTCTTCAGAAAGTTTAAAAGAGTTTACTTACATAAACATACAGAGCACAAAACAGACAAAACTGGTTAAACAAGATTCTTGACAACAGAACCTGGAATGAAATACTGTATATTCAGACATATTTGCCATATAAAAGGAAAACCTAAAAACAAAACCCAAAACACCTCTGCAAAAATCCAAGCCCCTCAAAAAACAGGAGAAGGGGACAATTTTATCAAACACTGAAGTGGGCTCTTTGGATCTTAAAAGTAACATATCTGAATTCCAATTCTGCAGTTTCTTCCCTATGATACAGAAAATATGTTTTTTTCCTTTTAGTCCCACTTTCTAGTTGTGGCAGCATGTTTTAGTAAACCATCTTCTTACTGCTACTATTTACTGCATTGTATTACAGAATTATTTTTATGTAAGTAAATACCCTATAGCATTTTGCTTATTATGCTTACTTGCTTGCATTTATTTTGTCTTTCCATTCAGTTTGCCTGTTCTCGCTCTGTC
Source organism: Lanius collurio (assembly GCA_020086605.1). Lineage (NCBI taxonomy): Eukaryota > Metazoa > Chordata > Aves > Passeriformes > Laniidae > Lanius > Lanius collurio. The sequence continues at coordinate 5,042,573 of JACBWW010000021.1, forward strand.
TTCCAGGGCACTCAGTGCCTTCTAGTCCCTACACTTAGCCTGTTTTACATTCAGATAGTCATCTCTTCCATCTCTGAAGGAACAATACTTTTCTCTTAATAACCACATCATTTGAAGACTTCTTAACCACACTCATATCACCTTCTTAATTACTGCCTTTGTATCCACAAAATATTTTATTATACTTTCTCAAATTTTATCATGCTTAAACTCCTGATTTAAGACTGTGTAAGCCTTATCAGCAAAATTAAGCTACAGAGATTAGGTAAAAGGAGCTGGAAATGGGTTGTGAATTTCTAGAAAAAGTTGAGAATAAAGAAAAAGAAGCTTGTCTAGAAGAAAGAAAATGCAGTTCTACAGAGAAGATCCCACAATACAAAGTCCTCTGTGCCTGACTGAAGATAAGCTTTCTGCATTCTGATGTTGTCATTGTGCCACATTACACATCAGTAACTTTACTTATTAGCCCAGCAGTGGACTCAAACCAAATAAAACAAGTTATCAAATCCTAAAAGAAAGATACATTGAAAAAAATATGTTTCTGACCACAAAAATAGATCATATGTGGTAGAAAATAATCCATGGTGCTCAATAACTACTGATTTTTTTTATAGTTCTCATACATTTTAATACTAAAGCCTAAAGTCAATTAGCTTGAGAATTTAAGAGTTTACTGCAGAAATGAGTGAGGCAATAAAGAGAGGACAGTTTCACAGCTAAGGTACCCAAAACCAGCCCTAGAGAATCCAGAGTATATTCTTGTCTATGGCAAAGACCTCCTGAGGCAAGTCACTCAGCCAAATATTTCCAGAGGATCAATAACTACACACTCCTTAACTTCCTTGGTGCTTGAGACACTGGGGTTTGGTTTCCTTAGACTCGAGTGCACAGTTGGGACTAAAGACAGCAAAAACTGTACCCTGATTACATCACGAAGTATGCAATGGCTAACAATGTTAACCTAGGCACCTGGGTTTGGACATGCACAAATAAAGGCTCCTCTCAGCACTAATCTCTCTACTTCTTACCTTCCTATACTTAATACAGGGAATAACATAGAAGATGACAGCTATGTTGAGAAAAGGAATTAGAAGTTTGTGAAAAAAATCTCTATAATTCTTTCTCCAGAAGAAGTTTTTAATAGTATGTACAAGCTCCATTTAACTCATAACAGATGAGAAGTGAATGAATGCATGCACACATACACACACACATATACACATAAATGTGTGTGTATTGTTTGTTTTGGTATGTACATCTGATCTATAAAGTTTTACCCAGCATAGGTCTGCTTATCTGAGCCTACAGTCATAGCTTCTGGAATTTATATGCATGTGGCATTTGGTTTTCAGCTTTAGGTCTATGGAACATAAGGGAAAATCAGCAGTAAAATACATTTCCCTGATCTTCTATCCTGCTCCTCTCTCAGTGTTCTGCTTAACAATAAATGAACCTAATAAAGCTCAGCTTTGTGTCCTTGTACATAGTTATCATATGTGTCCGAAGTATTTTAAAACATTAAATTTGGTCAAGACCCAGTCAAAATAAAACAATAAATACTGTTACACCACCTTTGTTGCAGGAATCTCAGTAAAGCAAATGCATTTATGTAGTATTCTACTCTGAACTTTGTTGCAAGCAGTGAACAGGTAGTATAAAAGGCATCAAAATCTTTCCCACCATTCATTATTGTGTAAATCCAAAGAAACTGGACAGAACACACAGGTCCTTGAGATGCAAATGAAATGTTCCGTTTCAACCTGAATACAGAAAAAAATACTTTTGGATAGGAATGCAGAAAATATTCTGTGGCTCCACACCTTTTTTTTACCACACCCTGCACACTGGCAAAGAGATGAGAGATGTTGTGTAACTGATCATTAAAAAAGTTTTGGCTGACTTCAGTGTTTTAGCTGGTGAAATTCCCCTTTGGCAGTGATTACACACTACCGGATCCTTGGAGTACTTTTACAAAATAAAGGAAGACCTAAAGTGTGTGGAAGTTAAGTATGTCATTCAGTGTATATTAGAATCATTAAGTTTTGGCTAAAACCAATGATTATCACGCAAAAATCAGCAAATTTTTCTAAAAACTTCTACACTTCTTTTCAGAATCCAGTTCAACTGAGTATCAGGGATTGCATGTCCAGTTCTGGGCTCCCCAATTCAGGAAGAACACTGAGGTGCTGGAGCAGGTCCAGAGAAGGGCAGCAGCTGGGGAAGGGTCTGGAGCAGCTGAGGGAGCTGGGGGCTCAGCCCGGAGAAGAGGCTCAGGGGTGACCTTATCGCTCTCTGCCAACTCCCTGACAGGAGGGTGCAGCCAGGTGGGGGTCGGTCTCTTCTCCCAGGGAACAGCGCCAGGACAAGAGGACGTGGCCTCAAGCTGCAGTAGGGGAGGTTTAGGTTTGACATTAAGAAGAATTTTGTCACAGAAACCATGATTAGACACTGGAACAGACTGCCCAGGGAGTGGTAAACTCACCTGAAGGTGTTTAAGGGAAGACTGGACGTGGTACTTTGGTGCCATGGTCTAGCTGACATAATGGTGATCAGTCATAGGCTGGACTCAATAATCTCAGAGGTCTCTTCCAACCTAATTGATTCTGTTATTCTGTGAAAACTATTTCAATCAACTAACTGTTTGTTCTTTAACAGCCATACTTGAAGAGTAAATCTCAATTCAAAATGAGCTGGGGCACAAAGTGGAGCTTTTTAATGGAAGTAACAGATTATCAAATTTTTTTTCATATTCATAATTGTGGAATCTAAGTAAATGACACAAAAATCTTCTGAAAAAACGAAATGGCATTGCTGCTTACTTCATTCTACTGCTGGTGTAGAACACTTCAGGTACTAAGATACTGGCTGCTGACACCAGCTCTGAAGACTCATTGGTCACCTTTTTAGGTTGATGCTGGACTAGTTTAACTTCTTGAACTACATGTAAGAAGTTTCATGTGGCTTCAGGGATTTATATCCACCCAGCTCCCTCAGATGATCCAGAGGGGGTAGCAGTGATAGAAATACCAAATATCTTTCTATTGTCTTTTCCTCTTCTTTTTCAAATAAACAAAATAGTTTAAATAAAACAACTAGACACTGATTTCCTTAGGTAACATGAAGGTGATTTCCAACAAAAGAAAAAAAATCCCAAACCACTCTACACCCAAAGACTGACACTGTGGGGAAAAGAAGACAAACATCATGAGTCTTCACACAGCGACAATGCATTAAATGCCATTACTATTAGCTCTTTTGTAAAGAGAGCTTCAAAATCAGTATTATTCAGCTCAGTCAGCTAGTTTTCAAAGTTCATGAATGCAAATAACAGGTCTTTATTTCTGTTTGTACCTCTGCTTGTAATTCTAGCATTTTTACCCACTGTGTACTTTAGGCAATTCTTCTTACCCCAGACACTATTTCTTAAAGCAGTTTGAAGCCTTGGGATGAATAACAGAGTAACATTGGACAGCATGGATAATGAAATCTCCTATGTCTACAACAGAAGTATGAAAACTCCTTGAAAATGGTGTGTTAGGCTACCAACCCACTCCCCCTATCCTCCCCATGCCCCCAAAAAAGGTTACAACAAAAACAACAAAGCTTCTGGAAAAAAAGCCTAAATGGCTGCACTTATTGTTTTTGTACCTGACACTGATTATATTAATTCTGCCCATCATCTCAAAATGAGGCCTAGCCAACTTTAACACATGGCTATGCCTTTGGAAGTTAACTATTATTAGTTACCTATTAAAAGGGTCAGTGTTTTTTTCCTCTCTTAGCGAGGTACACTGCAACCAGCTTAAATTCTCTGCTGTACTTCAAGAGATTATTCAGTAAGCAAGTGCAAAAATTTACCAGCAAGCCAGACTGGTCTCTCATTTCATTTCAGCGAGAGCCATTCCACTAACTATTAAAAATTCACTGGTGACAGTTTAGAGAAAAGATTTGTTTTTTTACAAGGTCATTTTCACTGACTAAAATGATACTATGTCCTTAATATTACTTCCAAAACTATTTAGGTTTTCATTTATGAGACGTAAGGAAATATTAAAATACCTACATTTTAAGACTGAGAATGCAGCCCTCTTTTACACAGAGCATATTAAACAAAATTTTCCAATTTAGGTATGACCTAACATTTATATAAGTTATAAAATCCAGGGCCAGGAAAGTATTAACCTCTTAACCAGTACATGTATCAATGTCATATTATCCCCCTGGCTATGTACCATGACATACTCAGATTGGCTTATACTAACAGTCTTTTGAAGGTCAGAAGCTGTTGGATAGACTGGAGTAAAATATTAACTAACTGTGTTCACATTGTTCCCTCCTGTTTGACAGAGTCAAACACTTCCCATACATACACAAACAAACATATACTTTCATGAGACAAATCACCTGAATACATAAACTGGCTTCTGCTAGTAAGGATTAGAGATCCTCCGGATGGCATTAAAGAAGTAACTGGCTTTACAAGCTCTAGCCAAGCTTCAGAAACAAAACAAAACAAAAATCCACACTAACGACCCCCCTTCCCAGCATACTTTCTGAAATAGTCCTAGCAGAGGAAGGTTCACAACAATTAAATGACTATTACAGATAAACAGAATTATTTTTTATTATCCTATAGATGCGGTCCAATTCAACTCAAACAGAACTCTGCAGAACAGTTTTGCTCAGAGGTTGTCTTGACTCTACATACAGTATAAAACCCACTCAAGCTGTAGTTTCACGGTACTGTCTGCACCCAAACACGCATACGTACCCACCAAACAAATGGAGGAGCAAATTGCACAGAAATGAAAGACTAGAGGAGGTGGAACTTCAAGACACAGTCACCAAGCTACATATTCAGAGTGCTTTAAAGGCACATTTTATCTTCTTGTTGACAACGCTAATATTCCATAATTTGTTTGGTACTTCATTTAATAGGTTCTAAAAACATGCATGATGCTATTACCAACTTCCTTTCCACACACAGAACAGGCATGTTGGGCAAAACAAATCAAATTTGTCTCTCAAATGTTTCATATGCAGTTCTAAAAAAGGTGTTTCCAAATACTATGCCTATTTAAGGAGTGCCTGCAGCTTTCCTTCCACCATTACACTTCTGTCTGAGCACCCTCTCTCTCTTTCCCTCACTCCATCTGTGTTTGTACCACACTGAAAATCAATCAGAATCTTACCAGGCTTAGAAGGCTGGTAAAAGAGGGCACAAAACGAAAGGAGCAGAGGGGCTAGGTCATGAAAGATGAAACACTGACTTGGACCAGTCACTCCACTATTTGACTCTGTACACGGTTTAGATCAGTTACCAACCAGCTTCTGTAACTGAAACAAAGAAGTGTTATTCCAACGTGGCAAAAGCTGCCTCAGGCAGGCAGAGGAAAGAAAATACCCACCCATGGCATTTCAAATCCTAGATCACCTCTCTAAATCTTTTCCAATTGTTGTGTATCTTGCTTGAGGTGAACAGAGCAGCCTTAGACATGGCATTCAGGACGCAGATTCAGATATGCATAAGAGGGCATAATGATGTTTCCATGCCCAAGTAATTGTGATTATATCATTTGCTTCTTTTGCTGCTATCAGGACCATGGGTTTTTAGCATCATTTATTACAACCCCAAGATTTCACCTTAGAGCGGAACAAGGTAGCAGGATTCTATTGGGATTTTTCATATATATAAATACACATATATATATACACACACACATAATTTTACGGTTACATATATTAAATCTATCACTTAAAAGTACCAAAGTGGCTCTGCAATGTTCCACACTTATATCTCCACTTCTCCCTGAGTAGCTTGGGTAACCACTGTTCACTGTACAGTACTATTCAAAATAGGTTCGCAGAATAGTCTAAATTTAGTTTTGTTTCATTTTATATTTCAACTATGAATTCCAAGCCATTTCTACAAAAGATGGCATACAGAGTATATCGCCGTATCATTTGGAATGCTTAAGCTAGTTTTTGTCAAGTTTCTGCTCTATGGGGGAGATTTTCATTAGCTTTGAGGAAGAAACATCATATTATCAGGTTAAGTAGAAAAAGATTCAATAGTTACTTTTAATTTCAAAGGTCTTTACAGTTTGTGCTAGATTCACCTATATTAACAAGATGGAGAAAAACTAAACCCAAAGCTTCTTCTTATGTACAATACCCAAAGCTTTGTATTATTTTCTTATCTTGAAGGGGTACCTTTTTAGCTTGTAAGATGTGTAGAAGGCAACCACTGTCTCTTAGTGTTCCTACATTTGCTCTGGTAAAATTTCTTCTTCTCTTTAATCATAACATAATCGTATGTAACACATACATGTCAAGTTAATGGCAACATGATCACCAGCTTCATTGCATTCTTAAATGCGTTGATAAATTAATCAGCTCTAAACTCTGAGTGTCTGTTTTAACATTCTGAGAACAAGGTCAGACATATGTATGACACACCAAATAAATCAGTCAGGGTCAGGCTTAGATAAGCCTCTTCCTAACGTGATGATTACAGCTTTTTCTGAACAACACCATTTGTTCAGACTGTTTCTCTAAATACAGACATAAATGTGAAGTGCTGCACAGTTTGCAACTGCACTCCTGAGCTGACACAATTTCAGTGGAATTTGAACAGTACTAGTTGCAATCTGCTACAACCTTTTACCTGCAGCACTACATTCCAAAAGCTATTTCCAAATTTTACTGAGACAGTGGCACTTCATCTACAGTGACAGAGCCCTCATGGTTAAAGTAGTACAATTCTGGACTGTTGTGTTATAGAGTCAGATTAAATAACAGAAATTCTTCTATGACATTAAAAACTGGAATGGAATTCATATTAACCTTGCAATTATGGAAAAAAATCTATTCTTAATCAGAAAGACATTAATTTTAAAATTTATTATTAAATTAAAGCCAGTTATTATCCCCCAGAGGTATGTTATGGAAGAAGAGAACTTTTCCTCTTGTTTATTGAAACTGAGACCAGACTATTTTCATTTAACAAGAAATGAAATCAAGAATAGTCACAGCCATCTCAAGACCACCACAAGCAAAAGACATAACACAAAAGTAAGTTAAAAAGGTGAACTGTAGCAAACAAAAATAATATTTATTACGACATTTGTGGCTTTACATAGAAATCTCTATTAAAAAAAACCCAGAAACCAAATAATGACAATAAAAACCCAACAAAACCCCCTCAAACTAGCACCACATTAGTGAGCATGAGAAGAGAATCATTATGACAAACAAACCTGCTCTGTTCTTCTATCAGATAACCCTGAGTATGTTTCTAACATTATTTCCCAACAGATCTATGTGGCATTCTAATCACACAGCCTAAGTGCAGTCCATCACTACCCAACCTATCTGATGCCTCCAGCAGATGAAAATTCTGTTGATTTAACACTGGCATAAAAACTACTTCCTTTCTCCCTGCAAAAACTTCTTTAACAGGCCATATATCACAAAACACCTTTATTCATTGTACAAATCTGGATGATTTAGAAGCAACATAAGTACAAATACTCCTGCACATAGAGATCCTGATACAACCTGATCTATCAAGCATCAGTATCCACACTGTCTGCATGACAAACCACTGTTACAGCATTTACACTCCTTTTTCCTTGTCAAACACTACAGAATGGCCCTTCCCCCTAATCGTCGATGTAGATTTCTTGTGCCCTGCCATCCAGTATTAATCTTTCTAGCTTGCAATAATATAAAAAAAAGAAAAAATTAGCAGGCCAAGTAGCTTCAATTGTGTATGTCTCCTGGCTATTTCAGATTAATTATAATCCAAAGAATTAACAATATATATAAAATCACACCAGATCAGTCAGATAACTTCCTGCAGAGAATGGTTATACTTTCCTGATAATGATATATCAAACTCAACAACTAATCCCAGCCAGAAGGCATAAAAATAATGTTGTGCTTCAAGAAATCACTGAGTACAAATAGCAAGATTCAAAAAAAAAAACCAAAAACAAACAAAAAAAAAGAAACAAAACACCACCTTCCAATTAAACATGTTAAAAGTTTTACTTCAAATAAAATTTCAGCTCAAATGGGAAGAGAACTGGTACTTAGACCAACATCAAATAAATTTAACTTTTGAACATCTTATTAAATTTACCATTAGATAGACTATGTCATGCAAGTAAATAAATGCTATTTATAACTATCTCTAAGCCACAGCAACCCAGTCATAGAGCCATTTCCCAGACTGTGTTATTGTTATGCCAAACAGACTACTCTTTCATTTCTTGTCAGTCGTAATTACAGTTCCATAATTGAAATACAGTAAATTACCAGGCACTAACTTTGAAAGATGGTTCATTGAGGTTGAGCTGTCACTACAATTACTGTGTAATAAAAAATGATAATTTAAATGTTCTACTTTTCTCTCAAAGAAAAAATTTATTCAGTTCATGCAGCTCAGACAAGTCAAATATCTTCATGATGATGTAAAACAAAGAGAAACAACACATTTAGGCAAAGCCGAACAATCTCAAGGACAAGTCCTAGGCTGCACAAACAAACCAGCATTTATAAAATTTTCTAATCACTGAAGAAAATTGCACATTTAAAAACAATCCTTTAAAAGGATAATCTTTTGTCAGAATTCAACCGTACAATATCTATCAAGCATCTTCCACATGAGCTCCTACTTTGCTCACAGCATATAAAGCTTTGGAAACTTCTTTCAAGCTTTAAGCCTAATTTTCCCTCAGTTTATATCATGTTTTAGGTCACAAACAGCAGGTTAACTACAACTCACCTAAGACCAGTGTAGGTAAAAAACCATAAATTAGCATGGGTATTTCTAAGCACAGAACTGGGCCTACAGTTTTGACACTGGACAAGCATGGTTTGCCTGCAGAAATTTTCTCAAACATTTGAGAAATAAAATGAGAGAATACAGAAAAGACACAAAAAGCTGTCACTGTAAAAAAAAAAGCTCAAAACTTCAAGAGATCTGTCCCCATATAAAAAAAAAATCTGTCAATATGTTTCTACCTGCTGCCTCTACAAAGAAAAATTTCACAAAGGAAATCTTTTGGAAAACAGTAACAAATATGCACATCTGAACCTTGTTCCTATTCTCCCTCTCACAAAGACTTCCTGCTGATGCTGGAAGAGGCAATTCCTTCAGTTCTGTCTTCTTCCTGTCTGATTCAAAACACCCAAACCCCTGCTGTTTCCTTGTGCTCGCACTCCTTTGACCATTCAGTAAACAAGCTAAGTTCAATAAATGAAAAGGACACAAAATAAAACACAAAACTCCACACTGATATTAAGAAGTTGAATGGACAAGGTGGGACAATGCAACCAGGGAACAGGATGTGACACAAGAAGCTGAATGCAGGAACAATGGGCTGCAAAGAACTGCAGAGAACTGGTAGAAGTTATTTCAACACTATGACTGGCAAAGCACACTGGTGCTCTTAAAGGGCATATTCAAGGTTGTGGTGATTCTGTTTAACCCAAGACATCCAAATGCTCCTCTGTACTATACTCCCATCTATTCTCCCTTGAAACTTGCAATTAAACTAATGCAGTAAATAACCGCTTGAAGAAAGGACCACAACTTCAGCTGTGACAAACCACCAAAACATTAGGTGTGTATGAAATGAAACATTCTCAGCAGCCAAGAATCTCCTAGCCTAAATCTTTGCCTAGTTTGCTAAGAAAATAGTAGTATCTGAAAGCATCTGTTATACAGCATCTGAGGGACATATGATCTTTCCCTGTTGAGGTAATTGTTATCACTTACATACCTCTGTTGCTTTCTCCAGGCTCTGTCGTAGATCCAGCAATTCTTTATCGTGCTGCTCTTTAAGTTTATCCATCTCTGTGTCATGGCTGGATACCTCTTCTTTAAGTGCTCCTTTCAAAGCTGTGAGCTCTCTCTCTCTCTTTCTCAAAATCTCTTCTTGTTGATCTTTTGCTATTAATACTTCTTGCAGATCCTGCTTCATTTGCATCAGCTCCTAAAGCCCAAAATTAAACACAGCTGTGTGTCAAATAGCCAGTGTGGATGTTCTGTTTATGTTTCACAGAAAGAAAGCACATAAGCTCCCCAAGGACAACTTCATTTCATATGACCGACATATTTTTACAGCTTTTATAGTAAGCCAAACATTTACTAAACCCTAATAATATTAGAACTATAACATATAGCTGATGTTTTATATAATAGGTTAACATGTCTGACACTTCAAAACTATCAAGAGATTTTAATGGTGTATGTTATGCCATCTGCAAATAATGCAGGAGTCACTCCTATGTCCTACTTCCAGTAGCAATAAGGTAGATAAGAACAAAGACAAAGTATTTTCCCCCAGCTGCAAGAGAAACAAACTCAGTGATAATTCTTTGCTTTCTTTTCTTTGCAAATAAAGTTGCTTCTTCAAGTGCTGAAGACAAAACTAGTGCTTCCCAACCAAGTCCAAGTCTTCACACCCTTCCTCCTCCCACCACCTAGGGTAAGCCTAGAGGTCATTTCCCCTCTCCAAATTGCTGGAAAGGGAGGGGATAGTCAGTGAATCTGAAGACTAAAGACATGCATGCACTCAAAATACATAATAACAGAAACAATCAAAAATGTACCGCTTCAAGAATTCTCTAATTCAGTATTTCTCAAGCTGTGAACAACTGTACTTTCAAAAGGGAGTGTAGGCTTCCCCTGCACTGAAGAAGGATCATTACTTCTGAACCACTCCTGACAGACATCATCGACTCTGCTGTTAAAAGCCTAGAATGGAAGCGATCCTACCACCATCTCATCCTCTGTTTAATTATCAGTATTAACAGAAACCTTTTCTTACATTTTCTTAAAATCTCTGGAGCTAAGTCTCTCATTTCTCACTCTATCTCCACTCAACATAGAAAAATGTATCACTATCACCTTTACAGCATTCTGTAAGATGTGGTTTTGACTCTTCCCTCACTTCTCCATTCAGATTGAAGTCTTTCTTCATAGGTAATGTTTTTCAGTACTAGCACCATCATTTGTGATATTCCCCTACTTCTGTCCAACTTTAAATTACAGTGCCTGAGATTTAAGACAGTAATTTAAGAGTAATCAAATCTCACCCATACAAAACAAGGTAGTTATTCTACTCAGCAGATCTTGCATGAAAACATCTTTAATATTCTTGTACTGATACTCTTACACATGCATATCAACAAATTTAATAAGCTGTGTTTTCTATTTCATCATCAGTTTATTAGCATAACCACAGCTACAGACAATTCCTCTTTCATCCCAAGGTGACGGAAACCCCATAACACTTTTGTTCCTCTCCAGACTCTTATCTCTTCTCTTTTCTCCCTAGTCCCACCAATAGAAAGCCAACAATCTAGAGACTGCTTTGTTGAGTTTTCTTAATGTTCTCAGTTGAATCTCATCTGGCCTTGATAATATATACATCTTCTTTAAACTGATCTTCCCTGTTCTGACCCCAAATCTTAATTGCTGAAACTGACTGAGATTATTATCTGATAATAGTGGATAATTCAACTGTGCATCAACCATTAAGATATCTGCTCTCCTGCTCCATAAAACAATGGTATTTACACTTTGTATTCCTTTTAGGGTTAATGCAGTTATAACATGCTTTCTTAGGTCACCTAATAATGGTACATTGTTTGGGATTAATAGAACAGGAAAAGCAAAGGCATGTATTTCTTCCATGAGTATCTCAGTCCCCTCTTTTCATGCAATTTTTCTGATTTTCTGATCCTCCTTGTACTTCGTAACTAACCTCAATCAGAATCTCTTTCTCCCCCTCATCGGTATGTTTCGCATTATCCAGTTCATCATGCATCTCAGAGAGCTGGTCTTGAAGATCTCTGATCTCAGTCTGGTGTTTTTCCTGTTCCATCTTCACTTGAAAAAGCCTCATCAGTAAAAATCAGACAGGATTTTTTAATTTGTAGAAATACTAATTTGTTCATTCAAGTACTAAAAAGACACACATTCCCATATTGCTGACAAGAGAATGGAATATAAGGAGGCAGAAAAACTAAATGTCAGAGGGGTAAAAATAACAAATCTTCTAAGTAGGTATTTAAGTGGGAAGTTGTATTTTACTCCAGACCTAGTACTCAAACCATTCAAATGTTTCCACATTTCAAAGACTTGAACTATATATCTTCACTGCGAAATATTAAAGTGATTTGCACTAAGAAGAAGACTATAAATTCAGCTATCTTTCTCTTCCTTCCAGATATTCTAAAGACATAACTTTTTAAAATGTAGACACACTTCCTGCAGTAACAAATGTCACTCATCTGGTTCCATCAACATATTCTGGAGACACAGGTACTTTTATTTAAAAGGTTTAAGAAAAGGTAAAAACTTCAATGATAACTTTTCTAAAATTAACTCACTCCTCCAGGTTTTGCCTGAGTTCCTTCTCATTTTCTTCCAGCTGCTTTTTTAAGGCTTCCTTTTCACATGTACTTTGATCAAGCTGCAACTGAAGATCTTTCAGGCTTGCTCGTGTAGCCTCTCTCTCTTCTTTGGAATTTTGCTGATTCTGAATTTTGTACACCAAAAGTTAAATAAAATAATAGACAGCAGCTACATGAGTAATAGTTTGTCTCTCAGTCCATGTCTGTCTGTCTCCAACAAACAGGCTAACATTTACCTCTGCAGACACCTAAGAAATTCTTTGTGCATGTGCTTAACATTTTATTCACTGCTCCAAACTCCTTCTCAAATATTGAGATTTTTTACAAAGGGTATCAATGCTATGACCAACCACATTTTAAATAAAAAGCCTTCTGAAAAAGCACAGGTATAACTGGATTAAGAAGAATATGAAGCAAAAGGGGTTCAGCTGGAGGATTAGTTATCACTTATTTTAAAAAGTATATTTAAAATAGTCAGAAGCTTTGTAACAACAAAGTGCTGTACCTTAATTTCCAGATCCAGTTTTTTCTCTAACTCTTCCACTTTCCTTTCAAGTTCTGCTTTTTGTTCCACCAATGCTTTTACTTCAGCCGAAGAATCTGAAACCTACAATTAAATACAGACATTTATTCCCACAAAACCAAGAAGATGCTCTTTGAGAATAGTTTCCTTTTTTTAATCTAAAGCAAAGCTACAAGCAAGACTAACAAAGTGTATCATCAACTGCCTGAGCTCACCTGGGATTTTTCATATGGGTCAGGCCAAGCTAAGATTTTTCAAAGAAACCATGATTTCATTTTCATAAAACTTCTTGGTAATTGCTCAAGGCAGGTTGACAATAGAACAGAAAATATACAATTACAAAGAAAATTTCAAATTAGGCAACATATGAATCAAATAATGTGTATTTGGGGCCAGTTGTACTGAGATATCACTAAATATGCAAAATGGACATCAAAGGAAAGCATGCTCATCTGTTAAGACAGATTTTCAAATACCTTTTTTTAGGTAATTTCTAGTGTGTACTTTGCAAATAAATAATGCTGCCATTAATAACAAAAGCTACATGAGTTACTCATTCCATATCTGTCTCACTGCAATCAAAAGATTAACATTTATCTCTGCCGATAAATTTTACCTTTACCCAAGAAATTTTATGTGAATGTGCCTAACCTTTTTCTTCTCTGCTCCAAACTCCTTCTCAAATACTAAGAGATTTCTTTAAAAGGCTAATGGTGCTGTGAGCAACTACATTTAAAACCTTCTGGGAAAAAAATTTTCATTTTTACTTACTATAACCCAGGATAAAATAATAAACAATAAGCATTTAATCCTTCGCATGCCATCAAAATTAAGCTATATTCCTGAGGAACTACATGAATAACCTAGTTGAAGTCAGTAAGGGGATTCAGATTCTCAAAGCCGTCTCTGAATACTGCACCACTTCAAAAAACGTCAAAGCAAAATAAAAATTCTTTACCTGCGTCTTTCCAGCAGCTCTTGACTTTAAAGTCTGAATTTTCTCAAAAACCAAATTCACTTTCCTCTTTGTTGCATCATCATTATCGGGACTTCTAAAATAGACAGTACAAATAAGCAATTACATGATCAATGTTACTATTTTGTTAACATCAACCCAAATTCGGAGTGTCCAGACTAATTAAAATATCCACAAAAACACCCAAAATAATACAAACAAATCAGAAATTATCTTAACTATGACTTATTAAAATCTTTAAAGGGAGGAGTTAAAACTTTGTATTCCAAATGTTTTCTAAAAAGGCAACCAAACAAAAAAGATCACTGAACTCTTGAAGTGCAAATCTCTTCTGTAAGACTGTGGCAAGACATATTCAGCACGTATATTATTCAAACAGACCAAAGTAAGTAGTTAGGCTTTACAAGCCCCAACTACTGTACCATAAAACAACACTTAAACAGGTCCCAGAACCTGCTATATCAGGAATGAAAAGAAATTTAAATTCATCATGTACTTTCAATTAAACCTTCCTTTATATTTTAATAAGTTATCAGTAGAAAATACCAAGAGTTACAGGTGCACAAAGGATTAAAGGCACAGCAACAAGAGGGCTTCTGACAAACCTTAGGAAATAACACTTTGTTGTTGTTGCTGTTTTTAAAAAACCCAAAGGCCTAAACTTCCATGAGGTATGATCTGGATTCTCCAATAACCTCTATATTACACAAAGTTTAATTCCAGATGTATTTAAAAGACAAACCATATTCTGATTCACAAGTTTCAAGTGCATTTAATCATATCCTGTACAATATCTTATGTAAGTCCTGATAGCCTGGGTACTTGGGTATCCTATAATGAGTCCTTAGAGAGCACAGCTGAGATACAGAATTGTGAAACAGGGGTTTAATTATAGCTTTCACTTTACTGTTTCACATTTTAAGTGTAATAGAAGACAAATGTTGAGAAAATACAGTCTCCTATCCAAAAGTTAAATATGTTTACTGACCCTTCCTTAAGGTAATTGTAAAGTATCTGCTTAGCAGTCTCTTCATTAGTTTGCTGTGCAAGATCTTGCTGGCCTTTTAAGAGATCAGGAGTTGCCTAAAAGATAAAGGTAAAATGCCAAAATATAACAATCCTGTGAGAGTTGTAAATACAAACAGTATGATTGGACTTCCCCATTCTATCCTATTAATGAAAACCTTTGTGTACTATGGACCTCAAGTTCTGAAAGATCCACTGGAGTTTTGGCTTACTGCAATAAGAAACTATACTTCACACCAGAAGGAAAAAGAAAACAACTTGATTTTGCATACATATCTTTTCATATTCTACTTTTGTGCATCTATGTTTAAGAATCATCATAACATCATTTATGAGAATTTGGCCTCACCATCTTCCTTTACCCATACAAAAATCAGTTGTTTTACAAATCAGGTTTTCTATACTTAAAACAACAACAAAAAATTGTATTTACATTTGTCCAGAACAATCCCATTTGGAAGCAGTGTATGATGGGATTTTGTTCTAATGAAGACCAGAAAAATACACAATTAACAATATGGCATCTTTCATATGCTAGAGTGCAAAGGACAGCTTGAAGAACAAATTCAAAATTACCTGTATATTAGGGACGGATGGAAATGTTTTGACAGAAATCTTCTTGGCTCCTGATTCAGGTGTACTTGTGATTCGATTTGGCAACAACAAAGTAGAAGTTACTGTTTTAACTTCCTCTCTCTTACCCTGTCCTGGGAGTGTAGCTGACCTACCCATGAAGCTCTCGGTATCACCTCCATCCTGTTTATGGTGTTGCAAAGAGCTGAAACTGCCACTCTGAGTGTCTTTATTGGGCATTTGCAATTTTCCAATACTTCGAGCAGAAATCTTCATCTCTTTGGAAGGTGAGTTTTGATCTCTGGACAACTGCTTGCGAAGGCAAACTTTAGATGGTCTCAGCAAGTGTTCAGTTGACTTACCCAAGCTTTTACTGAATTCACCTAAATAATCTGAATTTACATCAAGTCCTAATGACAAGGCACTATCAACGCTTCTCGATCTTTTACGATCATCTGGATGAATTCTATTCCTTTTTCCTGACCTACCTCTTCTGTGAGCATCAACTTTCTTATCAAACTTTTCAATTAGCTGATCTACTCCTGGAAGTGAACCAGTGTCAATATCACGACCAGTTCCCGGCAAGAATGGAATGTATCTCCTGTTTTCATGCCGGTTAACATTGTCTGCATAGATGGCATACTCTTGGTCATCCAGTAAAAACCTGTACAAGGAATTGGCAGAAGTGGGAGTAGCAGATGAGGACGATGATCGCCGGGAGTCATTGAGCACCGGCCCAGCTGAGTCTTGCCTGCGGAAGGGAAGAACATCTGGCCTAGGTTTTTTTGTCTCAGGATAAGCAGTGGGGCTAACACACGGTGATCCTCCTGCAGGTGAAAATGACTCTGGAACACACATGTCACTGGGGCTGATCGTGCTACTGGGACAATCCAGCAGCTGCTTATTTGGATCTTCTACTGACCTGTTCAGATGTATTTTTTTTGAATTTGCTTTGGTTGGCTCTGCAAGGTACTTATTTGTTTTCTGTAGGGACACTACTTTGGATGAGGAGATCCAAGGCTTTGCTTCAGTTTTTTCATCTGCAAATGACTTAGATTTACTGCACACAGAAGCCTGGTAATTATCCAAGTTCAAGTTATTTTTTTCAGGATCATAAGGCTGCAGAAGTTCAGGATGTCTTTGAAAATTCAACAAATATGAAGATTTCATCATTTCATCTTTAAAATCTGGCATTCCACTCTCCTTTTCATCCACATTGGTTATCTTCAGTTTTTTACTCACAGAGGGTTGCATGTGCTGTGTTCCAGCAAATTTTGTATGTTCACTGATTTTGTCCTCCAACTTAAAAGCAGTATTGGAGTCTGTGGCTGGCTTGTTTACAGTCTGAGGAATGACCTGCTGTTCTTTTCCAGGAGGAGGAGGATTTTCTGACAAACATCCTTCCGTATTGTTCAGTACTATGTAAGGATGTCCATCGATTCCTTGGACTCTAATGCTGACACCATAAGATCCCGCCCTCGAATTTTGTGCATTTTTAGTTTTTTGAGTCTCTTCACTTGTGAGTTCAAGAGTGACTTCATAGTCCTGGTGCATGTGCTTAAAACCAGTAAAATATGGCTCCATGTCTATCAGAGGATTATCCCTGAACAGGAGAAAAATTACAAAATTGTCATTGTTTTAAGTAAGTTAGATTATCTCATTAATTACTTTATTCCACCATTCAATGTAACTATGAAAACTAATGGCAATATGCAGGGAAATCAATATCCAAGCTCTACCAAGCCCCAAGCAAATGCACTGTGATACAAAGACAAATGTCAGACTGACACATTCTGGATCAATATAATGTTATGCTATGAATGTTACCTTCATAGAGTTGGTGCTCATTGCTTTGGAATCAAATGACTTCAAATACAAGCAACTCTGGTACAATTTTTTGAGTCAAAGCATGACTTTTGGGTATTTCCACTATATTTACTGAAAGACTACCCTTCACAAACCAATGATCATTTTAAAGCCACCATTTAGGACCAGCCATATTAACATTTAAACATAAGCCCAGGAGAGCAAAACACAACCAGGCAGTTTTCGGTTTTATGACTTTCAGGTAACTAAAGCACTGCAAGGAAGGTCAATATCCTCATTCCTCTGAGTTGTGGTTTTTAGGTACTTGGGTTTCAACATCTCTTTCTAATGACATCTGAAAATAAACTTTTTCATTTATTATCTCATTGTCACCCCTAAGAATAAACTTACCTACAGATTAATTTAACAATCTCCCAAATGCAAGTTTGTTCCAAAAAACTCTAGTTGCTATTTCAAAGCAAGATACTTTGCTGAGCAACAAAAATAGAAGAATACTGCTAGTATTTCCAAGGCTGACAGTGCCTTATTCAGAAGCAATGGGAATGCTAACTATAGCCTATATGTGCCAAAACTGTTTCAATCTAGAAAACAATAAATTCAATCCTACCTGTGTTTTTAATGTTAAATGCCATTCTTTCTTTCTCTACCAGCTTGGTTTGCAGGCAGTTTTACTTTACTTTCTGTGGCAGATTATGAGCCAACTGTCTAAAGGCAGAGGCAGTGCAGTGACAGTAGGAGCTGTCTATAAAAGAATGGAACACAAGACTGTGAGACTGATACAAAACCTAGAGGGAATAAACTTGTGAACTGAGCTGGGGAGTTGAGTCATCACTGAGGCCTGACAAACCCAAGATCACTAAATGATGGTAATCAGCAGGAGGAAACCAAAACAACAGGATATCTCATGGAAAAACAAACCTCTGCAGCCAGTTTCAGTCTCCTGTCTATCTCAGCATGAACCACCTCCCTCAGATATTCTAGTCAAGAGCAGAGTTCTCATTTTTTCCTGACAGTGAATGAAGAAGTTTCTCTCAGTATCTACAGGATACTAATTTCCATGATTTACACATAGTTGGTAGCACTCATCTGCAGTGGATGAATATGTGAACATTGTTACAAAAGGCTCTCCACCTGGCAATTCCTGACAGATTACAGATGCCACCAGGACAAACTGCTCAGCATAGGAAACTTTACACTACACCTTCAAGCTGTATTAGCATACCCAGAAAGAGAGTAAAGTTTATCTGAATTTATCAATAATGGTATCAACTAAAAGTTATAAAAAGGAGCCAATAAAAATAAACTTAAAGGCTTAAAAAAAAAAAAAAATTACATCAACCAGTATAAGGAACAGATAAGCAACACATTACAATATATCTATCAGGGGTGAATGCAAAAGCAGTGCTTTCAAACTTGTTGCAAAGATGCTAAAAATATTAAATAACCAGAAAAAAACAACTAAACAACCCCCACACCCTCAAAAATAGCCACAAAACATCAACCCTCCTCTATATAGGGGAAGCAATATTTAGGTTAATAATCTGCCTTATGTGTATTTGTCTCCTTCACATGCAATGTACTAATAAAACTTAATTTTATTATACAAAAGGCTAAAATCATGCAGCAATAAAAGAGCTAAACCAACTATTTTTTTAAATAACATATTTTATCTTTCTGGAATTGTGAAAAAAAAAAGATTACACATATAAATTCCCATGACATCAACAAGAAAAAAAGACAGATGACTCTACTATTCAAATATTTGATGGTTTACTTAGAATTTCTATTTTATAAGCTGTCAAGCTGCATTGGGTAATACTCACATGAACTACATAATATCAAAGAGCCTGTTTTACAATACATAAAAAAAGAAGGTTTGCAATTTTGTCAGCATTTTTAAATTAAAGAAAAAGCATTACTGGCTTTCATCACACACAGACTTTCTGAGGAAGTCCTGAAACTATGTTAATTGATTAATTACAGTTACAGTCATTCTCCTGCACACACATCATACAGCCACATCTCAGGCTCTGGCAGGGTTACAGCAACAGAGGAGGGTAAGAGGACTGAAGCTGCTCCTCTCCCATCTGTTTGCCCCATTCCTCTGACAGATGTCACCATGCCAAAAATGAAAACATCTGAAAACTGATGGCTGAGTACACACCTCAGTCATGAAAAACTGCAGATTGGCATACTCAGGTAAATGAAATCAGCCTTGTGCTCCATGCTGTGACTGACTGAAATCCTGACATCTGATACAGTGCAGGAGCTGACAGCTGGGGGCCCTGACAGCTACAACTGCCCGGTTTTAATCTTCTGTAAGTCTGCTGAAGCCCTCGAATGCTATGACAAAACAGCCTGTTTACTCTTCAGCTTATGAAAAGAGGTTAGATATTTAAATGGCAGCTGGGAAGGCAATTTCCCTGTTTGTGTAGCTCCTTGTTACATACTTGCAGTTACTTAAAAAAATAAAGAAGCCTTTTTTTTTAAATAGTTATATAAATCCAAATTCCAGGTTTTCTACCAAACTACGATGTTAAATTTTAAACAAGATGGTCTTGCTAGTAATTTTAATTGCTGTCTCAGAGTTTAAAAATACAATTTTCAGAAAACAGAAGCACTGACTCTATGAAGTTTTAATTAGGTGAATGACTATCATTCTATCATAAAATCAGTTCCTATCTCCTATCTGTGGAACAAGTATCATTACAACATCATATACAAATTAATCAGAACATAAGTAAAAACTAGTTCAAGAAATTATTTTCTTTTGAAAATATTCTACTTGCTAAAACAGATAATATAGTCAATGACACACAACCATCAGCATCGTGCAATCCGGTCAGCAGTAAGGCACCATGGAATGATGGGATCACCTATTTTGACAGCAACATGGCCTTGGACTGCTTGAGGTGAGCAGAAAATTTCAAACTGAATTTGTGTTTTAAATTCATTGCCAGGGATAGCAACCTTTAAAAACTTCTATGAACAAACAAACAAAACTGACACTCAAAACTGCTCAAGCCTTTCACTTTAGAGATTTTTTTCTGAAACAAGACTTCATAAAAGTGTTTAAACACTCATTTTAACTACTGACTTCAGTGGGTATGGAAGTCCCATATTTTATCATTACTCAGAAACAGTTTCATTTTTCAGAACAATTTCTTTTTGCCAGAAATAGAAACTATGACATTTTTGTTTATAAAGAGAACTTGTCAGCAGAGGTTTTCATATCTGAAAATCCAATACTCTGCATGTTCTTCTGAAGCAGTTTGTTGTTCGGTGGTGATATGATACTCTACAAAGAACCACAGGAGACAAACACTGAAGGTTTAACAGGTCAAAAACTTTTTGTTTAAATTCCTTAAAAACATTTCCTTTCACAGCTATTTTCTAGCTAGCTAACAGGAGCTATGTGAGACCTGCCTTACAAAAAGAAAACCTCTGTCATGTGGAACCCTGGCTGCTGTCCCTGACAACATGAGCAGAAAAGAGTGCCTTTGAGAAATATACCCCAGTGCCAGACATCTCTTCCCTTCTTAACATTACAGCATTACAAAGGCATGGAATTGTCTCCATTTCAGTTCTCCTTTAGCCAAATCTACAAGACAGATTTATTCAGAAAAATTGTTTTCCCAAACCTGTTAAATGCCAAACTCTGCATGAGAATCTTGCTCTCCTGTATCCTGCCCATACACCGTCATTGCAAGGCACCTCTGGATTTGTGCTCCAGCCTTTGAGCCAACCGCCTGCCTTGGACAGACAGACAGACAGGGCTGCCAGGACACACGGTCCAGGCAGAGATGGTGACCAGCGTGGAGGGACACACCATCCCACCAGTGGATGTGTTCCCTGGCCTCCTGAAAGAGCCACACATCCTTCAAAGGTACAGCTTCATGTTACACATATGCTCCTTTTGCATACATCTCGTATGGGAATATGGAAGAATAAAAGAGATCTGACTGTTCTTATGGCACTAGGACTCCTCCCTAGCTCCCTTAATGTCAAAAAAACAGAAACTCCCCACATCCAATATCACAATCCTGAGTCTCCTAAGACTAGATC
This sequence comes from Lanius collurio, assembly GCA_020086605.1. Classification (NCBI taxonomy): domain Eukaryota; kingdom Metazoa; phylum Chordata; class Aves; order Passeriformes; family Laniidae; genus Lanius; species Lanius collurio. The sequence continues at coordinate 5,063,995 of JACBWW010000021.1, forward strand.
ACCTGAAGATTTTTCATTAAAGGAAGATGAGGGCATACCTCATTATCTTCTGAATATTTTGGAATTCTGAAAATTTCAAACTATTTGAGGCTAAATTACCAAATGACATTTGGTTCCACGTAATTTATTTCCAAATTTTATTACAAAAAAAAAAAATTCCTCATGGCCCATATTGTTTAATCAGTGTCTCTTTTGAAAAAGCGGGATGTAACAGTTTATGGATGTTTACGCCAGATATTTCACGTGCACAGCAAAATGCCAGGAAGGAACTATAAAATTTGTTCTCCAGCCTTACATAACATTGAGCTTGCTCTCCAAGCTAAATAATGATTCTCTGTGCAGCTGACTATTCAGAAAGTATCAGCAATATCACACAAAGACAAAGTGGCTGTTAGGTCAATAATAAATGACAGCATTAAGGAAAAAGGACAGGAAATAACTTTAGGAGAAAAGAGGAAGGAAAACTTACATTCTGTGAGGGTAAAGAAAAGGAAGCAGACAGGATAATTCATGGAAAGAGCAAAACTGTAATGTTTTTACACTTGATGGAAAACATTGTCACAAACATACCTTGCAAGCATGAGGGGAAACTTCATCATTGTCAATCCTACCAACAATTTGCTTCTGCAAAAGAGAAATAGGCCTGGGCTGCTGCCCCTTTCAGTCCATGTGGCAGATAGCTCTGGGGTAGGCTAAGTTTACTTGATCTACTGCTTACAGAGAGCAGAAGGGAGAAAAGTGCAATTTTAAAATTCTAGATATGGGACTGTATTAAAAAAGACAGTAAAACTCATTTAAGAGCAAATGACAATATCCAGCAACAGAAAGACATCTGAAACAAGTTTGCTATCTTTCCAACAGATTCCTTACCCCCATTTAAGATGTTTTCCTACTTGAGGTTTTTTTGTCTATATAAAATAATATTTATAGCATATCTGGTAGTTACTCCCCCCAATTATAAGGAAGAAAATAATGATTGTTACAGTATACAATGAAACTGTCACCATTTGTTTTTCCCCAGCACTGTCTGTAAACTGCCATTCTGTCTAGTGGTCAAAATTCAAAACTTTCAAAAGGCCTATAACAAAAGACTTTCTACAATATAACATGTCATACTATATCTGCAGGCATCAGTGAGGAAAAAAAAATACTATTCAGAGATTTATTTTATTATTGGTCAGCTTTTCTGATGTCAGCATCAAAGACCTACCTAAAATTTCTATAAATAAAGAACTGGAAAACAAACCACTGAGTTTTCAAAATATAATATTGGGCTGTTTAAACCAGCCCAAAAGCTTAATGTCCCACCTCTTCTTCCTACTTGCTGGAAGGAAAGATACTGTGACAAGGTCTAGATTTGAAAACAATCAGGAGTTCCTGCAAACCTACGCCACAAGGCATGTATTTTTCAAAACTCCATATACCAGTGTTAGACTGCAAGGACTTACACTTGGAATCACACAGACACAAGACCAAATCAAGGCATCTCTTCAGCATCCAAGACAGGGCTGACCTATCACTATAGGCAGAATTAGCCTCACATATTTCATTAAAAGCTAGCAAATTATATTCTTCAAAAAACCCTCCATCTAAATGCACTCAGTACTAGATGCCATGCACCACCCTTAGCTCCAGCCCCCCCCGCACCTGTATTAGCAACTGGTGCAGTGCAAAGAGGAAAGGAGCGGGTGGGACGTGCTGCATCCCACTGTGGTTCCAGGGCTGCACACCCAACACTGCCCTGCGCCCTGCAGGGACAGTCACACCCACTGCCAGTCCAAGCTGTGCACAGTGCCCACAGAGAAAAGAAAATGCTGGAGGACCACACACCCCCACTGCAAGTGGGCCATGCAAGCCTCCCTCCAAAAGCAGTAATTCCAGCCTCCACAACAAAAACCAGGTAGGTCTGTGCCTTCCAGAAATGCAACACAAGTTGTTCTTTTGCCTTTGACCAAACTGTGATTAAATACGATAGTCATATAGCTTTGGGTGCATCATGAAAAATGAAGTCCAGCGAGGAACACCGACCCAGAGAAACACTTTTTTATAGGAAGTACGTCAACATTTCTGAATTAATTGCTTTCATTTTTATTCTGTGAAAAATACCACTCTCTATTCTGATTTCAGATGGCAGCCTATAGATGACAAGTTAGAACTTCCTGAAGGTTGAAAATTCCAAATAATTCTTTTCTTCCATAGCTGTTAGTGAAAGCTAACAGCCATGCTTTGGTTAGTATGAATTACAAATATTATTTTATCAATTTCTCCCAAAATGCAGTAGAGCAAAGTGGATGATCTTTGGGTTTGCTGCCTTAGAAAGGAGAATTTCAGTTTCTGTTCCCCCCAAGTATTAAACAACCTTATTCAGATAGCCAATAAAACAGAATATTAGCAGTCACCTTTAAAAGAACAGGAAGAGGCTGTATTTAATAAAGACTGTCAGTAGAAGAAACAACTAAAAGCAATTAGAGTAAAAGATACTGTTCACTTGCTTACAACTTGGTTCAAACTCCCTCTGGCTGAAAAATGTTGTGCGTGAGGAAGTCTCCATGTTTGAAATGTAAAACATCTTGTTAGTCCTATGAAAGTATGCGACAGACCAGCCAAATGCTTGAGCTGTGTGACAACCAGCATGTTTTGTTGGCTTATTTGTTGGCTGGTGGTTTGTTTTGGTTTTTTTTCCAAAGGAAAATCCGCTTCAATGGCTGTAAGACAACAACACCACATTTTGGTAGATCCTCAGGTCTCATAAATTTTCTGAGTTTTATTGAAAACAAGGACATAATATATACATATATATATCCAATTTTCTTTATCTGCTAAGTATGAATTCATGTAGTCATAATTTTACAGGATTTATCCCCAGAGGAAGTAACACATGACATAATAACTTCGCTTACTGAGTGTAAAGGATTAATTTTGTTTATGATGACCCCAAATTTCTCATGTAATGTTCTAAACCATTACCACTGCATTATATACTTTGTAACATGATTTTAAAACTCTCTTTTTCTTTACTGAAGGAATGTTTTAGATTTTCCCAAATCATAAATAAAACTGAATCAGAAACAAAACCAAAAACATAATAAAAGTATACTAAAACAGAAGTCTACCTGTATCTGAAACACAGTTCTGAGAAACTAATTCATGTGATCTCTAGTGAGCAGTCGCAGATCCTGCAGACTGTGACAGTTAAATCACTGGAGGGAGATGGAGAGCTGCACTTATTTATTCATGGTTACTGTGGTACAAGCTCTGTGTGGATACAAACACCTGCCTGAGTGTATTTGTGCCATGCTACTGCTTCATCCCCCATCCAGGCTCAGATACAAGCTCCTGTGCAAGTTGGGTCTTGCCACTAACAGGATCCAATTACTGGGGTTATCTCGTGAGTATCTTGACATTACTGCACTACAATTAATATTTATAAACTTCAAATACAAAATGCAAGCAAACAACAGAACCTTATAAATACTTATTTCAGAGTTGACTACATACACATGATACAACTACACTCAATTTCCCTCATTTTTCTTACAAACTTGCAAAGAAGGTTAAAAACAAGGAAAAAAAAGTCATCAAGAGGAAATGTTATTATATATACTCTCTTCTACTTCATCAAATTCTTGATGTTCATATCTGTTAAGTGCTAACAGAAATGATGGCTGAGGACACAAGGATACTTACAGATTCTAGAAGAGGTTTGTAACTTCAAATACAATAGCTGGTTTGCATCCAAACATCTGACATGACTACACTCACTCCACAAGAGATTATGTGTTGTTGCACTACATTTTCCTCCAATTGTCAGTTTTAGAAACTGTATTTTGTTCCAAAGGAAATTATCTTAGTACATCCCAATGATATCATTATTGTTTAAATAGAAGAGAGCATCCTGTTCATATTTTCAGAGGCTTGAGTAAAAAATGTCAGGTTTATTAAAAGTCTGTTAGAAAGCCCTTCTCAAAGGAATGGACACAGCTAGGGCAATCTTCATTTAAGAGTTTTAAAAGTTCTTTAGGAATACATTTATTTATAAAAATATCTAACATAATTAAATAATTAAAGGTTCCTATAATCCAAACATTTTTCCTTCACTTTAAATGTGACATTTCACTGGACTTCTCATTATTCTTACACAAAAACTATAACCTTGTCTACAAGAGTTATATTCACAGCAACCCAACAGATGCAACTTGCATAACCTTTATTATATGCGCATAACTTATTTTTGAACAAAATTAATGATGAGCTATGAGTACAGCTGCTTGCAAAGTCTCACCTATATAAAGACACACAGAGCAGAGTTAAACTCTATGGAGATGCAAGTATTTAAGTACAAAAACTACATGTAAAATAGGCTGTAGGAGTCATATTTATACAGCCGACTAAGGCCACAGTTTCATGTGTATTCAAGCTAGTTAAGCCTCTCATTTTTCAACTGTTAAACTTTGTCTTAATTACATTGTATTCTTTAAATACTTGGCTTCACACCCATCTAGTTTCTTTCAACTAACTCAGCCATGCGTTTTCAAATTTAAATATGCAGTCAGAACTGCAGGCCCTGAGCCCAGGCCCCACCAGACAACAAGATGATATCATCACACTCTGTCTGAGAGACATAAGCTGAGTATAGAGGAGAGAGGTGAGAAAACCCCACAGAGGAAAGAAGCTTCAGAGTGTGCTGGACTGAGTCACTTAAAAGGGCTTACAAAGCCTATGCAGCCAAAGTGACCTGGTGTGGGCTCTGCAAGCACAGGTTTAACCAGCTCCCATTTGCTGCCACACTTCTCACCTTCACACCGGGATAGCATAATTACTGGGGGAAATGAGAGAGGCAGGGCTGCTTCTTTATGAAGCTCGAAGTGTTTGTGGAATTATAATGCAACATTAGATGCCAATTGATCTTGTAAATAAAGGCTGCTACTGCTGAACATTGCTCCCTGCATATAACAGCTAATAGTGTGCAAATAAATGTGTGAAGGCATACCCCAACCAATTTCAACAAAGCCTACAAAATATTCTCAGCTTGATTTACATCACTGAAAACACTCCCCCATCGCTATATAAAAGTTTAAATTTTACTCTACTTCTGCATTATGCTTATGTTGAAATAGAATGCAAATAACTACCCCCTTTTGTTTATCTTTATGTACATTAAATACATCTTCCATTCTAAAAAACTCCAACAGGTATCTTTCAATAGAATTTAAAATAGGGTTAAAACATCCCTAGTGGCTGGTAATTACTTCTCAGGCTTCTGCAAGTGTGTATGAGTTTATATATACACACACAGAAACACATGTTGGTATGAATTTGTAAGCAGGGGCAGCCTGGACAATATATCTCCTTTTCACACTGTATTTAGTGACCACATCCACATTTTAGCTACTTTTAAAAGGTGCGTGCAACGCACGTGCAACTGAAGTATCACGAACTGCAAATGCCTGGAGTCAAAATATGGTCATGCTCAGACTACTGAAAGTCATATCCAAGTGGAAATGACTCCTGGCTTGCCTGGGGACCCTCACAGAAAGGGGACACTGTGGTAATAACTGAAGCATCTTCCAGTCTTACCAATCTCCCTGGTGGCTTTTTGCAGTCTAAGTGCTTTCTGAGACATTTCTCTAATTACTTTTATTCCTCATCGCTCTCTGTTTTTACCAAAATCAAGAAGAACGTGAAAAGCTATTACGGAATCTTAATTTTAAATCTCATACTGTCAGCCTTGTTAATGAGACTCATAAATACAAAAGATGGACCAACGGAAATGGAAATACTTCATTTGGCTAAAAATTTAGAGGCACTCTTGGAAGAATGAAACTATATATTTAAAATACTTATAAGGTGGATTTTGTCATCCACCTTATTTCACATAAAATGAAAGGTTATAAAGCTACCTTTGAATAAAATCCTCCAAGGACGCTGCCAGCTCTGTTGGCAGAAATGGTACAAGATCAGAACAAATACAGTGAGCTCTAATCCCAAACAGTGGCAACTCCATGACTACCACTCCAATAAATCTTTGGCATATGCATTCTCAACATGTGAATTTTTGCGGGTTTAAGATTAAATTTTCATACTTGGCTATACTGAAAAAATTACCAATTTCATTTAACACCATTCAGAGTCAAGGTCAAAGCAGTTTCTGAAATGTGTTCATCTTGCCATATAAACACGCCTGGTGCAAACACTCCATGAGCATGTGAAACACTTTCCCTCATACAATAACCCAGTAATGCAGCATTCTCAGTAAGTAGATTCTCCATTTTTCTGCCAATTAAGAACAGAAACAGCAAAATCAACCTATTTGTTGTGTTTTTGCACATCCTTCCAGCACAACAGTCATGATGCATTAAAAACAGAATTACCAAACCTAAGTTCAGGATGGGTAAAGTTTCCATCACCTTCCTCTGTACACAGTTTGTTGAGACCTAGCAACAAAACCAGAGAAATTTTAACACCTTCATCTCATCCTGGCCATTCAAAACATTTGTTAATCTCAACACTGTAAGGATGTAATCCTTTGCAAAGCCTGCCTCTGAATGGTATCACTGAACTGATCAGGTAGAAGATAACCTCCTCCTACCCCTAAAAAAAGATGGAGAAGTGGGACAGATAAAAGAAACACAAGTTTCTTAAGCCTGTTTTATTTGAACACATGGGCAGTAGGTGGCTACAACATTTCTGCTGCCATTCAGAGTTGCACACAGAGGGTGCAGAAGTGAAAGAAATGTCCCATTATTTTAGCTTTCATTGACATTTCTCAGAAATCTATTGGTACCAGTGATCTCGACCAGATTCTTGCCAGTTCCTTTCCATCAACATATGTAGATGCTGCCATAGGCTGAACGTTGTTCTGTGCTTGTGTGTTTGATATTAATATACAGATTTCAGGTTACCTCCACAGTAAAAAGGCTATAATAATAATGACATCGTCATCATCCTCACTATGACTACAAAAAGGAGAAATGGTAAAACAGCAGACTACAGAATGAATCTGTGATGGTCTCCTTTTGTTTAAATTTTTATATCTGCAGAATTATTTGGCCTCAAAATACTTCTATAGCTATTTTTAAGTAACAACCTGCCCACTATGATCCAGGCTGAATAAACTCATAGCACATATGTTCATCTTGCATTGCCCCATGACAAAAGATTTAAAAACTCACGTTTGGGGTCATGTCATTTCACCTGCACATTTCAGATGACACTGCAGAACCCAGACAAACCAGTTTCACCAATACTCCCAGAAAGATCAACTTCCTATTAGACCAGAAGAAGGAACTGCCAGCAGTTCTTTTCTTCAACTTTGTCATCCTTTTATTGAGGTAAAATTCCTCATACATTACATGTCACAGACTACTTCTGCAGTGAATTAAATTCCACACCTCCCATATAAACCCTGCCAGTGGAACCTAAGTGTGTTCTCAGACATTTTAGTAATGACAGTGAGATCTAATAATGCAATTAACAGAAATTAAAATAAGCTGGTTTGCTTGGAGGCAATTCAGGCAGCCTAAGCAGTCTAGATTCATTAGATTTAAAAGCAAAATGCTACTAAGTCAGATAATGAGAATAAAACAAAAGAATACCAAACAGTTGTGTGATACACTCATGCAGCAGACAGGCTCTTCCAAATATCACCACAAGTTCAGAAGTCAAGGGGTTAGCAATATAAGGCCTTTTTAGTACTGTCACAACATTACTTACCTTTGTAGTGTGTATTTGCATTTAGGTGGCATTTAGAAACAGTTAATGTCAGTGGCAATTCAAGGTGTATGTAAACCAACTATGAATACTTTTCCTATGATTGGCATATTTCAGAAACACCTCTAACTTGTAAACACAAACATGTAAAAATATCAGTCCCTTTATACGATACTTCAGTTGAAGCACTGCATTTTTAATCTCAGATTAATTTTTAAAAAATTAATAATAAATAAACTGTCTGCTAAAAAACATCAGCTTCTCTTATGTGAAAGATTATCTTAATATTCTAAGAGAATTTTAACAAAAATTAGAAGCATTGCTTTCTATTTTACAGAGTTTTCTGTTTTAAAAGTGTAGCTCAGTATAATTGCCTTCCACAACGTAACAAATTTCTAAAACATAATGCTTACTCCACTGTTAATCATAGGCTTCAATAATTTATGAAAGTTTTCATTTCTGTTTATGATCTTTTTCCAAAAGACTGAAGTTCAAACTAACACTCCAATTATTAAAAGAAAAAAAAAATCATAGCGACTTGTTACACTTTTACATTAATCATCACCGCATCAACCACATCTGGCTTAGAACACACTATGAGCATAAGCAGATTTCTCCTGGGTCTAACATGAGAAAAAAAACCTGAGACAATTCAATGACCATGACACTTGTAGAAATTATAATTGCTAGTCAAACAAGTTCTTACAAACCACCCTTAAAAAGTAAACAGTAGATTGGTTTTGCCATTTTAATTATATTTTTATAGAAGTTTTAAACTTGTGTTAAAACCAGCTCTATAAAGAGATTCATAACTACGAGACACATGACAGTTTTCAGCACAGGCGTCAGACACCGAATCTATCAAGTTCCCATGCCTGTTCCCATGGTCAAGGATACAAGCCAGGATACACTATGGGGATTTCTGATTCACCTACAGGATTCACTTCTAGGAGTCTGCACAAGATAAACATAGTGTAGACGTTCAGAAAAATAGAACAAGAGTTCTCCACTATTTCTACTTTGATAATCATTCAACTTGCACTGCAATAGTTTTTAAAAAATATTTGCATGCTAAAAAAAGGGAAAGATAAAAGCTGCAACAACTGTTAACTGCAAATGTAATGCAAACTCACCACAGAAGTTTTATAACAGCACTGATCTCCCCATAAAGTTGTCATCAAATTGGAACGATATAAATTATATCAGATGCAAAGTTAATTGGAAGAAGAACAAATGGCAGAACTGCCATCCTATACTTTTCCCATGAAAAAGAACACAAACAATGCGGACACACCCTTTCGCGAAAAATACGCTAATTCCAGGAATAAAAGGGAGATGAAGAAGTCAAGAGTGCCCTCTGCCCAGGAATGCCAGGAATCCCCGGAGGAATGCGTGCGAGCAGGAGGTCTCGGCGCCCCGCGGGGCCTCCGGGTCCCGCCCGCCCACCTGAAACCCAAGGCCGGCAGCAACACCTCCAGATGCGGCACTGCAGCCGCAGCCCCGGGGCAGCCGCGGCCGGCCCCGCTCGGGGGAAAGACCCCCGCTCCTGACAGCCCCAGAGACCACACAGAAGGACCCCGACCTTACCGCAGTCTGTTCTCCCGGCAGCTCCCTCTCCCCTCGGCCGCTGAGCTCGCCCGCCCCGGGGCGGCCCCGCTCTGCTCGCCAGCCGAGCCCCGAGAAGCGCCCGGGGGAAGGGCTGCCCCGGCACGGTCGGCGCTCCGCCAGTTCTCCGCGCGTCACCCGCCGGTCGTGCGGGGAGAGCCGCCGTGGTCCCTCCTCATGCCCGGGAGGGCCCGGCGCCCTCGGCCTTTGGAAAGGCGCGTGTTTAACGGAGCTGAGGAAAGCAGCGACCCAGGGCGCCTCGGCGCCGGGAGCCACCGCCACAGCCGCGGGCGACAACGCCTGCGGCACCGCACCGCGACGTTCCCCGAGCCCGCGCGCCGCGTCCGGTCGCGCCACAGTCCTGTGCCCGCCCGGCCCCGGCAGGGAAAAACGGGTAACGCGGTGCCCCCCTCAGCTCTCAGACCGCCCGCCGCCGCTCTCCTCACCCGTCCCGAGCCGTTTGTCTCTCGCAGGGGATCCCCGCCAACTCCACGCCACTCTCTCCGACGCCCCACCAGCCCAGCTCGCCGCCGGAGCCGAGAGCGCACTGCCCGCCCCCTCCAGCGGGGGAGGGGGCGCCGCGGCCGGGCCGGGGAGGAGCCAGCAGGGGGGCGCTCCCGCAGGTGAGCCCGAGGGTTTCCGCCGCTTTCCCGCCCGCCCGCGAACTTTGGTTTCCCTGAGGGAGCGCGCGGCGCGCCCGGAGACCCCCGACCGACACCTACAGCTGCAAACAGGGGGGAGGGCGCTCTGCGCCGCCTCAGCTCGGGCTGCGGCCAACCGCGCCGGGACGGAACGGGGTGGCCACGACAACCCTCTGAAGAAGAAACCCAGCCCCGGGCCCGGGTGCTGTCGGCTCGAGGCCGCCTGACAGTCGGGTTTGTTTTCCCTCGCCGTGTGGAGGCGGCTGGCGAGCCGCCCGCCCGGCGGGAAGGGCTGAGGCAGCACAAGGATGGGGCAGGGCGGGCGCGCCCTTGGCCGTGAGGAGGCGGTGAGGGAAGCGCAGAGAGCGGGGCTGCCGCGCTCGAACGAGGCCGTGTGCCCGTGCTGCTCCCAGAGCAGCGTCACGGGCACCTCTGGGCACACCTTGGTGCCTCGGGCACTTTGGGTGATTTCCACACTGTCTTCAGATAGATTAGAAATGTCACAACACGGTGATTCCAGAATATTCTACCCGTAGAGTGGGAACTGAAGTGCTGCCATGCTGCGGCATGTCTCTCTCCCTGATCCATCAGTGAAGGAAAGGTAGGTGGTACAGACTGGGGGTTTACAGGTGTCGTCCAAAAAAACTCAAAACCCAATGTCTACAACTATGTCACAAGAAATGGGCCTTAGACAGTTTTTTCCATGCTTATGAATTTGTTCTCAAGGTTTGAACAACATAAACCAAGGAGCATTGTCAGAAAAAAGGTTATAGTTAATCTACAGGAGGGGAAAAAACACAGCAAAATGTGATACATCCTTGTCTACAACAGAAAAATGCTGGGCAGTGAACATGAGAAGGAAAAATTTTAGTATATGAGTCATGAAAGCCATGTCAAAGTTGTTCAACAGGAGGAGCGTGGATAGGAACACATCCTCTTTTCAAATCCAGCAGTGCTGGCGGTGGCTGCTCAAATTTCTGTCAGAGTTGCTCTGATACCTGTTACACATCTGTGAAAACAAGCCCAATTAGCAAACACTACTGTGTGTGTATATATGGAATCTCATATAATTGTATTAATTTTCTGTAGAGAATGGCCCTGTCTTAATTAGAATGTATAAACAGAAGAGATTCTAATAGAAAAAGCAGTGTACCAAATACAACATCAATATTAACACTGCTGGGACACTGTATCCAGCTGTGGGTTATGTGTTGGGGAAAAAAAAAGTAAAGTTCTCACAAATTCATACCAGAAAATTAAAGGCAGTCAAATAATTTTTTAAAAATATTATGTTGGTAGTATTACAAGTCAGTATTCCAAAAGGACCTATTGTTTCTACAAGAAATAGATAAAAGCAAAACAAGGAGACAGACAAGTAGTGTCTGACAGGAACTGCTTGTGATAAAATACTATATTGCTGGTTAATCGGTAGAAAAAACTCTAAACTGTAGTAATTGCACAAATTATAAACAGTTCTAAAGAGTCAGCTCGAGAGGTGTTTGCTGAGAGGATGGAAGTTCTCGGTGTGACAGGATCTCTAAAGACTTCTGTTGCATGTCTACATAAAGCATTAAGTTGATTGTCCCTCACGATGGTTGTTGAGAGGAAAGTCATAGATGTATGGAGCTTTCTGCCATTAGTATTAACAAAAAAAGTGCTCATGAGACAGAACAGCCCAAACTTGTGCTGCCATCTTGATCTTCCATGTACTTTGCCATTTAACATTTGCTTTTCATATGCATTTTTTCCACATAACCCCATAATCTTAGAACTGTTTCGGTAAAAGATGCATATAGTTTGCTTAGCTCCTTTCCCTGTGGTTTTTAAGAAAGCACATCAAGTTTATCCCCTCACCCCAACTGAAAAAAATGGGAAACAATGAATAGAAAAGAAAGGAATTAAACTTCTTTTTCCCCTCTCAGTTACATGAATTATGTGGCAACATTTCAGTTGACCTCACAGATATTATACAGACATTTGTAATGGCTGTATTTTTTACAATTAGAGTATTAAGAAATGTGCTTACAGTTTGTTCAGCCTCATATTGTAGTTTTGTAAGATGCGAAAGAATTGCACTTAATAGAAAACAAAATGCTTAATTAAAGAGGTGTATACACTTGTAATTTTCATGTTGTTGTTAGAGGTTAATGAAAACAGTATTAATCAATGATGTTGTACAATAATACATTTCCATTGCATTTAGAAGCAAATCAGAAAAAGGAAAAAGCATAAGATTAATTTCTTGCTAAAACAGCCAGGCTATGATGACTACTAGTCATTACTATATCGTCTATAATTAATTTTTTTTCATTATATACCTCTCAGGTAACAGCTCAGGAGACAATTCAATTGCTATCTGTCATGCTCAGCATTAAACAACTCAGAAGACTGTTCTCTTGTTCTGTGCTGAGTTTCAGAAAAATAGGGATTTTTCTTTCTTTTCTTTCTTTCATTTTTTTTTTTTGTATCAAAGATGGGAGGGTGAAAAATAAAAAAAAGGTGGGACAAGCACAATTGCTAAATTACTTGTATTGGCTGTGAGCATCCAAACCAAAGAGTTTTGACTGGATTTTTGCAAGCTGTATCCTACATTTCCTCAAAGCTCTATCCAACACTTCTTGAGCCTTTGAGGAAAGTTTATTTTGAACCTTTAATCCTTCATTAAAACTGTAGTTTAAGTCAAACATTTCTTAAGTCAAACAGTTTCTTACAGATCTTTGGCATATGCTAAACGTGAGTTTTACAAGTACTTGGTTATACTAATGCTGCAAACATGAATTGTTCAGTAAGAGCCATAGTCCAGCTGGAGTACTGCAAAAGTACAAGGTTATCCAGTGAGGTAAGAATTTTTTGAAGGAATGTATACAAACCCAGCAATGAGCTAAAATTGCACTGAGGACAGACTTAGGTCATATACAGAATATCTTCTCTGTGCAGGCTGCCATTTCCTTTCCCACTCCTCATCCACTTATTTTTCTTTGCTTTGCTTTTAAGTGAAGGTTTTGGTCATTGTTTACAAAACTGGCTCGACACTATGATTGATGTCCCTCTGTTCAGGCAGTGTATTATCAGGCAGTTGTGAAACACAATGCAAAATGGAGTTTGCAGCTAAAGCAAAAACAAACAGTAATGCCCTAGCAGCCTGTGCTGTAGATTAATTCCAGCTGTTGGCTACTCCAGCACACCTCGGGAACTGAGCAGCACTCCTGCATTCATTTCTGCTTGTGCAGTGAGTCCCACTGGGTTGAAAGGCTGGGGTATTAGAGCTGTGCTTGGCTCCTAGCAAGATGCACCTCTCTCTCTGCTCTTCCACTACATATTTAACTGAGTTTCAGCACTTTGTTTTAGTCCTGATTTCCTTTCAGGAAAGGAGCTAATCTAATAATCACAGCAGAAAGTAGGAAAAAAAAGTCTGGTATATAATTCCATTGAAGCACTGCTTCTGACTCATCTTTTACAATATATGTTGGAAATTTTCTTTATTATCAAAGATTAGATGTCTGTTGTTCAAGAAATAGCAGTTACCCTTGTTACAACTGTGTTCAGTAAGCTACGAAATAGACATTTTTATCTATTTCTTATTTCAAGAAACACAGTCTTAAAAATTCAGGTTTTTACTTTCAATGAAGGAGATGAGGTATTTGAAGAAATGTAATTGTACACTCTTATCAGATGCTTATTAATGTATGATCTCTGGTTTTTCCTCAAAAGATAACTAACCAAAAAAGGTGGCCTTTCAATTTCTACCTTTCTTATATTCTGCGTCCCCCTCGCCCCCCCTTTTCACAGTGGACCTTCTCTCTCTCCTCTTTCTTCCTCTTCTCTGTCTCTTTCCCCCCTTTCCCCCCCTCCCTCTTTCTGTTTGGGGGTAGCTCATCTTTTACATTTCTCCCATTTCTCTGTTCTCCCACGTACAGCTGTCAAACAGTACTGCTGACAGAACCCAGAGCACGGGGTTCTCTTTATCTCTAACACTGGCACACAGTGTGCTCTAAAACAGCCTGAATAATCCTAGCCATTAGGCCTAGCCATGTATTCAAGAACATATTTACATTGCAGGAGAACAAGACTTATTAAATAAAAGGTATAAAAAGACGGATTAAATTGTAAACCAAGAGTTAAATATTTTCAGATCACTTCAACACTGGAAAATGCTTTATATTAGCTAATGCATGGTAAGGAAAAACTTAAGAGATGAAGATTTAAATTGTAACTTGTCTTCTATAGAATTTAATTTCATTTTGGTTAGCTCAAGTTTACAAATACTCTTCATGCTGGATGTAAGACTGTACTTAACCTTACTTATGCATGTAGAAGTCAAGAGTGAGATGAAGATACCATTGACTTTAAAAGCTGCTGACGGGGAAACACATGCAACACAAAACTGGATCACAAATAATCTGATAAGAAAAAATGTATAGTCAAGTAATAAGGTAAATAATACTGATATGAATTTAAGTTGAAGATTTTGGACACTGTTCAGCATCTAGCCACGATGAGGCTCTCTGATGTCCCATTCTTCTCCTTGGACAACTTTTGGCTAAATCAGTGTTTTTTCCCTCACCTCAGTGTCACAGCCTTGTTCCCACTACTCTTATTTCACTAATTTTAGCAATGAAAAAAGTGTTTGTCCAGAAGGAGCCTGCAAAAAGTCTAAGTACTACCAAATGCACCTACATTAAGCTTCCAGAAACCATTGTAGTTGTTACCTGCTCAGCTGTGGTCTGTGCAGCTCTCCTTGGCCAAGCCCAGGCTGCTGGGATTTAGCTGTGCCCAGGCTGCAGGAACAAAAGTATTATTTAAGAGTAGTGTAGTCTGAGCTTCTGTTTTCACAAATACATAAAGTTAGTCATTTGTTGTCATTGTCAATGTATTTATTTGAAGAAAGCTTAAAGGGTGTATTGTTTCAGTCATTGAAGATGTAAACATTGATTCATTTGTCACAGAAATAGTAATGCAGTAAATGAAATGGCTTCTATGCTCTTCCTGCATGTAGCTCTTACTTATTTCAACAGAGAGGTGAAACATTAAATTACCTGTGTCTAAACCTAGGCATCACTATCCCAAGTAAAAATTAACTCTTTTTCTTATAGGCTTGCATGGATGTCTTAGTCATTACGGTTTGGGGTGGGTTTTTTTTTTTACTTTTGGGCAAAGGTAAGGAAGCGTTTGTGAAAGCCTAAAGCAGTACCTGATCCAAGCCCTTCTCCTGCTGAATTTGGGGAGCTTGGCCGCGCTCTTTCTGTGCTGTGGGGTAATGGCACCACCTGGTGGCTTCGGTAGTTGTAACAGTTCGGTGCTTTCACACATTCCCGAGTAGCTTCAAAATGAAAGACCGGGGAAAAAGGATTATCTTTAACATTTTTACCTTTGTTTTTATTTCCAGCTACTTTTCTTAATTGGGTGGGGAAACCATTTAAACAGTTTCATGAAGCAATATTTTCATAGAAATGTAAGCATTTTAGTAATGTCCAATTACTTATAGGATCCTCTTAGAGATACTAAACCTCCTTGAAAGAAAATCACTCCTGATTCACCTGCAGTAGCTTAGCTACCGATGCATTGAAGACTTAAGAAAATAACTGTATCTCTGTGAATCTAGGCAAAACAGGGAAAGACAACTTAAAGACAGGGTTTAGAGAACTGGAGTTTTCAACTTTAGAATGTACGTGTGCATAATAAGCATTTCACGGACAATTAAATTTTTTTAAAATTTTTAAGTTCAACATATGAACTAAGTACTCAAGTTTCATAACTCTTATAAAAGAGTTGAACAAACAAATCAAATGAACTCAGGGGAACTAGTTCATCTTGACCTTTACCATGGTTTGTTCCTCACTTTCCTTTGAAAATAACAAACAGTGTATTTTATGTGTTTCCATTTCAAATCCCACAGACATCCATTGCTTTAAGAGAGGAAGCATACAGCCTAATTATGAGTCAGTATGGAACATATACAGTATTTTAAAATCCTTAAATATGGAGGCTTTGGTGATACAATACATTCTCTTTGGCACTTATGCAAAGTCTGGTCATTTTTACCAGGAGAGATATGTTCATATAGATCTGACACCATGACGAGGAACTAAACTGCTACTCCAGTTTTCAGTTAATACTCTTTTCTTTAGGAAGAAGAACTCTTCCTGGTTAGTGTTTTGTGACTGTAGAGGGTGCTCTTAAAATACTGGAGATGGTAATAATATATGGTAACCAGTTTCTTTTTCTGTAAAGCTTATCAATGTTAGGATGTTTATATTTAGCAAAGAACATTGTAGAGCTAGTGTGTTTTATTTTTGATATGGGCAAGAGTCACTATCCACGTTTGCATCCAAAAACATCCCTGGAAACTTTTCTGGATTTAGTTTATTTTTGCAAGTATGTTTCTGCAAAACAGTGATAGTATCTTCTGAGAAAACTATTGATGTGCTCTAAAACAAGTTGAAATAAATACTAAAGAGAGTGTATTTTTAGTTGCAAGGCCATTGAGCGTTGAATAAGAGTTTATTGTCCCAAATAAGCCATTTAAATTAAAAAAAAAATATCTTTAGTTACATGAAGTTGATGCTTCCACATTGTGCTATCTAGTATTCTGTTGGGAGAGATTTAACTTTATTTTACTTTAATTTGTCTGTAGTTTTATTGATTGCCTTACCACACTCCCAAGCTATCCATTTTCTTATACTTTTAAAATTGAATTAGCAAGTGAAAAAAAATCCTAGATACAATGGACTAAACCAAAATATATCCTTTTTTGTACAAATACTTTTCCCCTCACCACAATGTATCCTTTTGTACAAATGCTTTTCCCTCACCAATACAATTTTTTTTTTTAATATAAAATATTATGTTCCCCTCAGTACAGCAAAGAAACAGTTAATTCTGTGTGCTTAAGAAGTGTAGTTTCTTTCTGGTGAGAGTGGAGTCTATAAACCTCAGAAAGATAAGAATTTTGTTTAAAAAATCAGAACTGCCCATTTTAAAGCAGTGTAAGGAGGACTGACATTCCCTAGGTCAGTGAGTCCACGGGCTTGTGCCAGCCCTGCGCTGAGTCCGGGGTTTGGGGAGGTGCGATCGCTGCCTGCCCGGGCTGTCAAAAACCTCTGCCGGAACTGCTCTGCAACAGCAGAACTGCCCGTTGTGCCGAGAGGTCGTTACAGTGGCAGGAGACGAAACAGATACTACAGAAGCAGGGTTTTCCCAGTTCGAACTTTTCTTAACAACAGCTACTCTGCTTCTTACACTGCATTTATATCCTTACCCTGAGAAGGTACTCTTGGACAGGAACTCAGTCTATTTTCTCAGACTTCACCAGTTATCACTCACTTGACATTCGGTGTCACAAAGGCTGTGACTCTTCACTTTCACAGCAGCTCTGCTGTAGGCCCAGTTCAGTGCATACAAGTCAGCATAGCTTGTTTTGCCTGGGGAAGCCCTCTGAGCATTTTTTGGCCAATTTCAACAACACCTATTCTAGAGAGACTTTGCCAAGACCACTACATTAGGAAACCTTGTAAGCATAGATCAAGCTTAATAGCTGTTTGCTGGCTTCTAATGAGATGGACTTATCCTGTTCCAATCATCATCTTCCACATCAAATTCATCACTAGTAACTTGCACATTAGAGCATGTCCCTGGGTCATACAAAGGGAACTTGACATTAGGTAGGACTGTGACTGCAGGCTTGCCATAGTCAAATGAAATTCTTAGTAAATTTTTTTCATGTTCTCACAATCTCCACACGTCAGGCAAGTCTCTTCAACAGAAGAAGTGTTCTCCCTGAGGTCTGATGGTGGAAAATATTTCTGTTGCAGGTCAGGGGAACACAATGATCAGCCAGAGACAAGGATTTTATTTCACAGAGCTCTCCTTCCTCAAGCTTAAGTAGTGATTTGACCAAACAAAGCCTAGGCCTCTTTCAACCTTAAGTACACAAACTATTAAGACATACAGTCATGCTTAGTTCTCTTTCCATCACAGTATTTCTGGTGGGCAGTGTTTTCACTTCCCTAGGAGAAGTGTTTCCCCTAAACATCCCTTACACTGAGGTTCTTCAAATGGAAAGTTAGAAATGCAAATCTTATACCCTCAGAGTCAAGACTCGAACACAGACTTCCTCTGATCACTAATCCTCTCTTCAATGAGCTATTAGATAAAACAGATAATACTTTTCCTCCCATTTTGTAAGAAAAAGTTGGCATAAATTTTTAATTCTAGGAGAGTTCAGGAATGTATTTTGTAGATTTTCACACCTCTGCAGCTCACATTAAAGGACCAGAATATCAGAAACAGATGGAATTCAAGACCCGTCACCTTTTCTTTATAATGGCCAGTCTAGATGTAACTTACCAACTTTAGTCATTTCTGTAGTGGATTCTCTTTTCCTGAAGTGTGAAAAGACCAATGCGTTTCGTTTTGGGTTGGAGACTCCACTATCCAGCAAATATCACAGTACCTGTAAGGTGTAGCCACTTGCAAAAATTACCCAACATATTCTACATTGAGTCTGCCTTTACTGGTTCAGTTTTTACAGCACATTCTATAATTCTAGAAAATCTTCAGAGCTCAGAAAAAAACAAACCCCTCGCATTGTACAGTACTTGCATATTTCAAGCAGTGAAAGCTGTAAATGATGCGCATGTTGGAATGACAATAAGACAAATGGAAGCTTTCATTGGGAAAATACAAACCAGAAGACAGATAGTTTGTTTTGCTTTAGGCAAAGCATGAATGCAAACATTTAAACTGGAGAAACTCCCCTTTCCTTCTGTGGCCCCTCTGAGTCATTACATTAATTACTTGGAACCATTTACCTACTTCCCTTCATTTAGGCCCCAGGTGCAGACACTGGGTACAGAAAATTATTTTCATTCTTTTTTCTGGAGTGAAAACACAGTATATGGAAACACTCATCTCCTCTCTGAAATCCATGAAGGTGAGAAGGGATGGCATCCTAATACATATATTGTGGTTGCCTGTTTTTTCATACCCTATAGCAAAACACAAGAGTGGTAGGGGGTGTCAGTGATGTTTCTTTTTTGAGGTACAGTGAAAATATTTGTTTCGTTTTGTTGCAATAGCAGGGGCAGCTGGCAGTGTTTGCACTTATGCCTCTTCTAGTACTTCACTGAAGGGATACCCCTAGTTCTTAAAGAAAGACAAATATCTCTGTTTGCAAGTGTGCTGACCTGTGCTTATACAGTGGCTTTGACAGCCTCCTTCTGTGCTCAGTGCTACCCTGTCTTTGAAATGTGTCCTTATCCAGCCACATCCAGGCATACACTTTTCCATATGTGAGACTAGAGAATTAATGGAGGCATTAAATATTTAGAAAATAAACAATCACATTAGAATTTTTTTTAAAAAAAATCATAGCAGATTATCAAAACCTAAATTGGCATCAAAGAGGTTCAGTTTCAAGATCTACAGTTCTTCTTGGCAAGATAGCAATGTCTCAAAGCTCTTGCTTAGAGTTTCATTTCTAACTGCCCTCTGGGGAAAAAAGTGAATTAAACCTTTTCTTGTGCTGTTACTGAGATGTTCTTCTGCTCTTCATTATTTTGTAATGCAAACAGCAGACTGTGGGTCAGGAGCTGCATAGATATCTTTAAATAATAACTAACAAAATCAATGGCTATTTTCACAAAGTGTAGTCAGCTTCTCCCTTCCTAATAAATAAGTATTAGTCAATCCCAGGGTAGCCCAGGTCATCAGGGGGTGGCTACTGAGTCTGGCTTCCCCTGTCACAGCTGCCTGGCAGTGGGCCCACCCTCGGGAACAGCCAGCTGGCTCTGCTGTGCGTTTCAGCTTCCTCCAAGTTTGCATGCGGACCTGTGAAGCAGCTGAGTGTATTTTGCCTGATCGGCTTATTTGTTGTCAATCCAAAGAGTTTCCCCATTGCCATGAGTGCTGATGATGCAGTTAGTTTTCAGTATGGCCCCTCTGCTCTGTCATTTCTGTTGCTCTGCACTGGCTCTTCAAAAGATGAGATCTGTTTCACAGATTTTGCTTGTTTTCAAGTCAGTTCAGCACTTCTCTGTTCTGATATGGCTTGTCCAGCTGCACAAGTTTCTTTTCTCAGTCTGCCAGTTTTTGGCCCCAAGCAGACTCAAACTATGAGAAAGACAAATCCTTCCTCTACTTTCTCTTATATTCCAGCTGCATACCTGTGAAACTATACAAGCTATGGGTGACCCTTCATTTAGAAGATCTTGCTGGAGCATAGACGTGCATGTTCATCATTAATGAATGACATCTCAAACTTTACTCGGAAATGTAACTTTCTCACAAAGCTGTGAGCAGTAACAATGCAAACAAAAGCATCATCTTCCATGTTCATCTTCTGGTGTCAAAAGAAGGGCATAAGAAGTATATGCTATAGAAACAGAACTTTGAATTCTAGGGTCTAAATCCACGTGCTCAAGGATTTTCAGAGGCAATTTCAGGATTAATTAAGGAAAGTAACTTCAGAATAAAAAAAAAAATTCTAGAACTTTTTTTTTCATTAAAAAGATGATGTATACCCAAAGTATGCAGCACTTCCCATTCCCAACTAATAATCAAGTATTTTTCTGAAAAATAAAGTTACTTGACCTAGTGAATATAAGAAGATGATATTGTAATTCACTTAACTATTAGTCATATTTTTAATCCCATCAGATTAATATCCTGTTGCATTTAGCTACCTAGATAGGGGAAAGATATTTGTAAAACCCTGTTTTAACATCTGATCTTTTTTATTGTATGCTCTTTTCTTATTCAATAGGACAGCAATGAAAACATTGGTACTGATACTCATTGCTTTATGCAACCTCATGATCTTAGATACTTTCTGTCTCAGCTCAGTAGCATGAGTTTTCACAAATCTGGCATAACAAAAGTCTCTTCAGATTGTTTTTAATCACTCTCAACACCTGGAATTTTTCTGTGATTGCAGTATTCTTGTTGAGATGTGAATTTGAAGTAGGAAAAACTGTCCATTCCCAGATTTCAATAGCCAATGGAGATTAGTTTAAGACCTTTCCATGAGTTAGTCGTGGCCTTTCTAAGATGAGTTCCTGCTAAGTGCAAGACAGATCTTTACTCCAGCTTCAATACTCTTCTCACATTTAAACAATGGTATTCACAGGCATAGAAAGAGACAGTCAGCTGTTAAAGCAGCTCTTTCCATTCACTTCTGAAAAAAAGAGTATCAAGTGCATCCATGCCTACTGGATAGATGCTTGAACAACCACTTAGATGCAGAAGCCATGGCTATCATTATATCTTCACATTGAATACTTCCTCATAAAGGCACCCACAAATTTCATTCAGTGCTCTTCCAAACCACACTGCATAGTCATCTCATTCAGTATGAATTACTTGGTTTTCAGCTGTACTCAAATTCAGCTGCTTTAATTGATTGTTCATGACCTAAATCCTGTTGCAGCTTGTCAAGAACTTCTTCCATGAGCATGGTCCCTGTCAGCAGTTAGCACACTCAAATTTGCTGCCAGGTAAATTTATTATGACAAAGCAAGTCAGGATGACATCTGAACATGTGTCCAACCTAGGTGGACAGAATTACTCAGATACTTGAAACTACTGATTCTCTTCCTGCAGAAATACCTTCTTTAAATGGCACCTTTATCACCTGTAAGGATGGGTAGCTGCCGAGATAAAAAAAAAAAAACAAAAAACCAAAAAACAAAACTCAAACCCTCTGATATGGAAATCTGTTTTGCATTCCCTTCTTAATGTCCAACACTTGACTAATTCTACCTATACTGCATTCACACACTCTGAATCAAATTCCTATTTATTATGATGTGTAATAACTTAGGATTAATATAGAAGTGTAAAAAGTAAATCTATCTGGGAAAGAAAATTAATTTTAAATTGTAAAATTGTGCTAGAGAGTGTTTACACTATGCACAAAGTCAATGTAATTTATGATTATTCCTGCTATTTCTGATTTTTGCTTCAAGTGAAATTTGGTTGATTATGAAGAATGTTACTATATTCTTCTGCATATTTATAAAGGAAGTTGGAATTTTTGGAGGATGTAGAGTGTGATCACTATCATGGTATTTGAGGGCAGGGAGCTAAAGAGTCTGAGAGATCTCTCCCATAAACACTGTGTACTTCAGGCACAAAGACTTGGGGAGGAAACAATTCCTTCTAATTAGGAAAGTAATTTTAAGCAGAAAAAAAGATGTAAAAGCTTAGGGACTGTTCTTGTCAGAGAGAGATGTTTCAGAGAAGAATTAGGGCAATAGAGGATTATTGTTTTGTTAAGCCTTTGATTGAGATCTCAGACTTTCATCAGTTCTGTAGCAATGCAAGCAAAGAAATCTAAGGCTCAAACTCATCTCCAGAAAAGAGATCTTGGATAAAGAAATTAAAATAAAATAAAATTTTAAAAAACCCTCAACTCAGACTAGGATTTAGCTTTTGGGTATTTATAACCCCCAGTTTATTGCCAAAGGGAAGTTTTTCTGTCATCACCCTGTTACTTTTGAAAGCAAAGGGGAAAAAATGTTGCTTTTGATTTCTCAAAACATTGTATTAGTTACTTGAAAAATTCCAGACCAGAGCATGAAAGATCCTTTAGAGGAAAACTCCAAAGTTGTTGTTTAGAGGCTGCCCTGAGTATAGTCAAGATTAAAGCCCTTAATGAAGGCAAAGCTTACTTATCTGATCAGATTTTAGCATAATGGTCTAGCATGTGATATTATTTTGTATAAGTTACATAACTTTTTGTTTAAGAGCATACTTTACTTTCAAGCAGCACAAACAACATTTTTAACCTGTTCAGATCCTTGAGAAATGCAAACAGATTCAAAGAAAAAAATTGAATATTTGTTAACAAAAGAAAATAATTTCTTTCTGTGACTTGGTTAAGATGAAAGCATGACAGGAAACTAATAAAAAAAGGATCAGAGGACCTGGAAATAAATGTTGACAGGCTTGTGCACTGGCAGTTTAAAATCACATGTTGTTCAGCATTAGCTTTCTGCTTAAGTGTTTGCCCACATGATTGCCTTTCCCTAGGCAAGTCTAGAGATTACCCACAACTCATTTGTGTTTGCAGGTTTTCTGTGAGTATGTGTGGGTACGTCCTACCATTTATCAGCCACAATGCGCTGAGGTCACAAGTCCCCTGCCTCATTAAAAGACAGTGAGCCAATTGAAAAACAACTCCGTTCTCCCTAGGAGCATCTGGACATCTGGTGCAGGAGCAGTCTGCTTAATTTTGAAACAGACTGATCTGGAAAGAAACTAGGCAGTTAGACAAAAAGTAGGTAATAAAACCTTGGATATACAGAGTCAGAGTTTTCCTGTCTTGACAATAGAATTTGTGAATACAGCTCAAAGCTTTTTAGGGTTTCTCACACACTGAAAAATAAAGTTTAAACTTACAATATTAAATAGTGGGTCAAGAAAAACAAAAGCATAGCCCTACACCTCTGTGGAAAGATCTCAGGGCTTCATGAAATCATCAACTGAATATTGAGTGCTGACAGACTCAGCACACCACGATGTACAAGCATTTATCATCAGGGTGTTTGTTACTGTCACAAAACAAAGACCAAGAAGGAGAGAAGGTGGTTGCTTTGCTCCTTATGTTCCCAATGTTATGCAGTCTGTCACAGTACAGAATTGTTCATGAGCCACAATGCAGGCTTGCAACAACTGCCATGCACTACCTACAGGCATAGCGTGAGTGTGGCTGGTGCCATGGCATCCATCTCACCTTTTGCATTGCCATGAACATACAGTGCCATTCCTGCACTTCAGACTGCTTTGTGATAGAACATTTACTTCATTAAAGTTTTCACTAATGCATTCATCCATTGGCACAGGGAAACTGCTGGTGTATCTTGAGAAAAATGCCATCATGTACAACCTTTTCCACACCAAGGAACTGCTTGCTATATTTTCACTTACCTTGAAAGGGAAATAGTCACTAAAAATTTTATATTTGAATGCAAACGTCAAGAGTTTTGTTCAGAATGGTCCTCCAGAGAACACACTGAAAACAGTTTCTCTTGGGGAAGCAATGGAGAAGCTTTCACCAGCAGTAAGAATGCAAATATTCATCACTTCTATAGCCGAGTAAATGATCACTATTTTGTGACACCATATACTCAATCAAAATAAAATTACTGTTAGTTTTCTTTATTATTCCTTTTTCCTCCTCAAGATGTCACATTCCCTGTTGAATATTACATTTATTCTGGTTAACCAGAAAACAGTAGAGTTACCCAGCTGGGAAAAAAACTGCATTACCAAATAAAAGAACACTGTTCTACTGCACCATGATCTCCTACTGATGTAAATAATAGAGTAGAATGGATACAGCACTACTCTGTCAGTGTAATGCTATGAGTTCAAACTTCTACCTGAGGAGAAGGCCAAAATAATGTTTTAACAGTACTCCTTAAAACTAACTTTCCTTTCTGTCAGATATAAGCTAATTCTTTTTTGTTATACTCTTAACTGACAAGGTAGAATGAGGCATTGTAAAGCTCCTCCTACCACGTTTGTACAATGAAAGAATAATACCCAACAAAGAAGTGTTTCTCCTGTTGAAAGAAGGGAGGGAAAAAAACCTAAAACCAACATGGAGGCAGAAGAAATTGAGTATATCTTTTCCTCCCTCTTTGCCAGCTGTAGAGAGCTCAGTGGTGGAGAGTGCCACATTCAGTTACTTCCTTCCACAACACACCAAGAAGCAGAGTAGCTGATTTTGTTGTCCAGTTCCAGAAACAGATGTGATTTGAATTTCTGTGCACATGGGCCTGAGTGCCTACGCAGACAGGGGTATACATACCCTGCTTATTTCCACATGCTCATACTTGATTGAGAAGGACTACCTGTAACTTTGTCAATCACCCACAGCCTGTAAGCTGTTCAAGCATGGCTCCAGAGCCATGGTTATGCTTTGTCACCAGGAGAGAGGCTGTGATAATGCATGATTAGTCCAAATCCCTGAGAAGAAGCAAGACAGCTGGGACTACTAAACCTGGCATCACTGGTTTGTAGCGATCAAGTTGTGCACTGGAGTAGGGAGACACCTGGAAGCCATTTCCTGCTTGTGAACTGTTCTCCCTCCCCCTTCCTCTCAAAGATAAGTGTATGCCATGTGGCTTTTGGCCACAATGAGTTTTTTGGAATTTGTAACATCAGGAAGGTTTGCTTTAAAGGCACAAATCCAGGTCTTGCCTTGCATAAAAAACTTCAAAAGACTGTTTTTTCCCCTATCTAATGCTTCCCCTCCTCTCCCCCCAGTCTCTTCTGTCTTCAAATTTCTCCAGCTCTGAAAAAGTCTTAGCAATTTCATCTTGAAACTGGCAAATGAACTTTAACAGACTAGAGACTGCTTAGGTACTGGCCTGAGTTTTTCCAATGCCAAAACCACTGATTGTTGCTTTCTAACCATCCTTCGCTAAGATACAGCGGTTTAAGATCTCCACACATGCACACACCTCCGCCCTTAAGTACTTGAAGTTTCCTTGGCTTCACAAAGTAAGCACATATTTTGTCCATGAGCAGTATCTCTTTTGTCAGTTAGGTTTCTCTTGTGCATTGTAAATCTTCCCAGGAGCCATCTCCTAACTTTTTTTATCACTATTATTTATTTTATCTCTGGCAATGTTTCATTCAGCAGAGTGGTCTTGCTGTTTTACCCATTGGGCATGATGTTGTGTCCCCTGAAATCAATTGGGGACACCAAATTCTAAGACACCAGAATTTTTCACCTCTTCTCTTTAAAACCACTGAAGACTAGAAACATGCAAAGTTTTACCAGTTTGAAACTGCTCCAGCCTTCTCTTGATATTTTCTATGGAACTGTTGGTCTTAGAAAAACTAATAGCAGCAGTGGAGCACTCTTGTATTTCTGACACAACTTTATAAACAACCTCCAAATAATTAACTTATTTTTGTTAAAAAAAACCCTAGTTTTCATAGCTGAAATCTAGAAGTTTTTGAAAACAAATTCAAAAGGAGAACCAAATTTTAGTAGGCCAAAATAAATGGGTTTGTGAAATCTCTTATAAAATGTCACTCAAATGATCTTCAAGGCTTTGAGAAAATTATACCTGAATTTGTTTCAATGTACAAGTCATTAGTATTATGTTACCATACTGTTGCAGTAGTTGCAAGATTTTACTGACTGAATTTCATCTTTTAACCAGTAATCCATAGCTGCAAAGTCTGAATGCAGGCTTAGCCTCCAAGTCCTGCTGGAGAAGTAGGACTTTATAGGAAAGTCACACTCTCCCTCTTGAGAAATATAAATGGTAAGATAAAGGGGTCAGATAAGAGCAGGGGTTAGCTCCCACCAAAGAAGCCAAACATAATATTACAGCCAGTATAGCAGAGGCCTCATCAGCCAGAGCCCTGTCCCACAATACCAGGACACGAGAGTAGAGGAGACAGCAAAGTCCAAGTACCAGGCAAGTTTGCAGTGGCAAGGCAGGTCCAGCATCAAGGTAGGCAGTCTGCAGAGAGAATCAGCCCAGGAATCATCAGGGAGGACTATACACACAAAAGGCACACAAAAGGAAGCTGGAAAATCAGCCCAGCTCACGAGCTAATCAGCAGGCTCAATAGCCAAGCACGGGCACACCTAAGCTCAGGTAGAGAGTGAACATCCATGGCTGAGCTTAAATGAAGCCCCTGGGCCCGTGGGCAGGGGTGTGGGTAGAGGCCTCAGGTGAGGCTGGTCAGGGCTATTAAACCCTATTGGTTCACTGAGGCCCCCTGACATAAATCAGTGGAACATCCAGACTCATATTTTTATGTATAAGCAAGAAAAGAGGAGAATTATGATTGTGGTTTGACCTGTGCTGCGTTTTCTGACCCCCGAGTGCCTGATTGCTCAACCACAGTATTACAGTAATGCTGTGTCTACTCATAGTTTATATAAACACAGAGTATGTTAAACAACTGACTTATGATGTGATACTTTTGTTTCCACTGAATTCTAGGCCATCTGTGTACTAAAAAATCTCTAGACTTGGAAAGATCTGATCTATTCAGTTTTTTCACTAAGTAGTTACAGATACTACCAGAGCATTCTGTATGTATACTTTGACATTTAGATTTCATTCCTTTTCTCACTGCAATTAAGCATCTGTTGGATCCCTAGGCTTGGTTGATACCTCTGTACTTTTTAAATGTCTTCTTTGCTGATCTTAAGTCTTTAAAATTCTTTGTTCATGTGCTGGTCAAATTATGAAAATTAATGCAATTTTGAAGACTTAAGAGTTGCTATAGCAGAGTTTCAGGTCACCTGATTTCTGAAAAACTGTTTCATCTGTGTCTATTGACAAGCAGTGTTTTCTTTTTCATCTTTCCTAGCTGAGGTAATACATATTATTATGTCATATTCTGGGACACAGAGCAGGATGTCAGTGGCATTGCAAGATACAATTCCAACAGGCAGTCCGTACTTCTTGGAATAACTCCTGATCGGTATTTTAAGTGTCCAGTTGGCAAACTGTACCCCAGTCTATAATTAAAAAATGCATGATTCTCCTGTTGGCAGAGAGAAGATCCAAAGCATACCAACATCTACCAGCTTCTCACTTGGTAGTGGGAATTCTGGCAGAAAGGATCCATTTCAGTGCCTCACACAAAGGGTTTGACCCCAGCAGACTTTCGGTAGTTACTGCAGTACACTCGTTGGCTTCCCTGCTTCTGTGTGACCAGGACTGGAGGCAAACGAGTAACAACAGGCTTTGTTCCAGGTGACAGGAAGGAGTATGGGAGAAGTTGAGGGTGCCAGTGCTGGGTCAACCCAAAAGCCCATCTAGCTCAGTATCCTGTTGTGAGCAGTGCTCAAGGGTGGGTACCTTGCAAGAGGGAAACGCTTTTCAGCTTTTCCTTACAAAAACTATTTCCTTCACACCTCTTCTTTAGTGAACCACAGTAGGCTAGACAACTGCATAAAAGCTAGTAATTAATGTTTTATGCAAGATAAAAGGGATCCGGATCTTGCTGGTATAAACAGTGTGGCTTCAGTGCCAGTTTTCTCTGGTGAGGATATTACCCAAAAATTTTGCACAGAAAGAATAGTCTAAATGAAGACATTACTCAGTAGCCATATCAGACTTCATAATCTGTCTATATTTTATGTCTTCTGGCAGATCATAGCACTGCTCTGTTTCTAGTCTGACACTTTGTTTTGACTTTAATAAACCTAATACAAATTAAAATAGCAGGTGCATAGCAACACCTCTTTAGAATGAGTGCTTGATGCTAATAACCATGTTTAGCAAGACTTTGCTGAGCCATGGCTTTCATCTCCATCTGTACAATATATATATGATGAAAAACCAATTAACCCTTTAGATCCTGGCTTAAGGATTGTGAAAAGCATGTATAAAATCAACAGAAAAATTATAAATCTGTGAAGTTATGGAAGATCATTAGGAAAATATGAAAGATTCAATGTGATCAGATGACTAATGTCACCATACTCTGTATTTTTGATAGTAACGCTACCAACACTGGAAAAGCTGGATGTGGTCTGAGAATAGATTACTGCATGTAAAAGGAACCAAACATGACAGAGAAGGATTCTTGCCCAGCATAAAAATGAAACAAGATTCTGGACAGAGATGCAAGCAAATAGTAGTTGCACCTAGAGGAAAATTGAGGGCTCACTAAATGAAAGGGTTAAGGAAGGGATTATAAGAATGAACTCCAGGCAGCCAGTGGATTCAATTCCTCTAGATTGTTGGGAGAAGGAAAAAGCTGCATATCTTTGTCTCTTGTAAGTGCTTTGTTCATTACCCTCCTAAATCCCCAAAACAAACAACAAATAATCCAAGCCTTCCCTTCACATAGATACAGTCCTGCTATTACAAAGGTTCCACTTGTAAAAACCACTCTTGTCTATTTCTGTGCTTTTTAACATTTTATCCTCTTACTAGTTTGAAGGTCAACAGAACTCAAAAAGAAAATACTGTAATTTGTTTTGCTAGCAAACCAGTACTTTACTGGAGACACATGCTGTATCAGACTGTGATAGTGCAGACTTCATATTTAACCTGAGTCCAGTTTAGAATTATGAAAAGACAGCTCAGGTGGACCAAATGATCTCAAAGTTCTTTTCCAAGTTAAATGATTCTATGATTCTATTGCAGGTTTTTGCTATAACAGCTTCAATATATAATTTAATTTCTCTTCTGGCTTCTGGGGCAAACACTCCATTATTAGCTTAAATCAAACAACACATAATATAAATTCCCTGCATCGCTGAAGTTTCCAGTTTCTCCATAATTTTAGTACTTGAGCAACATTTAATGTCTGTCACTCTGAATCATCAGACTCTGCACCTTCTGATCAGAAGCACCAGCAAAATGGCAGATATTAAGGAGAAATCCAACACACATGGCAGAATGATAGGGATTTCTAAAAGCTGCTTATTGAATTCTGGGGTTTTTTAAACATTCTTGAGTCTTGGTTATGACTTTGTGTTAGAGGTATAATTGCATTAACTCTCCACAAGGAAAGAGAATTTCCTACCACTTCCCTCAGAGCCTTGATATAGTCTCAGTTTGGATGAAGCTGTTAACAGGCTGAGTTCTGCAGTAGTGTCTGTGATTGCAATGAATCCAGGCACAAAGAATGCATATTTTACATGGGTAAACCTGAGTATTTGAAGTCAGTGAGCCTAAACTGTGCAGCATAATTAGAGGAATGAGGCTCAGGTTGCTTTGTCAAAACATTCTTTACTTGCTGGATTTTAGGATTAGAATATTAGATGGGATGCTTGGAAATCTTAAATTGGAGCATCCAGTGAAGTAAGACTTCTCATGAATCTGAGTTAAGCTGTATCTATAAAACCTCACTTACAAGTTTGTATAAGTTGTTTTAGTGTTTGTTTAAAGATACTTTCATGGAAGGACAATATGGACATATTAATTGTGTTTTCTCTGACCCTTCTTTTTGAACACATTTTTTAATGTTAAGGAACTTGGTAGATTTTCTTCATCACAATCAGTTGCCAACTTCCATGTAGCCAGGGTGCTATAGCTCCTCTGAGCTTGGTCTGTGAATCAGGCAGTTTCCTTGTCCATAGGATCTAAAGGGATCCTGATACCAACCAGACACTGCATGGCATCCACCTTGCAGTGTGTGCATATTACTTAATTACATTATGATCAGTAAGCACAGCTATGTTTTTTATGACATTCTTACAGGACTTACTCTGTTGTCAGTTCATTCTGCATTGTACAATCTCTTGAGTCACAACATAGTGCATTGCAGGTGCTCCTCTTTTCTTCTCAGTGCAACAGCGAGTGTGGAGTCTTCAAACATGGCACACTGAAAGTAACTCCATCATTCCAGCTTATCTCACTTCCAGGGAAGATTTAGTATTTCACTCCCTAAAGTTTCTGTCAATAAAGATTTCTCTAGCTGGCGGTGCTCCCCCTGCTTGGTTCAGCATCTCACATACTGCACATATCAGCTTCGAAAACCACAAGAACTGTATGTATGGACAAGCAGAGAAGTAATGGCTCAAGGATAAAGAGGTGACCAGATAGGAAGGGAAACTTCAGGCTGTGATTCAAATCCCCCTTAAGAAAAATGCTGTGAAGTTGGTCATGTCAGTATTGAACAGAATTGTCTGGTAGGTTCTGCTAGAGGTTCTGAAGCCATAGGTTTAGTGTCTGGATGTTTCAAATGGGACAGTTAATGTAACAGTACTACCTTGCTGTTTCCTGAGATGGTTTTGTAAGTATTAGGAAGATGACTTTTAATTAGTATATTAAAATTAATAATAGTATTCATCAACTAATTTTATGAAGCAAACAGAAGAGGACTTCTGTTCACAAGCACTATGGAGACAGCTGTGCTAGCCATATTCTTAAGCCATTAACGAAATGGTCATCAGCACTTCAAAGTACTATATTCCCATATCACTTCATATTTACACTGCTAAAATGACAGCATCCAAAATAAAAGACAAAGCATTGGAGTGTCCCAGTATGATGAAGATCATGATGTCTGAACAGAAGAATCAATATGGGAAGGTGTGAATCACACTCTTATTTTCTGGGGTCAAAAACCAAAACACTTTGATACAATTTTGACACCTTTAATCAGTTGGTATTTTTGTCACTGATTTTCCACAAAGCCCCAACTGTGATTTTTGGGTCTGACAGTCTTGTCAGGATTTAACCTACCTGAATAAGCAGAATTATATGTAGTCATAGCTTTCATATTTTCAGATTGAAACTGTAGGAATTAAAAAAAAAAAAGGTAACTGTTTATCACTTCCTTCTTTGGTAATAGAGCTCTATAAGAAATAAATGCTTTCATTGAATTCCCACTCTTTCAAAAATTTCTGTGTGAGGTAGCACAGAAGCACAGAGCTCTCCAGCTTCCGTTAAAACAGTGATCTGTTTTTCTGTTTAACTCAGGGACTGATGAAAGTGCTTATATTATCAGGTAGCATAAAATTATGAAATAAATAACTCGACAGATGTTCAGTGAGGTACATTTTTTCTATATCGTGGGTGGCTGCTCACTACTGTTGAATGGAAAATAAAGTACCTGCAGAACCCCTCTGCATGCTCAGACTGGAAAGGCAGCCTGACTAAGTCTTGTCCAAGAGTCAGAATCAGGGAGTCTCTATCATTGACAAGAAAAGGAGCTCAGTGTAGGGCAGGCCTTTTTCCAGCACAGCCTCAGCCTGCCAGCAGGGATTGCACTCTTCAGGTTCTATTTTCCCACTTTTTCACTGGTGGGTCTATGCTGTCTTCACAGAAATTCCCCAGTTTAAGTCAGATGAGAATACAGCCTGATTAACTACCTGTCCTCCTGAAGCACTTATTTGTGGGAGACAATGCAGCAGAACTCAAACACAGAAAGCCAGAACGAACAGCCTGGAAATAGGGACAGCAGTGGGCATGAACCACTTCCCACCCCCATGCCCACCCCATGCCTTCACATGTAACTATAAACTGGAGGCCTTGAAATTCCTGGCCTGTTCTGCTCTCATGGGTAATATTATCCCCAAAGAGAATGATACCACCTATACATGATTTGGGGGTCACTAGAAGCGCTGCTAACTTTATGTTGGCTTTTTTGGCTTCTTTGCCTCTTCAAAGACACACAAGATGCAGTCCTAAAGGTTTTTATATTATCAGAAGTTTACAGAAAGAGAGAAAAGTGTAGAAAGTTCTATAGTAAGTGTGTGAATTCTGCCATTTGGATTATAGAAATACTTTTGTAATTGAAAATATCCTTGCCAGAAACAGTTTCAGGTTTCTTTGGTATTTAGAAATCCTCTGCTAAACAAAGTAAAGATGAATGATAAACAAAATTGAGTTTCCTTTGAGCCTGATGTTCTTGCAGCTGCACTCCACTTTTAAGAGTAACCTATTAGCAATTAATTTAGAATGACAGTGGCAAGCAGTCCCCAGACTTTAATTAATATCTCTTTGACAAGCTCATAATCTTTCCAGTTAATAAAGTCTCCCTTAAATTAGTTTAACTCTGATTTCACTTACTGTTGTAAGCAATTGGTATCAAATCTAGGGTACTTAACAGTACTTTCTCATTTCAGATGCTTTAGAAGGAGAATTTATAGTTAGGTTTTACAGAGCAGGAAGAGTATTTGATGAAGGTCACCCTCAGTCCAGTGGCAGTGCTGGAAAGAAAATCTAGGTTCCTGCATGCCCTTCTGTTGTGCAATTGATTAAGTGATGGTGCTGCCTCCTGTCTTAGTATCTTGCAAGGAAAGGATTAAATTCTGATTCCAAGTTACATAATTGATTCTTTTCCTTTATGCCAATATCAAGATCTTAGAAAGCTACAGTAAAGTACTGTAAATACAATATAGTGAGTCATTGGCTGTAAAAGTTACTTAAATAATAAGTATCAGTATAGGAGAATGTAAGGATCGGCTTCTTATTTTAATTTATACTCTTAATATACTTCTGAAAACTTTGCTCTTAAAATTCCATGTCAGTTTTACCCATATGTCTCAAATCCAGAACCAATCTACATGAGAACCTTATGCAGCCACATAACATGTCCTGTGGAATAAGAGATAATACTGTGAATTGGAAAAGGTGCTGAGATAAAATCTCCTTTGACCTCTTGGTAAGTCAACAACTTTTATATAAGTGGAATGAAATGTGCTATATATATGCCTGTTGCATGTGTATTATGAGGGAAAAAAAAAAGCTGTACTGAGGTAATTTTTGATACATAAGATCACATCAGCCTACCTTTCCTTCTGGTTTGCCTGCAAAATAAACTAAGAGGTGCAGAAATTACTGTCAGGCTTTGAGTCCAATAGGTTTTTTTCAGAATTAAGAAAATTCCAACATCCAGAGTGTAAAGCTTTAAGCTGATTAAATCTACAAATGAAGATCTTCTCATTTTAAAAGTAATCAGCGTTTTGTATCTAACTAACAGCCATAAGAAATATCTGTGTAAGCATTAATGACTGCTGTAATGTACTGCCAAGGGAGACTGTAGTGTGAGGTGAGGATATTACAGCCTTCATTTGCTGATTCACAGGGATGGCTTATTTTAATGTTTATTTTTCTTGTAAGATGAAACTTGAAGTGAAAATGGGGTATGAAAAAAACAAGCTTTTCTTATTAGTCTCCTTCATCTTAAATTAATGTAAAATCTTAATTTAAAAAACTGTCTCATTAGCAAGGACTAAGGTAATTAAGATGGCTGAGAAAGGTCACTTATATATGCAACTTAACTGGTATTCCAAGGCCAGGAGACATCTCACCATCTCTAGAAGTCATGAGTAATCTATGCACTCCAGAAGTATTTCTCTAGAATACATAAAACTGAAAATAGCATGTCCCAAATACTGTTTAGAACAGTTTTAGTAGCATTAGGCACGAGCCTGTACCACTACCTTAGAATACTAACTTTGTACAAAGAAGTTATTTTATGTCACTTCCTTGTTTTCTGCTCTTCTTAAGTCAACAGGGGGAAAAAGAAAAGAGATTAAATGGATCTTAGCTAATGAGGAAAAGTGCAAAAAATGTTTTCAGTCAGTAGCATATTCTTCAGCTGAATTTCTACTTTTCCTTATGCACTTGCTGTCAGTATTGACATGCTGAACTAGAGGCCTTATTGCTATTCCTGTGTTTCTGTGGCAAGGATAATTCCATCCCAGAAGTCACAAATGGGAGAACAGTCTCTTCCAGTGAAACACCAACTGAAACACAACATGATCTTCCTCCTTTCTCATGCGTGTTAACTGTAAAAAGTTTCCTTGCTCGGAATGTGGCTCTGATTACATTTCTCTATCCCAAAATAAACATGGTGCAAAAGAAAAGGATATGGGGAGGAGGGGAAAGCCTGTCAGTGGGCCACCCTCAGGAAACCTCACAAGATCTACTGTCTGTCTGTGCAAGCCATGGAAGAGCCAAGGAAGTGATCCCAGCTTGGTGGTCTTATTCTTAATTAAAACAAATGAGGCTCTTTCAGCTGTTGCAGATAAATATTTGATGAAAAGAGACAGGGACAGATGTCGAAAAACTGTAGTAAATAAAGAATAAGACCAGAAGAGCAAATGTTACAAAAGTATTTTATATTAAAAAAAAAATCACTTTACAGATTTCTGTCAAAAGTCTAATTTTACTGAGATCATTCCGTAAGTGGGAAGAATAATTCTTTCTTTTTTTTTTTTTTTCAAAATAGAATTAAAATGCAAATGCATATTGATAATGAAAACATTTTAAGTCAGCTTGTTGTACATTGTATGGTTAAAATAAGGGTTATTTCTTGGGCCGTAAATGAGACAGAAGACTTCAAAGTAATTTTTACACTTCCATGAGAGTTTATGTTGATTTTAGAGTCATTAGTAGAGTTTTGCTCCAAAATGTGTGTTAAGGATGCACAGTGAGAAGGTGCCTAGCAAAATTTAATAGCAACATCCTTGTTGCAAGAATCTGTCATCATATTTGTAAGTCCCATCCTTTATAAATGGTTAATTTTGTGAGGTGAATTCAACCTTTTCCTGCAGTTGTATGTATGAGTACACTTCAAACTCCACTTTGCTCTCAGTGGGGTTTTATACAGGGTGACCTCCAAAGGTCCCTTTCCATTTCAGTTACTCCAAACCTTGAGAGCATTGGCTCCAAATTAGTTTACCTTCTAGCAAACGCATTTATGGCATTCTATGAAAAAACCTGATGTAATAGAATTAACTTAAAGGTAGGCTGTAAAAGAAAGCTGAGTCATGAAATAGAGAGAAAATCTCAGTAGCTGCCTCTTTCAACATTAACATCTTCATTGTTAGCACCATGTTGGCATTGCCTGCTAGTTTAAGGTCTGGTCTTGCCATTCCTGGGTCCGATGTAATTACATGTCTGAGTGTAAAAGAACTGATTTTATATGTTACAAAACTGCGGAGAGAGTGTGAACCACAAGAATTTCAATGAAAATATTTAAAAATAGTATGGTGATTTGGACCACCAGAAGCTGGATAAATTAGTATAATATGAATTCTGAAAATATAAATACCAGAGTGCAGAGTAAATGGAGTCCTGAAATATATACCTGATGCTGAAGATGGTTGAGAAGAAGTAAAAAGTTGACTGCGGGGCATCAGGGTCTGCTTGGGATACTACTGAGCTGGAGTCCAGCAGTAGGCACAGGTGAAAGCAGAGCAACATCCAGTGACATGAAATAAAAGTTAACAGGTTCAGATAAGAGATGAGGAACAAATTTCAAAAACTAAGAAAAGAAACCTTGGATTGCAACAAACTTCCCATGATTGGAGGAAATTAACCTAAAATTCTAATGGCTGGTTCAAGTGATAGGTATGGTCCTTTTTAAAAACTACAGGAGGCACTCTTTTAGTTTGCAGAAAAGTCAAAATAAATTATCATAATTGTCTCTTCTGGCCACAGCACCTGCAAATTTGCAGTGTTCAGCATAACATTGTATCTCAGACCTCTAGAGGTTTTCTGAAGCTGACACAAAACTCCTAATCCATGGGTCATGCAAAAGACCTGCCCTTTGCATTGTTGCAAAATTCAGACAAAACTGGGTAGTCTCAAGTGCACTTGATAGTCTCAAGCACACACCAATGAGACAGGTAGCTTTTAATTTGAGGATCAAACATAAAGAACTCAATAGCAACCTTGCTTGGTGCCAATTTACTTGTGATCTGATGGAACAAATCTGAACCCAACAAGCTTCTAGAGATAACAGTTTGTCAATTTTCCATTTCAAAGGCAGCATGATAACTGAAAGCTTCCAGATGTATCACATGGAAATCAAACTTGCAGCAAGAAACAAACTTTCTGATAAAGGCCTAAGACTAATTCTATTGAAGTCAATGACAAACCCCAGCAGATTTCAATAGAAGTTGAGTGAGGCTCAAGGTGAGAAACAACTCTGTGAACAGTTATAATCAACTCAATCCCCAGTTAGGACAGAAAAATGCGAGAGGATTTTTTTTGACCAACAGTGCACAAGTTGAGAATTCACAAAGAGTGAGCTGCAAGGATCTATGACACTGAGCATTTTAAGGGACACTTGCAGAAGCTGATAGGATTTGGCAAGGTCTGCACATCCCCAGTTAGCATGGTATTGTCATGCCTAGTGAGAACTTACAGGGAACCTGACAGCAGTTACCCTCTTTACTTAGTCCCAAGCAATCTCCAGACTGTCAACAAAAGCTGCAGCCAAACTGTTGTACTGGAGCATAAACACACAGAGTGGCTGATGAAGGAATAGAATGAGTGGGCAGAGCAGGGGCAACAGCTTTGCCTCTTTTTTCTAAGCAAGTGTAAGGACTGCAAAATGTACAATGCCATGTCTGTGGCATGCCCAGTGCAAGACATGAGAGAGGCAGGGAACTGATACACATCTGCCTCTGTATGTCTCTGAAGCTGGCTGCAGCTAGAATGTGATTCAGTCTCAGCTCAACAAACAGGAGCTACTCTGGATTCCCATGCACCATTTGCAAAAAAACACTCAAAATACTGCATACTGGTTCTCTGCTACTGGAGTAATTTCCAAGCAGGATTGTCATTCACACAGGCAGAAATTGAGCAGTTTCTTTGAGGAACTTCCCTTCAATTTTCCAAGTGCAAAGGAAATGGATGTGAGATATGTGTGGTGTTCCTAATCATAAGTGACATGTTTTATGGAGTCTGTAAAGACTTTTGTGATGGGTGAGAAAGAAGCAAAGAAGAAAAAAAAAATCTCCTATTTCTTGTTAAGAAAAGGTAAGGAGAAAGCTCCAGAATAATATTCACTCCTTTGTCTCCATTACAGAGCAGGTTAAGGCAGACAAAAATGAAAAGGACTTACCAAGGTTATGCTACACAGTCAGGATTTAAACTCAGAACTTCTAAATGCAACCCCAGTGCCTGAGCCACACATTCATTTTCTTCTCTGTATTTCCCCACAATCTTAGGCCATGTGGCCACTGTTGGTAAAATGAAAAACAGGTGCAGATCCACAAACAGATGGGAGACCAGCCCTGGCTGATCTCTGGAGGATAATACAACGTTCTTTTCTAGCAAAGAGGATTCCAAAGAACCACAGAGGCAGCACCCCTGCCCTAAA
This sequence comes from Lanius collurio, assembly GCA_020086605.1. NCBI lineage: Eukaryota > Metazoa > Chordata > Aves > Passeriformes > Laniidae > Lanius > Lanius collurio. The sequence continues at coordinate 5,101,512 of JACBWW010000021.1, forward strand.
ACTAAAGCTGCTCTGTCTCACACTAAATGTTATCTCCACCAGCCCAACAAGTGGGAGTTTTGAGGAATGGTCTGTTGTCTATCAGCAAAGGACACTGCCTCCACTGACCTCTCAGATTTTCAATATTGACATCTCTGTTTTTTAGGTATGCCTGTAAAGATTGTAGAAGACTGATTGCAATTCTGTTCTTAGCAGTAACTGCAGCCAATGTTTCTAAGTTGCTGGAACATGAAATTTCTTCCCTTGAGTAGACATCTTTGGAATGTCTAACTCTCAAAAAATGCCATTAGTCATATGCAGCATCTTTCTCTGGGAAAATCACTAGTGGTATGGGACAAATCTCCAGGTAGGATGAATAACATATTTGTTCTGAATCTGTAAGGAGAGATCTACTTTTTGATTTCCAGTTCATGGGGAACTGATGGCTTATTCCACAATAAGTGGTTAAACAAAGAACTTGGACTGCTTTCTTAATGGGAGAGGAGATTACTAACAGGGCAATTGCCTGGGCCTAATGATTAATTTAGGTTGGGCCTAATGACCTTGATGGCCTAAGCACAGGATGGAGTGCAAAGTATTCCCTGCCTTGTGTGACCCAGTTACTGTCCCTGCAAGATGCATTTCCCCTCCATGTGTCACCTGACACTTCAGCCAGAAGTGTCAGAGAAGGCAGGGCAGCCCTCACTTTGCACAGAGCACAACCAAGAGAAATGCTCATGCAAGAGGACAGGGGGTGTTTCTTAGGATCATAGAATAGTTTGGATTGGACAGGACCTTTAAAGGCCATCTAATCCACCCCTCCTGGCTGTGAGCACGGACATCTTCATCTAGATAAGGTTGCTCAGTGCCCCATCCAACCTGACCTTGAAGATTTCCAGGGATGGAGCTTCTGTCACCTCTCTGGGCAACCTGTTCCAGTGTTTCACCACCCTAATGGTAAAAAAATTCTTGCTTATATCTAGTCTGAATCTAACCTCTTTTAGTTTAAAACCATTCCCCTTGTCCCATCACAACAGGTCCTACAAACATTTCAGCTTAGATACTGGGTCCAGCCTTCTCATTGTATTGTTTTGGTTTGGTTTGGTTTGTGTAGTGCTGTGTCCGTGAGAGATTATTTGTCCTTGTTAAGCTGCTTTTACAGAAAAAATGCCTGTCCAGTTGGGCCAAGACATTTGAAGATAGCCTGTTTCCTTAGACTCTATTTGGGGCACAAAACCAAATTTGAAAAAATAGGCCAAAACCACACTGCTGACATGCATGTATTCTGCTCAGCTGTAAATCAAATTCATTGGGAAAATCTATGTTGTCCAAGTGTTAGTCAGGTTTTGAAGGGAAACATTCTCCACAGATGACACAAACAGAATTAAACAGCAAAGACCACCCAGGACACTGGGAATTTCGAACTTCTTGGCCTCAGTTTCTCTGATTTGTTCTTCCCAGCTTCATATGTGCTCTTTGAGACAGAAAAGAGCATTTCCTTAATTTTGAACTAGTATTTCTCTTCCAATGAAACATTCGTGCAAGCAGCTGGTCCCAGAGGTGGAATGTTCCAAAATCCCATTTTGGAGCCAAGTACGTACATTATGGAGTCAGTGGTGACACCACTTTATAAAGAACAGAAAATGAATTTTGGATCTTTTGAGTACCTTTTCTCCCTGCAAATAAGTTCCCTTCCCCCATTCTTTTGGAAACATCTCAGTCTGTATTGGAAACAGAGGATGTAATTTATTTTTATCGCCTTCCCTGTCAAACTGGCCAACTGCCACAGGGTTCTGCTTTCAGATGTAGCAAAAGGCAGGAGAATCACAATGAAGAACCATTCCTTTCAGAGGCTCCTCCTCTGTTTCCTTATCTTATTTTGAGGCTACCTACTGTGCTGTCTTATCACTTTCTAATCCTGTAAAACTTCTCTGCAACTTGACCCCTCTGCAGAAAGAGCTGACCTGCTTAGACCTCCGTGCTTCTCCATTCCTGCTCCCATCCCCACAGAATGTGTTGCTCCTTCCTTTGTTACTGTCGGGCTCCTTTGTCACTGCCTGTCTTACCCCTCGCTCCTCTTTTTCCCAGCTCCTGCACTGCATCGCATTTCCTAGCTGAGTGTACATACAGCTGTGTGGCCTCCGTGGGGTATGCGCAATTTCTCACTGTCCAGCCAGCTCTTTGATGTCTGCTGAGGAAGGATACATCTTCTTTTCCATCTCTTCACATGTGCCTATTAATTACACTCTTCAGAGGGACTGTTTACTGACTATCACTCTGTTTACAGTTGAATACAGCTAAACATTTGGTCTTCACAGTTCCCCTCTTCTACACCACCCACCCAGTTTCTTCCCCATTGTTGCAAAATAGATGTGTCCAAAATGCTTTAAAAGGCACAGATACAATGTGCTTACGTCCCACACCCAGCCTCCTGCTCTGAAATACTGCTTCACTTTCAGACAAGTACAGAAAGAAGCTGTATTGGTGGTTTTGTCTTCAGGCCTCTAACAGAAAAGAAGCAGTGAAGCTTCTGCTGCACAGATTCCTACCTTGGGTGCTGTAGAAAACCCAGAAAAATCTGCAAGCATCAGACTCATGACCTGTGAAGAAACAATACAAACCCAGTAAGAAGTACAGAAGTGTGCCCACTGAAATGAGGAGGGCTATCCTATGCATAAACTGAATATCTCTTTGTGAGATCAAGGGCCCTTGGGCAGAGGGAATTTTAATAGGCTAGGGAGGAAAAAATTACTCCAGCAAATGTGCAGAAGAGAAGAATTATATGCTTATAATGTAGCAGTTCAGATCTACGATGAAAATTCCTTCAGATTTCCTTCTTATTCCATATGGAGCTTAAAATATTACTAAATAATATGAAATAAATTAAAAACAAATGTGCGATAAATTATGGGGTTTTTTTCCAATGAACAGATTATTGTCACTCATAGAATCATGGAATGGTTTGAGCTGGGAGGGACTGACTTCCAACCTCCCTGCTATGGACAAGGACAGCTTCCATTAGACCAGGTGGCTCAGAGGCCCATCCAGCCTGGACTTCAGGGATGGGACATTCACAGTTTCTCTGGGCATCCTGTGCCTGTGTCTCACCACCCTCACAGGGAAGAATTTCTTCCTTATATCTAATCTTAACCTGCCCTCTGTCAGTTTAAACCCATTACCCTTTGTCTAGTCACTACATGTCCTTGAAAAAGTCCCTCTGCAGCTCTCTTGAAGCCCCTTTAGGTACTGGAAGCCTTCTGCAGGCAGAACAACCCCAGCTCTCTTGGCCTGTCTGCACTGGACAGCTGCTCCAGCCCTTGCTCTTTGTGGAAGAGGCAGCTCCTGCTTTACCTGATTGAGGCAGCCCCAGCGCTGGACCTGGGTGGAACAGAAGATTTAAACTTTCTTACAACCCGTAGTTTGGAGACCATATCTCATGCAACAGAAACTAGGGATGGGGTGGGGCAGGGAAGGGCCAAGGAAGGAAGTTCAGGGGGGCCTGTGGAAGCATGCACAGCCAACTCAATTTACAGAATTGAAAAGTAAATTGAAAAGCTGAAGTAAACTTCCAGCTGAAAAGTTGAGGGGTACAGAAACATGGAATGAACCTGTCTGCAGTTATTTTTCATCAGTTATCCCAGACAGGCAAAACAGCCACGCCAGAAAAACAGACGGCAAAGCCTGATGTGTCAATTTTGGTGTCATTCACACTGATTTCCCTGATACTCCTGTAAGTGCAGAATCTGCATTTATATCCAGAACACTTTTTAATGAGAGCTTTATTGACACATTTGTTCTGCTTCTATATAACAGGATGATGAAAAACAGCTGGCTACAGATAATGACAGGCACTAATTTATATTGGGTTACTACCTTCAGATTCTGTATGCTGTTACCCTTTTTTTAATTTTTAGCATTCTTGCCCTCTGTTGTATTTGCATTTTATGATGCTCACATCTACTATTCGTGTGTGCTAGGAAAGGAATAAGCACTTTAAAAGCTTTATGTTTAATTGCACTTTCAGCTATTAATTAGACACATAAACAAATTAAATGTATATTTAATTAAATGTTATCCATTTAAATGGGTAAACTGGAAGCAAAGTCCATCGACTTTAAAACTAATATTGCATGCATTTATCTTAATTAGTCAGGTAGTGTTAGGGATTAATGAACTTTAACTGTTATATTCATAATCAGATGCATTAGCATTTGTGTCTTTGTGGCACAGAGAAGATGAGTTCAGATAGGAGCTCTCTCCTGCTATATATTGTACAAACAGAACAGGAGATGCATCTGCAAGACTTACTTTGTCACCTTGAAAAGGAAATACTGATACTCTCTTTAGCTTTTGCAGGTGTGAACATTCCAAGCTTCATTCTAAACTTTCCCCTACCTTATCGTTTCATACTTACACACAGGACATTTCTCTTCCACAGAGCGCCTATTCAGTATCTTGAGAAGTGGATTCTCATCCTGGCACATTCAGGTTCTAGTCTGAGTGAATAAAGCTGATGAGGAAATATTAAGCCCTCGAATGTCCTAAAGAATTCACCTGATTGTGAAAGCAGTTGTTTCAGCAGTCAGAGAAAGTAATTTGGGAGCAGTCTGGAGCACTTGATCTGGCTGTGCAGCAAACAATTGGCTCTCTGCTGTCTTCCCAGCAAACACACAACTAGGGCTGGTGATTAATTCTGCTTTTGTGATTAACTAATGCTTCTGATCATCTCTGCTCATTTATTAGTGACATGAAGTAAAATGCAGAGCCATAACTGTACTCCTGAGACTTTTCATTCCACAGATGAGTTTATAACTTCAAGTTTGGAGAATTTATTTTTATAATTGATACACACTCATTCAAGTTAATGAAACTTCTTTTGTTTAGACCATCACAAGTATTTCTTTTTCCTTTCTGCATTGTAGATAGAGAGATTGAGCATTTAATGCAATGTTGCGTGTCAGAACTTCCGTCAGCGTAAGGGACCACTTCACTTACTCGCATCCAAAGAAATAATCCAGCAAACTGACAAATCAGCCTCTGCTGGCATTTCCAGCTCTTCCATTGACATCAAGATACAGTGAAAAAGCATCAGCACAAAAACAGAGCCAAAATCCACACTACTAAGTTATCAAGACATTGCTGCGTCTATTTTGTACAAGAGTTTGATTCCATTTCCTTTGAATAATTTCCTCCTGGATTTATTTTTTTAAGAGATGAAATGTAGAATTTTCCAAAACAAATAAAACCTGGTAGGGTATTCAGCGCTTTCATGAAAAGAAATTGCTCCAGCTATAGGATCTGTGTTTTGTATGCTTTTCTGAAGTCCATGACTAGCAGGGCTCTACATCTAACACAGACTGAACTTTGAGTTACGTTGTAAGTTATTTTCTCATCCATTCACTTGGCAGCAGTTATTGCTCTGATTGATATAGTTTAATTTATTTTGTCTCTATATGTTAAGGTGATACTATCAAAACTACAGTGGATCTTTCCTGAAAATGAAACCGCCTTGGTATTCCTGTTCCTCTAGTTCACCTGAAGTTAACCAGAATTCCAAGTATTTAGCCCAGCCACTGACTTTCTAACAGATCTGTCTCTCCAAGATCAGTTATAGTCAATATTTTGGGAAAGATTTTTATCTCAGCCAGCATAATTTTGTATAAGATTTTTTTTAAAAAAACAGGTTCTCTTTAACAGATGTTTTTAATTGCATCAAAACAATTTAAAAGTCAGGATTAGGAGAGAATTTAAAGGGATTTTGTTTACAGCCCAGACAAGTTCCAGTTTCAGAGCCTGGTCTGGACAGTTTCTGACTGATACAAAGAACCTGAGGTGACTGAAGCAGCTGAAGTACTGAACATGCACACACAGTGCTTGTGGTAGCAGCTGGGCAGTGTATTTCTATCTTAACCAGGAAATAACTCTCTCTGTTTTACCAAGGCATCCAGGCTGACAGAGGGATGAACTTCAGTAAAAGAAATGAAGGTTGAACAGTACAAAACAGCCCCCAAATGACACCTGACTTACCTGCTCTGTGGCAGCACAGACCTGAAGGGCACAATGGGAAAAAAGGACTTGTAGCAGTCTCAGCACCATCCTCCCCCAGCCCGGGAGAGTTTCACCTCCTTGCACTGGGCAGATGAGCAGCAGGAGGGCAGGAGCTGGGCCTGCCTTGCCCCAGGGTCACCCCTGCAGCCCAGCAGGAGCAGGGCACAGGGAGCAGGGCAGCCACAGCCTGTGTGCAGAGGCAGGAAGGTGCCAGCCTGATCCTTCATCCCTGCTGGAGACCCCCTCTTGATATGCTGCCAGACTTTAAGGTGCTTTAAAATTTCTTTTACAGGAGATTTCAGTATCCAGAGGCAAGGGGTACTGGGATGCAGAAGATATTGGTGTTACAAACAAACAGCAAAGTTTAGCACCCACTATCTTGGTTGTCTTCTACAGATGGTTCCATTTTACTTTTCGTCTGCCATGATTTCCAGATGCAGGGGAAAATGTTTAATTCTTGAGGAAAGGTTAATTAATGAAGAATCCAGAACCTTTTTAGCATCAACTACTCAGTAGCTGGAGTAAAACAAAGTAAATTTCAAGACTTCCCAATGATTTAGATTTACAGGAGAGCTTTTCTACAATATTCCAAATGCTAATTCTAGAAGAACTGTATTTAACAAAGGTATCCCAACATACATACACACAAAAAAATAAATGGAAAAATGAAGGAAACATGGAAAAAAAAAAGATGAAGGACTTGTGATCAGAAAGTATATGGAAACAGGACCGCAGAAGTGTAAAAAAAAAAGAAAAAGATGGGAAAACGGTCATGTTTACTTTGTCTGAAAGAGGTGACAAACGCGTAAGTCTGATTCAGAAAAGGGAAGAGGAGTCTAGATGGATGTTCAAAGGCTGGATTTAGAATTACTACTGGAGTAAAGTTCAAATTGGGAATGTGTGCTGGGGAAGGCACCGAGCATCTCCCTCACTGCTACAAGCCATTGTAAAAGGCAGCCTGACATGGCTGGGTCTGACCTCCCCTGTCTGGGCAGACCATGGCAGAGCTTTGTCTCTGGTAGAAGGGCTGCAGTAACAAACATGAGCCTGATCTGCACACTGGGCAGAGCAGAGCAGTTTCTAAGGCTACCAAGGACTGAGTCAGGAGTCGGAAGCGGTGCCGAGCACAGCAGCAGAACTGACACCCCACATTCACACATCAGCACTGCACACAGACACAGGAGCTCTATCTGCTTTTGTCTTTGATGTGCTTCACCTACAGACTTTTCCCCCCTGTATTTCCACAAAAGGTACACAGATGCATCAATCAGTTCAGAGGAAAGCTGGGACTGAACTTCCCTGCACAAAGGGACTCAGATCTAAGCAACCTGGCTTCAGGACAGGCAAAGGAAAGGAGTGAGCTTGTAGAAGAGGCTGTGCCTATGGATCCTGGTTTGCTGTGTGCCTGTGCAATCCCCTTTCTGCTCTGCAGCAGCAAACGCAGCTCAGGCACTGCTGCTCCTCAGGCACTGGGCATTGCTGGCCTGGCTTCATAGGGAGGAGCAACAACACTTCTGGTGCCTGCAACGTACTCTGCTCCTTGAAAATGTGTCAGGCTTTGTTCTGATAAAGGCAGAAGAGAGTTTTGCCACCGTTTTTCAAACAACATGTTGCCTATGAGGAGAGAGAAATATAAAAAACTCACTGATTTACCATGTTAAAAAAAGATGGCACATTTATTGCTACATAAATGTTATATACATAGTGTTTTCTGTTACATTGACAGAAATTTTTTGAACTTCTTGCTGCTGGTTGGAAAGGTTTATCAGCAATACCTTGAAATTTGACACAGGGTACAAATCTGCAATAAACCAACAATGGAAACTGGAGAACAAGATGAGAAGCAATTCATCTCGGACAATTAGCTCTTACAATACTCCATAGGTACTACACGGTATGCTAGAACCCTACTATGGTCTTACAATGCTATTGTAAATTTCTGATATTAATGAACAGGTTATGGTAAATAACCCTACATTTTTACTACCTAATATAGTAAAATAAAGTAAGAAACTTTTTACTGAAAACTTTTTTTGATTTCAAAAATCTAGAAAGAGTAATATTTAGAATTCAAGAAATTTTCTTACAAGATTATTGTATAAAAGACTAGCTACAGTGAAAAATAAGCCAAATGTTTTTTTCTTTCTATTTTATGAAGGAAAGCTTCTGGGCATACTGCAAAGTCTAATATAGCCAAAAAGACAACAAGCTTAGAAGGAAAAAGGCCAGGCAGTGGCACGTGATCACTTTCACACGTCATAAGCAACAAATTCCGTTTAGCTGATAAACACTGAAATGAAGAACAAGGCCACAGATATAATCAGGTGTTATTTGATGATATATGCAAATTAAAGTAATAGAAATGAGTCCACTAATTCCACAAACTGTTTTGTTAGGAACCATCCAAAACATGAGCCTAAATTCATTAGTTTATCAATCCATCTTTTGTTCTTTCAAATTAAATGACTTCATAAAAATTATAGTTTTGTTCCTGTTTTGTGTGTGAACCAATTGCCAGTGATGAAAGATGCACTATATAAACAATAGCTCAGACAACCTTGGCTTAGGAAATTTCCTCCCATGGTCATTGCAGTGGAAGACAGTTTCCATGGAAGTTCAAAGGGATTGTAACCATTTCAACACATCTGTGACAAAGGAATACTTATGGACACTGTTCTGGTGGAGAAACATTTAAAGGTTTAATGCTAATATGGCTTGGGACAGGGGTATTTGCATTTGATTCACACTATTTTTTCTCCACTGACAAGCCATACAACATGACATGATAATTAACAGGAAGGAAAAACTGGTGACCATTGCTCTTAAGATTCCATTACGTAATAAGCCCACCTTGCTGGTGGTTATATCATCATCACACTACCTGCCACGGTGAATTTAGGATTTTACTATTCACCAAAGTTACAGCCTGAAAAAAATCTCCTTTGTATTTTAATGCATTTTGTGCTTACATACAGCTAACACTTTACATGTACTATATGTAGTACTTACTGCTCGGAAAACAAAGCAACTCTAACAAAGTAGATTCTCCCCACCCAATTTACACTTCACGTTACAAGCTTTACTATGAAGCCTAGAAGCCTAAAAAGGTTTTGTTTATAATTAGAAAAAAAAAATGTTTGAGGAAAGTCTGAGGGAAAATAAAAATCACTTTTTAAATCCAAGAAATGTTATGGTCACAGTATTGCTCCAGCCTGCAGCCTTCACGAGGCCTCTGAGTGGCTTGAGGCACAGAGCTCAGTATGGAAGGGGAACTGTGACCATAACTGTTCAGGTTACCAGAGATCAAAAATAACATAAAAAAGCTATACCAAGGAATAGTTTCCTATTGCATGGAAAACACTAGTCATATGGCAAAAGGAGAGGAAAGGACAACAAAACTCTTTTCCCTTCCTTTTTTAAGACACTAATAGGTATGCTGGGAATGCTACGGGTCGACGGTTGTCACTGCTTTGTTCTCTGAATGTGAACAGCTTTAGTAAATGCTGGCATTCAGCTGAAATTTTATCAGCTTTTAACATGTTAACTTTTCCCTTTATATGTAGACCTTTACAGTTCCATAACAATAAATAAAATTTGTAGTTACAATGCATTTGTCAATTCAGTTTAGGCACAAGGCAACTTCCACAATGAGTGGAGAGATCACAACAGTCTCTGATTGTGCAGAAGCGACACACTGCTTGCAACAGAATGATATGTTCAGAGTATCTCATGGGCTGAAATTCTGTCTGAAGATCTTGTATCTTCACTCCTGATGCAGGTGTTGACCAGTAGCTTTGATCATAAGATTGCATTTGGGTTTCTTGCTTCAAGTGTTTTCTCCTGTCAGGTTTGTGTCTTCATATAATGTTAGTTGTCTGTGTCCTTGTGAAGAAAGGTCACCTTCTGTGTATCCTACCAATAATTCTGGAATTCTAGAAAGAAATTTAGGAGAAGAAAGAGTTTATTAGGAAAAGAATAATTTAAAAGCTTACCATCAACACTAGAGACCTAGTTTAAACTGGATTTGGTGGCATTTTCAGTCATTTAGGTGCAAAAGAAAAATCACACTGAGAGACCCTGAAATCCCCCATTCCAGAGATATCCATATTGAACATGACATACTGAAAAGATTACTCTGAAGAGCGTTCTGCTGGGCCTCTGTGGATATGGAAGAGAGGATAATCTGCACATCTCACACCTTCAATTTGTGTCTGACTTGGCTCTCCAAACCAAGCAGGAGACAGTGCCAAGTTCACTCCCTCCCAAAGGTAAATTGCCATGTTCCTGTACAGCCTTTTCTGTCAATGTCATACTTCAGTCAACCCACAAAGTTATTGCTATCGAAAAAACCAAAGACACCAAACTTTTGAAGGTGGTTCTTTATATTTATATGGCAAGAACAGACTAAGTTTGCTGTAAATCAAAAATCATCTGACAATTCCAAAGTAGCCTATTGCTCTGGTATGAAAAAAACAAGTTAAAGAAATTCAAAGCATTAAAAATTATAATATACACAACAAAAAACAACTCCCCAAACATAAAATTTGGTAAATTTCTGGATTAAAACAAGGGCACTGAACCCCGTTTTTTATTCTGTTTGAAAGTGGCAACAGCTCTACTGGAATACTCAATTTTTTTTCTTTTAAAATCAAGGTTTCCCAACTATTTAGAAAACCAACCAACAACATGAATAAACCCAAAAGACTGATATTCCTGTAGGGTCTCCCCATTAGCGTGTTTAAATAAGATGTTACATACTGGGCTACCTTGCAAAGCTGAAAATGTTACTTTTAAATCTTAACTATCTTCACCCATACAGATTGGGACTTAAGACAGTTCCCAGCCTCTGCTGGGCAAATGAGAGGAGTTAGAATGACTGGCCTTGAACTATGAGGAGTCCCTGAAACTGTATCAGCGCTGGGAAACAGTACGGGGATTTTTAAATGAACTAATGTGATATTTAGGCCATTTAAAGATGTATAATTCATCTCCATTAAGCTTGGCTTATCTAGCAAGCTGTTCACTGTTCCTCTGATGTCATGCCAAGAAGGCCACCTGAGCCAAGAGATGTAGCCATTGGCAACAAGGCATAGAAATAAAGAGACTCTGACGATAATTTCTTGGGATTTTATTATAAACCCAAACAAACCTGCAGCCTTCTGCTTCTGCACAGAGATGTGAAACACAGAGCAGTTTGGTGCTGCTGGCAGCTCAGGAACTAGACCCCACCATCTTGGGGTGTCTTCCCCACTGCAGCCAACACAAAGCAACAAGAGGCACCCCCTGACGTACCTGGCTGGTGTTCACATATGACCCATAGGGTTGGTAGTTTCACTCAGGCCAGGGTGGCTTCCTGGGTGTGGTGTTGGCGGCTCTGCCGATACGGCAGAAACTTTTTCTTCTTCCCTTCTCTTAAGGCAGGCTGCTTTAGGGTTTAGGTTTCGTTCTGTAACACAAAAATCAGAGGTCTTCATGTGCCATAGGCTGACGCCAAGGGCAGTATCGATACATTAACCCTGGAGTAAAAATAGCTCTGCAGCTTCCCTCTTCAGCTGCTGACACCCCGTATTCACCCACAGGTGTCCAAAGCTGCAGAGAATCACTACTGAAAGTCCTGCCAGACAGCTCCTAAACTGGTATTTAAAAAAAAAAAGAGACAAAGAGCCAAACCCAAACCCTTTCAGCTGCCTACATACACCTTCAGAAACTTTCAAAAAGCACCTCCTTTATCACCATAAGACACTGAAGTGCAAAATGAGAAGTGTCTATAATTTACAATATAATAAAATGGAGATATATCCATTTTGTTGGTAGGCTGAAGTCTTACCAACCTTGCTGACATCACACTAGTTTTAGTAACGTTGCTGCTTCTTTCTTCCCAGCAAGTACCAGCCACCTGCTAGGGCAGGGGAGGCAGCACATCCTGAATGGATAGTTCTCAACAGCCTCAATCTGTGCAATCACCTTGTGCCCATCTTGGTTCAATCGAAAGACTGTGATGACAGTCACATACAGCAGGAGCATTACTTTTTTCCAAAGCCTATTTCCTCTCACATTATAGTCAGTACTTTATAATAACCAGCTGTGGACCAGCTATCAAGGTATTTCATCACTATTTTTCCACTTCCCCACTTAGCTTCAATAGATGTCGATTTGGATCTCATTTCCAAATAATGACAGTTTCTAAAAGTCAACTGTTTCTGTTCTTCAAAATGGCCTTTTGTGAAATCAAAATATAGAAGATGTAAATCACAGGGGCCCAAATGACACCCAAAACCTATGTAATATATTCCACTGTTAAGTTTAATCATCATTTTAAGGTATTTTCTAGCTGTCAGTGAATTCTGTTTTGCAGTTGGAGATGGCAGATACAATTATAACTGCAAGAAGTCTGCCAAAACTGAACAGACAGCACAAGCCCTTCTCTTGCACTGCACAGGCACTCATCTCGTAACTGCAGTTTACTGACCCCTGTGCATTTTAGCTCATCTGACAGAGACTATTTTGGATGGACTTGATAGTTCTGCTGTCACCAAAGTCATTATCAACAGCCTCCTGCTGCATTTCCTTAAGGATGAGCACTCATAAAGATTCTACTGGAAAAAAAAAACTGCTAACTTTTCTTAATCACAGTTTTCTTTGTCTAACTGTGGCTTGCCTTGAAGTTTTAAAGATTTAATTACACGGAAACTTTGAAAGGAAGTTAATTTACAGTGATTTAGGAAATGGAGATAAAACCTCTGGCCTACACTGAGAGCTTAAATCTGAAATGGTTCGTTTTGAATAGCACCAATCACAAAATGAGAAGCTTCATTACCAGCAGAGAGGAAATTGTTTATGCAATTACATAATGCACTGTGGAAGCTCCTGTGGGTGTCACACCAAGCTCCGGTCACTCACTCACAGGAACAGGTGCAAAGGGGGACGGGCAAAACAAATGGGAGCCAGGGCCACTCTCCAGGAGGCCCCCTGCACTTCCCATGGCCTGCCCTGGACACACAGAGCACACAGGGAGATGGGAACTTGAGGAAGGGAAAGTCTCCATTTACACTGCCTGTACAATGGGGCCAATGTGAGTACACTGAGAAAAATGATTTCTACCACAGACTCAAGGGTTCTGACCAAGGCAGAAGTGATTTTATTAACATGGAGCTTCCTGTGAATTACAGAACCTGCAAGCAGGGAGATGGACTTGATGCTTTTTAAACATCAAAACCCATGCTTGATTAATGTCCCTCTGACTTCATAATATTCAACCTTATCTTCTAGACCATGGCAAGTATTTTCAGACCAAAACAGTGCCTGAGATCTAAGCCTCAGAGATGCTAAACTGGGTTTTACAACACCCCCAGCTGCTGTCTCATCTGCAGAACAGTTGCTCTGTGCTTTGGAAGAGCTCTGGCTGGAGACTGTGTATTTCTTTACTGACAACTGGATCAGTAAAACTGCCTGAAAACACAGCATCTCATCTTTCCTGTACAAAGTACATAAGTTGGTGTTAAGTTAGTTATTTAGTCATTTTCAATAAACTTCTAACTGCTGCTTGGATCTTCTGTGCAAAATGCAAGCAACAAATGAGAAAAAGGAAGTAAAAATGAAGTACCCAAAAATAAACCATTGTTATCACTCAGTGACATCAGTGATTCAAAGATGTAGTACACTGAGCAAATACAACCACTGACATATCCACGTCTCAGACTTTTCCAGTCACTTGATGCACTTTCATCAGTGAGACACTAAGGAAGATGGCTGTTAATGAGTCCTGAACAGCAAAACATGAGGACACTCCTTTGGGAAGTGCCACCTCCACAGAACGAGACCATTTCTGATGGAAGGGACTCACAGCTGCCATCCAGTCTGAGTGCCAACCGACTTGGGGCTGACCAAAAGTTACAGCAAGGTGCCCCAGAACTTCAACACGTCTTCGACAAAAGTAGAAAGGGAGATTACAAGTCAACTGTGGCTTCACCAACTCGTAAGAACATAACAGCTGAAGAACTAAACATGATTCCTACAACTATCTCTCCTTACGAGAGTGGATAGCACACAGCAGTTTTCCTTCTGCACCTACCAGCAGGCGTATTGTTTCTTTCTTGGAAAAATTTAAAGGAATCAGGGAAAGAAAATTCATGGAAACTCAGCTCTGATTCAATTATAGCAGAAGTTTCCTCCCTCCTCAGTACATGTTTAATGCAAAAATCTAAGTAAATACAAACAAATTCACTGCATAATATTTCAATTATGTGGGGTTCATCTTAAAACACATCTCTTACTGTTGCTAAACCTTTTCTCCTATGCTTGTTACAATTTAAAGCAGATGTGTCAACATTTTAATTAATGAATTCACCTTGAAAACTTAAGTGAAGAGATAACTAATTGAACAGGAGAAAGAAAGGGCAAAGTAGAAACCTTATAATCAATCCTTCCCCATTTTCTAAAAAGTAATTATTTGCTTTTTCTACAGAATTTCAGCATCATTACAGAACAGCAAACACGCTTTCAGTAGCTCATGCATCTGGTTGTGCAGGTTTCAAGAGCCCCACACTGCTCCATGGACAAAGCTGCCGCAGGCCTGCCCCAGCCTCGAGGCTACTGACCTCTCACTTGCTGCTCCAGGCTGAGGATCACTGCCACAGCCTGGTGGAGGATGAGCAGCTTCGTCTGTGGCTTCTCACTCTTCAGGTGCAGCTGGCACATGCGGCCGAGCTCCTTGAACGCCTCGTTAATGTCTCGCACACGCAAACGCTCCCGGGCGTTATTTGCCATTCTTCTCTCCTTTTCTCTTTCTATTTTCTGCTCTGGGTTTAAATCCTCATCTTCGTTAGTACTGCTGCAAGAAAGCAAACATAACAGTATATTGAAATATCACTGGTATTTCAAACAAGTGATCCTGGTGCTGGCTCCAAATTTTCAGTTGATGAAATTAAACTTTCCACTTAATCCATTTCATATTGAAGTATATATCTGGATAACTAAGAAAGTATCAGGTATCAATGCTGAAGTTTTGAAGGAAATTCTTGTTGTTCCTGCCTTTTCCTGAAAATAAATGTTGAGTGGCTTCTGCCTGACCCGCAGAATATTGTCTAGAGCAGTTAAACATCTCTAGGAAAAGTTGTGGCAACACACTGCTGCTTAAAGAAGATGATGTAGCCAAGCCAGTTAAAGGGTAACTCAAACACCTTGTAAAGTTTTTGCTATTTTCCAATACATCAGCTTATATGAAAACGCATTCAAGGAATTTTCAATTTCATGTGCTTATTTAAAAGTTTTACTTTTGTTAAAGACCACACTGGCCAATTTTAGAACTATTTTTTCTTCTACTACTCAGTGTAGAGCTAAACAGTTATATTTAGAATTCTTGAACTGCCTCAAATGATATCAAGTTGCATAGCCTTAATATAGGTCCATCCAATTTAGTCTAAAACTGCAAAACCTCTGTTCTACTAAAATTAACTCAATAAAATACCATTAAACATGTGTTGATACAGACTCTGCTGCCTGTGGTCGCAAAATTCTGATTGTTTACTCTTACCTCAAATTTCAGTGTTTGTGTCAGGCCTATCAGGCAGATCCAGAAGCATTTACCCAGTGCCAGCTCCAGTTTGGTGTCTGTGGTTTGGGAGGGGACACTGTGTTTCAAGAGGATATTTAGCCATGGTGTTCACCTCAGCCTCCAGATCAGAAGCTGGAGCTCTCCACCACCAGACTCACATCTAGAAGTGCAGCCCTGGCCCAAGTACAAGGTATCACAAATTTCTGACCTTGTCCCATCCTCTATGCTGGGCAGGGCCCTTTGAATCTTTTGCTGCTTCCATGTACAGGCAGACATTAGGCATGGCACTAGTGTAAGGGAATGTACACTTGTTGGGTGATTTTCCCAGCAAATCCTCTACCTTGTATTTAAATATATACAGATACTATAAACTTCTTCTCTTTTTCAGCTGCTTATTGGTGTAGGCAACTGTGCAATAACACAAAAGCCTTGCAATAAATTTATCAAATGTAAGGACAACATGCTACTGAGCATTAACAAAGCACAGATTCTCCAGGTCATGTCAGCAACACACCTTGTTCTGCCTCTGGATGAGACCTTGATATCCTTCTGGGAGGACTCATCATCCGATTTCATGTCATCTGATGAGGGGGGTTCATGGATATTTTCATCCTTCTCCTTATGTTCAGACTTGATTTCTGTTGGACCTATAGCCACAGACTGGCTCTGTAAGCCACCCGACAGTGCTGCAAGCAACCAGAGAGCAGGATGAGTGTCACAGCACTGAAACGTTGCACAGAACCCCAAACAGATAATGGCAGTGAGGGGCCAGGGCCGAGCACAAGTCTGGGGAGACAACAGGAAGAACTAAGGGAAACAAGAAATCCTGGTAACACTGCTGTGCTTGGACATGTGTCATGGGTTATAAAGCAATCACGGCTCACAGAGCAGCTTGATTGGTAACAGCTTAGTCTAAGGAAAACACGGTTTAAGACAAAAGGACATTGAGTGAAGTAAGGAAATTTGCACCTGATGTCTGGGCTGCAAATTTAAGGGCAGAGCTGCACTGACATCAAGGCTTGGGTTCAGGCCAAAGTGTACAACTCCCCCCTAAATGGTGCTAGCACACTAATAAAGGAGCTGACTTCTATTTTCTGCAGTTTACTTCTTTAGCTAAAAGTGGAAGGAGTGGTAAACACTGGTGTGGAATGACCTCCTTCCACTGGCTGGGCTGAACTCTGGTCTCAGCCCACTCCTCAGCCCTCCTGGCCGACTGCAGCTCTGCAAGTGAATCATGGCCCCTTCAGCTGGAGGGACGTGGCTGTAATGCAACCTTCTCTTGAAACTATACTGGGATAATTCTTAGACAGGGATGCCCTAAAAATTGTTTCAGAAGTCCCTAACAGTGGTGGTATATAGGATTTGTTATTAATTTTTATTTTTTAACATTATCTATGCCCTTATCCCTTGCGCTGATGCCATTTTACCAAGATCTACAGCCTCACTGGCTCTGAACTACTGCAGACCCTGTCCAGCATTTAATCCTGGAAAGTTACCTCTGTAGCTGTCTTGTGTTTTATGATTTAGTTCTGTGCTCTGAGCAGAAACTGTACTGGGAAGAACTGAATGGTTGCTGCTGAGGCTGACACCTTCTTCCCGGTGAGTCCCAACCTAAAGCAAGGCAAAGCAAAGATTCCTATTAGAGTTGTGAGTCAAAGAAATAGCCCAAAAATAGAAGTTTAAAACACTGAAAGTATTTGCTGGATTAGAAATCAGAGTTAAAATTCTTGCCAAGTAAAGGAAAGGTTTCGTTGATGCTGTTACATTAAAACACCTGATTACACCTTACTGGACTGGGACATGTCTCCAGCAGTGACCAACCCTCTTTGGAATAAAATAATCCAGGTATTTAACTATTCTTACCACCTATTTTCTGATCTGTTCCTTCATAATACATCATGATTAAATTTCTGAGCAGAAAGCATTGAGATGAAGAGTCTTGAAAAATTACAATTTTGCATAAATTTGAATTAATGTTACTTATGTAAGACAGCTATGAGTGTGCATACCTAACTTGAAGAGGCAATTTGTTAAAAAACTGCTGCTCAATACAGAATACTGTCATCAACTTCTATTAAAAAATATTTGTTTGAGAAAAAAGAGGCAAATATACACTGCCTGTATTTAAATAATTTGGAACAGAGGCCATTTAAAGCTTTTAATTTCTTAAGACACAAAAGTCCTTAAATATTTATAATATAACCAACATAATACAATTAAACAGTTTAAAAATGAACAAAGACAAGGGATCCTACTATTATTTGTATAGTTACAAAAACTGGCTACAGATGAAGCTTTTTATTGGAACAGTAGCAAACATGTCAACTAGAAGATTAAGCCTTTAATTAAATAGGTTTATTGCCTGGAGTTACACATGAGAACCACTGTTTTTCAATAAATCCTTCAATCCTAGTAAACTGCTGAGCTTTGAATCCCTCTTGAGTAATTAATGCAGCTTTTACCTTTCATGTCTTAGTATGGGTTTTACCCAGAGAGAGATAAATACCCTTATGCAAGTTTATCCTTTGTTTAATATACACTTGTTCCTGTAAGCTAATGCACAGGAACAAAAAAAGAAACGGGGAACCACCCCCTCCCAACAACCCACAACGAATATCAGGTCATTCCAGGCTGCTATTTGTATCCATTGTCCTGCAGAAAATCTCCTCTTGTATACTGTGGAATATCTGTTGCTATTTCAAGTATATTTTATCTTCCTCTGCTTGTAGTAGGCTTTAAGAGAAGTTTTACTTTGAATACAGTTGGCCCAGCTCCTGCAAGAGTCATGAACTTGCTGGGAGGAAGGAGCTGAGCCTGGGTCTTTCAGCCTAGGGGACAAAACTCTTTACAACTGGAACATGAAGCTCATTCTCACTGTGAACTTTTCAAAAATGAGTCTTTCCCTAATTCTGCCTTGCAGGTTGTGTATTTTATTTTCTTCTTCTGGTCATGCTTAAGTCCTAACACTTGAGGGTGCTTTTATTCAGGCTACAGACTATTAATTGCTTCAGGGCCACGTTTGTTCTGAAATCTACTTATTAAAAGAGGCAAAAATTTCTTAAAGCCATGTACAAACAGAGCAGCTACCAGAGCCCTGGTAACTTTCAAATCTAGAGTTCAAATAAAGGCAACAGATCAGCAAATCAGTTCTGATAAAGGCAGAGAATAGATTAGAAATAAAAACTTAATTCAAGTCCACGTTCCAGTCCTTTGAAACCAAGATGTATAAATTAAAAGCATACAATTTAGATTAACAGGATTTACACGGAAATCTTAAGAGCTAAAATGTTACAAAACTGACCATAACAGTGATTTTTATCTCTGATCTCTGATAGACTAGAAAATCCAAACTGGCAAACAAAAAAACCCAAACAAAAAGACTTGCTGAAAGTCACTGCATCCCATGCAGAGGCCAACAGCTCTGTTTGCTACATTACAACTGATCGGTGGCTGCTTCAAGCTACCAAAGCTTCAATTATCTTAAAATATTAAGTTCCGAAATTTTAGTTTGCTCTCCTCTCGCTGCACTGCATAGAGAAAGGGCTTTCCTCCCTCTCCCCATCTGCATTTCAATGCAGCACAACCTCGAGCTTCCTTTAAGTCATCTGAAAGGCGTCCGGGGCCATCAGCTCCGCGGCGCTCGGAACAAACGAGCTCTCGACATGTTTTATCGCTATTATTTATAAGCGGTTCCCAGTCGGGCGCTTTCCTAGCCCAAGGGGCAGCGAGCTGCGGGCGGCTCCCGCAGTGCCCCGGTGCGGGCGCCGGGATCGCGGCGCTGCCGCGGCTCCCGAGCGCTCCCCATTTCCATACAGCTGCTCGGGCCCCTGGCACGCCGGCCTTCGTGACTCGCGGCAGTTCATCGCGAAAGCAAACAAACTCGGAGTTAATTCATTCTCTCCGGCGCTAATCCACCCTTGTTTCCATGGTCCCTCCTCCCAAGCAAAGCCCGAAGCTCCCTAGGCACACAAAATGGGAGACAAACGGAAGGCCGGGCTCCGCCACACCGCAGCCGGGCAGAGACGGGGAGAGCGCTGCGGGGAGGAGCAGCCGGAGCACACACCGCGCTCGGGATCTGCTCTGAGGGGGCTCGGGATCTGCTCTGAGGGCAACCAGCGCCCACACCGCGCTCGGGATCTGCTCTCAGGGGGCTCGGGATCTGCTCTGAGGGGGCTCGGGATCTGCTCTGAGGGGGCTCGGGATCTGCTCTGAGGGGGCTCGGGATCTGCTCTCAGGGCAACCAGCGCCCACACCGCGCTCGGTACCACCGCGTTCACATCACTGCTCTTTGCCTGCTTCCTCCACACAGGTCTGGCATCCACTGCAAACATAAAAAACTTATCACTCAGTAACTCCAGCTTAAGAAAAACAGTAACCCTGTTACAAGACCGTACACTGGCGTAATTTACCAGGTGAACTGTATTAACTTTTATGCATTTCAAGAGAGACTTGTACATAGGACAATCAGCATCCCTGCTGACACTTGAAAATTAAAAAAACAAACAAACAAACCCGAGTGCAGAACATCTTTCAGTTGATTTAAGTGGTAACATTTGGGATCTGAAACCAGAAAACCAGTTAAGTATTTTAGGCAACTAAATAAAAACTAGACAAATCATGGACAGTGAGGACACACAACTGCATGTAGAAGAACCGAGAGTGACACTGTCCTGTAATATTGGTCCTGCATCTCACACTTTAGTTAGAATATTCATTTCGAGCACTTAGCAATGAAAGGTTCTGAGGACTGGAAAATAAAAATACCACTCTTGGTCTGAGTCTTTGAATCTTTCAAGTCCTACTAGCCGGTCAATTTGGCTATGGTCATTAACACCATTTTAGCCAAGATGTACATAATTAAGACAATGAAAAGGGCTTTGTAAATCAAGATTTTTACACTTCAGACAGCTCACAGTTGTTCAGTGGGAGCACAATCTCTGCAGGGAAAATACCAGCTCGGGAAGGGTTTGAGCAAGAGCAGAGGGTGGTGTTGGCAAAGCTGCTTAACTGCCCTTTCGTGCTTCTACACTGGAGCAGGCACAGGGCACAACGAGGGAGATCACCAATTTTCTCAGATTCCTGTTATACCTGAAAAAACCCTCTGACTTAAGGATTGAGTTTCAACCTTAACTGAGTTTCCAGGCCTTTTATTTATTTATTTTTAATCAGTTCAGGCTGTTCTTTTTCCATTGTATTACAATGGCAAATAAAAAGCAGCTTGAATAAGAACAAAAAGTATTACTTCTTAACTTTTCAATAATACATGAAATAAAATACAAATCAACTTCAAAGGCCAGTTAGCAAATATTTGATGAGTTGGAGATATTAAAAATCTATTTGAATAAGTCTAATGGCCAGTCCAGCTAAAAAGAAAACAAGACCATTCAGAGCAAGCAGGAAATGAAGTCAACTAGAGTTGTAAAATAAATCTGGCTCAAAAATTAAGCAAATGTTAAAATAAAACCATGCCTGGTTACACTAATTACATAAAAAGGAGTTAAATTACTCATTTCCTAGCTCCTTCTGCCAAGATCATCATCTTCAAGGGAAATTAAATTTTTTTTCCTATTTTTTTTAAAGGGCAAAAATGTTTTGTGTAAAGATCCCACCCTCCTTCAACAAGGAAGTTTCATTCAGTGCTGAATTCCAATGAACATTTCTTGACCCTATGTCAAACAAAACATCAAAAATAGGTAATCACCCTTATCAATGTTGACATTTCTCACTATGTTAGCCCAATAATCATTATTTTCTTAAAATTTACTGGATGTCATCTCAAGTAAAGTAGTATTTAAATCCGGAATGAAGGCTGGATCTTACAGTTCAGGCTGTGTGTCAAATTCTCTGCTTTCCTACTTACTATTTAAAAAGAATGCCAACCTAATGGTAAATAAGAGTTTGAAATTAATTGGTTATTGAAGAATTACCCCTTATACTTGGGGGGAAGGGGTGGGGGAGGGCACTACTGCAATGCAGTCATCACTAATAGAGCACTCAGTCTGCACCAGAGCCAGATGTGCCAACCTCTGTTCTGTACCTATTTCAGGACTCCATCCTAAGTCACGCTGAGTTCCTGCAATTGCAAATGATGTCAAAGGGCGCTCTTTGGGGACTGGGCAAGGCCACAACAGGATGCCTTCTGTTGGAGCCAATTATTCTGATGTAATAAAATTAGGGTTAATCCAAGAAATTCTTTAGCTGACTCACTTTTCAAGCCAAAACTGATCTGCAAGCTTGTTTCACCCAGTGAGGATGAAATATGCAGGCAAATATTTTTTAGTTGTCTTAATCTAAGTTTATTTCTAACAGACAACAAGCATTTGTCAGTCAAATAATCAGATGACAAATTAGGTCTGTATAACATTTAAGTTACACAACTACATTAAACTAAAGAAGATCAAGGAACTTCTTTCTGTCCATTTTGGAGAGTCATTTTCCACTGCCCCTATTTTAATAAAAACTGAGATGATAAAATATTTATCATAGCTTATTTAAAAGAGAAACTGAGATTTTAATGTACATTTTTGCACTACCTGTATTTATTTGACTGTGTCTGGCTTAGCGATATCAGAAGGTTCCTTAAGTCAGAGAACAAATTTGTCACTGTAGTTTCAGTCACTTGCTTTATGCCACATCAGGACCAGAGGGAAAAAAGTTCTCTTTTGTATGACTAAATTTCAGTCTACCCCAGAAGATGGTAGAACTTTAACAACATTCTTTAAATATTAAATCTCAGTAGATACTACGAAAAAGTGCAAAAGTACATATGCATCACTTCTTTCATTACAAAAAGTAACTGTGAACTTGTATAGAAAGCTGAAGTTGGATGTGCATTTGGAAAGTACCCCCTCAACAAAGCCCCCAAACACACACAGCTCATAGAAAGCAACCAGTTCTTTTTGATGTTTACTGCAGTGGTCCTGAAATTAATATAAATGGATGTGTGACGTGCGAATGGGAGAGCCTGGAACTAATTCTGTTTTATAGAATACAAACCCTTCAGCAATTGGGGTACCTAATTATTTTGATGATAGGTGAAATTTTGCCTTGATCACACAGTACCCAGCTGTGAATCTGTTTTATAACAGAAAATTTCACAGCATGTAACTGGTCTTTAAAATTACCCTGTAAACATGCAAACACATGGCACCACTAAACCAACCATGTTTTTAAAAGCTCTTTTTCCTTTAAGCATTTTTGGGAAGGGAGGAACGAAAAGGAAGAAAAAGGGAAGTGAGCAATGCTACAAATAGATTCATTTACTGTGTAATGCTCTTAGCATATTTCTGATCTATAAAAAGCTCGACTACATTTCTTCAGAACAGTTCACATTTTTAAAGAAACTAAAAGAGATGGTTTGCATTATTTCACCCTTCTTGGGGATTAATCTGAAAGTTGTTTCCTTTTCATTGTTACTTACACTACAGCTGTGCTCAAACTCTTTTCGTTTAGAAAAAAGTTTAAATTTTGAGCCTGCGCACACTATGGTTCCACATTCCAACAGCTTCCTCCCAGTCCTCTGCCAGCATCTGCTATTGAAGACTAGTTCCAATTTACAATAAACAGCTTTTCCAGACCAGAACACTTGAAATTCAGTCCTTCTTGACTGCTTTTCCCATTCAATCTCCCTATTCACCATTTCAAGGAGAAAACGGTTCTGCCAATTATTACACATCTGGAAAAAATGCATGTATAAGCTGAAACGCTCTCAGCAGAAAGTTTCAGCTTTCTGCATATGGTCACAGCAGGATTTTATGGGCCACTGACCAGGCTAAAGTCTAAGTTTTCCCATCTTTTTCCTCCCCCTCATTTCTGCCTACCCCCACTCCAACATTCTAATTGGAAACCCATAGCAGGTGCAAGCTGTCTGCCATCTTTTCCTCCACAAGAATCTCAAGTGGTTTATTCCTGATAAATATTAGTCTTACAGCCCAGTTCTACCTCAGTAGGCTCTTCGATAGTTTCAACGCATCAGCTGCAATTGCTTTGCATAAACATACTCGTGTTTTATAACATCATTACCATGGATGCTTGTCTGTTGGCTGTTACAAGGCTGGATGCTCCATAGTTTGAGTTCAGGCTTCCAATTGGCCCATTGTGGGATGGTCCCAATAAACTATGGATATCTCCATGGCCACCTGACAGGCTTGTGGAAGGCCCCACAGCGTGGTTCCGCAGGACATGGATGGCATCATCAAGTCTGTCCAGGCGATCCTCCATCCGGGACTGCTGTGGGGATGCAAGAGGGACAGGAACACTCGTTACTGAATAAATCCCCAGGCTCCTCACACCACAACAGAGTCTATCTCAGAGGTATTAAAGACAGAAGATGAAATGTGGTATCAAAATAGTATCAAAAGACTTTGAGAGCACCTACCAGCACTACAAACAAACAGGAAAAAGAAAATATTATCTGGAGATTCTGTTCAAGATAGCATTCATTCCACAAATAGGTGGCAGCTTTGAAAGTGAAGCTTATTATAAGGTTAATGTTACTCAGCTGCTATTATATGGCATGAAAAGAAAAAAGGAATTGCTACAAAATAAGCTAATGCAGGACAAGAAAGAATGATCATAAAATTAGCCTCACCATGCTGGAAACAATTAAGAGAGGCAGTGGTTTTTTGAGAATCTGTATTACAAAAAAAACTGGACAAAACTTTAAGTTACCATTTTTTAAAGTGGACCTTCAAACAGATTATTCAAGTATTTCAGAAATAAAAGCAAGCTATTTGTGTTACGGTCAAAGTCTGTCTTAAAACTACTTTATTTTAATTGCTTTCTGTTATTAAAAGGAAGACAAAAAAAAACCCAAAGCAAAACCAATTCTGACACTGCAGCTCTAGAAACTGAAATAGCAGGACGTTGGAGTGAAAAGATGGGTCACACACTACCCTAATTTAAGTTTTTAATGGGGAATCCGAAGGAAGCGTTAATTGAAACACAAAAAGGCACCATCTAAAGTGAAATAGTACCTCACAGACATCCTTTAAGAAGGACATTGCATCTTGCAAATGCTCGTGAAGTTGCTGTTCAACTCGATTTTTCTGGCAAAGTCAAGACAGAACAGGAAGCAAAGCACAGGTTAAGATTAATTCAAAAAAGAGGTGAGGAAACAGCTGATGTGCATGTCAGCAATACATTGTTAGTCAAGTTAATGCAACAGAGATCTGATTATATTAAGATAAGAAAAGGCTAATATTTAACACTGCAGTTATGTTAGGATTCTAAGATGTATGTAACAATTATATTTAATTGCAAAAATACTGAAGGAAAGAAATCTGATTTAACTTACAACTTATTCTTGTTAGACAGAAAAAAATAGAAATTACATCTGTGGAAACTAGAAATATTAAGCAAGTAATCAAAACCTTCCCTCAAATTTTCCCTGTTTCCTTCCCAATATAGTATCGGAAATGTAAGGAGGAAGTCAGTAACTTAAATCCTCTGCTGAATCCTCAAAAGAAGAAGATTTACAATGCTGTAGATCACTGCCTGTGTGTTTTTCTGCAAAATGTTTAATTAATAAATGAACATTCCCCACAACAAATACTAATTACAAATAAAATATATTAATACTTTAATAACAGTGTAATGCAAACAAGCCCTAGAGACTGCCATTTGAGGGAAAGAGGGGGAAGGACAAGTAAATGCGGAGGCATGAAGTCTTTATCTTTCTCCAGGCTGAACTTTAGATAAGAATTAGCTATGGATTTGTGAAAAGGTACCAGAATCTCATAACAGCGCTTTAGCACCAGCTGTCCTCAGCACAGAAGCCTGATGCCCAAGGAACAGATGGTGAAAGACACACCCTGCACGTCTTATATTGTTCAACTGAACAGGCCATTTGTTAGCAAAGAATTCATTTGTAATGCTATCCTACTGTTTCCCTTAATGATATGCAGGATTTATACAAAACCAAGCCTTCAACTCCTAAGTAAAAAGTACTATGTTGCTTTCAACAATTCTTACCAAGGAGTGTAGAGAGTTTTCATAGCTGGGAGATGAGGGGGCTTGTCCTCCACTCCTCGACCACTGACTGGCACCTGTCAAAATTGTCTAGGTTAGTGCACAGATTTACACAGCAGAAGTGGGAAGCAGCGACTGTATTTCTCAACATAATTAAACCAAACATATTCTGCATAAAGGTAAGCTAACATATGGGTATACAAAGGAGGACAAATTCCTTCATTCTGCCTTATTGAGGGATAATTTTCATATCCTGGCATCTGTAGGGTTAGATCATTGTCAGTGACAAGAGCAGTGACACATTGAAAGTACATCAACATTAGAAAAGTGGACTAAGTACACACACAGAGTATTTGAAATACCTGCTTCTGCCTGTGCACCATAAAAGACCTGCTGAATTCTTCTTCAGATTCTGTTCAATATATGTAGGTGTATCTTTAATAGTGTTTAAATGCTCAACAAAAATATTTAAAGAAATCAAACAGACACCAAGTTAAGGATAACTGGAGAACCATTTTTACAACACCTCTCTACTAAACAAGAAAACTTAAAACTGGATCTAAAAGCTTTATCTTGTCTAGTTGTACACTACATCATTTTAGATTACAATGCATTCCAAATTTAGAAGAGTAAAATACACCTAAGTCATTCCATTTGGTATTTCAGATATACTTAAGGTAAAGAAGATATACTTAAGCTGAAGAATCATTGATTGTGCAACAAATTGACAATTAAATTCATATTACCTATACACTGCAAATTCAAATACATAGCCATTCTAATCTGACATAAATATACCTAATCATCATGTAAATTTTAAAAATATTTAGATGTGAAATGCAATAACTAATAAAGCAGTACTTTTAGCACAAAGCCTGAAAGTAGTACAACATGCATTTTTCTCACAAACTAATAATGCATCTTTTATAAAGATACTACATGAAATTCTATGGCCATTAGAGACAGCTTCCTTTCAGCCATACAAATGTAATAATAAAGCAATTACATTAATAAATTATGGACATACAATCCAAAGCAGCTCATTAAAGGAAGAGCCTGTGGGCTTGTTCTTTCAATAACAGCCAGAGCTGTACATCTGGAAAACTGGGAAAAGGTTTAATAACATTACAGTTCCTTTGTTCGGAGAGCTCCAAGTAGTTACCTTTTAAAGACAAGGTTGTATTTAGCAAAAAGAATACAGCTTGCATAGCTATTAAAATACCTAAATATTTCCTTTCTAATTAAAAAAAAATCTCCTATTTCATAAAAGTCCAGAGCTGCCATAATTGTGCTGGAATTCTCTTTTAAAATACAAAGAATTCAGTGAGTGAGTTTATAATTACTGATTTTCACTTCACACAGCTACTCTGAGTCTGGACCTGCAGTCTTTGTCTGCATTACTGTCATTCCCCAACTTGAGAATAATGCTTGGAGTCCCACTTACTTTTGCACAGCCATTAGTGAAACCACTATAGAGTACTTTGGTTCAGCATAATGTTCCATTTTTTCCTTGGTCAGGACTCCATTTTTAAAGACAGGACAGTGGTCAGGAGCACTCCTGCTATCAGAACTCAAGAGTACCAGTCCCTACAGCACAGCAGCAGCTCAGCATGAAGCAGGAAGGTGGCCATGTGAGCAGCAGACAGGCTGAAGTCCTGTGCACCTCTTCTGACGTGCTTGTTTGGGGGGTTTAACTGAAGAAGGTACTAATTCTATAATGTAAGCCCAGAACAGAACTCTGAGCGGGACATCTCACAAAGGAGACAAAAAGCAAAGAGGGGAGGGAATAATCAACTCCTCCTGTCCAATGCCCAACCCAACTGCAACCTGCAGCTTTCAGTCACACCTCGTCACCGCCGGGGCTCTTCCCAAGCGGTGGCACTCTGCCTCCATGGCTGCAGGTTGCCAGATGGCACTGATTTCCTGCTTGTCTCATTCCACTCCCCCTCCTAGAAGTTTGTGCATGAAATCCACCAATTAAGTTAAAAAGCATCCTGGCACCACAAGCCCTGCAATTAACAACTGCAGCTTTTAGTGCAGCACCAACACAGCAGCATTAAAAAACAAATAAGCCAGGCAAGTGTTAGGATTTACAGGGGTCACCGACAGCAATCACTGCAGTATTGTTCTTACCCCGAGTCTCCCCAACACTAATCCTCTGGCTCCCTTTTCAAACACACACTCAGAGCCACAGAGGGCTGGCTTTGCACCCTCAGAACCCACCGAACCTCCTGAATGCCTCTGAGCCTGGCAGGAGGATTCTTAAAATACCGAGGCTCCCACCATTCAGATCCCTATATAAACTTCACATGCATGTACACAATCATTAAACTATGCAAGATGCTCAGCTCTGGGCATGTTTATGTAAAATTAGAAATTAAATGAGGGCAGGGAAGGCGAGACACACACTATTGTCTCATAATACTTGGGGGTTTTCATCAAGTTGTTCTCCAAGCTTTTACTTAACTGAATTAAAAAACGTCATTAATCCTCATTCAGCAATAAGAGCCAAAGAGTCAGTCATGAGCTTATGAACCCCAAGGTCTCATGACGTTGGTATCTGTCAGTGTTTCCCTGGTAAACAGAGGACTCCTACCATAATTTACAATTAAAAGATAGGCAAATTATGACTTAAGCAATCTATAATACTACGAATGCTAACTAAACAAATACCTAACTGCAAAAGGGGAAAATGACAATGAAAGCTAAAATGCTCCAAAATATATTATTTTAGCACACATAAAACATTTGTTTTATCTGCAATAACTTTTTGGGTCAAGATGGAAAATGGCTACCAGGAGTATAAATAGCAATAAATGCAGTAGTAATTACTTCACATTGTGCTTCACCGTGTTCTTAGTGACTCATCTGGGAATAAAGATAAAAGTCCAGATTCATAAATGAAGGTAATTAACTACTGGAGCAATTTACCAAAGGCTTGATAAATTCAGTATCACTGAAATTAAAGGGGGTGGGAGGGTATAAATGTGAAGCAGATGCTAAGTTTGAGCCTGAAAAGGATTTCGGTATTATTTGCTTATGTCTACCACTGTCTTAGCCATCAGAATCCAGAATAAGGAACAGAAATTAAAGTGCAAATTTTGGAGAATTTCAGATTTCACACAGGTCACAACAGGCAAAAGCAACAACAGCAAAAGGAAAACATAAATTTTAGTGACCTCAAATTTGTATTCTAAACCCAGAAATTAGGTAGTGCTTTCATGCTTACAAAATGAGGTGTAGTATCTAATTAGGCAACTCTTGAAAAAAAACTCTTTGGGATCTTTAAAATTTTAAATACTTTGAAATGTCAGAACTTCTTTATTTCAGCCACAAAATATTTTCAATACTTGCTTTGATGCGAAAAAGCAAATAACAATAATTTTCTGATCTGATCTGCCTTTTCAGTAGAACAGAATACAAGGAATATTTTTTGTCAACTGTAATCACTAAATCAAGAATCCCATTAATCCCATCATTACTCAATTCAACATGGATTATTCAGTAATAGAAAAGAAATGCCCAAAGCAGCTGCTCAGGTAAGCCATGTCAGATATTCATTAATCCATTACATCCACAGAAAACCAGAGCAGTGTCCATTAAAGTGAAGGAGTGAAGCATGAATGATGGAGGTTTTGAGTGACATTGCATAAAGAGATATGCATATTCACATACATATGATTATGACTGCATTTTGCATGCAATACCTTTACTAATTTATTCGTCTGGATTACAAAAGTGTTCAGCTAGGCTTGTTCTGTACCCTTTTCACCTTAATTTTATTGTTTTATAAAAAGCAAAATACTCTTGCAAAAAGGTGACCAATGGCCAGGAGCCTGCAGGGATATATTAAACAACAGAGAATAGGGAAACAGACTGTTATATAAATGTTAAATAATTTAACAAATTGCACTACAGGAAAGCACAGGGTTAAAGTTACATCATCTTACTTGTAATTCTAGTTCTTTGTTAAACAACAAATTTAAGTCAATGGAGCTTTCACAGCCCTCTCTATACGGAGAACAGCTGTTCAACTTTTACTAGACAGCTGAGGCCACAGTGTCTGTGAAAGCTGCACTACCACAAATAGCTGTAGGCAGCTGCCCACAGTTCATCTCCACACTGGAATGCTTCTTCCCACATTCACACTACAAACACACAAAGCACAGGTGACAGAGGTGGCTGCAATACAGAGCATTTATTTTGAAAAATGCCAGAAATTCTTCTCCCATAGAATGAAAACATCAATGAAAGATATGAATGAAATGCTATCTTGTGTAAAAATTGGACAGTCTCATAGCCTACTATATTTTCATGAAAAGGAACACACATCTGCTGTGTTTGTCACTGAAAGCTGCCACAGATCTTGAACATACAGCTTTAAAAAACCCCAAATCAAATCACTCTTATTGCTCTCAAACAGTGTAAATCTGTACAGATATCTTTATAGCCCTGATAATATATGGTCAGTTAATGCTTCCAAACATTATTTTAGTTAGCTAATTTCCAAAGCCAGTGGCCAGGACTCAAGTGAATGCCCCTAACACAATGTCTAAGAATCTGGATTTATAAATCTTTGTTTTGTACAATGGAAAAATAACCAAAATGCACAAGCAGTTATGCAAGGAAGTTAATGCTGATTTCCCTGTGATTCCAAACAGGACGTTTTCAAAACAACAAAGTTACTGATAAATGGCCAGTCTGTACCTGTAAGAGGAGATGGTGATCCAACTGGTGTTGATGGATTCGATGGAAAACTACTGCTGGTATGATCAGGAGAATAAATCTGACAACAGACGAAGAGATTATATATCAATATATGTTACAATACACAGGAAAAAAAGCTATTAGGATTCTTTTTCATGTTTTAATTTTCACTCTTGATTCTGGATTGATAAAAAACACAATTTGATCCTTCAATCACAGCTCTGCTTTATTACACTCATGGTTCTAAAAATGTCCAAAGAACTTTCATTTTCAAGCAGCTGTCCAAATAAGCACAACCTGTATTTCATAGTGACACAAGTATGACTGACCTTCCTTCTCATTTAAGAGCAGCATAAATTACAGCCTTTCTGTCACTGCAGGGGAATGATACACGTAAGAGTTCAGAGTACACAGCCAATTACATCAAACAAAACTTCAGGAAAAAGCCAATGAAAAATGACTTTCCAAATTTCAGAGAGAGATTTTAGCAGTTAACACGTGTTATCTTCTAAAAATTAATCCTTCAGGGAATACCAAGAAAGCATTCAGGCTCTCTTATTATTGGTACCTACCAAGCAAAAAACACTTGACTTGAAACTTTGTTCCTCTTGCAATGTATTTCAGCACTTAACATGTTTATCTTATTTCAGTATCAATTGGCCTCTTGAGATACTAAACTTCAACTTACAACAATTCTTCCATTGCTATTAATGAAATTAAAAACTATTGGTAAAAATAGAAGACATAATGCTTAAAGCTTTAATTAAAAATTAAAATCTCATGACACTGGGAAAATTCATTTTATAAAGGGAATTAAATAGATTTAGAGGCTGACTATGGACTTCAGAACATATTTTTATAGGTCATCAGTTCAAACCTGTTTTACTTGAGCCGAGACCAGGATTTGTTAGTCATCAGATGGCAGTTAAAAAAATCTTCACTGGCAGTGTGGTTGATGTCTCTTCACACAGACAATATGACATTTCAGCATTTAGCTGTCAATAACTTCATTAAGTTCCATATTGTATTTTCTGAACCAACAAAACCAGGACCCGATAGACCACATGCTCCTTCCTGGTCTATCATACTTTTCCATTAGAAAAGACCATCAGTTCCCTAATGGAAATGCTTCCTCCTTTTCATACATGCTAGAAAGAAAATATATTTAGAACAAACTACCTCATACTACCGGAGGAAATTCAAGCATTGTACATCAGCATAAAAATAAATCTTGGGTGTCAGTGTAAGAACTGTAGAGAGTTTCAGAGAGATAAGATACAGAAAATTAAAATAAAGTCAGAGGCCACAAAGTTTTCTTTGAATCTGCTCGTTTTCCACAGGTCTACCTGCCAATTTTATTTTGCTGTATTTTATAAAAGGGAAAATCTACACTACAGCAAATCCCCCACTAAAACACGAGGTCACAATTCATTCTGCTCGCAGTCCCTGGCTGCTGTGCTGTTAAATGACCAATGATGAACAACCCTGACACCTTCTGCCAGGCTTAAACGGTAACATGACTCATTTTACTGCAACAAATGAGACTCCTCCTCCTATCAGTCACGGTCCATTCCTATCAGTGGGGTGCCAATATGCCAGGGTCTAATGAAAAGGCTCTTAGACAAAAGCTGCACAATTGAGAGCCTGCAGAGCCAAACCTCGGAGCTGTTAGTCCAATTTTTTAAACACTACAGTGTACATTTCAGTTAGGCTTTGTTATGTTAATGTTATTGAGTCTAAAGCAACAAAGAAACTTAATTCATGAATTACTTTTAGAAGTCAACTTCCCTACATTTTCTTTTCTTTTGTGAAGGGACCAGTGGCTATTTAACTACCGAGACGGTACAAAGGCCTTTACCCTAGTGCTGAGGTAGGAATCAAAACATAAGTTATCACAAAGAGGTCTGATATAATCAACAAAGTTAAACAGTCCTCCTGTTTGATCTCCTCTAAATTAAAGACCAAGTGTTTTGATTTGGCATTAGGCAATGAAATAAACCAGATGTTTCTCCTGCCATATAACCCTCCATGGGCACAATCTTAAAGGGTTATTGTTTGGCAAATGTTCAGGGAAACACATTAGAAATGGCACGAATACCCAGATTTTCTTTTCTTTCTATCTATACTAGTTCATTATCCAAACTAATGCATAATCCACAGGGCTTTGGGAACTTTGTGTAAATACTTTCATGTACAATTCTCTTTCTTGCCTACCCTGAGATTAAGACCACAATTATCCAGGCTTAAACCTAAAATAAAAGAACCTTTGCAAATGTATTATCTGGCCTTACATGTTTAATCACATACTATTCTGTATGGTCTTTAATACCTAAACTGAAGAACAAATGTCGTATCCTCTGATGTTTCGCAGATGAAAGGCCTATTGTGAGACATACATACATCAACAGAATTTTAGAACTAGAAATTCCTCTCAACAGTTGCAGTGGAAGCATTTAGAAACCAAACAGAAAGGAATATAGTGTCATCTTAGGGGGGGGAAAAAGGCACGTCGATCGCAGTATTTAAATAAAACTTTGTTCAAACAGAAAAATATTCTTGATTTCCTAGCTGTCAAAATTCATGTGTGTCAGCTTCACCTGCAGGAGAGCCCACCTCCCTCCTCGCCCAGGCGTGAGTCGTGCTCTCGCTGAGCACAAGGAGTGTGCTGGGTGCGTGTGGTGCGGGGTGCGGGGGAAGCAGATGGATGAGGCGAGGGATTTGAAGTGTGCAGACTATGGCATGCACTGATAGAGCAGATGGAATGCATCACCATCAGCTATGACAGAAATGATTTATGGAATGACCTGGCTGCTCCTGCCAAGCAACAACATGGGATGACAGAAACAAGTTTCTATGACAACCAGAGCCCACCCACCAGTTAGATTAAACATTTCTGCCCTGACTTCCACTCGCAATATATTTAGTTTTTCCCCAAAACATCAGCCTGGCTTTCTCAGCTAGTGACTTGGACAAAAATACCTGAAAGGATGAGAAAATCATTTAGAAAAGGAGAGCAGTGAAAAATGTCACAAAGTCCCGCAAACTGGCCAGCGTGTCAGACTTAACAATGAAATTCTGTTGCGGCTGCAGAACAGCAGACACCCAAATACATCTGCAGAGCAATGAACAGCTCAGAGGATGTGAGCACTGCTATTTCTAGGAGGCAAAATGATCCTGTTCTTTTCTGACAAGTCTCAAACGGACCAAAAGAGAGCGGTAACTGCCCTCTGGACTCCCAAATTGTTATCTACTTGCTGAATCCCCAAAAGCAACAGGGATATTTTTCTCCTCAAAGCCAGTAGGTCAGAGTTCTCCTCCCCAATATGGACATCACAGACATTATCAGATCTGGTAATCTTTTAACATACGACCCTCTGAGGGATGTAAGGGTAACAGGATCTGCATGAATATGCACATTTGCATTCACTGGTATGAGGTGAGGGATGCAGAACTCAACACAGGGACGGTCATTTAGGGCTTCAAAGTTTGCTCCATACAAGAAACACTAAGTGCTTCTCCAGCCACCATTCCCAACTCTGAAATGTCTGCTGCAGTGTATCAATTACTCTTTTATAAAAAGGACATCTGATATTACCAATGAAAAAATAATTACTGTATGCATGCACATGGAAATAGAGCTTACAGCAGATTGAAGATACTTGCCATGTTTTACATCATTCCAACAAGAGTTAAAAGTTTAAATTTATGTGTATACAACATTCTAAAGGTTGTTCCATAAATTATAGCTATACAACACAGCATTCAAAACCTCTCAGTTTTATAAGGCCACTGAGAAAACACTTTAAACCTTGAGGCAGGATCTGCTCTAAGACTAGTGTCAAAAATATTTGACTTTACCTAAAACACTACAGAAAAAAAATTAAAATCAAACCTTTAACTTTTTATGATTATCTTTTACTTTGTCTAACCAGCTTTTTAAACCAGATATGCTTTAAATCTTTTGATTATCTGAAGAAAAAGGAAGTCAGAATGAGTCTTCTTCAAATAAAAGCATTTTTCACTTGCATTTAAAAAGATATTTTTCTAGTATAGGAAATAGCATCATAGTACATTGTTTTGACTTCATATGTGAAATTTCCTGATTTGATTTTATAAAATGAATGGCACATAAATAATAGATTAAAATGTGTTTCAGATATGAATATTCTAAATGCTACTTACAGATGCCAATGCCTTTCCAAGTGCATCACCTGTCTGTGAGCTTCCAGCACCATTTCCTCTGTTTCCTATAATGTGAAAAGTAAACCAAACACTTATTTTTAAAGCTGAAATTTTATTTTCTTTTATTATTTTATTCATCACACAGATTTGAGCAACCACTTTTTAAATGCATTTTCTGAGGAAGTCAGTGTCAATAGAATCAGTTCTCATTAGACCTAAAAATTTAATTAAAACAATTAGATTTACATTTAGATGCTCTCCTCTTAAAAGGCAAACATAGTATCACCGTGATAACTTAAGGATCAACAAGTGAAAGCAGCTAGAAGAAGACAAAATCATTTTCTAGGATCTTAGTCTAATTTTAATGAAATGTGAAAAGAAACATTAAAATCAGAAAATTACATTATTGCAGCTTATTTCTAAACTGCTATCCACAAAGTGCTGCATGTTTAATTAATTCTTAAAGCTAAATTCACAGAATAGTTCCTTAGGTGCCTCCTTGCTCCCCCTGCTCTAATTCCCTGTGTTGTGATCTCATCTTGAGTTTAAAAAGTCCCTGAAAAGCTCTGCTGCACCAAGCTGTCACCCCTGCTCTCAGCTGCACGTCAGTAGCTCTGTGCGCCCTTTTGCTCCACACACCATTAAGCCAAGAGGAAGTCTGAAGCCCTGCCAACTGGAAACACAGAGAGGAACTGAATCCTCTGAAATATCTGCTTTGCTGTAGAAGACAGACCCTTTAAAAGCAAATCTTCTTTCTCCAATTATCAACTTCTAAAGCCAAAAAAATGTATTGAATGTGAATGTAAGCCACTCACATCAGAAATCCAAATAATGCAACACACACTGTTTGCAAGTTTGCGACAAACTTGGATTTTCCAGCCTGAATTTCCCATGCAGATTCTGGGTTCTGTTTAAAGATCTTGGTGTAAAACATGCTCCCAAAACAAAGCTAACATATTCACTCTAACTAAATTCCACTACCTTAAAATGAAGCTAAGTGCAAATCCCATTGA
Source organism: Lanius collurio (assembly GCA_020086605.1). NCBI lineage: Eukaryota > Metazoa > Chordata > Aves > Passeriformes > Laniidae > Lanius > Lanius collurio. The sequence continues at coordinate 5,136,963 of JACBWW010000021.1, forward strand.
ATCGACAAGAGGCATCTACAAGCATTTAATTTCCACATTGTATCTTATGATGAGCAAATATGTGCAAGGCACAGATGATCACCCACTGTTTCTTGCTTCCTAGGTGAGCACAGAGGAAACTGAACCAGCCATCATCCTGGCTACTCTGTAATCTCTAAAACAGTTAAGATAGGAATTTACGATGCACTTTATCACCCTCCCCAAAGAAACAGCCTTCCTGCCTTTCTCTGGAGCAGTGCTTTGGTGACTCAGCAGCTCTGAAAACTTCGGCATCACAACTACCTATATGGACGTGAGCATATACTGAACTACAGCTGCCATTAAGTCAGATGGATCCAGTCCCTTGAGCATAGGCTTGATTGTGAAAGTGAATAAAACAGTAAGTCTCAAGCTGACTGAAGAACAATTAGCCTCATCTTAGCCATACTGGGGACAGAAATATCAGAGTGGTGACTTTTTCCTAATCTACAAGCATGCCCTAAATTAATCTTACTAATTTTGTGCGTCATGCAGCCCTAGGTTTCATTTTCTTGTAAAATGAAAAAAGAAGCAGGAAGAACTTTTTACCCAGAATATTATCTGATCCATTGACAGGTGGAGTGTGTGAGGCAGCTACATAGGGTGAACTGCTGGTACTGCCACGATGGAAGCTGGACATTGGAGGAAGACTGGCATTTATATCTGAAGGTGAGACTGAATGCGGGGGATAGCTCTGGAGAGAAGAGATGCAGACACAAAACATTAAGGAGTTCTTAAATAAATGTTGATATTTTAAGATATCAAATATATAACACCCAGCTCTTTATTACAGAAGAAAGAGACTCATCCATCCTCTGACAGACCACTACACAGCCACAGGTTTTTATTTATACAACAGACATAACTAAAACAACAAATCTAATACACAAAGTTTGTGATTTCTAACAATTGGGTTTTTAACTGACATACATGAGCAACAAATGAGAAGTTAATTCTCCTAAGTTAGATCTCCACACATGACTATAAACAGATCAGCCTGTGCTGAGCCTTACCAAACGGTCATGTGCGTGCAGGCTGCCGTAACTGCCGGACTGGGACATGTGGGAAGACGAGCCTCCAAGCATCCCACCATAGCCAGGCTGGCTCATGCCATTGGATGAACTCCAGAGGTCAGAAGAATTGTGGGTCCCATCTTTTTTTTTAGTATTTTTTCAATAGAAAAGAAAACAAGAAAAATACATTTAATGAAGAATACTGATTTGTCTGTTCCATGATTATTTTAAACAAATACAGAATTCAGCTACTGAGACTAACATCAGTGGGGAAATGGTGACCAGTTTATACTGCATCTTCTATTTTCATGCCACCACACTGTTGCTATATTTATTAAAAAAAAAAACCAAACCAAAAAAAAAAAAAAAAAAACCAACCCAAAACCAAAAAAACAAACCAAAGAAACAACAGAGGCTTTATAGCTGAAATATAATCCTACCACAGCTGAGAAAATACCAAGCACTTCTGCTAATTACACAGACCTTCAGTAAGGCCAGATTTAAATCAAGAGTGTTGATAAAAAGTCCAGACTGAAAGAAGTAATAAAAAAGGAGGTGGAGGGGTAAGAAGTTTGGCCAAACAGAACTCATCATAAACATGCCCTGCAAAACATCTATTTACTTAAAATAAGCAATTTATAGACTAAGATACCCTAGCATCAAAAAAATACAAAAACACTTCAAAATAGCAGATTTAAGTAGCTGAAATGACTACATTACATAAGCCTTAGCCTGTGTGTCAGTGCAGTTTCCCTTCTGCAGCACAAACCGAAGTGCTCTGTGAATTCCCGTACCGAGACACTGAGCTCTCAATGTGCTCCAAACCCTCACCAGACTGCAGCACGAGCTAACTGTGTGACGTGAGGCTGAGGAAATGGATTCTGCTCTTGTTCTGTTCAGTGCAACCCCCTTTTTTTCTGGCATGCTGGATATACAAGCATTTGAGAACATAAGACTGTTAGCTGATGCTGTACAGTCAAATTCCAGAAGAGTCAATAAGCCCCCATGTCATTTTTCTCTATCACTCCAGTGTGCTGCTCTGAAGCCCCTACAAATCAAAGGATGGGAATTCTGTCCATCTGGCCTGGTGTGTAATCCCTTTAAATTTCAGTCAGCAATTAATGTCATGAGAAAAACTTTACCTCAACAGACAGTTCCCTTCATCTGACTTTAAATATATAAATTTAAGTTTTAAATATATAAAACTTAACCATAGGCTCTAGCAAATATGTTCCCTTTACACTTCTTCATTCACCCACTAAAAGCGTCTGACTGTAGATTTCTGCCTAAAGGACAAGTGACATTTTACCCACCTTGCATAAAGAAAGTGCTAGCAAACATACTGCTTGGTGGCTTAGGAGATGGGTAACTTGGAGATTCTCTGTTGAAATCATCAGAACTCGGGGATGGTGCATACACCTACATGTTGGAGAGCAATAAAAGCAGGTTAGCAATAACTGGGTGTCGTGCATTAAAAAAACCACAACAGCATACAGATATAGAGAGAAAGCACAAATAAAAAAAGAACAGTGTAGCAAGCTGCAGCATTTGTTGCCCTTGTTTTATTTGCTTTTTAGCAAGTTGCCACAGTACAGAGGAACTACAGTAGAATGATCCTAACAACACACTTTCTGGTGTGCCAACTCAGCCAGGTGGCCTGATAAAAGCCTGAATGCTGATTTTGCTTTCTAAGTGCACGACTCGCACAGACTTGTTGCTTAAGATAAAAAGCAAGATAAAACAACTGGGCCCCAAACAAATCTTATTTTAAAACAACTGCATGCCTGTTTGAATATTTAATTAGCTGGCATCCCAACAATCAGAAGGAAAAAGAACATCCAGTGACAAATGGAAGGTTTTAATGCAATCGTTGTATCATCCATTCAGAAACTCGCATGCCTTTGGAGAGTCATCAGAAATACACGCATGCAAGTCCTCAGGAATAATCTTAAAACTGCAGCAGTGAGCACGTAATTTTCACACTGGCCTAGCATTAAAGAAATGCAGTATTATTGTTTTTTCAGTGTTAACATGCCAGTGGAATGCCCATTCTCAACTCGTGAGCAATAAATTTTCTTTTCAAGTTAAAAATGTAAGATGCCAAATAAAGATAATGACTCAAAGCCTTTCACAGCAGCAACTCTAAGAAGAAATATAAAGTGTATTCAGGAATAAGTTAAGTAAAATGAACAAGGCCCAGAATTCACAGTAGAGGACCCTACCCACAGTTAGATGTTCTATACCGAATATCACAATGATCAGTGTATGCTATAAGATAAATTAAATAAAAAGCAAATCAAAGTATAGGGCAGCAAAAAATGTAAAAATGTAACAGTGAAACGGGAGCATCTTTTTTCTACGAAGTCAAAAATGTGGTATTTTTAACTGTTTATCTAAGTTGTTGAATACAGATGACTTCATAAATACATATAGGAAGAATAATTTCACAACTTTAAAGTTTATATATTGCAATTTAAAAAGTGCACTATGCTCTAACATTCACAAGTGATTATTTTGATCCCCTCCCACATTTCTACGGCTTTCACAACTCAGCTCTGCGCTTTCTGAGATGTTGTTTACCAAGAAGAGAAGGGCCCGGAAAACCAAGCCAGGCAACAAAAAAGCCTAAGTTCCCCTAAAAAAAGAACCATTGTCCTCGCGGAGGGTGACTGTTCTGATAGGGACACTGAGGACAGTCCCATTTGCATGGCAATCCCCCTCCTCCCCGCTCGCAGCCCCGCTGCTGTGGAACAAATGGCCGGGATGCGCCTGAGCCAGCGCGCTGACACCACCCACACCGAGGCACCGCAGCAACAGCATCGCTGCTAAAGCTCTCCAGTCCCTCGCGGGGGGAACGGGACAGGGCATGGGGACAGGGCACAGGGCATGGGGACAGGGCACAGCTGTCGGGATGAGCCACGTAATGAAAAGGGCAGCAGGTAAACAGACACGTGGTTAGAAGGAGTCAAGTGGAAAACTCAAAACTTTAAGTTACATGCTTGTTTAGCATTGGTTTTTATTGAAAACAAATGAAAATTTTTTAGGAAAGCAAGCTTTTCGGAAAGCTTCTGCTCTATATTTTACTCAAAATTCTTCAGTTTATGGAATAAATGTAAAAGAGAGATGCTTACCAGACCTGAGTGACAGAACGACAATACATTGTGAGCAATGTTTGCAGTACATACGTATTTACTCTATATGATGAATGCATGTATATTCCATGCCTGAGACATATTTTAACAGAAATGTCACTCTGTCAAATTGTAAATACTCGCACTCATAAGACTGCAAACATATTAGGTAAAACTGGGCTTAGTTTACAAGTTCTCTCTTGTGCAGAATAGCACAGCATATGCTATAGCTGATGGATAATCTATCACTGTCACAGGACAGCAGTGGAAACAAAGCTTTATGACATTTAGCACTGCCACGTTGATGCACACTGATTAATGTGAAGTCACCTACAGTGACGAATTATACTTCTCTTAAACTGCAACGTTATCGATGAGTTTTGTAAATACAAGCTTCAGACTGAAATTTTAACATTTTACATAATTGGGTGATTTCTAAAAACTGATTAAACACTATCTCAAAAGGGGAATTTAGCTCAAAAAGCCTACAAATGTATAATTTACAGATACATATGTACAAGTCATTAGCATAATAAAAATGTTATGAACTGTATAAACATAAAAGAGGCCCTTCCAAACAGCTACATGAAAGTCCTAGCACAGACACATAACTTCATATAGTTTCTGCTTGTTTTGGTATCTTAACTATAGCTTGCAAAAACATAGCTGCAATGTTATGAAGCTGCACTTGTGCCAGTCTAGATTTTTCAGATCAAAGGGTTCTTGCGGCAAAACACAACTGATGTGGTCTCAAAGACTTCATTAACTCCAGATGTGGGGAAACAGCCAGCCAATTCCACAAAAGGAGCGAGTCTCTTTTAGTTACAATCAGAACTACCCACAAATTAAAACCAGGCCTCTGATGTCATCTGATCACCTGCAGATGAGTGCCGGGTTCTTTCTGGTTAATGATCTAATCATAATTTTTATGTTGCATTACTACAAACAAAATTTAAAAGAAGAAATTTTACTAAAATTACCCAAAGTTTATGAGATGTAAAATACAAAGGTTTCAAATAAGAAAGTTGACAAAAAGGGTGAAATTTTATTTTTAAGTTGGGAAGCAATGCATCAGGGCAAGTGGTTTGTTCATTCTGAAAAGCCCATAGGCACTGGGACCCCCACCCAGCCAAACGTACCCCTGTGGCTGCTGGCATGGCTGTGCAGCAGCTCCCCAGTAGGACTCTGTGTCCTACTTAAAGGGCTTTCTCTTCTGCAACAGCTGAGTTAGGGAGTTAAAAATATGACGTGGCTGCTCAAGACGGCCTCTTTTAGCTATTAAACTGATAACACTGACATCCAGGAGGCATCAAACCAGTTTTTCCTGGCTGACATTCCCACTAAGACAACGAAGGAATACTGTTGAAAGGTCAGCCTGTTTGCAGTCTCCTTCAAGAGGGCTGTCTCCAGCAGGTAGAAGAGGAGTCCATCTTTAATCCCTTCAAAAGCACTGTGCCCAAAGGCACCGACCGTGTCTCCATGCTGACAAGCAAAACACTCACTCTCCCATCACGAATGGGAAATTCCCTTCCGATAAACACAAGCCAAAACCAGTTTTTTTACATGACTTATCAAGTCTTGGACTTGACTTTTTTGGAGCTGTGCTAATATATACATCAATTCTAACGCTGCGGCGCTCCTGAAGGGTTGATAGCCTCTGCTGAGGCAAGCAGGACAAACGAGCTGCAGAAGACATCAAGTCAAGAGACCCACATCAGTCTCTCCTGCACCCTGAATTGGCTTATGTTTCTGCAGCAGGAAAGGCAGGATGACAACTCATATTTCTTTATGAGAGGTAGTGGTGGGGGCAGACTTCAGAACAGAGCTGGGGAGACATTAGCTGTACGACATAAGGTTTAATCAAAACAAAAGCATCATCCCAGTTCTGAAATCTGCCTTGGGGATTAAGACAGGTAATGAACAGTACTGCAAAAGTTATATGGACCTAATATATCTAAAACATTTCAAATATTACTCACTGTTGCTTCTGTTTACTAATACAACTGCCAATAGCATCAACAGTAATTTGAAGATCTGGGTCTACCAAATTTTACGCTGAGTAAAACTTCCAAGTCTCATTCCATAAATGCATTTAATAAATATAACACTTGGAGTCCTCCTGTTGGCATCCATCCTCTCAGGCAATTTTCCTGTTTCAAATTCTTAAATATTTATCAATATTTAACATTAATGTTAAAAACAGATGAAAAAAAAAGCAGTGGAGCAACCAAACTTACTTCTAATGAGCTCATGCTATCTCAAGACCAAGGCTCCCATCACATAAACAGGTAATGAAATTATGAACTATGTTACTCATTTAAGCATAGTTATTAGCAATTCTTGGAAGTTCAGGAAAATATTTGTCAAGCTGCTTAAGACAGAGTTTTTTGAAACCAGTAAAGATGAATAACCTATTCTGTAGCTTGTAAACTCTGCTAAGTAGCCTATCTGCATTCCATCAGCATCAGTCATGCAAGTGCACACTGATGAATGATTTGTACATGTGGCAAAACTTTACAGTGTATTATCTGCAGGTTTTGTAGCTAAAGCTAATTTTGCTGAAAAGCAGTTCTAGGAAAATAACTTGTTTTCATGTTTACTGCATTTCTGACAAAATCAGATACTCAAACTTCAGGAATGCAGAATGTTAACTCCAATTTTCCATATTCCTCTTTACAGCAAGATAGAAGTTTTCAGAGAAACCCCAACCAAACCCAAGATCCAGTCTAAATTCTTGTTTAACTGATTTAAGCAAGATGATGAAATGAAGAGCCCTAGTGTACAAAGTCAGTATAACCATGTCCTCAACCATACTTTTGTTTCCAATACCAGGAGTAAAGGTTCGTGTACTTAAAAAACTCTTCTCACCGTCCAGAATGAAAATAAAAGACTCCTTTAAGAGAACAGTCCTGTCTGCAAATCAAACCCTACTTTTCAAAGGATGGTATAAAATTCAAACTTCTTAAAGCAGATGAACTGAATTCCATCTTAAACAAATGTTTATGCAGTTTATGCATGCTATACATGCCTATTTGGATATTTTTGAAATGCAGAACCCCACTGTAATGACACATAGCACAAGTACTTCCTAGCTTCTTCCCTAGGGAATGACTACTTTAAAGCCATGTTAAAAAGCAACAAGCAAACAGCAAAAATCTCAAATTCAGAATATAGAAACCTTTTGACCTGGTTTGTTTTTTTATTAGTAGCAGTAGTAGTTTTTATTTTTATTGTAGTGTGAACTAGAGCGGGAAGGAAAGAGAAGGTAAGGCAGCAAAAACAACATTAGAAAGAAATACATATTTATATACTGCTTGAGGATTCTTTTTATATTTTATTTGCTAAGCAAAATCTCTTCACCAGACTCTTCAAATCATGCTGTCACTAAGGGACACATGCAACTATGTCTTCAAAAATTCCTGATTAAATTCAGATTTTCAAGAAACAAAAACCAGAACAGCTGAAACTACTCTGCCTGTTTTTCACCCTGATCCCTGTATTTCAGAAGGCTGCTCGAGCTGTGGGAGGAATCCCCAGCACTGCTCACAGACACATGCAGCAGTGGATACAGGCCATCTTTTTCATTTGCCCCTCTCTTCTCTGAACTCACGCTCTGGTTCTGCACCTCCAGCACAGACTGTTGTATTTCTACAGACACGCACGTGATAATGGGAGCCCAGGCACTGAGCAAACGGGGCGTGTTCCTCTTTGGTGCACACGTTTTGAGAAATATAGATCTGCCCCATACAGCACCTGAGCCCATCTCTAGCTGCTGCCATTTGCCCAAGGAAATTCACATAACCTTCACTTTAAAGCATTAATAAAGCTTGTTGCAGACAAGACACCCTTCTGGCAGGAGACCACTGCTCAGCAGATTGGCAGTTCAACCCAATGGAGTGGAGAAGGGAAAACTCTCTTGGGCTGATGAATTGTAACTCATCGTTTTTTACCAGGATGGGGAGGGGAAAGAAAAGGGCAAGAAACAGAAAGAAAATAAAAATCCAGCTGACCAGTGTTTACTACCTCTCTTTATTCAATGTCCACAGCCGTGTACCCCTAGAGATTTTCCAGATGATCTTACATTTGTCCTCACTCACAAATGTTAGCTTTGACCTTGTGTAAGTTGCTGTGGGCAGCATATGGTACAGAACAGCTTTAATTGTACCTTCCTCCCTGTGTACTAGCTGACCCAATACTAATAAAAGCAAAATTGAATCTCAGCACCTGGTTGCTCCAAAATTTACAAACTGAAAACATTTTACATGGATGTTAGAAGCCTAAGTACATTATTTATTGCATAACAGCCACAGCAAGGCATGCTGTCGTGTCATCTGAGCATCATGCAGGATTAACATGTTTCGCTGTGCTCCAACGTCGAGAGTGATGGCTGCCAGGCTGCAGCACTAAAAAATCCCCAAATATACACATCTATTCTCACACCTTTGTGTATTTGTTCATCTATACACATGTGACCATCAGCAACATGTTTATAAAAACCTCTTTACACTCTCAAAATTCTAAGGAAAAGAGTATTTTCTCAAAAAAAAATCCCAGTATAAGCTAGCTCACCAACAAGCACATGAGAAAGCACTACATGTATGCAAAATACTTATATCTCCTGACTTTTTTTTTTTTTTCCTTTTTAAACAGGCATTGTAGAAATCTACTGTAAAAGATGCAGCTTCTCTACCTTGGAGAAAGGCTCAATCTCAGCCTATGATGAGAAAAATAAGTATTTATTCAATAATAAAAAATACTTGTACATAGACTAGTATATTAAATCAACCAATAAAATGCACAAAATAAGACAAAGTAAATATATTCACAAATCTACTCTCACATGAAGTAGCAGTAATATGTGATATAAACTAAAATATAATCAGTATTTTTTCAAATATTATTTATTTTAGTGATAACTGACAGTTACTGTATTCCCATCTATATTAAAATAGTTTTACAGTACATTTAGAAAATAACTAATTCTTTTCTACACTTGTAGATGAACTGAAAACAGTGGAAATGATGACAGTCTATTCTACTCGGTAAACACAAAGATGGTATCAAACTTCTATTAAAAATTATTTCAGTACTGTTGCACTTCCTGAAAACTAAATGAAAAGGCTACTGCTTAATTACACATTAATTAAAAAAAAAAGTATAATTTACATTTGTGCTATTATCTCTACCTAAATATTATTGCAGCATTATTTTTAATGGAGATTACGTATTTTGATTTTTGGGGGGTTCTGCAGCATGCCTTTAAAATGAAAGAGAAGATAAAACTTCAGGGATAGAAACAATTTTTAAGTATAGTTGCAATTTTTTTTTCGTAAAAGCTCTCTATGAAAATATAGTAAGCTTTTCTTAAACTGGAGTATTTTCTATATGTCAACAGGTGAAGAAGCAAAAAAAAAAAGAAAAAGAAAAAACAAGCTACATCTAATGCAGTGCAAGTGCTTTGTTTTCTTTATGAAACAGATACGGTCTTTTATATTTTTTTAAATTTGAAGGAGATTCTTGAAATATGTTTTTTTTTCCTACAGCACCTATTATACATAACAGTAAAATTTTACTCCTTAGCAAGGGATTTGTATTAAACCACCACTTTTCACTTTCATAGGTCCTTCCTAAAACATACAGAAATTACAAAAATTGAACTTCTTCTAATAGTAAAAGCCCCTGATTTATATTTCATGCTTTTAATATACGTGCCAGTCCACACCAAACCATCTATCGGAGTGCTCAGATATTTGTTTTTTAGCATAGTATTAAGCTCTGTCTTGGCATACAAATTAAAGAAGTTGAAAAGAACAAAACATTTTTAATAAAAAGTTTAAACTACACATTTTCTACATGTGAGTTCTCACTTATTTTGTGAGTAAATAAATCAAATTTTATATACATTAGCAGGTATTGAGGAATGTCAACATCCAAAATCTAACATGATGATCTCAATATAAATCTCCAACTTGAACAATGACGTTCAAACTATCAACTCCTAATTTATCAAACAATACAAATAAAAGCACTGAGACATCAAAATTAGGGTATGTACTGTTCTGCACTGTAGAAAGGTTCATACAAAGATTTGGCATACACACCAAGAGGTGTGCTTCAAAAACTAACACAAAAACCAATCCCACAACTTCACATATGTATATTTAAATTAGTAATTTAGGCAAACTTGAAGTATTCCTAGGAGAAACAGTGGTAAAAGTGGTAAAAAAGTGGTAACAAAAAATGTTTTTTAAAAAAATTAAATAAAAGCTTGGGCAACATGATACAGGATGATCATATGATTTGTCATCTATTTACTAAGTTTTCAAGCTCATAAAGGTCACCTCTGACCCAGAACAGGCACATGCTATCAATTTTCAAGCCATGCCCTCCTACAGTACCAGCACTTCCATCTACTATATGCCTGGAAATACTTAATAAGATCAAAGCCTTCTTTCCTGCTACAAGAACAAAGAGAAATGTTGTAATAGAGTGATCTGTGCTCTAGAAAGAATAAAATCAAAACTCCATGCAAGTTATATTCCCTTTGCTTCAGGGCTATTGTATAGTTAATTTTACTTAAGTCTTATATATATCTTCACATAAAACTTCAAACAGATTGTTTTAGCCTAGGAGCAGACATGAAAGAAAAATCATTTCATATTTGAAAGACAGCTGGCATTTATACCAAAGGAAATGAAATAGAGACCAAGCGTTTTTACTGATTCCCCAACCTCTCCTTCAGTGTCTTTGCTGTTATTCAAGAAGCTCATACATAGTGTCCTTTATGAATATAAAGATCTATAATTTAATTACCATTGAGCAAAAATCTTGGCAAAAAAAAAGTTCAGTAATGAAAAGAAAACTCGCACAGGCCCACGGGAGGTGGACCAGCAATAAAGAAACAAAACAAAACAAAAAGCCACAAAAAAGATCAGTATCAGCATCTCCCCTTTTCCTACTTATTACTATTTTTATAACAGAAGAAAGCCAAAACCGCATACAATATAAACCGACTGGAAGAAACACACCGTGTTAAATTTACCATCGTATGCTAATTTTTACACACAAAAAATCCGAACTGGCGTTCTAATTTAAAAATTATTAGTATCAACCACGAAACAGAAATACCCCGTTCAATTTCCACAAAGTTAAATTCACAGAGGTTTGGTTTTGTTGGGTTTTTTTGCTCCCTGCGGAATCTGCTTCCTCCCCTCCTCCCGTGCCTGCAGAACATTTGACGATTCCGAACTCCCACCGCGAGCGCCCGGCGCGGGCAGGGCAGCGCTGGCGGCCGGCCCGGTGCGCGGCGCTGCCCGGGGCTCGGCCCGCCGGAGCCGGGGGGTTGCGGAGCGCTGCGCAGGGCAGCCCTGCAGCCCTTGGGGAGGACACTGCTTAAAAACAACCCCAAAATAACCCAGCCGAACCTACAAACCCCAAAGAAAAGCGGCGGACGCGCAGGAACACAAAACTTCGGCGGGTCTTGCGCGGTCGCCCGTCCCCCGTCACACAAAGCGGCCCCCGAGCCCGGTCCCCGCACAGCCCGGCCCGCACAGCCCGGCCCGCCGTGCGCCCCCGCGGAGCTCCCGCCCCAGCGACCCGGCTGGCGGGGCCCCGGCGCGGAGAACTTGCTTGAGGCCGGCCCGGTGTCCCCGGACAAAGGCGGCCCGCTCACCGTCTTGCCGTTGTAGTAGTACATGAGGGAGCTGCTGCCCACGCCGGGCACGGGGTAGGCGCAGTACATGGCGCGGCTGGCGCGGGCCGGGCTCAGCGCGCCGCCTCCCGCTCCCCACGGCATCCACCCGCCGCCGCGCACATGGAGCGCTCAAAGGCGGCTTATGCAAAGCAGGACTGAACCATCTCCGGCCGGCGCGGGGGTTGGGCGCGGGGGGCGCGCCAGCCCCCGCTCCGCGCCCCGGCCCCGGCCCCGGGAGGAGGCGCGCACGGGGCCGTGGGCGCCGAGGGCTCGGCACACACCGCCCAACGCGCTGGGAGCCGTAGGGAACCCGCGCATGGGCACGTCCTGAGCCCTGAGATAATAGTCTGCTTTTTGTTTTAATTAAATTAGAGCACTTGTGGCCGCGCAGACGATGCTCGATGCAGCTCCAGCCACACGGCCATCTGGCTCTGCCTAAAGTTGTTCCAACTTTGGCAAACGCTTCCCAAAGGCGCGGGGAGCTGCTGGGAGCAAGTCCCAAGGGAGAGCCCGAGCACCCAGGGCTCCCGAGCCCCTTCGAGCAGGGCAGCCTGGGGCAGGGAGTGACCCTGACACAGGCAACACCTACACAAAGTGCTTGGCTTAAAAAAAAAAAAAAAGAAAAGAAAAAAAAAATTCACTTTACGGAATCATCCAAAATCCATCTTTGAGGTGGGGTATAGTGGGGTATACAAACTATAACGAAGGATTCTCTTGGAAACACACGTCCAGGGTCTCTTTATATTGTATAATACATTTTTGTATGAATAAAGCACACATATGTGCCCATACAAGACAGGGCAGAGAACCCCAACCACTTTGGCATATCACAAAAACATGAATTATTCAATACAGCAAACAGACTGCAACTTCCAGCACATAGATCCCTCAATATTTGCACACTATCAATGCCTGGTAGGTCTTTTTTGCTTTCTTCACTGAGCAGTGGCATTAACTAACATTAACTCTTAATGAGACGTATATTTTTAACTGAGCTTCTGCTACGTCAGATAGCAACTTCAATCCAGGAAAAAAAAGGTTAACGCACAACCACGTTTCTCCACCTCTAGTTGTGTCTACTGCCAATGCTGTGAATTCTCCCTGCCTTCCTCCTGACAAAAGCAGGAAAATATTTCAGGATAAGGAAAAAAATGGGTAAAGTTCAGTTCAGCCATTTACAGGGAGAGAAAGCAAGTTGCAGAAGTCTGGTTCATTCTGCCAAGCACCTCGTGTGTCAGCAAAACCCTCTGGACTAAAAAGATCCACAAGGGTGATAAACTGACTGCAGCTGAATACTATGATCAGATAAAAATCTCTGTATAATGTCCATTATCTCAGGATATAACTACTGTAGTGTCTATAAATATACAGAATATACACACACTGACAAAAAATATTCACATCTCAAGCTTCAAATGCTATTTCAGTGAACTCTTCCAGTCAATTAGGCTACCGTGCTTAGAGTATGTTGGCAAATACACCCTGAAGTTTCCATCTGCTGAAGAACACTTGCATTTTTACTGCAACTCAAACTAGGCATCCAGAACTGTTTAACTATGCAGCAAAGCTAATGATATCTGAACAGAACTCCTCTCCAATACAAAAGGCGGAGCAGCAGCAGCTGCAAAAAAGAACATCACTATACTGCAGACTATTAAATTGCCAGGCCTGCAGAGTGACTGGCGGCTTCCTTCTTCCCTAGGGACCACAAAGACCCATTTCAGTCCCCAGAGAGTCCATAAGAAGCTTTGATTTGCAGCTAACAATGCCATTCCTTAAAGCTTCTCACTAATGTGCAGGACTCTACAGATGAGACATGCTAAAAGATCTTCAGATCTTTGCATGTGCTACTTGTCATAGCACACTAGATTAAAAACACTACTTCAGTCTAATGTACAACTTGGAAAAAACCCTAAACACTGAGGAAGGTGCTTTCAGCTTACAGACTGAAAGTAGCAAGAGAACCCTTTAAAAAATTTTTTTTAGCAAGCAAACTTTTGAAACATTAGAAGTACTTCCAGGGTAACTGCACTCAGTTTTTTGAAGTAAAGACTATCACCAACATAGCTGTAATTGCTACTGCACCTCCATGCACACATGCCCAGTTTTCAAAATAGTTGTATTAGGGATGAAGAGCATAATCAAGCCCCCACTCAAATAATAACCATTATCTACCTATATATAAGCAATTGGAAAAATGTTAAAAACATCAAGCAGAAAAACCTAACTTGACTATGTAGCATTGGTGGGGGGCTGCTCTGTGTACAGCGGCTCTATACTTGTACACAGTAATGTAACAAAAAATACATAGGTAATAATAACTAGTAATATTTACTAACACTATTAACATTTATCAGTAGAAGTAAATCATTAACCATGTTCACCAGCACATGGGTAAGACAAAAGCAACAATATGATCAATAAAACTGAGGAACACCACTGCAAACGTCTGTTTGTAGACAAACTGGTCCCTCCATAATGAGTCACTAAATGAATTTGCTCCTGAGTTACTTCCCCACAAATCAGAAGGATAACAGTTGCATTTTACCGAAAAGGAAATTATTTGTCCTACACTCGGTTACATCATTGGGAATAAAATCCTGAGTGCCCAATGCTTGAAACATACCACTGTATCTGCTCTACATTTACTGTACAAAAACATTGTTTCTCACATTTGTTGCACTGAGTCACCTTACAGGATCAGGCTATAATTCCATCAGCATATCAGACTTTAAACCACAAAAGTTTACTTTCACCAGGATAAAAAATGAACTTAAAATAGATGAATTTGAAAGACTGCTGGAAAAAAATGCTATGTTGTTAGCAATAACTCTGTATTTGCAGGAACTACTACCAGATAACTATTCCAAAAGCTACTGAAGTCCAAAGCAAGTTTTTGTTTTGTGGTTGCAATTTTTCTAATCCTCATTTAAGCCAAGCAACAGCTGCTCTGAAATTTGTTTTCTTAAGAGAATCATGTTACAGTGAAATGAATCATAGCTGGATCAGTGATACTGTACAGGGTACAGTTGTTTACTCCATTTTTCCTTGGTGACAAGTCAAGGGTTAATCTTATGACTCAGCCTGACAAAACAAGTCAGCTGGAGACAGGGCCAATTTTTTAAACTTGATTTCAGACAGACATGCCGTCAGCAGAGGAGCACTGAACTGACACGCACTTTGTAGCCCGAATTGTTTCCACTCATGACCCTGTAAGTGTGTGTCAAAAACAATAAACTGACTGTTCCTAAAGTATGTAAAGAGATTATGAAAGCTGATGCAGAGTGAAATACTGACCTAAAAATAAACAAAGCTACCTGTAAGAGAATATTTTCAAAGATGATTTTAACACTAAGAGATTTTGTGAATGAACCACATGTTCTCCCTGAAAACAAACTTCCATGAGAAATAATTTTTTGTTCAACTTGTCAGAGCCACAAAGCAAATACACAATAGAGCATATGTAATTCATCATCTGAATTTATAGAAAATAAACATAATTTCTTCAGATCACTGAATGTTATACCATATGAAAGATAGTTACGTAACTGTTTCAAAAGATGAGAGCCATTCTCTAGTCAAACATATTCCACAAAACTGAAATATCAAAATGCTTTAAAAAGGTTAATGTCTTTTATCACAGTTTTGTTATTTTAAATCTATTCTAACACAAAAAGCACCAAATCTTTTTAGATTATGTGCTACTAGAAATTAAGGCTCCTCTTTCACCAACAAAAGCAACTTTAATGTGTAAAGCCAAATATCAAGTGTCTCCGTGTGGAGAGTTAGCTTCAGTCTTGTTGGAAAAAAAACAGTAACATGGTGAGAGCACAAGCCTGCTTTCCATGGGGAAACCAGATATTTTGCTCTTACCAATCTCCATAAATTTCTTAGGGGCTAGGCTAACCTTCTTGCTTTGGAAATAAGGTAAAGGCAACTGCCCTAGAACTCCCTCCTTTTCACCCCACACTGTCCAAGGCTGGAACTTCTTATCAATTTCAACCACATTCAACAGAGGAACAGAAGTTTCACAAGTGATAAAGTTCTTATCAGTCCTAAGAAAACTGGAACCTGAACAGGAGAGACAGACTCCAACTGATACAGAACAACCTGTTGCTAACTAAATATAGTTACACATAGTAATTTTGAGCTGCTTGTCCAGCAAAAATTCAGGAAAAAAAAACTATACATTTTAGGCCTCCCAATATAACTTATTTTAAAGCCAAACATTTATGATGTTTAACTGTACCAAAGCCAGAGTGAGGACCATTGCTAATGGAGGCATTGAATATGCTGCATAATGTAGCTGTCAGAATAGACAAGATTTGAAGCCGTAAGAAAGAAACCTGGCTGTTTTCAGGGGAAAACACAATGCTTATTGTACTGTCCTCTATGTAATTCATCAGCTAACTAAATGTTAATTTACTTTAAAATCCTGGAAGGATAGCCTTTTGTATTAACCAACCACTAAGCATGCTGCTCAGCAGAGATGGAGCAGATGAGCCGTATGGAAGGCAATTTAAAATAACCCAGTAGACTAAATTTTATAGGCAATCCTTCCTGCCAATATCCAAAGGAAGATGTTTCGAGCAAATTAATTTACTAATCTACACAAGAGCTGAAACAGTTTGGTGGTTTTCCTTTTCAAAGGGTTTGTCTTTAACTGCACATTTAACATTCATGTTCCTATAACCAGGGAAAGAGTTTGAAGGGATAGAGAATAGCCAGTAAATACTAATTAAGTGGATATTAATTGATATCCACTACTTTTACCTTGCAGTACTACAAGGTTGAGGGATGGTTGTTGGGGTTTTTGTTGTTGATTTGGGCTCTTTTTTCTGCAAAAAACTCCTGTTACCTCTGACAGGTATGGGTAAAAAAAATCAATTCTTTTTTTAATAGGAAACTGCAGCTAGGACTTTTCTGTTTCAGTAGTTCTCCAAATAACAATGAACTTATTCAATGTTCAAGTTGAATTTATTCAATTTTATGAGATATGTAAGTTACTACGCAAATATTTTCTTGGAATGGGAAGAATGAGAAAAAAAAATGCTGTATATCCCATTTTTCAGAATCAATCACAAAGTAATTTCTTAGAGGAAGTTTTAAAATTTCTTTTGAAATCATTCAAATATAACTTTGATAGGATATTGCTCAAATTTAGGAAGTTCTATTATTTTGCTGGAAATATAAAGCGCTTACAGTTTGAAAGCCTCTTTAGGAAGGTCATAACTAGCCATATCCCCATAAAAGAGTAAACTAACGTTTATTATCCTGAGGGAATAAATTATCCAATCAGAAGCCAGATAATCATCACAAAATGTGCTGAAAACCTACCCAATCTAGAAACCTATACAGACCTTAACAGAATTTTGAACCCTGACACACATCAGCACGGCTGTGACTGAAACTCGCACAGACCACCTGAGTTACAGAGCTCTCCGCACCGACTCAAGATGGCCAGGAAAGCTCCGGGGCCCCGCGCGGCCCTGCGGGGTCCCTCTGCCGGCGCGGCCCGGGCACCGCCCCCGCCCTGCACTCGTGCCCTCGGCCTGCAGGGGGCCCCAGAGGCACGGCCCGGCCCCGGAGGCACGGCCCGGCCCC
>JACBWW010000021.1:5154802-5220395 GCA_020086605.1 Lanius collurio
GCACAGATCTCCTCGCATCCCTCGCCTTTCTCTGTACTGCGATTCGCTGCTTGGCAGAAGTGCTCTGCGAGGGAAGCCGAGAGCTATCAAAAGCCAAGCGGGCAATCCTTCTGCCATCCAGGCAGGAATCCGCCTGTACCTCACAAAAAGAAAGAACACTAACAACTAATGCTGGCTATCAGTGTAAATGGAATGAAATCCCACAACTACATCTCCAAGACTGAACAACTTGCTTGCTTTATAGAACTTGATGCCACAAGAAACTGTGGCATTAAACTAGGAGGTAATTTAATTCAATTTCTTTGCTTCATTGTGTAAAGACACATCTGCATCTGAAATTTTACTTAAAGATTACGCAGTGCTTTAATTGCAGTACCATTCTTTCGAAAAAGCATTTGTTTTGTTTTTGCATTTGTTTTGTTTTTGTATAGCCCATTTCTGACAAATGGCCGAGTCACAGGCAAAGCAACCTGCCCCACATTTGGGCAAAATAAGCAAGCCAAGGGAAACCACTCACTTCAATAGCCTGTGAGAGTTCAGTAACAACATTCCTCACTACTTTCCTAGCTGACTTCAAGCATTATAAAAATCTTCCCACCAAAGCCACAAGTATTATCAAGAAAAAGATAATAAGAAATAGTCTTCAGAAAAGCTTGTATCCTTATCTATTGTTACAAAACACCAAACCAATTTGTGGTAATGGACACATTCATCTTTGAGGTAAAGCAGAGTTTGCAGAAATTCCATGTAACTTCTCCCTAAATAACATGAACTGCGATTCAGTATTTTTTTTAGCAACAGTTTTTCAAACTATGCACAAAAAATAAGGTTCTTTTATGCAAATCGACACTCTAATTTAAAAGCATCTAATACACTCATTTTGATATGTTCTGAAAACTTCAAAAATAAAGTATCTTCAGTAAATCCAAACACAGAGAAATTATTTGACATTATTGTATATCCATCATGGATGTACGTATATGCAGGATTTTCCGAGAAGATCCCTCAATTAAGCAACCTCACATTAGTTCACCACAGTCAGACAACAGGACAGTGAGTTTGGAAAAATGATCTGATTGCAATTTTTTAAAAAAGCTTTTAAGAGAGGGTTGCTCAAGTACCTCCACCCTAATTCAGTGAGAACTCGAGCTGAACTCTCACAGCAGGACTGTGCAATGGGCTGCCTGGTTGTTTAATGACAGCTAAATGCTCTCATGAAGCAAAGAGCAGGTGGGATGCTATAATCTGAGGTTAATGCGGTTTTCAGACAGATTTCAAATAAAGGCCATGTTGGAAAAACCCTCTAATAACCTAACCAAAAAAACAGACCTTTTCCTTATTACACATGAAATCTCAAACATTTTTACTTGGTTTGTAACATAATTTAGGGGTTGGATGTCTTATACAGTTGCATTTTGTTCAGGTTCATAGATGAACAAAGTGCTTAAAAAGCAATATTTAGCAAGTCCCTAAAAAAACTATCCCACAAATCAAATGAGCAAAGAACGAGCATAAAGCAGAAGAAGATGGAAGACTGTGTCATGAGGAAGAAATCGCAAGTTCTGTGTTGCACTGTCCATAAGGATTTATTTACTCGGTGCTGTTATTTAAAATTGCTCTCTAAAACACAGCACAGGAGCAGAGGAGAGGGGTCAGGAGAGGACCTGCTGTCTTTGAGAGCTCTAGCTATTAAAGACAGTTGAATGTATGCCTTGACTGTGCAAGGCGATTCAGAACAAATCAGAACAAACTCAACCCTGCTTTTTACATTTGGGCACCATTTGTGGACAGTGGGGAAAAAATCTTACCAAAAAATGTCTTCCTAGAAAGTCAGTTAAATACAGCATCACAGTCAGTTCAACATCACACCAAGCATCTACCCAGGATGCTCCAAAGTTTTGATTCAGTTCCACAGACTCCATAAAAGTATTCCAATGATGTTGCTTTACACGAGGCTACTTGAAAATTGCTAATATTGAGAGTCCACTCAGTGTGTTGAATGTTATATCTAATACAGTCTTAACATTAATCTTTCAAAAACTGGGTTTCAGGTCATCTTTCAGAAGATACTTTCCATTCTACTGTTTCAAATCTCCTTTTACCCGTTTAGGAGGGGTGGAGGAAGGAGAGAGCACAGAAGGGAGTAACACCTATTATTTTTCTTCTTCTACCTATAGTATCTTTATGTTACATGTTTTGAAACATCTTTAGAAGCTTGGTCTTAAAAGACTGGCAGAAAAACCGAAAGAAAAGCACCTTAAATGGGTGGCAGTTCTATGCATGCAAACCAAGTTTGCTGTATCTTTGTATCATAAATAATTAGTGCAAGAAATTAGCACCCATGGACTGTACACATACTATAGAGGGTGATGCATGAGGAACCCTGTTATAATGAAACTAAAAATTGTCTTATTTGTATGTATTGAAAAATAGAAGTTTGAATTTAGAAAGAAATCCCTGGTACCAGAAAATATTAATTTGACAATCTCTTAATTAATAAGTGTAATCCAATGTTTACTATTATCTGATAATCTCAGGTACTATGGAAAGCCTAAAATACTCAAAACACTTGTTAGAAACAACACAGAAAACAAGCAGACATTTGTGTCTGTATGTCACAGCTCATTTTCTGTAACAAAATCAACAGATACAATGTATTCCAGTTATTTCTCTGATATGACACTAATTAAATAGCACAAGCATGATGATAGATATTCACACTATTTTTCTTAGAATTATGACCTTATGATAGCCACTGATAATGGTACTAGAAACAAATGTTATTTTGAAATATTTCCTGACTCCACATGTAAATAGCACATTTCTGCTCACAGCCCATTCATTTTTGGATGATGATCTCCCTGGGCACTGCTGAGTGAGCCTCACTGGTCTGTCTTCTCCCTCTGCAGCCCGAGCAGCTCTCTGGAAGCCCTGACACTCTGCTCTTCCTGGCCAAGGAGTAACACTGGTTTCAAGTCCCATGATGTTATTAGTATCTGGCTTAGTTAAGGTAATTCCTACAATCAGAAAAATTCTCCAAAATACAACAGTTTTCGATCTCTGAAAATAATATAACTCACTGAACAGTATTCCCCCTCCCTATAATATAAACAGCTTATCATAATCTGGCTGTTCACTTAAACCTGGATTGAAAAAAAAAAATAGATTTTCAAAATTTCTATCCTCCTCAGAGCACTTTAAATTCAGTAGTTGTAATTTAACATAAATGCTTGCAAGTCAACATTCAAAATGTTTTGAGCAGTGAGTCACCACTTAACAATTTACAACACAAAAACTTAAAAATGCATTTGCCTGGAACATTTAATTTTTACAGTAAGAGGACATATTCAGATTGAGATGCATTCCAGAAAGAAGCCAAACAATTCACCAGTACTTTTATCTGTAACTGTTTTTATTTTAGGCCCTGATAAGAACCCATTAAAAAAGATAAACTTCAAAATAAATAATTTCATAAAGTACCATACAAAACCAAGAGAAAAGGAAACAAACTAGAGGAAGGGTTGTTTGGGTTTTTTTGAATCATTATTACTCAAAAGACTGTTATTAAATTACAGTTATCTAGGAAATTAAATTACTGCTGAGTATCCGTTGACATGGCAGCCCTATGCTAACAAAAACATTGCAGAAACCAGTATTTCAGAAACTGAAAAACTAAAAAATACAGATTTGTGTAACAAAATTAAGTATCATCTTTCCTCTGACTTTTCATGTTATAAATAAACTTCTCTGCACTATCTACTAGCTATAGCAACTTTTCTCTTTCCCACAATACATTCGCATTTCTTAAGGAGGTATATTTAAAATAAAGACTACACTTACATAATGATCTACTCTATTTAAATTTCTTATGATGCTCAGTGAAATTTAGTTTTGTCTCATCTTCCATAAAGGCAGTATCTCATAATTTTTTGGATTTTTTGGTAATGTGTCACTTCAAGGCTCTATTCAGCAGTGAAAGCATTGAAATACAGAGAAACAGTGCTTAAAACCTGCAGCATTGCAATCATTGATTATTCATAGTAACTGCACTTAATTGCACAGATTGGTACAATGTTAATACAAATAAAAATCTATCAGCATTTTATTGTCTCCACTCTTACAGAAGAAGAATTAAATGAAAACCATTTGAAAAATATTGCTTGTTAAAATTAAATCCTTGTAAGAGAAATGAGAGAAATCTTTCATTCTCCAAAATTATCTCTTTACCTGGCTGATGCTACTAAATATTAAACATGTAGCGTAAGCTTTATTGCTGCCTAGAATTACAGTAATAAATTACACGAAAATTGCACTGCTATGTGTTTTAGCTTCTCTGACATTTTAAATATATTTTTGTTAATCTAGCAGAAATCATCTGCTAGACTGTAAAGCCACCCTACATAACATACAACTGTTAAAATGTAAATTGCAAAACTATTTTTAGCTGCTGCTGAAGAGAAAAAAAAAAATGGGAGGGGGGGAAAGAAGAATATTCCTGGCCTCGGGAATAATGATTTGAGGCATTGTGTTCATTTTGTTTATCAAGCAGCTATTCAGCCTCTAGTGGGGCCCAAGTGCTTATGCAAGCAAAAGCTTTTAAGAGTGCCTGCAGCTGCAATCCTGGCTTCCAGGTAGGCTGCAGGTTCAGAGCACAGCTGCCCCAGGCTATCCACACTATCTCAGCTCCATCTGGAAGTACTGTTAAAATAGGATTTCAGATCCTGGTTTCTGTCTGTATCATCGTGAGCAGGGGGAGGGAGAAGGGAAAGAGAGGGAGGAGAACAGGGGAGATGCAAGGACTAGAAGACACCATCCGTACTTCAGCTTCAATACAAAATAAAAAGCTCAGCCCCATTTTGCTCCCACTATATTACTGTTGCCGGTGCAGTATGTTCTATTCAGCCTATCCGGCTTTGAGTTATGACTCATCCAAGTGCACCTGCGCCCATGTGTTAAGTACTGCCAAATAAAAGCCCAACATCCATTTACACAACAAAGAGACGTATCCCGCAAGGCAGCGGAGCTTCCCCCTCCCCTCCTGTTTGTTCTGAGCAGGGGAAAAAATAATTCTGTCCTTCACTTCACTGGGGATTTTTCACTTCACGTGGATTTTTAAATGCAGATTCATTTATAAACAATTTTCTTCCTTTTAAGAATAAAGCATATTTAATACCACAAAACACCCCTATAGCATCAGATTATCACAGCCATTAATGATTTTTCCACCAAAACCCTTCCAACCTTTTTTATCAAAGCCCTTTATTCTCGAAGGATAAATTTTCAAGCAAAGAGGGATCAACAAACTAGTTGCTTGAAAGCTTTCCTGATGCTAGGCTGAAGTTAGGAAAGGCTTAATGAAGGCTTTAAAATCCACCAGGGCTTCACAATGAACATCTGACTCGGTGATTTATGCATATTAATAACCTCAGTCCTACTGAGGCAAGCTGAGCTGTACATGTCCTCCGAATCTTAATGTCTTCAGCTCCACTGGGATTATTACAAATGTAAATTTCTAAGATTCTCAGCTATTAATCTCTGTCTGTCCTCCTGTTCAGCAACATAATGACTAATTAAACATCAAAAGACCTGTACAGGAGATCTTCTTTGACAGCTCCTGGCCCAGCTCTCTTCCCAAGAGAGGAATTCAAATGACAGGGACAAGTGGGTAGGAGCATATGAGCAAGCCACAAATCACTGCTATGAAATCTAAAAATTCCACATCAAATGTGTATTTAGTCCTGCAGAACCACTCCCAATTACCTAGCCTAGCTGTTCATGTCCAGCAGACAGCCCTCCCAGTGCTAAAGTTACGTCATTTGTATGTATGGCAGGTGAAGAGAATGCAATTTAAGCCTCATTTTTATCACTACAAGTAAAAAATGTAGTACTTACAGAAGAAGGCAAACCAGGGGGCACCTTTCTTACTTTCTTTGTCTGTAGAGGATCTGTACACAGAAAAATAGCGTTTTATCAAGTATCTACATTATAGGTGAAAAATAATAGATAGCTACACTGTTCAGTTTTCTCTTTCCATGACAAATTTCTTATTTTCCAGTTTCATGTATTTTTTATTCTCTGGTAATGAGATTTGTCTTTCACATCAATATAAAAATGTAACATACCAATGTTCTTCTCTAAAATAAAGCTTTGCTGAATAGTTACTTTCAATTGTTTCCCTAAGGAAAACAGTTATTCCTAAGAACAGTTACTCTGAAGGGTACACTTATGACCTTATACACTTGCTAAGAAACAAAGTAAGGTTTTGAGACATATGAGGAGGAAAATGGGACTTATTAGCAAGAGAAATGCTTTCTTTTCTCCACATCGGGGTAAAGACAGAACTATCAAAAAGGAAATTGACATGTTAAGGTACGATTTATACTCTAAGAATACTAACATGATGTAAATTTTATAGCTTCTAGATGCTACCAAGGTTATAAATAAACAGCAAATTTAATGACCTATTTACTTTTCTTGAGTAATAAAGTCAATACATCTCAAATTTGCATGTAATAGTAAGGTTGGAGATATGATATCTGCTTTTTCCTTCCAATAGTTATTGTAATATAACAAAAGTACCCAGCAATTTCACTACCTAAACCAAGAATCTGAGCCAGTTTAATCAGATGCTAATACAATTAATCTGAAAACTCTGCATGCAAATTACAAGTTAACCAATGTTTTGAAGATGAGTATCTGGTGACATTACCAGTTCTACAGTTAACCAATTGAATCTTTAATTAAAACACAAAATTCATATTTTGCTGTTTTCATTCAGAACTTTTATGATGATATGACAAAATAAAGGTGAGATAAGGTGAAATATCTGCTGGATACCTTTACTCTCATCATTCCCCATAGGGCACGCTCACAAAGAAAATAAAAAGACTTTTGGAAGAGATATTTACATTGGATTCAGAGTGTTACCTGGAAGAGAAAACTGGTTGGTTTCAACGAAATTTAATATGAAATTTAACAAGAGCTTTTTATAATCCTAGTCAGACAACTCCTCCTCAGGGATAATATGGCCATAATTTGACTTTGTTAGAAATTCTCAGGCAGCAGGTTTGTAGCACTTAAGAAGTCCATTAAAAAAAAAAAAAAAAAAAAAAATTCAGACCATCCTTTCTCAAGCTATTGGAAAAGACTTGAGATAAAAATGTACTTCTTCATCATCCTGACTTTCCTGGAAAAACATTTCCATAAATTTGTAACCACCACCTGCCATATCCCAGGTTACAATCCCCAGACTCAACTATGACAGAAAGAGGAATATTACCAGTTTGAACACGTTTATATCTCCTGAGCTTATCTTCCAAAGAAAAAGCTAAATATACTCTGAAAACACCACACTTCACTTCCATTTGTTTAATTTAATAACATCAAGAACTTCCCAAACTCTATACAATTTGCATAGGAAACAAGAATCTCATTCAGGACCATCTCAATGACTGCTGCCCAGAGTGACCTTCCTGCACGTCTCAGCACCCTGTGCCCAGCACCCAAAGCCAAGCTCTAACAGCCCCCTGCTGCTCCATCCCAAGGCAGGTACTCCTGTAGCTAGCTTCTCCCTAGAACTGATTCCATGTGGACTAAAACACCATCATCATCATCTTAAAACCCAGTTCTTTTCTACTGAAGTTCAGCCACCCTTTCAAGCTGTAAACAATTTCAATGAACTTTTCTAAGACTGTTCCTTTTCTGAAACAGGTGTGAGGAACTGCTGCATTTGTTCTGATATTCTGAGCAACAGGAATACTTACAACAACCTTCATAAAGACAACCAACCCCAAGTTAAAAAGCAGTTGGCTTGACAACAAGGTAAAAAGTTATACAGATATGGTATTTTAAAACATACATATATATGCATATATTAGAAGAGGAAATGGCTTAAGTTGCACCAAGGGAGATTTAGGTTCGATGTTAAGAAACGTTTCTTCACTGAAAGGGCTGTCAGGCACTGGAACAGGCTGCCCAGGAGGTGGTGGACACCCCTCCCTGAAAGGATTTAAAAGATGTGGCACCTGGGTACATGGGTTAGTGGTGGACTGGGCAGTTAAAGGTTGGACTTAATGGTCTTAGAGGGCTTTTTCAAATGAAATGATTCTATGATATATAGGATTAAATTCCAAAGTAATATTTTTATAAGCAAAGATTTAAAAAACAATTTCAAGCATGTTCAGGACTATTTTAGTACTCCAGAAGTTTGCAGTTATAATTAATATTAAAGTTACTTCACATGCAATTTGCATTTTAAAATTTTATTTTGGGTAAACTATGGTTGGAGTTAAATGGTTCCAACAAACAAGATTTTTACTATGGAATAGAAGTGCTATACAAGATGAGGGTCATTAAAGACTCAACCATATACCTAGAGAAATTCTAATGACCTATCATACTAACATTGAAATACAGGGTAACTGCAATACAAGATTATGTAACTATATAACTAGAATATATGGCAAACTAAAATATAAGGCTATAGTCTCTCTTTTTATACCCAAAAAGATTTTTATTTTAGTTTGCAAACCCAATTATTCAAACAAGTCTTATAGAAGATAGTACAGAACAGCTGGGTCACTCTTGATTCTCTGATTCAACAGAATTAGAGAGCTATAAAATATTACCACTGTCAATGACCAAGTACAAAAATTCCATTTGGCTCCAACTATCCCCAGAATAAAATATGAACACTGTCACAGGATTATAGCAATTTTTAAGCAAGTTCCTGCCTGCATGTTTTGCAAGGTAGTTTGATTTTAGGATAAACTACTAGCCTCCAATTGCTAAGATCTTTAAGGGCATGTTGAACCAATTACAATGAACTATATATTGCCCTGAATAAAGTTACTTTTAGCATATAAAAGGATAATTGTTTCCCCTTTGTGTCCTTCCCCTACTAAATAATGGTAATGACCTCAAGGTCAGGCATTTCCAGGAGTTAATGATAGCACAGGTTAAGGGCACTCAGCTGGTCATCAGCTCCCATCCATCTGTCATTATTGCTTTTGCAATTAAGGGTTTTATTAGAGTTTCTTGTTTGTTTTGTAACCCATACTGACCAGTGTTGAATCCAAGCTAGTGTCTAAAAGAAAATGTTAGTAATTCCAGTTTTTCTCTTATATAGCAGTTTGATGTAATTTCAATTGCTCAGTACAGAGCAACCTCCAGTATATTAAATGAACTGTCAAAGAAAATAATAAAGTCTGCAGAAAAGCATCATGAACAAAAGTTTAAAGACTGTCTGTATTACTTACCAAGAGCTGATGAGTCATGAAGTGGTCTTCGGCGCTGATTCGTGCCAGAAAATGGGTAGTAGGGAGTTCCAGGCTTTCCAGAGGATGACAGCTGACCTGGACTTCCAAGCCCCATATCAGACCGAAGCAGACTAGACTACAAAAATATACAGGGAAAAGTCAAATTAAGCTCTATAACAATGCAGCTGTTAATACTTTTGGCATTTATAGGAATTTCCTGGGATTTAGTGAAGGTTCTAGAGTTTAAAAAAATGTAGACTTTTTAAAATCAGTGTTCAGAGTGTATACTATAGCATAATTCAGAAAGGCAGAGCAAGTTTGGCTGTGATCCTCCAAAAAAGCCATAACCATTTCAATTGAAAACATCTGAAAGAATCAATTCATATTTAAATTTTAAACAAAAATCATAATACTTTGTTTAGTTTGCGATATAACACCTTTTCTATTACACAATATAAACACAATTGATAAAAACTGCAGAGAGTTTAAAGTGTGACATTAAGTTTTAGCACATACTTAGAAATCAAGACTTAGATTTTGTTCATAAAAAAATGGAATAAAATTGTCCAAAAAAAATCAAATGCAGACAAGAGATAACAGAGTAAATTAATAAACAGAACATAAAAATTGATATTTTAAAAACGTCAAACTAACAAGGTAGTTGAACCCTACCCTTTTTGTTCCCTTTTCATGCAGTAAAAATGAAAACATTCTAAACAATTAACAAGTGCATTATATATTATCTGACCTCACATTATTTGGATTTCCGCTGTAAAACTGAAATGAATGTTGATGATTTAGAAGAACAACGTTTTTTCCACAGGTGATGCTATGCTTAGCCTTGTTTTAGTCTGAAAAACCTTGACTTGGAATGAAACCCATGGAACTGTTTGTACAGAAAATGTACCAGGTGGTAAAAATTCCCTGTGTTTCACTCCTGGCTGTTGCATAGAGCTTTCCTCAGAAAGCAGCCTCAGAAGCAATTTGATTTCTTCAGCTGTGGTCAGTACATAGTGCAGCCTTCCCAGTATAACAGGGTAAAGCACAGCTGTCGGCTGTTTTGCTTAAACTCATATGACATTTCATTGTCAGGTGATGCTAAGACAGAAACTGCTGACTGGAGTAACTTTTATACCAAAACCCCACCAAATTTCTCCTTCAGCCTCACTGCTCCCAAGCCAACATTTCTCATCCCCTTAAACTGCTCTCTACAAGGAGCCCTCGTGCCCCTGAAGGTTCCAGAGGTGTCACAAAACCCGCTTGTGGACTGGGTTATGACCTGAACCACCCCAGTGCTGCTGCCTGCTCGGGATATAGCAGCCCACTGGGATAGCAGCAGAGGCCATTTATTGCTCCTGCCTCTCCTCACCTTCCCTTCTGAGGCCCAAATACCTCATTCATAAATAAATGTATTTTTTGGATTATACTAGATCATCGAAGTTGATTCTTCTGGCGTGATGAGTTGTGACAGGCAAGCTTCACTCGTACAGCTTTCAGTAAGGTACTAAATAAATGCCTTCAACCTTGCCATGCACAGGAATTAGCACAAAATGCAGACTTCATATAGTTACAGAATATTTCTAAAATAAGCAATTTTTTTTGCATTGTATCACCATTGAAATTTCTTTCTCTTACTTGTTTGATGGCTAATTTGAGCATGAAAATCTTATATTTTAATTGAATGGAGTGGGATACCAAAGAATCGCCCTATCACAAACTAAAGGAGGGCCCAACATTGTTAACTATTCTATGCAAAAGTGCGAAGATCAAAATTTATTTCAAATGTTAGTGAAATAGAAGCATAGAAATAGCCTCCCCTCAGCTCAACTCCTTCATTGTTATTCTTACAAAAGTTTTTGAATCAGAATTCTTAATCTGAAACTCATATTAAAATGAAATACTCTGATAGGAGTAACAAAAGTATACAGCAAATACAAGTAGGGGGAAATCTGCTGGTGAGCTGTTCCAAGGTCTTCTAATTTTTGTTTTGGTCAAATAGTTAAGAGTTTACTGTTTTGCAGAAAATATTATGAATAGCAAAATATCTGGCTTACTCAGTATAAATCTGAATTTAGCAAAGATACTATTCTAAACATTTACTACAGTTTTAGAGGTGAACACTGTGCAGGAAACATGGCCAATGTTTTGTGAAAAGCACCTCCTCTAAACCAACACTGGCCAGAAGATATGAAACCAGTTCTCACTTAGCCCAACACTTGACCTCCTTCTTGACCAAGAATACCCAGAACTGAAGGAAAATTTCTTTACATAGCCTGCAGGGAAGGGAGGAAGTATTATGATAGTTGTCATTTCAAGTAGCTGAGGCAAGGTGCCCCTCCCAGAATGGCAGAACCACTGAAGCTGGTAGGAGCCTCTGGAGGTCAGCTAGTGCAGCCCTGCTTGCTCAGAGCAGCTGTCAAACACAATTAGGAACTACGGCCCTTTCGCATTAAAGACAACCCTCCCTCCTGATCACTGCAGGGATTTTGGAAATGCAATGGGATCCAGACAGATGCTTCCAAAAAAAAGGGGGTAGGCAGACTCCTGGTTCCTCTGTTGCCCTACTCATTAGGAGATGGGGAAAGATTAAAAAAAAAACAAAAACCAAACAAGTGAAAACTTTTGAATTAATTTCTACAAAGTCATTCTAAAAGGCATGAGTCTGTAGCTTTTCCAGACTTAACCTCCAACCTTTATTTCATGACATTTGCCACTCTTGCTTTTGTCCTAAGTCTTCCAGTTCTTGACATTTTCACTGGACCCTGAATTTCAAAGCAGCCTGGCTTCAATAACACAAAGTTAGCATATAAGCACTATAGTAAATACACAGTAAATCTCAAGCTGTGCAACACACTCTGAAGAAGTTTTCTGATCTATATTGTTTTGAGATAAGAATTTTTTATTTATAAAAAAGGATTAAAAAACCAAAACAACACAAAATCACAACCCTCTTCTACCATTGGTCCAATCAAATGAAACATCTGTTTAGAATTTTGTAATTGTTCCTCAGTCTTCCAAAAGAAAATAAAAATAGATGTCATTAGTTCAGCTCATTGATTTTTCTGCCTCTTTGAACCAATTGAGAAAAAATATTGATTAGGATTGATCCTTTCCTAAGGGCATCTGATAAAGAAAGGAATACAAAAATACCACTGAGGATAGCAAAAAAGCTTTGTATTATCAGCATCAAGCTTCTCCTAACTAAGTGCCTGAGGTCCCTGTGCAGAGGCAGATCACTTACACATATAGTTAGGGGCATTCTCCACAGAGAAGCTGTATGCTCACTCTGAACCTCATCTGCCAAGCACGCATCCAATTACTAAAGAATAATCAATGACTGGTTATTCTCCTGAATGCTTGTCCAAGTCCTTGTCCGTATTACCATCGTCAATAAACAGGCATCACCCCTAAAAATTTAACTCTTTAGATTTCATAATGCCTATAGCCAGTCTCAAGATACACAAGAAGTTATTTAAAGTGATGTTTTCCGTAAGGAATGAGTGTTCAATAACCAACTGGGAAAAAAAACAAAAAGGAAAAAAAAAGCTTTTATTACAATCAACTAAGAACATGGCAAGCCTGATTCCAAAGAGAAAAGAGAAAAAGATGTAAACTTGGCTGTTTTACTTTTCCGATTTATCCCTTTCAGAGAAACCAAGAAACAGTTTTGACAGCCTCAGGGAAAATGGCATGGCCTGACTCAAATAGGAAAGGCCTTCACAAGGGACACTATCTCGACAAATGCTTTAAAGGGGTGGCTTTCCTAAAGAGTATTGTCATTAAAATGAATTGCAGGGGAGTAATCTAGTCAAGAATAGCAAGGGTGAAGTGGGGGAAAAAGAATCATATCTAAATACAGGGGGTGGATTTATGCACTTCTGTCATAGAACACAAGTAACTTTGCATTGCTTGCACCAAAGTACAGCTGTAAAGTTGACTTCCATTCAAACTAACAAGCCAATCAACCATATGCTTATATCAAAATTATATACCTGAGATTGAAAAGTCAACTTATTTTAAAATGGTTTTTAAATTGATTCTTTCAAAGAATTTAAGCATAAAAGTAAAAAGTAATTCAACTAATTTCAAAGTTTTCTTCTCCCCAGCCTGACTCTGTGACTCTTCAGATACCATTTGATGCCAAAACACTGCTCTGCCGTCAGTGAACTTCTAGGACACCAGCCAGCAGAGTTCTAATATGTTGGTAAACACTTCTTTGATTTTACTTTGATATAAAAAAGAAAGAGGACAAGTAAAGGCCTACAGATGTCCTTACATATTATTCCTTGCAGCTCTCTAGAATTTAGGCTCTATGCAGACAGGAAAGCCAAGCTGTCCTGAAAAGTACACGAGCAGTTTTAACAAACACACTCTAGACATTACCTATATAAAGTTTTACCTATCCAAAAATGCATTTGTTATAGGCAGGTAGCCTTGTGCTTCTTGGTCTAAATCTTGTTCACATTCTTTTCTTAAATGCAAACATTGGCAAACACTTTTAAGAACTCAGATTTTCCCAGTGTAACCATAGCCAAACTATGCAATAGTTTCATCCAAATACAACTGTGTGCCTTTACATTATTCATTATTTTCTATCAAAAGAATAATATGGTTGAGAATAAAAGCATTAGCCCATTATATGCAACTGATTATGACAGGCCCATTATGCTGGCATAATAAGGCAGGCTGCTTTGGCAGTGAAATGAGAGTTGCAACTCACCAACTGCAAACTTAGATCCTGAAAACCTCCCCTAAAGTCAAGTAGATTCAACTAGATTTTAGGGTTTTTTTATTTTTTTTTTTTGTATTAGCTTCCTTTTCATAAAGTTTATGCTTTCAGTCCTAGTAATAAGGCTCTACCAACTTAAAGCAGGAAAACTTTCTAGAGGTAAAAATAAGTACTTGAGTGTTTAGTTAAAAATTGGGAGCTTGGATACTTTTTTACTTGTGCAAAATACTGTAATGCAACACCATTCATCTCAACCAAATCCCTCCATTATCCTGCCACTGACAAACTCACTTGACATCTCTGTACTTCTCAGAATAACACAGAGCAGATGGCAAGTGCATGCCTTGCCTTACTGTAAACTTGAAATCTTGTCCTGGGTAGAGCACAAGTTTCATGTGCATGTCCTTTTTACTCAGTGAGCTATTTGGATGACTTAGAACATGGATATTATGTGTCTCAGTACTACATGTATTGCCTTATAGATAAACCTGACAAATTTGCATTAGCTGGGTTAAAAGAATGTAAGAAAAAAGAAAAGCCAAACTCTGGTAAACTTGCAAAATCCCTCTGCAAAGTTGTATATTTTGTTATGGCGTTTCCAAAGGAACAACACCAAAACATTAACAAATAATTGCTCTGAAATCCTAGTACAGTGGAGAGGTTAGGGCTGCAAAAAGACCATTCACTCGGGTTCCACATCATGCAGTTTAAGCCAAAAATATAACTAGGATATAAAGTGTTGAATTTCACTTTACTCAAGTCTCCACTCTTTGGAAACTGTAATGACATGCACTCCAAAATAGGAGCTGAATTTGGAAAAAACACTGACATATGATGTAAATTCATTTTAATTTTAAATTTTAGAGATATGTTTGCAATTATCAGCATGTTGTTAAAGAATCTCATCCTGAGAATATCATCAAATAGTAATGTGAAATACAGTGTTACCATTTTGAGAACAAAGGGACTCTGAATGAGTAATCAATAGCAACTGGCAGAAAATGAGGCATTAATTATGATCCTCTCTAGTGTTTTGTCTCAAACAAGGTTTCATTAAATATATTGTGCTAACCTGTACATCTCCAAGCCATTACCAATAGATTTGATCAGATACATTTTTGGTCTGTTTCAGGTGGAGGAAAATATCAGAATTAGAAAACCAAAACAACACATAAAGTTTTATATGATAACTTGAGCTTTTTTTTCTTGATCAATTTAAAGAAAATCAGGAGTTGCTAATAAAATATCTCAGGAGAGGATCCTCTAACAACATGTTGATAATTGCAAACATATTCCTCATTTTAAAAAGAATACTTGGGTCTTATAATCTCAATGTAGTCTCTTGAAAATTTAATTATCATCTCCTATACCTAAAGTATCATGCAGGTTTGAGAAGATAATGACAGTCATCCATCAACTGCATCCTGCCAGTGTAATCAGGCTAATCTAGCTCACTGGATTAAAAACTAGCTACCTAGGGTACTAAATACCAAAGTGATGCAACGTGATAAACAAAATAACATTTAGCCTTACTGTCTTTCCAATTAATGTTTACACCGATGAAGATCAAGTTATCAATATATTTTCTTTTTATGCCAAAGCTTTTCCAGATCACCATGAGCTGCTTATTCATGTGTGTACCTAAGCAGAGGCTGCTACTGTGGCAAATTCTGTTCATGTGTAAATATACTGGGACTGAGCACAGGGAGAGAGAAGAAAGGAGTTTATTCAGAATTACATATATGGAGGGGCTTATTTAGCAGTGAGGAGAGCAAAGATTAAATGCAAAGGGAAGGAATCATTTTGTATTCTTTCTGCATCTAAACCACTTTAAAGCCCCAGATTAATACAAATATTTTGAAGGGTCCCTTCCCTCTCCTTTGCAATATTGGCTTTCTTGCACTGATGCTGCATATTGGCAAGACTACAAATTCAGTTTTACGCTTCTAAAGCAGCACCCTGCTGATGTTGGTGTCCAATCCCGGAGGTTATGCTGGCTCAGCTTGTCTTCCTTCATCCCCCCGGGCAAGGTATTTTTGCATTGCTGACTGAATTCTAGGAAGGCATTACTAAGCATTGTGATTACAGGTCAGGCACCCCTCCCTTTGCCTTTGAATCTTTTCACTACATTATGAAAACAGTAATTTGAACAGCTTCCTTACTGTGAAAGCCACTTTCTGGAGAACTCCAAAATTTTACAAGAGAAGCTGCTGAGTGGTTATTCATTTATTTTGTTAATTTTTATGGTACCAGCCTCCTTGCTTTCCTTTATGATTACAAGATATTAGCATGAGAAGTCAATATTGTAATAAAAGATTTTATGCTGAGTCTTATTTACAGAAGTCAGACTATAAAGGATTTTATAAAGCTCAAACTATGCATCTGTTCCTCCCTCTGCATCTTCAGCAAAATTATTTAAAAATATTTCAGACCATTAGTAGATCATCTCATGCATATAGTATGGAAGCTGTACATCTCCTCTCCCACATAGCTAAGAGAAAAAATATCTCTTGCTCTGAGCACCAAGTCAGAAAATTATTAACATGATGAGGGTACATTAATAAAGCAACTAGTTAGTTGTTAGGACTTAACATGGAGAACCCATATGTTTTCACATGTGATCAAGGGTTCAATACTAGGGTGCTAGGAAATGGCCAGGAAATATCTTAGGCTACAGTCCCCTCTCCCAAATAAATGTTATGCTTCTCTCCCTGCACCATCAGGAGCACCAGTGTCTCAAAAAGCACTCCACAAGACAGCTGAAACCAATACAAGCTGGATGGGTTAGTTCGATGAAGGAGGAATGGAAATGAGAAATCCTGTCCTTCCTTCCACCACCGAGTGCCTGCCCCAGCTCCAGTCCCTCCCAGGAAGCACTGCTCAGGAACAGGCTGCCTACAGCACTCAACTCCCCCTCTCCAATTCTACACAGGGCCTCTCTTCATGGCCAGGAGCACAGAGCTGAGCTAATATTTTCCCCATCCTGCACCAATACCATATATTTGTAATTGAGAAGCACCCAGCTCTGAGGCACTCAGACTAGCTGGATGCAAATAGTAATTCACCAAAGAAGTTTTATCTGCACTCTGTGCTGTGACATTATTTTTACTTCCTTATGTAGCAACATGCAAGATAGTGTACATATATTAATTTACGGAATATTCATAACCTTAGATACAATCAAACACAAGCAAAAAATAAAGGTGGCAAGAAAATTTGCCAGCCCTAAATAGTGTGAGAAAGAGAAGGGCAAAGACAAGAAACTGTTTGCCTGATAAGGCATTGAAAATGATTCCTTACAGAACTGCTCACCCTTTAAAAATAGCATCCCTCCTCCAACTACAACAAATTCCTAACACCTGCTACCCACTTCATTCCAGGGGGAATGTCTTCCCTGATTAACTTCAGGTGGTCACCTCCAGCACTGGCAAAAGAAATCTAGCCTATGCCCCATACATTTTTACTTTCAAAAAAGGTTCTGCAGACTCCTTATCTGCTGAGTGACAGGAGATATTTTCCCAATAGCACAATAAGTAATTCACTTCTAATAAATCATGACGAGCAGAAAGTTAATATTGCTTGATTCTACTCGAGAAGTAAAATGAAGCAAAATAAAGTTCAGGCATTCCATCTGCCCTAAAACTATATATCCCTCTCCCCAATCCCAATCTTCTAAGATGGTATCAGCTGGCAGAATCCAGAGTCACTGCTTCAGTTAACATTGTGTCAGCCTTTCCTTCAGCAGCTGCATTTCTTAAGAGATTGATAGCTCAGCTGTAAAAATCTGCTTCAGGGAGACACCTGATATCAAAAGTGTCAGAGAAGGAGAGATTAGAAAGAGAAAATTTACAAAATAAAATCACGTTTTCAGCTTTAAAGTTATATTGATATTAAAAACTCCACATATGTACAAGCCTTAATATTTTTTATACTTCCATAACTCAGTATTATTTGGATTTAAGGAGACATCATGTTCTCTATACTGTTTCTAAAACTGTGAGGAAGAAAGAAAAGCAACTGGTGCCACTGCTTGTAGTCTTTCTAAGGTCTCACGCATCAGAAAGGTCCAGAAAATGATGGAATCTTCTGTCTCATTGGAAAGATCCATCTAAAGCATCCTCAAACGTACACTCCGAGTGAGGAAGAAGAGCTTTCTGGTTGTTTAATAGACACTGGTTAGCAGAAACCCTGGCAAAGCATCCTAGGAGCAATTGCAGTGTCTGGTTTCCACTCTGATATTCGGGGCGACACCTGCAGCCTGAGGACAATTTAGCTGGGTGCCTTCGGACCCATTTGAAGAACAACCATCCTGGAAAATTCAGTGTGCTACAAATACGTTTTTCTAGTCTAACTCTTGCATTTTAAGTAACACCTCAGCTGTCAGATGCCACTAAAACCATGCTCTACCCCACTATTCTTAATTACTCCTTTCTTTCACTGTTGTCACTTTCAAGTTTCTTGTTCTCACAAAACTTGTATTTCCAATTACATTTTTCATATTCTTCTCTACTTTTCCATTTTTGTCAGTAAATCTCACTTTTGCTTCCCACATACATTTTACACATTCTTCTCTCCTACCATTCACATTTTTGTCTGTATTACAGCTGTTTAATGTTACCTGATGCTTTATTAAAAACATTAAAATCAGTTACTCTTCTCCATTACACCAAACACACATCTTACAATTATATAGTTCAGGAACATATTAAAAGTACTTTTAAGTTGGTGCTATTTTCTTCTATCAGTTTTTCTCTATGCATTAAACTGGTATCTATGCCTTTGTTTTAACTTTTGTTTCCTTAATCCTCACCGCTCTGCCAGTAATAGAAAAAAGTTGCCATTTTTGCTTCTGCACAATATGAACAAGCTTTTATGTTCTCCCTAGACAGATCAAATTTCTGGAGTTGTACCCTGATTATACTTCCGTAGCTATTAGAGACTGAGCTCTGAGACAGTACTTGCCCCAACATTGCAGAATTGTTCTTTAGGTTTGAATTCTGCTCAAGCTGCTTTAAAGTCTCTTTAAATTTTAAAGAGGCAAATTACTGACTATGCAAAGACAAAGTAACACACACTTGCAGACATTTCTTTTGCTGAAGTGATCATCTGTTAAATTGCCCAAGAAATTGGTGCTAAAGGCATTTTTCGTGTTTATTTCGAAAGTTCTTATAGTGTTTGCTAAGAAACAAATTTTTTTGCACAAAAATAAAACAAACTTTTTAGTCCGTTAAGGATGTAACAGCCAACAAATACAGTCTAACATGCTGCCATTTTATTCTTTAATATATAGCTAAATTTGCAGACAACAAGATGCAAACCTTTAAAGTGCCATGTTAAATTGTGAAGAAAAGAGAAATTGGTAAATTCTGAAAAGTTGTCTGAAATCATGTCTTAATATGTTAACTTGAAGTATATTCCCATAAGGAGCACTAAGTGTGGTGTTAATGTGCGTAAAATGTTACTGTCATACTGCAAAATTCAGGCTAATTTAATAAAGCCTGATGTGCCTTACATCATGTTGCAATGATGCAATAATATGCTGCTAAATGAGTCACCTCACATTAGCTTCATGGCAACAGCAGAGTTGATGGCTATTGAAGGCAAAATGGGGTAGCAATATTACTGGAAATATTGATGGACCAGCTTTCTATTGAATTTTTTTCATCCAAGAAAAAGCTGCCTTATTTATTACCAACAGACACAAAACTTATGCAATAACAGCAGCAGAAATGAGTTAAAAATCCATCAGCCATGAAATAAAATATAGGTAGCGTACACAGTATCATATAGATTGTCTATATGTTCTCAGTGCAGTGCTATATATTTCATGCAATATGTATAAATACCATGTACTATAGAGTAGTGTATATTTTATACATTATTTTTTATATATGTAGGATTGTACATAGTCTAAGTGAAAGGTATTTAGTAACTTCAATCTGTAGCTCCTTGCAGCATTTGTGTACTCTACAGTTTTATCAGCAGCAGTTTTTTCTAAATGGGTTTTATAACTTCTGAAGTGTCCCATCATCATGTAGACCATCGAGATTAATGAGTAAGAAAAACTGAGTAAATTAAGATACGACTCTTTACAGGAAAGCCACACTTTAAACCACAAGTGGTGAATGCCTCTTTATTCCTGCTGAGCATCCATTACATTCAGCACTCAATTCTACCTCCTTTCCCAAACACAGGACAGTGGGTAGCCTTCAAATTCTTGTGAAGGGAGGATAAATCCGTTATCTCCACACATCAAAACATCCATCATATCTATTTTTCATGCATGATTGTTTAGAATGAAAATAGAACATTAAGGGAATAGCCACCAACAATTTACTATCTTGAGCCTAGTGAGGTCAGTGGGGAGAGATTCTGCCAGGCACATGAGAGCAGGCACTGGGAGGCTAAAGGAGCATCCCCCTGCCAATTAGCCAGGACGTTCATGGGCTCCTGGGGATGAAGTTACCTTCTGTGAAGACCCACACAAACAATTAGAAGAATTAGTCTAACAGCTACACATGTACTGCACATTTATCTCAATTTCACTTTAAAAATAGTGCAGACCCCTGGCTTTCTTTGAGCTCAGACCTGTCAAACCAATGTGCAGTGACAGCTGGGGACCTTCTTGATCATATTGGAAATAGGAGTTGTGAATTCAATATCTGAAGTCTAATCTTGTTTCTTTTACATAAGCTGCTGTTTTCAGTACTACATCATACAAATGTGAATAGAATCTTTTTTATTACAAGAAGCTTCTTGAAAATTTAACCTTTACCTGATTTATAATTTGTGAAAAGAAGCCCTTCCCAAAACTGCAATTACATGGCCAACAGGAACGGTGGAGTCCCCTCAAAAATCACAAACCACCACCCTTCCTCCAATTCAAAGACACAGAAAAGAGACTTTCTGTCAAGTCATGTAGCATTGCATTTCATTCTGACAGCAAAATAGAGTTTTTAATATTTCTTCTAAAAGCTGTCAATTCTTTCTCTCCAGGTAAAAATTTTTTACATTCAGCTAAATCAGCTCTGCATAGGCTTCAATTTGTCATCTTACCTATCCACTTAGAGTGTATATACTTTTGGATGCTCTTTTTAGCTTGCTTAAAACACCTGATGGAAAGAAAACCTGAAAACCAGCACTTTCTGCTAATAAAATATTTGCAAATTAGCCATATTTACATTCTTGTGACTAAATGTTACAGCTGAATCAGAGTCCATTACCTAAATTGCTCAGGTTCTTAAGCTACGCTGAAAATCAATCACACTTCAACTCCTACAGCCTAAATATAAAGCCTGTAGGTAGCAAACAGTCCCTACAAATCACTGCTTGGACTATTTTCAGTAAAAGGTGAGAATGATACTAAGAGTCTGAAACATTGCAGTTTACAGTGGTCTTGAAAATTTTCATTGCAGCCTTCTGTAAACTCAACAGAAAGTACAACTTAAAACTCCTCTTGCTTCCATACCAGGTTATTAATACCCTTTACACAAGCAACATAAGGAAAGGAGGTAGAAGGGTGGATTCAAGAGTATTTGGAGAAGTTGGGTATTTTCAATTCATCTGTACCCAACAACACACTCAGAAGACTGACTGGCTCTTGCCATTTTACCATTTCAGAAACCTCAGCCACTGTCCTTGAAGAACTCTGGTTCAGAGCAGAGACTAGAAAAGAATGAGGTTGGTTGGTTTCAGAGAGGAAGAAAAGTAGTGGCTTGTAATTCCTCAACAACCTAAATTTACTTGTTTTTTTTTTAAGAATAGTAGAAGAAATAGATTGCAAATGCAAGAAGATAATGAAGAAGTGATAGTGATTCAGCTGGAATACAGTATGTAAAATTATTTTCCTTTCCAGATTGCGTAAGAGGTGTTTTAATAAGGCTTTTACCAATTCCACATTTCACAGGTGAACTGAAAAACCAAGAACAACTAAAACTAAAGCTGAATACAAAGAGAAGCTGATTAAAAAACAGCTAAGAGTTTATGATCAACAGTGGGTGAATGTATTAACTGAGATTTCGCAGGCATCTGTTTTGGGCATCATTCCACCTCTTAATTAGTGACTTGGATGAAAAATGAAGACTACATTTACTAAATTCACAAAGCAAATAACCCATAAGGATCCACAAATGCAGTGCAAGCTTGGAATTCAAAATTGCACTGACAAATTTAGAGACGGTAGAAGGAACATGTTAAAAAATAAATACATTTTTGTACATGGAACCCGTAAACTGAAAAATACAGGGTGAGGAATAACAAGCTAGCCAGCATTACCATAAAAAGGTATTGGGAAATTTTAGATCACCATGATTTAAATATGTGGCTGAGACTGGAGATTGGTTAGGAAAATAGGCAAATACCATACAGGAAAAAATACACAGTATTATCTGGAAGATCCAGGAAATTTCCTTTTGCCATAGTGTTAAGGCCCTAGGTGAGCTACTTGACTTCACTTAAAACACTGGAATTCCCTAGGGTTGTGAACCTATTGGAGAACATTCAGAGCAAAGTATAGGTTTTTCTACTAATATTTCAGTCTGAGACAGAACCTATTACATATCCACTGCTAAAATATACCTGCACTGTACACACCCATTTAAAATTAACTGCAGTTATGTCCTATCTTTCCTAAGGACTCCTTATCATCTTAATCATCTAATGGTTTTTCCAGCCTCCACAGACTTAAAAGAGAATAGATTCTTCTCCAAGTCTGCTGTCTGTAAGACAAGAGTTAGCTACTTTAATGACAATGATGTTTAGATAAGGCACCAGGGAAACTTTAAGAGTAATTACACTAAAGTAGTGAAAAACAAGACCCAGAGTGGTCATGCAGTCTCTTCCATCTCTAGACTTTTTTGAGAACTGATCACATGGAGCCTCTGTAAGGGACAATGCAGCCAATTCTTCATTTGGATTGTAATGACCTCTCATGATCACTTTTGACCATGTCTATGACAGATTTCAAACACTGGAGCTTCAATGACAGCTGTATTTCAAGTGCTACCATGCCATTTACAAAAACAAAAAACAACTCTAAAGACTCAGAAGTCCCACCACATTTCAAGTTAAATGAATTCAAACGCTTCCAAATTTACCTGACAAAGACCAAAATAAAATACAAACTGTAATTTATCACATGAATTTAATGCAATTAAAATTTAATTGAAGGTTAACTCTATGTTCACTTTTTATTACCCTGAATATAAAATCAATACAGATTTACCTTCAGTAACATTCTCTGCACATACTAAAAATTTTAAAGAAAAAGAAACTGAGGGAGATTAAATAGCAGAAAGCTTATCAAAGTGATAAACAGAACTAAAAATGATGTTAATAGAAACAAATATGTGTAAGATTCTAGGTTTAAAATAGCTATATGTAAAAAATTAATATTAAATGGTACTATATAGAAACAATCCTATATATATAGAGATATAAAAGGATTTTCCTCACTGAAAAACCAAACAACAGAAATTACACTCATTACTGCAAAGCAGAATGGAATTTTATGCAAAGTTCATATAAAACCATTTTCCAATACAAAACATTAACTTAATGAAAGAGTACCGTGGAAATTCATTTGCTTCCAAACTAATGTCAAGTTTAAGTTATTACATTTAAATACAGTACATACACAGTTATTTCAACAATAGTAACAACAGTAATACAATGTTTTACTGTCTAGATGGGCAATAATGTGATGCCCATAACTCTAAGGTAAAGAGCTATACTGCTTTTTGGGAGAATGTTACTGAAAGCTCACCCATACAGCTACAAATGGGTCTTTGTTTGCCACATCTGTGTTGCAGAGAAGTAGTAAAGGCTGTGAGAATGATCCTTTCTTAATAGGGGAAGCATTGCCACATGGTGCTGCCCATTCACACTTCCCAAGCTACTAGTTAAAAGACTAAAAACCAAGATGTTAAACTCATATGCTGAATTTTATCCTCCAGAAGAATGACACCCCTGAAAATATCAGTTCAAAGGAAATAGTCAACCTACAGTAAAATTAAAAAAAGACTCCTCTTTGAGAAAATAAACAAAGTAATATCTTAAAATTACAAACATATTAGTTATTGAAATCTTTATCAACACTGAATGTAATCATATGTTAATTATACTTTTCAAACAGTCAAACGTCCTATACATTCAAAACAGACTTTTAAACAATGATCAAAGTATGCTTAGTCTGGCTCATGAGAAATCAAATGAAGGAAATCATCACTAAAATAAAGAGACTCTACTTACTTGACAGCCTGGTAAGCCCGTATCTCTACCATACAGTGGAAATGGACCTCTGTCTGAGGTTTTTCCTATAAAAGAAAGAAATTTAAAGTTTGGTTATTTTTAAAATCCCCTTGATATCCACATTAGTTGTCCGTATATATGCAATTCAGAAAATCTATTCGCATCATAGTAAATTTACAAACCTCAAATTCCATTAATAAAATCAGGTTTTTATACATCTGTGTTTGACGCACTCAACACTACAGTAATAGATTGCATATTTACCTAATTAAATACCTTTTGTAATTATTCAGTATGTTTAAATAAAAAAGGCAAAGGTCCATTTTAATTTCTATTATCAACAAGCAAAGGTAGGACACTTTTAGATATTTCTCCTT
Organism: Lanius collurio; assembly: GCA_020086605.1. Taxonomy (NCBI): domain Eukaryota; kingdom Metazoa; phylum Chordata; class Aves; order Passeriformes; family Laniidae; genus Lanius; species Lanius collurio. The sequence continues at coordinate 5,179,414 of JACBWW010000021.1, forward strand.
CCTGCATGAAACTAACACTTAGCTGGTATGCATCTTAGACAATGAATATACTGAGCAGTAAAATAAAACCACATGAAAAATTGATCACAGTAAAACTCATGCCAACCTTAAACCACAGGTAATTAATTCAGCTCAACACTCATCCCTACATCTTTAAAAATCTTTTTGTTTAATATACCTGTTAACGTTTAATGATCAGCAGGTACAAAACTCAAGCAAGACAACTGGGCAGGACAGCAAAACATATATATTTTTTGCCATATATGCAATCTTTGCCTGTAGGTAGCACATACAGAACACTGTGCCTCATGTGGAGTGGCTGCCTTCTGATGTTGCTGTCTGAGGTCACAAGACATTAGCAATGGGTTTGCCAGTTCCAGGAAAACTACTTAGTGCTGCATTTGTTAGGTAAGCCACCAAAATGGCATATTTGTATACTAAAACTCAGTGTGCAAGAGGTCCAGTAGAGCTCAGAAATCAACACCTTGAAAAAAATCTTGAATAGAAGCCCACCCGCTGTACAATGCCAAGCATCAGACACTCATCAAGTATGTGTGTAACAGAAAACACTGAGTGCATGTGCCTGCCCTAATGATGACACAGTTAGGACTCAGAAAAACCCTGTACCACCACTCAGAGTCTTATCCACAAGCAAGCATTAATTAACCAGATCTACCCATTTGAAAATTAATGCTATCTCGCCCAACTAGGCGTTCCCTTTGAAAACAATGTGTGTGTTCTCCTGTCCTAATAAGAAGAAAAAGTAGCCTTTCTTCCATATTCCCATTTCAGTGGAAAAATAGCTACATGACATTACAATTGCACGTCAAGAATAGGACTTCCTTTGCTTTTTCTGATTTCTCTCTCTTACTACCAAAAATCCCTAAATATAATTCATAGGAGGAAAATATAAAGTATGCTTTTTGGTCATTTTCAAAGTGCATCTTGCGTAAGTAGGGAAGAAGAGAAAGTCTGAATCTCTTGGAACCACATCTCTGCAAGATTATAATCTTGATAACTAGCAATGGTCAACAATAGTTTGCTTGAAAAATGGTAACTCTGCTGTAACAAAGAGAGGAAAAAATTTAACATTTTTCTGCTGAAGCAATTTGCCTCTAACAACTATCAAGCACCAAGCAAATAAAATACCTAGCATGCAAAATTATAAGTAGTAGGATGAATCATGCTGTTCATATTAAACCAGACTCAGCATTTTCTTTCCAGAAAATGAGAATCTCATATCACATGATAAACAACTTTGACTGAAGTATGCAGTATTCCAGGCAGGCTTTAAAACAAATATTTGTACAAGAGTCAATTACACAGGCTAGAAAAATTATGATGTAAATTATGGTTTGTGTAGCAAGCAAGAAATTGTTAGATAAGAATGCATAAAATCATGTTATTTAAATGATATATTTTTTAAAGTATGGCAGATTCATATTAAAGGAGAAAAGCTTACTAGAACAGCCCAATCTATAGTAAATTTAGTTCTAAGAAGTGACCAGGAAAAGTCAAGGCTTTCTGATGTTGTTGTGCCTAAATATTTATCAAAAATTAGCTGGAGCAAATTAACATTTAACCTGTGTTCAAATGCCTCAGCTTTTCAATGAAGGGTTTGGAAAACAACCCCGGATCAACTATGAGAGTGTGCCTTTCACAGACAGTGTCCCAAACACATTCCCAGTGCAAGCACTTACACAGGACTCTCAAACTTGCAATGGTGTCACAATGTTAAAGGTACCCATTTTTTAAACACCAGAAATTAATAGGCACTCACTACAGCAACACACATTGAGCCCACACTCCAGCCCTGCTCCCGTTTCTCTCTCAAACTGTGGAACTGTACCCTGTGGTCCCTCATGTGGGACTGGAACAATGTCAGCAACTTCATTGCCACATGAGCACAGCACAAGGATGGGACAGAGGTGAGCGATCCTGGGCACCATCAGAGCCACTGGAGCCCCTGAAGCTTCAGTGATAGAAGATCAAGGCTGCTCAGCATCATGCTCTCTGGCCACAGCACTGCACTACCAACACAGTGGAAAATGTGACAGAGCACAGATTTCAAACTGCCTGTTGTCATTTCAACACACTTCAGCCGCTCCACTCTAGGCAAAATGCTAATCTCACTATTTAAACCTTCACAAGCTAATATCACAGGTAATGTTTATTTCTCAATAGAAAGAGAAAATATTTAGCAATACGTCACAAGTACTTGAAAGGTGGGTAATATTCTCGTTGGTTTACAAGCAGGTAAGATCCATACACACTCTGATCAATGCTTGGGCAGTCTCTAGCATCCAATAAAGCTCATACACATGGCCAAATATATCAAAGGAGAATCCCTTTGTTAGTTTTTAGCTTATGAAATACCTTTCTTATTCACTCACACTCTCTACAGATTGACAGATGAGCATAAAAATGTGGAGGTTACAGTAAAATCCAAACCTACTGGAGTCCCAGTGCTTATGAGAACACAAACTTTAAAAATACTGTGAGACTGAAAGCCAAAGCAGATCCTGAAATGACTTGCAGGTTTACCCCACAAGACTCACAGTTGAGTCTGTTACACCCTGTCTCAGGTGTCTCAGTCAGTGCTCACTACACAGATAGCAATAGCCTCTTTTGCAGTACAGCTGGAAATTCAGAAACACTAATGCTCAGCATTTTGGGGACATAAGGAAACTCACTATGGCACCCAACATTTATTAGAAAAAGGAGAGGAGTCTGCAAAAACCACTGTAAATTACAAAATCCTCATTGAACACCTCTATTTGCACAGGTTTGTGTAGACATGGATGTAAGGTGCAGACATATCAGCTGGGAAGGTGAAGCAGATGCCCAGAGGAAGTTTATTTCCTCCTCAGATCTGATTTTATTTTCACACAAAAAAAAAGTTAAATGTTGTCATTTTAGAATCAAAATCTATGTCTTGTTTACAAAGTAGCATCATGGTAAACTTTTCTTCAAATTATGTACTAGCTGGTCTATATACCAGAGTTGTGCATTCCAAGCAGATTTGGAATAAAGCAATAGACATTTAAAACCAATTGAGCCAGTTATATGCAAAAATTTTACATCTGCACAGGTTAATTCACAAGGCATTTGAATATTTTAATAATTTGGAATTCATGTGCTTTATTGGGCTTTGGGTTTTGGTTTTTTTTTTTTTTTTTGAATTTTCATGTGTTTTTATCAGGAAAAACTTCAAGGACCTAGTCACCACCTAACAGCTTAAAGTTCGGGGACTATGGAGTTAAAAGAAACCCAACCAAGAAAATCCCACTAGGCATTTTGAACCACAAATATTTCCCAACGGTGTAAATTTAAAACCTTGACACATTCTCTATCAATTCAAACATTAATAGGCATTTACTAAATAATTTTTTCTCTTGCAATCACTTGTCTAAATGTGATATGCTCACAACTTAATATAGCCTTTGAATACCACATGAGGAATTGTCTTCCACAATACATCTATATGCATAACAGCTGTGCAGCCTAAATACTCAACACAGAACGAACTGAAACAGCAAGATGCAAAGTGATAGTGAGCTGAAAACAGCACAACATTAACTCAGTCGAGGACTGCTTCAGTGAATGTGCTATAAATGCCTGCCAGTATAAAACAGCCTTTTCCCACTGCTAGATAATGCTTGGCTTATGAGAAGATGACAGAACGCTCAAAAAATTATTTCAATTCCCACAGAATTAACCCTTTACAGACTGAAGATCTTTCTCTGCATTGCTAAGAATGTGTTTGGTTGGCAATATGGAAAGCAACAACATCTTTTAATGAAGCAATGTTTATCATCCAGTATGAATGCTATAGTGACCACAGCTGGCACCTGCTCTGTTGTCAGACATAAAGTATGTCTGCCCTACTTGTACAGAGAATCCAAGGAAAGACTGAAGCGTGTTTTTACAGTTCCTAAACATCGTTTCGTCACTGATACAACACTTTTAACTGGTCCCTGCAGATAGCCTACCCAAAAGTCAGTTTTTAACAAAACTTTGTTGAAAACGTTGAGAATTTAATTTTCTTTTCAAGTTACCAAAATGGTGTTGGTAATTCAGCTAGAAATCAATTTTCATACTGCTTTCTCCCCCTCCACATCCAGCAAAGCATGTGTCTTTGTTACCCACAGAATGAATACATTCAAATAATTTTTCATATGCAGATCCAACGTATCAAGGAACAAGCTGCACAAGCTACACTGACAGGTGCATACAAAAGATGCAAGAAAAACCTTCAACAAAGACATTTTTCTACTAATCAATGTTGCTTTCCAAATTACCATGAAGTAGAAAATACACAAAGTTCATAGAATAAGATTCTTGCAGTTCTGCTCTATTTTTTTTAAATTTTGTTGGCATTTAAAATTTCTTATTCAGCAATTATTCAGTACAGTGGAAAAAAAATTATGTTTGATTAAAACACAAATCCATCCCTGCTCCTAGGAGTTGGTGTGTTGCCTTCATTGAGGCAAGACTGACACATGCAGACATAAAAATTTTTACTACATATGCATACATTTCCCACAGCAGCAGAGGAATAATTTCTTCCTTTTCTACTGCTATATAGCCTACTCATTAATAGAGGCTGTCACAGTTTTAGTATCTTCTCTCTAGCATTTAAAAGATCTATAATGCACACATGTATATATTGTAAATACGTATCAAAATACAACATACATTTTTTCCTTATGATACTTGAGACCAGAACTCCTGGAAATGAAACAGATCTGGAGCAACACAATTTGAAGAAATGGCTTAAAACAAATGACCTCCTATTCTCCTCCTGACAATGTTTAAGTATTATTGGCTGATGTGTGCCAAGCACGCTGCTGGCTGCACTGAGGATGTTTAACAACCCAGTGCCAACAAGTGCAGCTGCTGGACTTGCAGCACCCTCCTCCTGCTCATCCCAAGCCAAATTACTCACTCAGCTATGAACAATGAAGCAGCAACACAGGAAAATGCCAAGTGCAAGTGAGATTAGTGATAAACTACAGGATCCCTACAGAGGTCAGTGATTAGCAGGTCTCCAGTCGTAATCACTTTCCTAACCCAGCCTTTATCTCATCACAGCTCCATCTTAGCTCAGTCTTCTGACTGCAAGCAGCTTCCCCAATCAATATCCCTCTAAGTCTTGCAAATTCATCCACATTCTCATACCTTTTAACAAAGCAGTCAAACCTACACAATATGGAATGCCTGAAAAAGTGTAGGACAAATTTTTAACTTTAAGTTTAATAAGTAATTAATACAAAATGAAATCACATTACTGGAAAATTTGTAATAAAGTAACAGAAGAAAAACAACAAACATACTTAGGCAGAAATGCCATGCCCAAGTGTTGATCAGCAATGCAGTCTATACAGCTCATCATAAGAATGGTATGTACAGACTGCAATTAGTGAAAAAATGTTGGAGTATTTTTCCCCATACTGTGACATCTTCTAAGACCAATTTTCCCAGAAAGCAGAAGTAAATGTTTTAGAAAAATGTGGGTTTAACACTACAGATTTGCTCCCTCCTCCTTTTTTGGGCCAAGATTTTGAAAGACTGCGATCCTACAAAACTAATGATTGTCAAGAAGTCTCTGATTTTGAATGAGATTTATGGGATTTAACAGTCCAATCTCAGGTCTGCCAGGAATCTCCAAGGATTCTTCATGCTTTAAATTCTCATTTGTAAGAAGACAGCATTAGACTTCTGTTATCTAGTCCTATTACTTATTTGGAAAAAGAACTGCTTTTCACATCCAAATAATCCAAAATGTGAAATTCTGAAGATGGAATTACCTGTAATCAACTTTCCATTATAACTTTTGAAATTTAGGAACAAATATTGAATTATTGCTTTTTTTGACATTTGGACAAGATGATCTAGAAAAAAAATTCCATTTGTTTTCCAAAGACTAAAAGTCAGAAGTTTTTGTATTTACAGTTGTGTCAGCATTTGCAGATGCCTTTCACTGTGAAAATTCTACTGATTGAACCAGCCAGGCAATAAATCTCAGAGTGTATTTATAAAGATGTTAAACACAGAAGTCAAGGGATTTCTCAACTTCTTTAACACAATATTTTTTTTAAAAATAATGTCAGTGTGTGAAGAGGTATTAAAGAACCTGCTTCTCACAGACATGCCTTTGACACATCCAACCCATTGATTTGTAAGTACATCTAAGAAAAGATGGAGTATTTTGTCAGTTTGCTGATCACTGCACAGATCTTGTGCTATAAAAACATTTTATTAATGTTCTTATGTACTTCAAATACACAGGAGGTAAGGGTGGACTAAATTCCACATTATATTTGGATTGACCCTATGAACTCGAAATTTATATGCTCATGTCAAACTAAGAACATTTCTATTCCAACAGAGGCTGATCCATGAGGGCTCCTTCCCCAGAACTATTCCTGTCCCTCCACTTAGCAGGCTTACACTGTGCTGAATAACAAATCAAATGTTTGCAAGGCTAAAAGGCACTGAAGTCGCTGGCAGGAAGAATGCACAGCAATAACTGAGGGAAGAGGGAGTAAAACCTGAAGAAAGAACTTTCTTCTCTTCCTCCCCCAAGCATATGTGGGCAAGTATCTGAGATCCAAAGAGTTCCTGAATAGCTGCTTTATGTAGTTCCAAATTCTCCGCTAGAATGTCTACCCAAGGCTAACCTTACCATAAATAATGTTAACACTCTATTAACCCATTAATATGTGTTACACACAGAGAGAACATCCAGGGAGAAACAGATTAAAAATATACTAAAAATGAGGGAAATCGGGGATATTGAATATGCAGAAAACAATAACCAAAGTGAATTTGCATATGAGCACATAAACATTCCACACTGGTGGCATTTGTCATATACTTTTACTTACCTCACCTATCCATCCCATATTTTTCTTGAGTATCCAAGTGTCTTCACTTTGTCTATTAAAATATTTTTCCTTTTGCCATCTTCCCCACCTCAACCCCAAGGGATTTGGTTAAAATTCTCAAGTAACCAACAAAGTTGCTACTTATAGTTAACGTGAAAAGCATCCCTTGCTCTCCTGGTGTGGAATTTGTCCCAGATCTATGGACAAAAATTACTTTGAACATCAATTACATTCTTAAGCCTAAAGTCAAGAGGATTTTTAATTGGAAATGAATAGAGAATCCACACTTTACAACAAAATGCTACACCTGTTTCCAATTAAAAGATTATTTTGGTAACAGTACTTACTACAAATTGCTAGATTAGTTCATCCATACACACACAAAAAATAATTCTGCTGATATCTACTGCTTCTCTCACTATCCAAAATCTATTAATTCTCATTAAATGTGAAAAGTCAGCTTGTCAACAAAGAAAGATTCCCCCCTTGCCCATTTTCTGTATAAAAACAGGCACAAACACAACAAAAATTTATAACCATCTTCCATCAGGCAAATGCATGCAACAGTCCTGCATTGTACAACACCTTTGACAGTTCTTATTTGCATGACTTGCATAACTTTTTTAACTTCACCTTTCATGGCCATCTCAATAGCACAGACAGAGGTTTGTAAAACAGGAATTACCAAACTGTGAGCTCCAAGCTAGCAGTAGCTGTTAGACTGAAGAAAAAAACAACAACCAAAAAAAAAACCAAAAAACACCAAACCCCAAAAAAACAACCAAAAAAAAACCCCAACACACCCCACCAAACCCCACCAAACCACCCAAAGAACCAAACAACACAGAAAACCAAACCCCATTAGACGCTAAAACACATTTTGGAAGGAAGACAAAACAACATGTTAAGTGTTTTCTGAGTATTACTGCTTCTAGAAACAATTCCCACAGGCACCACAGAATAATCAAGTTACCTGTTAAAACAGGAGGGGAAATCCTCAGTGCCTGAAAGGAGCCATCTCCTGTTTGGGGGCTGCAAACTTGTGACTATTCACATGTATTATATAAGGCATACCGAGCCAAAAGAACGTGAAACAGAAACCCCATAAAGAATAATTAGATAGTCTAGATTAATGCAAAATACTTAAAATGCTTAGAGCTTAAAATGGGTGTTTTTATTTTAGTAGAAAAGCAGTATTTACAGGACAGGACTTTAGACTGTCCAAAAATTGAAAGCACTCCCCCCAAGCCCTGAACCACTGACAATAACTGCATAAGAGAACTTCAGTCTGCAGAAATGTAAACTGCTACTTGAGCTACACACAGAGTGAACTTTTAACTATCTACCAAAAAACACTCAAAAAATACAGAACTCTCTAAATCATCCCTCATGTGTAGGCACCTCACATGTCCATGGATTCATGAAAACAGCAATACCTTACTGCCAAGGCACAAGTATGAATACTGGAGCTTTAAGTCACAGTATTTATCAGAGATAGTAACAGGTGTGGGAATGCAACTGAAGAAACATTAAGAGTAATAACCCAAGTCCTGACATAGCCAAGGTGATCATAAATCTCAGGTTTAAAAACACCATGGAACATGGGGACCTGCTCAATGAACTAAAGAATAAAACTTCATCTATCAATAAATACTACCTCTCTGCTTGGCTACACATGCTTTCCAGGGGCTTTACATGACCTAATGCAGATAAGAACAAAAAGAACACTCACTGCAATATTGGTAATTATTTTATAGAAAGGGTAATATGAATAAGAATGATGAAATACTTTCAATTTCAACAGCAAGGAGAATGTAAAAGCAATTGCTAACACTCTGAATGTCTCTATCAGCAGGTTGAGGTAACCTGACACCAAAAGGATTAAAAATATTTTTTTCAAATATACATAAACCAAGAGATTTTCTCAGGTATTAAGACTGGTTTTTACTATGTCTCAGAATACTCATATAGTGCAAGATCTCCGGAAGAAACTTCATTTTGCACAATATTTAAAAGAAGCAAATAGGATTACACAAACAATTTATTGCTCTGATAGCAAATCGTAACTAATGACATCACCAAAATGGAATTTTATTAATAAAGGATTAGTAGGCTGATGGTAATGCCCTTCAACCTGAATTTGTGGGAAAGGTGTGGTTTTTTCACTGTAAGCTGGCACAGTACACTGTCAGTGTACCTGATTCTTGTAAGCTATGTGCATTGATAAACTGACAATAAAAGGATACATTTTTAAAGATTAATCTAAAGGAATAACCTTATCACTCTATTAAAATAATAATGCACTAAGAGAGTAAAAGTTAGGCACTAGACAACGTTTTAAATGCAACCGAAAACATCAACATGGATGTTGCCCCTAGATTTAGTCTTTTTTTCCTTTTTTTTTTTTTTGCATCAGGTTATCAATCTAAATGTGTTACTGGAAGTTCAGAGCTTGTTGGCAGATTTAAACAAATGAAGACAGGTCGGTGGAATGCTCTGAACTGCACTTAAAGAAACAAACCACCTCTTACTCAGCCAAGTGCAGAAGGATGTCTGTGGGACAAGGGCCCTGCAGCCAGGACCTGGGTTTACCCTCCAGGAGGAGGGTGGCAGCTATAGAAACTTTCCTTGTTCCTCCATTATCTTAACCTTTCCTGTTGACCTGCCTCAGAGCTCTGCAAAAGGCCTACTGGCCTTGGGAAATCCCACAGGAAACATTTGAGGCATTCACTAGAAAAGGCCAAACGTCCACCTTGAATTAAGGATATGTGGTTACGATACCTGAAAGTATTGCAGCCTGAAAATCTTCCTTCTAAGCCTAAACAGCATTAACGAGTGAAAGTAAAACCACATGGGGTTTGTATCTTTTTATCTGTTTTACCTGCTGGTACTTCAACTCCCCAGACTATAGAACAGGTACTGTGGAGTTCACACATTATTGTGGAAGCCTTTTATACAGAAACAAGGATTAATTTCAAAGATATTTCCCATTTCATACCTACCTGCTGTAAGCTTTCAACTACACATTAGTTCTTGATATCAAACAGTCATAAACACTTAGAAAACACTTTTCTTGATCCTGTACTCAGTAAGTCATCTAAGTCTCAGCATCTGAAGCACTTCCCATGCAGATTTTTCAACTTAAATTTATGTTTTTATCACTCTCCCTGCATCTGTAGTTCTGTTATTACCAACTATACAGTGTGTATGGAACCTTACTTGCTTAATGTCTTCATGAGCCTGGAGGAAAACACAGACCACACCTTAAAAGAGTTTGCACAGATGCCAGTTTCAGAGGTGCAGTTGGTACACTCGAAGGCAGGACCACCATTCAGAGGAATAGAAACAATCAAGAGGATTGGGCCAAGAGGAACCTCACAAAATTCAGCCATAACAAATGTAAAGTTCCACACCTGGCATGGAGCAGCCTCTTGAATCAGTGCAGGTTGGGGTCCAGCTGTGTGGAGAAGGGCTGGTGGTCTGAAGGGGCAGCTGCATGGGCAGGGCAGTGACCATCAACCTCTGCAGCTGCATGGGCATGGGCAGGGCAGTGACCATCAACCTCTGCTCAGCACGCCTTACACCAGATCAAAACCATTGCAGCCACTTTCCAAACCCCCAACTAAAACAAAACCTCACCAGCCCACAAACACTAACCAACCAACCCTAAGCTAGAGAGCAAAAAACAGAAAGAATTCCACTGCTTTCACTGGATGCAAAGATTCCTTTCTTTTAACTAGTATCCCATCCATTCCAGAATCCAGGATTCTGAAATCCTGCAACTGGCAATTCTCCCTCCAACTTCCATCAGGTCAAATTACTTCCAATTTCTTCAGCTTCCTGTTGCAACGACTGTGTAGATCTATTTTTCTGTATTGGTTTCTCTTTGCACCTCTCACATTTACTCTTCCCTCAACATCAAAATTTAGTGAAACAAGTTTAAGCTTTCCAATTCAACTGAATTAAGTCCCTTAATTATTCACTACATACTGGCTCTGCAAAAATGTTCGCGCATTTAAAAACCCACACGACACCGTTGCAGATGTCTCTCCTTCTTTGCCCATGACAGCACTCTCTTGGATATCCAATCTCTGCAATGAATTTATCCTTTGCACTATGCTGTAAGAAACAGTAAATGATACTGAATGATGACCAAAACTATCCTTCTTTGAGCAAGCCATTTGAAAAAGAATCACAGAAATTCTTAAGACTGATATTGAAATGTCTGGGTTTCTCCACTTTTTAAATTAAAAGTTGCATAGTAAAGTAAAACATGCAATCAGTGTAGGAATTCTATGCCACAGTTGTATCTTGAGATTTCACTACTTCTATGTTTATTTAATTCATACATATATTCTAATTTTAAAAAAATAGTAGTACTGAGGTCATTTAAATTGCTGCATTTTTACTTCTAGGGTTACATTCACAAAGTCTATTTTAAGAACTGCATTGGAAGCAACTGATGTTTTATGCAGTGAACTGCTATTTTCCCAGATGAATAGAATATCCATTCTTTGGCTCACAGTTTCCATGACACTAAAAACAAAACATTCATCGGCACCAGCTCAGTGTTTGATGGTAAATGCAGCTGCAGCTCACAACAGCTCACAGTGTACCTCAGCCTGCCCCAGCTGAACAGAGGCACTGTATTTCCCCAACGCAATTTCATTGTTTTACAGACAAGTCCTTTCTTGCCAAACTCAAACATTTCAAATCCTGCTGCTGTTCTGTCTTGAAATGAAAAGTTATTCAATTCTGTAAGTAATGATACTAATGCTAAGTCTTCCAAATTACCAACTAAAGTACATCACCAGAAACACAGCTTTGGTAACAGTAGCATCTGCCCTCACAGTTAAAAAGGAATTTTTGGCCAAAGAATTTTAAACTTTGCTCCTTGATACAATTCCAACTTACTTGCTTCAAGTAAGCTGTTGAAGAAAAATTATAGGGACCATTTTAAAACCAGTAAATAGAGAAAGTCACATGGCAGTCCAGAGAAAAAGAATGGCACTGAGCTTTCAGTATTGCTTCCCTCCCCAAAAGGAGCATTAAATGCATGCATGTCTCTTTAGAACATAGATACTATAAGAGACAATCTTCTGTTTAGGTAAAGATGCAAGACTTCCACTTGCTAATAGTTTAATCCTGGCTCATATTAGTTAACTTTTCATCTGTTTGAGATTCAGTTTAAGTATATGGTCATTCCCCTTTTCACACTGGTCACCACATCACTGTTAAACAAACACTGAGACTTAATCCCCTGGCTTTGATTCTGAAGTTCCCATTGAAAACAGGACCTAATCAATACTCCACATTTATTAGAAGTAGGTTTAGGCATGAAAACAGTAAAGCAACTAAGCACATACGTACTTCCAAATACACAAATGGACTAAATTCAGCAGGGACTGCTCATATGAACTACACACTGAGGAGACTGATCGGCAGGCAGATCACAGAGAAATCTGACTAAGGGAGACACATCATCTCAGCCTACTCTTAACGCAGTTCTTATGAAATTCCGTCAAAATCACTGGAAATATTGAAAAAGTACTAAGTCAATAATAATCAGTTTGCAACTTAACAGAAGTGCTATTTTAAGCTAGAAATTAATTTCTGGTTTTGCCATAAAATACCGTAGTAATACATCCACCTTGACTAAGGGCAGAAACAAAGTGGCAGCTCGCAGCAGGCCAAGTGAGGAGCAGAGGGAGCCCAGCACCGCCGGGCCGGGCCGGGGGGGAGCCGGGCCGGGCAGTGCCGGGTCGGGAGGGGCCGGGCCGTTCCCGGGGGTGGCCGGGGGGAGGTCTGTGTCGGGCCGTGCCCGGGGGGGGCCGTGCCGTGCCGTTCCCGGGGGTGGCCGGGCCGGGCCGTGCCGTGCCGTGCTGCTGAGGCGGCGCTGGCGCGTTGCCGCTGCCGTGCGCAGAGCGCCCCCTCCCGGCCGCGGCCCCGGCCCTGCAGCGCCCGGCAAACCGCGCACGGAAAATGTCACCGGTGTCGGGCAGTACCTGACACCGGCATGGGCCAAGACTCCCGACCGAGGCCCTTTAAAGTACAGCTCAATAAAGAAAAACAGTAATCCCAAGGCTGCAGCAATATTTAGTAATAAATCATTAGCGAAACAGAAATTAAATCATTGCTCTTTATACCCAAACCATTGACTTCAACTTGAGATTCAGCAGACCCTTCAGGATCAAAGAGTGTTACAGCAGCTTACTGTCAGAGGCCAGTGGAATTCACTTTCAAGCATTACTCTTAATAAATTTCTATTGATGGCCTTTCTACTGACAACTTACCGGACTTTTATCACATCCTCGAACTAAGCCATTAACAAGAGCAGATCATCAGTGCACTCCCCACAGCCCACTACAGATTACAAGATCAGAAAAAAAGTGAATCTTGCTTGTGTAGCTTTGCCAGGGCCTGAATAAGAAACATGCACACAGACTGCAGCATTCTTATTGCCAACACAGTGCTTACAACTTCCCAGAACTCCAGTAACTGGGGTATAACCTATGTTGCAGGTAGTCATCACTGTAACCTAGGAAGAACATTCATGTTCTTTCGCAAATAGAGTCCTGCAGAAGTTCTTTGGTGTAAATCAGTAAATACTGATACAAGACAAAAAAGCTATCTTCAAAATTTCAATTTTATTATGTGTTTCCTGAGGGTTTGACTCCTTTTTTCCTTCTGAAGCTTAAAAGGAGACAAGGAGTCCAGAAGCTGGCAGAAATAGCTCCCCTTACAGTTCCTGGAAAGAATTTTCTTATCTATAGATTTAAGTTCTTCAACTTTATTGCAACACTGGTGTGCATTTCCCTATCTTAGTGTTTCCCAAATAGCAGACAATAAATTAAAGATCCACCATTGGACTGCTATATTGGAGATGATGTTTTTGTTGCTTTACATCAAATATGGTGCCATTTTATGAAAAATGTTAAATCCGTGTGTTTTCCCAAGACTGTCTTTTTGTAGCTGTAGTGGCAGTAGCAAATAAGGGACTTCATATGAAGAATAAAAGCAACAATGTCTAAGTCCATAGTAAAATCCCACCTGTTTGTGATTATCACACACAGAGCCAGGCATGCAGGGGGAAGATGAATGAACATAGAGAAGCTTTTTCAAGTATAATTTGCAGCATGAAAACCTGAAAGAAACCCCACATCTTAAGCTAACACAGATTCTTCATAGGTCAATAGTTAGTGATCCTTTTCATTGCTCCCTTCCCAAATGCAGATTCTTTATAGCTGTTTACTTTCTGAAACTTTGGATATCTAAAGATGCTGAATTGTGATGTCACCCTGTTAAGTCAGTAACAGGGGAGGAAGACCGGACAGACAAACAGTATCTATTATAATCACAACCAGTATCTCTCTTCCCCAACCATGAACCATGTCTTGTCCTTCTGCTCAGATACTTGCCTCAAGAGATAATTGAAAAAAACTAATAAATTTCTACCTATGTGATGGTAGTTCAAAGCAAAAAAAAAAAAAATTACAGCAGCTATTTTGGATACAGAGGGTCAAAATCCACAGTGTCTCAAAAAAAAATAGTGGTTTAAAAGAATCTCCAAAACTGATAGCTACAAGATGCCTGCTTTTCAGATAGCAAAGCACCCGATTTTATTTGATGTACAACTCAATCACAAGTGCACAGGAATGCTGAAGCCATCTCATGTAGCTCTATTTGAAATCCTAAATATGGATTTATGACCCTGATCCTTCAAACAGCTATGTACATGCTTAACAGGATTATGTGTGCTTAAAGTCTCTTAGATACAGAAGTATTCACAAAATTAGGACTTACCTTGGGTGTGCACATCACTAGGACACATTAGACTTATACTGACTTTTGTTATACTCCTAAGACATTTGGACACTTCTATTACATCAGGTAAACAGTGAAGTAAAAGTATTTCAGCAGTATTTTCTTTGCATGCATCACAGAAATCTTATAAAGATTATTGTTTTCCTAAAAAACCCAGGGTACTACCAGAGGATAACCAAAGCATCACAATGCTAATTAAGTGGTCACTTTGCTTATTATAAAAACAGCCTTTAAGAAAAAATCAGATATATATTTTAAATAGCTTTTTTCACACTATCCTAGAACATTGTTTATTTCTAGAATTGGAGTTATATTAAAATATTCTGAAAAGTGAAAATACTTGAGACATTATTTCAAAAATTATATACGTGTGTACAAGTTACACTTCACCTATGCATGTTTCAATGTATCCAAAACAGTACAGCTACATATATACACAGTTTCACTAAGATTTTTCTTCCCTGAATAAGGCCCATTCTTTGTTTACTACTTTTTAATTCTTTTTTTAAAAGTCTTTTTTTTTTTCCAATTACAGGCAGGAAATAAAAAGAAACGCAACTCTTTTATGTAAAGTAAATCCATCTGGATGTTTGCTGCATCCTATATTATAAACTTGTGATCCCCAACCAGAATGAGTTATAGTGAAGCTGCAGGCAAAATTGTCTCCATATACCACAATCCATTATCCCTGTCAAGTTAATGTTCCATGTTGAGCCATATGGCGTGGGTACACACTCAACAAAGGAAATTCCTTAAACTTGTTATAATCAGCACTTACAGTCATCCAAAAAAACTGACATAAACAGCTTTATTGTGTTTTGTGCATTTCAGTTGATATCCATGACAAAAAGAGGAAGCTTGGGGGGAGGAAAAAAAAAAAGTAAGGAAAAAAAAAATAAGTAAGGGAAAAAAAAAAAAAGGGAGGGAGGAGGCAGTAAAGTTGCAATAATAAAAACGGAGGGGAAGAGACAGAGACTGTACATTTTATAATTACACAACATTTTCCTTAGCAAGTGATTTTCAATTACAATAAAGCTCAAGACTCCTGATACTGATACAGTGTGCCAGATTAACAAGAGACAAAAAAAAAAACCAAAAACCCTACATCAATACTTAATTTCAATGCAAATAATATATTCTATAGTTTCCAAGTGTCTGGCTCATGTAAAAGATAATCAATTAAAAAAAAAAAGTGAATAATTTTTAGTTTTCCTGACTTTAGAAAGAAGGTTTGCCTTCAGTTGTTATATAATTATCAAGAATTTAACAATCTTTCATTAGCAGTATGGCAATTTCAGTAAATATCTTTCTATGCATTAAGTGTAGGTCACAGATGAATTAAGGACTCCCAGAAGCCTCTGCTACCTGGCACAACCCATCACATCAAGCCTAAGTCAAGGTACAAGTAGAGCAGAACTTCATTCCAGCCCCCGCAGTGACAACAATAAAACGCTGAGAAAACACACTATCAAATACTGAACTCAGCATCAATTTCTGTTAATTACAGCCTTGTCAGCAACGTGATTATTCAAACAGCTCATGCAAATGTTAATGAGTCCTTATTTGCATATTTATTTTTTCCTTTGTTGAAATGTCATTGATTATTACATTCTACAATGATGAATGCTGCTGATGATGTGCTCTGATATGTAATTAGTCATTAAGTGGAATGAATAGATCAATTATGAAAAAGGAGTGAGATTAAGAAATATCAAACAAGACCGCCCAATGTAACCATAGAATTTTTTTTAAAGGAACTAAAATAATTTCTTGGCATTTAAAGTGCAACATCAGTAGTTTTCAATAAATAAACTACTACTTTCCTGAGGTTAAATAAGATCTTCCACATGCACTGCTACTTGGGTAATCTAATTACAATAGCAGAGTGTTTTTGTAAAATCAGTAAGAAATCTGCAGTGATACGTAGGTTTTGGGGTTCGGTTGCTGTATCCTGTCCCTCCTCACGTTTGTTCTTTTTCTAAAAAAGCTGCTCATGATTCCCCCCCCCCCGACTATCTGATCTCTGAGCAGGAATGAGAGCAGCGCTTGCAGCAGCCCCACTTTGTTGTCGAGGCAGAGCCGAGCGCTGCCTTTTGCGACCGCCTGCTCCGACTCCCCAGCCAGCACTCGCCGCTTGCGGATGAAGGGGAAATGGGAGAGAAGAGGAAGGAAGGAAAAAAAAAACCCTAACAAAAAAAACACATTACTGCAGACCAGATGGGAACATTCCACATGACCAAACCAATCAATCACCTCGGTGGGGCGCAGGTGCAACACAGCCGTGTAGCAACACACCATTTCACAGTCTATCGGGCACAAACACATGGTCACCAATCAATGGCACCCCCAGGACCTGGGGGGGAGGCTCTCTCGAGCCTTACTGGTCCATGCCTGATGACTTCATAATCACACATCATTTCATTCACTGGAGGATACAAACCAGCATTCTAATAACCTTCCCCCGAAACCGGTCATGTTGTGCATATTAATAGAGTGCCGGGTAGAGCTCAACCACCGGCTCCACGCTGCAATTCGAGCAGAGCCTGCAAGAAGGAAACAACCTGAAGCTAAGAACTTCTGCCCGAGGAAAGAGTCGGCTCAGACCCAGATCAATGGCAACATTATTCATTTTGCCAAAATAAACTCTGCACGACGCTCACACCTTTCACCAAACGACCCTTGAACAATAGCAAGCAAGCAGAGATAAAGGACGAAGCGGGATGAAAAATCAATGAAAGAATATGCTGCTGGACCTGGTGATATGCAAGACAAAATTCTGAAACAAACAGGAACACCGGTAACAACAATAAAAAAATAAAAACTATTAAAAATATTATTGATGTGCTCACCAATGCTCTCAGGGAAAAAAATAATTTTAATTATTTTAGGCCAAGTATCACAGATTAGCTTTAAAACAAGCAGATAAAAAAGTACACAATGTGATGTGATCCCAAAACACCGAGACTTGGATCAGAGCACTAGCTGCTTTTGACTAGTTTGCAAAAAGGGTCAATTACAAATATTAATTTATGTTTGTGTTATTGAGGACTCAGGAGTACAATAAACACTACGGACAAACGGATACGGCAACATTTTTGCCAGAGCATATCACACTATACTGTTAAGAATTTGCACTGTTAAAAAGAAACTCGGGAAGCAAATGGGATAAGGAATGCATCTTCTCTTGGAATTACATTACGCCTAGGGGCCAAAAGTTAAGTGAGTTGAAACTGAAATGTAAAAGGCTAAACAAATGACTAATAAATACATATAAAGTTAAGAATGCTGTAAGTGCCCAGGTAGGTAGGATTCCACTACTTGGTACCAAAGCCAAGAGTTTAGTTTTATTTATGCATTCCTTAAACTGATTATATGAATAGCAGACACCTCTAAATTTTACTGTTAAAAAGTACGCAAATGTAGCGTCTACTGAATCAACTCAGTTTTGCTTTTGGACATAAATTGCTGAGAACTTGGGAAAATAAGTATAGTAGGCATAACACTACATGTTGCTTTGGGTTGAGGGCAGCTCCTCCTAGCCTATCTGGGAGGCTACACAAAGGAGCTACAGCATAATTTAATTCACTAATACAAGGAGGGGGGGGAAAATAATGTCAGAAGCAAAAAGCACACTTTTTTATAGTTAGCATCCAGATAATTTTGTGATTTGTGGTGCTGGAGGCCTTCTAGTCTTCTTTCCTTGATTTCCTTCCTTCCCTATTTCAAAGATCTCAGATAAACGCACAAAAGTATGTATATTTTGCTAACAATTCAGAGTCTGGGTATGATTCACAGAACCAGAGGGCCAAATCTGAATCCTGTAATCCAAAAACTACACACAGTAAAAAGGTGGCACCCTTGGTGTTTAACAGAAGAGCATGGAAGGGTTAAAGAACAAACATGAGTATTATCAAAGGAATATTCCCATCTTTTTGCAGAATTATGTTGACCAGCAGCAGAGGAAGTGTTCTCCCTCACTAGAATACAAAAATCATTAATCAATAAAATATTAAATTAAGGGCCTGATGACTGGTTCTATTTCAGGCACTTACAGAATGCTAATTACTGTAGTGTTTGGGGAACCTATAGTGTTAAAATCAGAATTTCTCCTTTAATAAGATCCATTTTTTAGATTAAGTTCATCTCCTTTTCTTTTGAAAGCTCTTGAAAAGAAATGAAAATGTCATATAATGAATTAAGTACTAATATTCACTACACTTCATATGCAACACAGAACAAGTTGATGGCTATGCTACAGACTTGACATCTCTTAAGAGCCAAAAAACTAACAGCTGGTGACATTCCCAATGGAAAGTGCTGGGAGGAGTTTGATAGAGAATCTCATCCAAAATCAAAGAGCCTCAGTAAAGCTTACCCTTACCTGGAAGCATTAAGTAAGATGACCAAGGGGACGGCTCATGTCTCCAGGTCCATCTGAGCATCTCACTTCCCTTCCCTGTGCTAAAATTTTGTCTGAGTGAAGTCAAGGGCACAGGGGACTCTGGTAGGCAGCACAAGCCAGCCACGAAACCTCTTCTGGTCCTCAGATAAAACTGAGCCTCTCATTGACTAGGACAGGAAAGCAGTGGGGCTTTGCTTGAACTTGCTTGTCACATAATTAATTAGACTTTTAAAAGGTTCAGTTCAACACATGGAAACTAGAGCACAAAAGGATAAAGATTTACCAGAGAAACTTGAAAAGAAAGGGTATTCCAAGATGGCAGAAGGTGGTATTGCTTGTGAGCAAGGGGATTTCCACAAAGACAGGATGAAATGCACCAGAGACATTTTAGTGAACTTCTGAGATTTTAAAAACTGCATGGCACAGATATCAGGGATCTAATTGCTATATAAGTTATATAGGCTGTAAGGACATCAAGATTAATGTTAACAGATTTTAATTAGTTTGTTGAAAGCAGTGAAGGAATTATGACAACAGTAACACAAACTTAATGCATAAAGAAAATAATACATAACTCTTGAAGCATTTTCTACAGCAAAGGACTCCACTGAAGATATATTACAATTCTTATCCATAAAATACACAGAAGCAAAGATATCAATAAAACATTATATATAAGTATAGACATCACAAGTATATAATGTATAAATTAGCAAATTTATCTTGCAAAAAGTAGATTTGATGTATTCATTCACTAAAAACTAGACAAGCACCACTGTTTGGAAAGAGGGAGTTAGAAGTCAATGAACAAAACAGTTACAAAAAAAAAAACAAAAACAAAACAACCTCATCTTGCCAGTGCAATATCCTAAAATGGATTTCTGTAAGAACTACTACATTATGAAAAATAAAGCAAAAATTAATATTCACAATAAACATAAGCAAGAATATGTTGAAGCTTATGACAGTAGATGGCTAAGACTGAGTTTTGTAGTTTCTTGAGTGAAAATGGTTAAATGAGAGGGAGGCAAGGCAAATGTTACCCTAACAAAAGACAGACATTTGCCCAATATTAAAACAAGTCTTAAAAAATTCATTCCACGAATGAAACTTAAAACTGAAAGCACAGCTCAAATTATAACTATACTTCCCTCCATGAAAGCAATTCTTATAAGCATTCAAATCCAAAGAAAATCTTCAGTGCTACTAAGAATTTTCTTTACTGCAGAAACATTCAAACCCAGCTACACTGAATGCTTTAGAGTTTAGGTACTGCCTAACTGCTCCCTTCTATCTAATTAACTATACTGACGTTACTCAGTAGAGTTGATCCAGGGTCAACAAAAATGATTCATTCTGCGTTTTTCCTAACTGGACTCCTTATGATCAGTTGTTAGCATCAAGCTGTCTGATTTCCATTCAGGCTTTACAGCTGGATTCATCATAAAAAAGAGACTATTAAACCTTGGGCAGGCATAACTGGCTTTGACTTCCAAATAAGCATTTTCCTAAACTAATCATGCTATACTTTCAGGTATTAAATAAGACATTCATTCCAATACAATTTTTTCAATGTGACACAGACTGCATCTATTTAAGAGCTGCAAATGTAAAGAAGCTAACAAAACCAAAATCTTCAATGAGAAAAAAATAATCAGGACAAGAACCAAGATTTTATCTTCTATAAGTAAAAATGTCCTTTCAAAGAAAAGCTGGAATAGCATGGAGGCTGAGGGTGGGTTTAACTTTTTTTAAAAAGCTATGAGGAATATTTTGGGCTTTTTTTCCCTGTAGTTACTGAGCTGATTCTTAAGGAGTTGAAATATTTTACATTTTCATCAAAAAGGATTTCTAAGTCATGGCAGAGAGAACATATACACTACTCTATTTTATATTTTATATTCTATACTTTATATTCTATATTTTATATTTAAAGGAAGTTCTTGGCAGTGAAAAATATTTTCTGCAAGATGGATAGTTATTTTTTAAAAAAAAATCAATATCCACAGGGGGAAAAGGGGAAGTCTGGGGAAAATTTTTTAATTTACATTTGTCTTCCAAAATAGAAAAAAGATGAGCTGTTCTCCCACCAATGCTTATTTAAGCAAATATTTGAAAATGGTCAACAGGACTGAAAGGAGAAAGGTGCCCTAAGTTAGAAAAGGTGGTTCTTTGTATGAATGCAAAAGATTAAATCCATCCATCTAATAGTTGCCACCCCCTTTTTAAATCACTACTGAGGTCTGCTCACGGATTTCCTCAGGGGGAAGGAATACAGCAGGCAAAGGGCCACGTCCTCCTCCTCACAACAACAGACCTTGAACAGGCTACAAAGGGAGTTAGGGACTCCAGTGATCACACGGCAAGGGGAGAACACAGGAATACATATTATCATAAAGACAGCCAAAGGCAAAAAGGCAGGAAGGGTAAGAATATAAATAATTAATAATGGGGGGGAAAAAAAAAGCAAGCTGAAAATAAAATGTACTTGCTGTAGTTTGTCACTTCCTATGTCTTATTGTTGATATACTACTTCTACAGATTTGTCACAACAAAGTGCTCAATGCATGTTGTTTTAGTCCACGGAATCTGAAAAATGAACAACTAGATAGGAATTTAAGTTTACCTACCCCAAATTTTGAACTATTTAAAAAGCATGAATTGCTTTTTAAATCCTAAAAATATTTAAAACATTTATATTTTAAATGTTCTTCTTAGAGTGGTCCACCAAGGTCCCCATAGCAAGTTCATGGACCTCTGAAAGAAAATAGTCAATCAGATATCTGTTCAATATCTTGAAACTTCAGGTTTTACTACGAGCTGCCACTAATTGTTTCACAGGCCAATACAACCAAATAATGTATCCAAAGAGGGACACAATCTGGAAAGCCACAAAATTCATTATACACACTGGTTTATTGGTAATATTAAAAAAAAATTAGAAAGGGATAATCTAGAAAAACACATTTTGGATGGTATCCTGCAGTTATAATCATTTGATGCGATTCTTGTGACAAATTAATTTTAAAAAAATTCAAACAAGACAAGTTTAAGGCAATACTGTTTTTTTAAAGCTGAACTACTTCATATGACCCCTTTTATTATGTACAAACAGAAATAAAAATGTGAAAGAGTTTGGATTTAGTACTTTACAAACTGGTCACAGCAGAGTTAGCTCAGATGGCCAGTTGAACAGAACATCTTTAGGGAGACAGAGCCACCCCAGAGGCTTTGTGGGCAGAAAATCTTTAGGCAAAGTGATTCATCATGTGTGGCAAGATGACTGTGACATCTAAAGATTCTTGCCTTTAGCAGCATGGTACATGCTACAAGGGATCAAGCATTCTGAAAAAACATCCACACACATCTCAGAAGCTTCAGTAAAAAACACACATTTCAAATAACAAAATACTAGACACAAAAAATGTGAATTTGCTTTTTGCAGTGGAAAACTACAAAGTTCCCCTTCAAGCTATACTGCTGGCCTAACACAAAAATAAGCAAATTTTCACTAATTTTGCATTCAAACTCTTTCAGGTCTAATTTTATCATCTGGCTCATATCCCTTCTTCCAATTTAACTAAGCCGTAGTCCTGCAGCTTTGATGTCCTTTAGAAGTTGGCCATCAATAAATTATTATTTTCCCTCTTTAAAATGTATTCTCCTATTTTGGTTTTTATTATTCTCTTGTCCATTCACCACAACTTCTAGCATTTCTAACAGATAATCAGTGAATGCATTACTATACTTCATTGCAATATGAAATTTTCACTTTCCAAATCTATTGCCCAATAACCTGTCCTGTGAAGGTGAGAATTGACACTGCTACACACCACACCCCTGTTCAGAATCTGCACCTAAAGGCCTCTTAGAAGATGCCAATTTTGAGCATACAAATGTCTCATAAACAAACCAAAAGAGCCATGCTGGAGAAAGATTCCTCTACCATGGTGTCCCAGTGATAGCTCTGGCCACTAACAGGTGCACAGAGAAAAAACCACAAAAACTCAGAGCGAATGTGAAAAAATTATATGGTCTGGACTTCAACAGTCAGGCATTATAGCCAAGGACATATCACATGGTAAGTAACAGAGCATAAATAGTTTTAGAATTTACCTTTTCTTTTTATTTAAGGTGAAGGAAACAAATAGAAAATAAATCTTTACAAAAACCACACATCTGCACAAAACCACAAAAAAAATGGTCTTTTCTTAAAAGAGCCAAAACAAGTCAACAGACCAAGGCAGACAGACAAGCCAGGTAAAGACAGGAAAAATCCCAAAGTGCAGCTGAGCACAAGCCTCATGCAAGTGCTCACGTGGAACAGTGTACTGATCCAGATGGGTGCACTGAAGGGACAAAAATATGAGTTTAACCACAAAGTAAGGCTACAGTAAAATTATACTCTATAGATTTGAGGACAGATAATTATATTAATGATTTTAGTGTAAATGAAAGCTTACGTTATTTCCTACCTCTGAGGCTTCAGCATTTTTTGAAGAAAATAAACTGGACCAATGACACAATTGCATTGCATTAACAAACAAGAAAGCAACATAAAAGTACCACCAAGAAAGGAGAGATCAGTAGAAGGGCAATGGCAACTTTAAAAACACAGCTTTCAGTTCCATAACAGTGCTGAAAGTGATTATCAAGGGAATAACAATGCTTGAGAGCACAGGTTAAAAGAAGAAAAAAAGTTACTGGGGCCTGGATAACATTTTCTCCTGATGAATCACTGCATTTCCATTTGGTGTTTTATTTCACATTGGTTTACTGGCATTTGCACTATGTCTCTATCATGAGACCAAGCTGTGTCTGAGCTGGGGAGAGAGGGGGAGGCACACAAAGCAAACTCCGAGGTGCACAGTAACAGGAAAGCATTCCTCCTTCGTATTGCAGAATGTCAACCAAGCCAACTAAACGTGGTACCTTGAGTTCAATACATTTGGGCACTAAATTTTCTTCCATGTAAGTAAAATGAGATAAATCAATATAGAAAATATTCTATATCAAAATATTATTTAGCTTTACTCTGTTCTAAAGCTGAAATCCCACTGTTTATTGTCTATACATACACAAACTATCCTATATAAAATGGTCACCAACTGGAGAAACACATGGGCTTTTTCCTCCTGCCAACAAACCATATTCCTTTTCATAGTTTGCAACTGTGCCACTGAACCAACTAAACCCAGCAGTATTTTTCTACTGGCCTGTCTTTGTTTACCCTGCTGCCCCCAACTCCAAAATACTGAAGGAACAAATTTATACTCAACTCCTTTATCAGATTTTAAAAGGGTTTGGGGTTTTTTTACCATGTACCTTTTGAACCACATTTCTAGGAAGACACACTTCTAATGTAACAGCAAAAATGTAATTGAAATAAAGAACTACAAATATACTGGACAAAACTATTTGTTATAATTGTGCCCAGGGCTCAGTGCCAGATAGCTGTCAAACAAAGGAACAAAATCATACAGTTGTTTGGCACTCAAGGCTGAAATCATTGTGAAACATGCACTGTTTATAAATTGTCACTCATGAATAAAAGCAGTGAACAAAAAAATTTTAAAAATGCAGCCAAGCCTCAGAAAGACAAGGCAATCGCTGCTCCTCCTCCCACCACTCTGTAATCAAACAAAACAAAATAACCCTCAAGCCCCCACTATGCTGGGCAAGATCAACTTAGTGGTGCAAGGTAAACAGCACATTGCATGAACAAGTGACCTCAGGCCGTGCTCTCACAGCTCAACCTGCAAAGTACCCAGCAAGGTGATAAGATTCAGACAGCACAAAAAAAGGACATGTGGATTTCTCAGCTTTATTATATCTACAATAATTTTTAAACATTTTTAAACAAACTAGTAATGCGAGCGACATTTATCTTAAGCTTAAAAATATCAATCCCAGAAGATGTAAAGAAAAAATTGTTTCAGTGATGGTAAAATATAGTAGCAGATCTTTCACCACAGCACTGCTCAAAAAAAATCACCTCACCCATCATTGAGAAGAAAGAGCTAATTCATACCAGGTGAAAGTATGACATTTCTCTAAATATAAAGAAAAAACTGGGTCCTACAAAATAAGCAAGAACTCAGTTTCTGATTTAGCAGTTCTGTACCAATTTCAGTACCTTTCAAAATTGAAGCTGTATAATAATGCAGAACATCCATAAGGACGCAAAATCTCCTCTAAAATTAAAGCAAAAAGAACTTGCAAATATGGGGGAGAAAATCTCATTTTTTGACTGATAGGTAGAATATTAAGGTGTGCTAAATGCTTTCTATAGTATAACACAGGAGCTTCTGCAAACTCCTTTGAAGTTAGAATTACATGAGCAGAAGATTCTCTACAGTATTCCATAAAGCAATGCAACTTTTAAGATAGGTAAGGCATAATTTAAGAAATATGGTTCTGTAAGGAGTTTATTTTTGTATATCTTGATTCTAGCAGGTCAATCAGTTTAAGCTGGGAAGTACCCCTAGGCTTCAAATAAATATATAAATAAATTAAATCTAAGGTGACAGCTTGTAATGGACCAGCAATATGTGAAATAAATAAATGATGTAATAAGAAAGAAATTAATTCAGTCAGAAACAGAAGTGTTATTTACCACATCAAACTAGTAAGACAAACTTTGCTCCTACCATGGAACAAACATACTTAAAACTGCAGTATCCTGATAAAGAACATACAAGTACACTCCTTCCTATCATTGCAGAACATCTTTTGAACATCATACAAGTTTATTTGTGATACAGTCATGCACTCAGGTATTCAATGCCAACCCCAGGGATCAGCCTTGAAACCTACAAGACTCTTAACAAGTCACACATTACTCCCAAGGCTTCCGCTTTCTATGTCCCATTATATAAGAGGAAGACATTGCAAGATGCCTTATTTGTGTTGCACGTATCTGAAGTGCCAGGATGGTTTTAGAGGTTATAATGGCAAGTAAACTAAAATTTCACTGCATTTATTCTGACAATAGCACTAGTTTTGCCCATGGTCTGTACCATTCCAATTTGAATTTACACATTGCATATTTTATTGCACTTGGTTCCCTACTGCCTTTAAGTCTCATGGCCAGACCTTGCCCATTCTATAAAAAACTGTAAAATCAGTCAACTCATCTTAATAGTAACCACTGTTTCTTCCTCATTCCCACTTCAATGAACCTTTTTTATTTTATCTCTCAGTTTATGGCTGCTGCTTTCTTTAAAAGAATCAGTAACAATAAATCCAAATAGTGTGAATTTCTTTAATCATGTATGTAACATATTATCACATAACATTATGCATCAACTCTCCCTCCTATTTCACCTTCAGATGGAGGACCCATGTGAGCACCTTCCAAAAAAACCCCAACCAAGCAGCACCCTTCCTCCACCAAATGCCATCCTGGTGAAGCTTCCACAAACACTATTTCTTCAAGTGACCCTCCATCTGGATGCCAAGGAAATAACTGCAGAATTTTCCCAATTTCCTGATATACATACACGCATCAGAGGGACAGAAGCTGCACACCTATGTGAAAGCTACAATGCTGACAGCCTCCAGGAAAAAACGTAAAAAGCCAGCAACCAAGAAAGCCTTGCAAATAAAGCAAGATATAACCACCTCTTAACAGAATGAGTTGCAGTTCCTCTGGTCTTTGCACATTTCTGTTGCATGAAAATTTTTCATCCACTTTTACAAAACACAACTTTGATACAATATTAGATTGATGTGAAAGAGTTCAGATGTTATTACCAAAATATAGATTAAAAATTTTGTTTTCTTTTGATGATACTTGACCTATTCTTCTATTTTGTGGCTGAAGCACTTCACACCTACAGCAGCTTACAGCTCTATGGAAAATGCAGTGGCTGCTCAGGCAACTCACAATACCATAGTGCTAGCAGTCCAACACGCCCACACACCTGAAAAATAAACCTACATCTCTTATTTTCATCTAGTTTGTTTTCCCCTTTGAGATGTCTGTAATCTAAACAAAGTCAGGTTTCCAGCAGCAACAAACATTTGACTCCCTAAAACCCAGTCTCTAAAGAAAATTATTAGCAACTTCAAATCATATTAATGCAAATACTATAATGCCCCAAATCACAAAAGCCACTTGTTTTGGCACGAGCAGCCTAGTTAGAACATTTTGGTTGATCAGTTCAGAATTTAATCACTGGATACAGGCTGCTGCATTTATTAATAACTGGACTGCTAGCAACTCACAGGCTACAGCTACATGCATGCAAGAACAAAAAAAAAAAATAATGGAATGAAATAGAGATTAAGTAAATGATTTTTATGCACCTGGTGATAAGCAAACATCTTTATTACAAAACAAAGACAAGCCATGAAAAATTACAAAATTATCTTTTAATCACCAGTGAGCTTTCTACAGTCTCCTATTTGAACAGGATAATAGTTATTATGTAGATCCCTAAGCAACTGCCTCATGGGGAAGTTACATCATCAGTATGGGAAAGAATCACCCCTTCCTCCCTAGAAGGGAGCTTGGCACCTTCAGACAGGCTCAAATTTAAAATCCTACAGCTTCACCCAGCTGATCCCATCCGCTGGAACACATCTACAAGTGCCCAGGGATGGCAGGAACCACAGGAGAGAAATATGCCCTTTCAGCATTTCATGCACTGATGAGCCTTGTAACAGATAAACATACCCTGCAGCAGCTAAACTGACATGTTATAACAAAGAGGAAATACAAGACTTAAAAATTTCATCAGATTACTATTTATTCCCCTTTTCAGAGGCAGAGTACACTGTGAATAAATCAACACTCAAATGTATCAGACTGCATTAACTAAAACCCAAGCTTGGCAGAACAAATTTTATCAGAACTAAAATATTTCAAAATGTAAAAGCCACAGACTTTGCATATTTATTCCCAGACTGGCAATTCAAAAGTACTTAGTATAACAAAAAATCTGGGTTCAAGTGAGACCATTTTGAAGGAGACAATATTTCATCTTCCTCCAACACAATTAGCACTGTTTTTTTCCCCCATTAGTGCACAGTGCAAGCACCACCACCATCCATGGACCACCAGAGCTGCAAGTTCTGCTTGTGGGACACACTGTGCACTGTGAAGGTACCTGTGGCACTGGTAACATCCAGTGAAAAGAAATCATCAGCTCTTCCTAGCACAATGTTTAATCATACAGCTTGATGGGTTTTCAAGAACAAATTTATTCACTTGCTTACTTGACAGAAAGAAAACCTTTCTGATTTCTTCCTTGAACCATGGCACTGCAGACTAAGCCTGTTAACAACTCCAGCACTGCTCTGGAGATACAAACATGCTCTAAACGTGTACAGGACTGCAGCATGGTTAAGGATGAAGTGCCTCAGCACTCCTGCAGGCAGCAGAAGGAGGGGGGAAAGGCCGCCCACCAGGCACCTGCTCACCCCTCCTCACCTTCCTGCGCCAGGAGCTGCCAAAGGCAGGAAACGGCGGGCGCGAGGAGGCAGGAGAGCGGGCAGGCAGCTGTGCCCACACCCCTACCTGGCACAGCCACACCTGAGCACCACCTGAGGAGCTACCAGGGCCCCTCTGCCGCAGCTGCTCACCAGGAGAGAGATCAAAGTCTCAAGGGGCAGGGAGCACACGTGGACACCTGCTACAGCATAGTCACAAAGGACACGAGCCCCCCGCTGCATGTGGAGAAAGCCTCGAGGTATTACTGTAGTTAAAGAAATGCTAGGAAAGCTATTTGATTGAAATATTACCGTAAACAGAAGGGAAAACTAAGCTTAACACACGCTCTTGTGAACAAAAACCCAAGGGTAAAAATGCCCTGCACTTAGCACTTTCACTAAATGACTGTGTAATTTAATTTCCCAGAAACCCATTAGCTTTCACAAAAGGAAAATTAAGAGCAGATGAGAGCAGTTCTTTGGTGTGAGTGGAATTTATTTAATGTAATACCTGGGGAAAAAAAAATTTAAATCTGAAACTGTATGAACAGATACAAAACACTGCAACTGTAGAAAGCTTCAGCCCAGAGAGCAGTGGCTCAGTGCTGGCAGTAACCAGTGTGTCAGAGCCCAGGTCTGAGAGCTGCCTCTGCCCAACACACCACGCCAGAGCTGGGACACAGCCAGATGCACAAACGCTCCAGAACAAAAGAACTGCTAGCATTCAAAACAGAAACAAACAAACAAAAAAGGAACCTCAATTTGTTTATGATGGTTTTATATATTCATATGTGAAGCAAATTATTCAAATAATTATCTGGAAGAGAGGAAGAAATAATTGAAATTTAACTTTAAACATTACTCTGTTAGTAAAATTTCATTATAAAACCCAAAATACCACAAAATTCACAATAGGCTTTTAGCCAATCTATATCATATAAAACCAGCAATTCAACAGTGACATGCCCCAAAAGGAAAAGAAACAATCTTCGAAGGGAGTTTAAATGGAATTCTTCCATTTGCTAGATTCATTATATGCAATGATTTGAAAATGCTAATTATTAAAAAAACATAAGCCTATCAGAAGCAAAAAGACAAGAAGCATTACTGGGGTGAAGCAATGGCAACACTTAGTTTGGGAAAAGTAGCCTTGATGTATTACATAGAGGTGAGCCAGCATCTGGTATTTTTAGCTTTCATAATCAAAACAATAAGTGATTCAATGAAATGTAAACATAATACTGTGAAACTGGACAATACAGTTATGTAAATTGAGTGTTAAGGAACTTTTTTCAACATGGGAAGTTTACAATCTATGGCTTGTGGTGGACTCAGTACCATTACCTCTAAGTATTTATTGTAACTATGGATGATCTTATACTCATGGGTTTTTTACTAGGGAAAGTTTTTTCTAAACTCAGTGATATTTGACAGATAACTATGCAAAATGTGAAGCTTATTAGCTATCCTTTTACAATTTTCTTTCAACTTACTGCCCTGTAAAATGAGATGGACTAAAGCACTTGTCATAATCTTTGTTATGTCACTGTTTTGTCATTTTCTTCTTTTAAAATTTTCCTCTTTCTTCCTAATGAATTCTCCAAAGGATATAAAATACTCTGTCTCCACCATTCTCCAAGTTAATAACAATGTAACTGCATATAAATTATTTCAGATCAATCTTGCTATTACTCACATCTCTGGAGATAATTTCCATTGTAATACCTGGGTTTTTTATGTGTTGAAATATTAATGACTATAGAAAGCAATTCAAGGAAATCTAACTATTATTTTGGACAAATAGAGGGTCCGCCAACTCCCTACTTGCATCTGCCCTCTCCCTTCCTAAAAGGTAATTAAAAAAAGATTCCTAGCAAAAACTATAATGGCATCATTCTTAATGTGTGCCATTTTAATAACTATTTACCCTTGCTGGTTTCCTACTATTCCTACTAATGCCTTCACCATTATGAAGTCATTTGATAACAAGATCTCTCTCTTCAATTCCAAAATTCTTTTATTGAACGGTTACTGAGGAAGAAAACTAGCAATTTTCCTGAAGATTAGTTAGATTCTTAACTGAGTACCAATTCAGATGCATGCTTTCTTTTAATTGTATTTTAAAGTTCAAAAGCCTCTCCTTTTACTGAGAATAACCTTTCACAAATTATGGTTTTAAAGGCTTACATCAGCTGTTCAGTAACTGCATCAGTACTGGAAGGCTTACAAAGGCTTCAGCTATTTACCGTGTTGCTTCAAAAAATGCCCTCCAATGATCATCTTTAAAAATACCTCCTACTCTATCCAAGCCAACTGGAGTGCTTAAATTACAAGTCATATAATAGATTTTACAATAAAAATTTAAACAGTAATTTCAGTTTGAAAGATGCACTGGTAGAAGCCCAGCCATTCTTAGAAACCTGCATCATGAGGCAGCCAAGTCAATTAAATTAATAGTAACTCTAAAACCAGAAGGCATTGCAATCCAGATATTGATCACTCATTCCTATGATTAATACACAAAATCCATTTCACAGTAACCCAAAGACTAGCTTTGAAAATTCTTAAAATTTGGCTTCCACCCATGAAGCACCTCTCTGTTCCTGCCACACAGTAGTTTATACCCAGCACATACCTATTAACCCCCACTACACTGGAACAAGACTGCTGAACAGTAAGAGAGGTTAAAATTCATGGTGTATATAGATGTAATTTACTCAGAAACCCTGTTTTGTGATGCCTGATGACAAACCACACAAGTGACCCAAGTGCATCAAGTACAACCAATGGGAAAGGAAGTCACTGCAAAAACCCCAACGTGTATTACTCTGCTTCCACTTGACAGTGCTATTTTCACTTGACAGTACTATTTTTGGTTCTTTCACCTATTTATTTCAATAGGAAAATAATCAAGCTTACCCTTTATATTCACATTATAAACAGAGTAAAAAAGCTATATTTTTATTAACAACCTGAATAATTTATAGCTCTAATAACTGTAACAAATTTCTACTCCTACCATGTAAATACCAACTGTTGTGCCTTGACTTCTCCACATAGTCAGTCCCTCCATCTCCTAATGCTAGCCATAAGAAAGCACCATGGCATTACCCAGCATACAGGAGAAGCTTGTTAGGAAGAGAAGCAAAGCTATGAGGATGCTAACAGAGGTGAGTGTTACAACAGCACCATATGGTATGAAATAAACTAGTAACTACAACCTGAAGCTGGTCTATTGGAGTCAGTGAGTGAATGAGGTTGGAAAAATGCGGATTATCTAAAATCTTCCATTCTCATACATTCAAAATCTCTGTTTTCATTAACAGGCCTTCAAACCGTGTTGTTAGCACAGAAACACCTAAAACTTTAAAATGTAACCCCATTAAACTTTAAAGGAACTAGTTAAAGACATAATGAGAAAACAAGGAAATATATTTGAAAGAAGAAGTAGAGAGATCATTCTTTCAAGTTAAGTGACTGATTTCTATATGGTAAGCTGATATTCAACCACTGTCTTTTCATTCACTATTGACTATTTTTTTTATGACTTTTTGTCATATACAACCTTGTGGAATTGTGCAGTACACAGATGATGAACATGGAGCACAAAAGTTTGGCTGTTATCCTTTCTACCTCTTACTGAAAGACAGACACACAAAAGAAAGTAATTCACCCACTTCAAATTTTCAAGACAGACCAACAAAACCCCCTTTAAGCTATATTCAAGAATAATCTGCTTTCTTTCTTCCCAGTAGGTAGTAGTAAAAAAGTTCAGTAGAGTAAAGTCCAGGGAACAGTACAACAGCAGATACAATACCACATACTTGAAGGGTCCTAGCAAAAATTGACCTCTCCTTGCAAGTGCAGAGTACTAAAAGGCAGAATAATTACAGAGAAAAGAATCCCATATCCTTGTGAATAATTTTCTAGAATGTAATTAAAGAGAAGTGTTGAATAAGCAAAGATTATCAAGTCTAAATGGAGCTACAATACCACCAGTATATCTTAGCCTGATTTTCTACATATCCCTATGGATACCAACAGACTATGCTGGTCCTAAGAGGATTCAGTGGTTTTACTCAAAATATAAGTAACGGCCCTTCTTTTTTTATACTACCAAATCAACACAATAATTCTGGAATTCATTAGCGGAGAACACTAACCAATCCAGCATAATAGCTTTACTTCCTCTGCAAAACACTTCAAAAAATATCTAAATGAATATGGAAATGCATCTTTCTGTGGTAAATTGTTCATTATTGAATCATTATCAACTCTTGTTAGACAAAATTTCTCTCTTTTGCAATGTACAAGATCATTAAAATGTTTGAGAGCTCCATCATGAAAGACAGTGGCACTTTATAATCCACTATCTCTTCAGGCAAATATGCTTACGGCTGAACATAATACACAAAACAACAACATCCCCTTGACACACAATTCTTTCTTTTAATGGTGCTCTTAAGTGTTGACAGCAATGGTGAAATATGTTGTTGCTCTCTCTTCTTCTTTTTTAATAGTTTTTAACTGTTTCAGAAATGTATTTTAGTCATGATAAAATGTTGGGAAGGGATGCATTTCTTAGATCTTCATTGTGGAACCCCAGATGCTCAATCACTGCTATTAGCCTAGTGAGATATTTCCTACAAGCCCATCAGGTTCATGTTCTTAGCCTCCATCTCCTTTTAAACTCCAAAGATGACAAAATAATGAACCAACATCTTAAATATCATATGTCTACATTAGCTAATTAAAGAAATGTGTTCATTCTGTTTAGGGGAATGTGTCCACAATTTGATGTTAGAAAATTTATAACATTTTTTTGTCTAAAGAATCTCTAGAAAAATTATCATTTTCTCAGTAATAGATAAAGAAACTGCAAACACAGACAATGGTACTACACAGAAAACTACTACTCTAGGTTTTCACGAAGTTTTTATCCTTCCTCTCTCAAAACTTTCACCACCAATTAAAATACAATGCAAAAGTGTAATATACAAAGCTGTATCCAATACAGTAACATAAGTAAAATGAACAAATTTTTTTGTTATGACAAGCCAAAAGCCATAAGTGGAATACTTTTAAAGGCATACTTTTAGAGTTTTGATGTGATCGTATCTTAGCGATATTTACCGAAAGCTTTCTGTAATTCTTGGCTGCATATAGAAGGAAATGAAGTATTTTTGCTCCAAGAAAATAAAATCCCTAAGAACTCTTAGCCACAAAGCTTTACAAAACTATTTCAGTTCTTAGCTGCTTTGGGTGACTGACACATAGGTATCTTGCAATTTGTTAATCCTCTCTACAAAATCATCTAAATGGAGGCTCCTTCTCAAATCTGTATTAATGATGTAATTCTATTATGTCTAATAGAATCATCTCTTCAATAAAAATGAAAAACCAAGAAGATGTAGTTGCACCAATTATTTTTGTCATATACTTAAGGGCATATATTGTTTGAAATTGGATGGCTTAAATTAAAAACACGAGCAATTAATTTGCCTTTAGTAATATGAATTTAAAAAAAAAAGCAGACTTTGCTATATATTTTTGTAAAATAAAATCAGTTTTAGCTACAAAGCCTAGAGACATTCCATACATGCTACTGATCAAAATACTGGAGAAGCAGTTGAAGTAACTTGTCTTTTTTTAGCTTTTTGCATTTGAAAAAAGACAACATGTCTGAAAGACTATTTGGGGAAAGTGTACTCTGCTTTAGCAAAATAACGACTACATTTTAGCTTTGCTGTCTTCAGATAGAAGTGTCAGTGACCAATTGACATGTACTCTAATCAAAGTCTACAGAGATGGGCATTTTAAAATTGTGTGTTTTCAGCCTCATGTATGAAGTTAAAACAAAATTCTCTTTTCAGCAATAGCTGAGCGTTGTCTTTCTGTTTCTGAGAAAATTAAAGTAGTAAACAAAGACTGAGCAAAGTAGAAAGATTTCCAAAAGAAATTGCAGACCACCAGGATTTGGATTTAGGTAATCCACTTAGATTACCATGGCTATGTCTTAAAAGGACAATACTGAGATCACAAAATAGGTCATGTCTACAAGATGGGGAATACAGAAGTGAAACAATGTGAAATGTACAAATTCAGAACATGACATTTGAGTCATCTTGAAATCTAAGATACAAACCAAAAATGGTCCCAAGACCACATACTGCCAAATTAAATATTTTTAAATCAACATTTTTATGTTCCAAACTGGAACACACAAAAGGAGATTTTTTCAACCAATGCCATCAACACATTAACATGTTTCAGGTAACACAAAGTGCAAGCAATGAAACAGAAGCTTTCAATACCTAAGGTTACTATATAATAATCCGTTTGCTTGCTTTTTTTCCAGTTTTAAAAGCAGAAAATGTCAAACAAGTCTGGAAGCAGAAGTTTCCGTCTATTTCTTAAAAGTGACAGAGTTTCTAATACAACAAATACCAAAGGAATTAGAAAATTAAAAATAAGAAGCAAGCCCTCGAATTATCAATTGAAGAAAGCCTACAGTAAATTGGTAGATATTTCAGGAATTGAATGTTGGAAAAATATTTATTTTTAAATGCACAGATTAAAAATTGCTATAAATGTCTTCTCAAACACAATTAAGAAAAATCAATCTTTAAAAAAATTTAGAATTTACATCAAATCTAAATATATCAGCCTTCTAGATCAACTTAAGGAAATCTTGTTATTTCCTTCTTCTAAAAAGTCCTGAATAATTGCCTTTATGAGGAACTCACCCAACATAAAAAGATATGAATGGGAAAGTCAGTGTTGCTATGAGAAACAGAGCAACTTCCAGATGCTTGACATGTCAGGGCTAGACAAGGGAATGAAAAATGTTTCTTTCTGACCAAAGAGGCTTTGAGGGGATACTCGTAAAGAATTACCTACTTACCCATCAGATTTGAGTTCATGAAAGGTGTCGGGGACAATCCTTCATGAGGCCCTAATCGACTGTCATTCAAGTGATCACTGTAATGAGGACTGTCTGCAAAACCCTAGAGAAAAAAAGACCAGAGTATTAAACAGATTATTTGGCAGCCCTGCTAATTGAGTGTAATGACACTTTCCTAATTAAATGTGCAGAGTCACAATTGGTCATTAATCACAAAAGTTGGCTTTCAGGTCTATCTCACAGAAATTACTCTCTGCCTATATATTACTTTCTCCCCATCAAAAAGAAACCACATAGCTTCTTAATAAGCCACGTCCTCATGGACAAGATTTCTAAAAATTTAATAATACAGAGATATTTTGATATTTGAATCCTCTTAGTGTTAAGTCATTAACCACAGAGAGTAAAATCAGTCTGAAAAACTTGCAACTGATTTTTTTTTTCCTAAGCTTTCTGTTTGCATTAATAAAAGACAGTAAAAAGTTCAGGAAGAGTCATCGATGTTATGAAAAAATGTTTGTGCAGATGAGAAGAACAAATTCCATTTCTTCTTGCAGCCTGCTATTAAGTTTACAGATTAATAGGCATTTTGACACTACCACATTACTAAACAGCATAGCTCACTGACAAAAGGTTTACTTCCATACAGTGATTAAAGAAACAACTTTGTCATCCAATTTGCAAACAGGCACTGAAAATGAAATACTATTTTGCATTTTTCTACAATTAGAACAGCCAGCTTACCAGACTGGGAGGGACCCTCACACAGCCAGGAAACACTGGCTTATTGAAAGCTTACACCAAAGGCAGAGGAGATGGAACACAAAGAAGGCCTTGGATGTATGTATTATTTAATTAATCCAGTTATGTAAAGCTCTCCTCAGTACATTTCAAAATGCTGTCAGTTTTTCCACATTAAGGTACGAATACGCCATTTGCCATTCAGACTTACCAAATGCACACTGAATCACTTATTCTGTACCAAAACACGAAAGACCTGGCACTCAAAATTGTACTTCCTTTGTAGCCAAAGTTCTGACAAACATTTTGTAAACCTTATCTTACAATTCACACTTAGTCACTTCTTGTTCAGAAACATAAAGCTCAGGCCTAATTAAGGGAGGAGGGAAAATTGTTCACAGCCACCAGAAACCATCCCAAGTGCCCTGGGACTATAAAATCATCAATCATTGAACATTTATCATTTCTCTAGACCGCAGGCTCCTGTTCAAGACAACATTAATGGGGCTGAAACAGGCCTCCCTATCTTTGCAGGCATGCTGTCAGTTCTACCAAAGGGCTGCTGACTGAGGGCTGCAGAACTGTCACAGCCCTGCTGCTGCTTACGGATGCGTGTCACAGCTCGCGCTGCTGTTCGGCTGCACACCAATCTTCCGGGAGACCCAACTCCCCACTGAAGCTTTGCCTGACTTTATCTGCTTCAGAATCGGCGATACACTTGTGATAGGCATTCAGAAACAATCTTAGTGACATTTACAACTTGGTTATGACCACAAGGGTGTCCTCTGGAAACCATGACCTAGCCCCGTCTGTCAGACATGCAGCGTGTAGCAGCAGCTGCTGAGGAAATGGAGTGGCTCCTAGCTAAGGTCACCACATGTGCTTTATTTTTATGCTGAAATGAAACAAGAAAGAAATTAAATCTGCTGAATAAAGACACAAAAATTTGCAAATACAGCACCAAAACCAACGCTCTTAAGTAGGTAGCTTCCTATTTGTGTCTCTGCTTGTACTCCTTATCTTGGTTGCTTGTTTAAAACCTTTTCCCCTATGGAAATACTTCAGCTATATTTTATTTTTAAAAGAAAGAAACTATAAAGGATACTATCAGTGATAAAAGAGAATCCATATCTCTTAGACATTCACTAAGTAGTGCCCTAATGAGGTCCAGAAAGTGAAATCTTTAAGATATCTTTATTTACAAAGTAAATAAGAACTTCTGAAAATATAACAGGAGTAACACTCATTTCATATTCAGTTGCACATCATGCAACACAATCTACCTAATGCATAGGACTCTTAAAGGTCCTCCTCGTGTTAATATCGCATATCCCACTCACAAAACAGAGGAATTGGAGAACTGGGTGGGTGGTTTACAGGAAAAGGAATATTCTTCCTTCTATCATCAAAATTCCTTCAAAGAAAACTTGATATCATGCTCTTTTCATATACCTTCTCAGTTTCCCAAAATGCACTTGCAACCAACTACCACAGCATCCAAGTCATATTTCTACACCACCAGATAAATCAACTACTTCACCTACCTGGAAAATGCTCCAAGTTATCCTCCACAACACCAAAGTCATTGAAAACAAAACATCTGGTATACAGGATGAAAATTTACTATGGGATATGGAAGCTCTTCAAACAGAATTGGTCTTTTCTGGACTTTAATGCAATTCCTAAAATTAATGGTATCAGGCATTTCATTATTTGCCACTACAGAATTTATGCTTGTAGAATTGTAACCTATGCCTTCACCTACAGTGGACCAATGAAAAGAGGTCTTATGTTGGCCACCATGTCTGACACCAGTTATTCAGAGTCTTAGTATGCAGTTAAGGATTATCAACTCAGGCTGCAGAGTTTTGTTTGGGATTAGAAACCCTGGGCTGATTCCCACATATAGCTCACCCACACTAAATGAATACAAAATAACCACAAACACGTGCAGTTTTGATTTAACAAACTACTTTTGTACTTCACAAAAGCAAATTAAGAAAAATCAGAAGAGCTCTAAGGATAGTGATTTAAATTACACAGTTTTTTCAGAGCATTCTTCACATTTAAGCTGTACTTCAAATAAAATTGCATTCCTCATACTATTCCTTGCTTTTGCATCTGTATTGTTAACCTATAGAGCAAACAGCACAGTTCTACTCCTGGGAAGAGTTGTAATCAAGCACAGATAAATCTTTAGAACCTTCCAATATCTTCTGAAAAGCTACTGGAAGCTTCTAGTCATACAATCAAAGCTCAAAAAATGTATTTAGCAAATATGATAGTGCAAATTGACAACATATGCTTACTGCTCAAAGAAGAACACAGTTGAGAGCCTTAAAAAGTCTGGAATACCAATGGAGGATAGTGTTCTTTAAAAGCCACACCCCCCTTGTGTGAATGAGTAATGAAGAGAAGACAATCGGCTGGCACATGAACTCATCCCTCATGGCAAAGCAACAGAAGGGGGGACGGGATTTATATGAAATTCTATCAGAGATCCTTTTCAAATCCATGTTTTAAGCAAGATTCAATAATATATGCTGCCAAATTTCATTCTTCCCTTCTGAGAAAGGCAGGAAATCTCAGTTCCTGGCAATTTTGAAGACTAATCTACTGAAGCTCACTTAAATAGAGCTGGATTGATACAGACTCCACGCAGAAAAAGGAACTAATCAGTCATGCCAAAAGTTACTGTCCTCTCTTGGAAAGAGCTATTTGATAATACATGTTCTGGCTGGTGATGTCATTCTTTGGACCACAGGTGGGCTTCCAAAGCCCTTTGGAGCATTTCTACCTCCTGTTACCCGCAGGGCACATTTAACATAGAAAGGCTGGAAAGAGACACTCCATGCTGAGTACACATCCCCATTTCTGCCTCTGTCTCCTCAGCAAACCTACCAATGGATTAGTACACATCAGAGGGCACAGTTGAGTGTTTAGCAAATAACTGGCAAAAAGTCTACAAAAGAGGAGTTACTGGACAAATTAATTTCCTGTTCTAAGCACCCTGTTCTGAGGGGACTGCAGAGAGCTCAGGGCATTTTTCTGCTTGCAGAAAGCAAACTGATTTTGAATATGATTACATGACATAGCTATAAACTCAAAACTATCTTGCTTGTTCCAACCTCTTACATAGCTATTACAAAAGCAAGCTTTAATGTTCCCAAAGGAAGACAAAACTTCTCTTTCTGTGCTGTTATAGCCCAAATAAAGAGCAATTGGGGTTAACGGTTCCCTTACAGCATTTTGTAATGTTGTTGCTGTTCACTTTGCACAGGCCTCTCCCTGGATTTCAGTCTGACTGAATGCTTGTGATGAGAAAGATCAGGTCAGATACATCTACAAATAAAAGCAACAAGTATTGTCTACTAATAATACCTGTTATGAAATGCAGTAGAAAGACTACTACTAATTAGTGCTGCAATTTAACTGAGTAGTGAAGGCACTATCAACATTGAATGCTCTAACTTTATTAGTTTTCCAGGGATTTGACTGGATTAGGGTGATGTTCTCTAATCATTCCATTAAATAAAGTCCACCAATTAAAAAAATTCCACAGCTGTAATATTCATTCCTACATCTTCTGGGTAAGATGCCCCAAGCGCCCAAGTGATTTAGGCTGTATCTGCATCAGGATTTTCCAAGCACAGGGATACTAACACAGCCAAACCAATTAAAAATCTGACACTATTTACAAAATCATAAACATTTGTACACTGAACATCTGAAAATTATCTTACATAGTGTATTATTCTAGAAGACTCGGAAGACAAAATGGGAAAATAAAACCCAGCCCATACATCCAAAGGAAACATATTCCTTACTAGGCATGTTTATCCTACCAAACCATGACAGAAGGCCTGACACAATGAGTCTATGCCCCATTTTACAAACAAAGTGGTAATTAACTTCTTAAAACTCAGTATCTTTCAATGACCATTAAAGTCCCGTCATTTTGGTTAAAGTTAATTACAGAACTCACCTAAGAACAAATCAAAAACCTTTCCAAGTTCACTGTCCCTATACTTTTTCATTGCCCTGGTTCCAGGGTCTTGTGGAATTAATCCTCTCCCATTTACTTCCCCTTCAAAAACATAAAACTATTGTTCCATAGCAATTATTTTCTGAAGTCATACCAGGATTTGTCCATGCATAAGCAAAACTGTACTCCTGACCCTAACTCAAGTCATGACATTTTTTATTTTGTTTCTAAATAAGCAAAACATCCTGTTTCCACTTCAGGGTAAAATTTGAAAAAAGAAAAAGACACTGTCACTACAAGGCACACCATTTTCCTATGCATTTGTTGAGTTCATACTCAACTCATTGAGTTGTCCTCCCTGCATGATTTACTGCTCCACAGCATTTCATTTGCTCAAGTCCACTAGACTAGAGGTAACAGGGGTTTTGTTTGTTTCTCCTCCTTTAGTCCCAACCCCTCTCCTACACAAGACCAAAACCTAAGGCTCATAACCAAGCTGCCAGATCACTAAGCAAGCATTCACATTTTAGAAATTTACAATATGGCTCAATTATTGCCTTTAAACTTAAGACATTAAAATCCCACTAAAATGAATGGTTGAGTTCACAGTTTGACGTGGCTGCAGACCAAAAGATTAATCTTAATGAATGCTACTTTCAATTCCTTGAGTTTTATAGTTTGGCTGACTTTAAATAACAAATATTAATTGTTTAAAGCTCAGAAATACTGAGGTCCCTTGCAAGCTAAATTTGGCAATGAACTTATGAATCAGGCAACAGTCATCCAAATGACTAATGTGTA
>JACBWW010000021.1:5220766-5267346 GCA_020086605.1 Lanius collurio
GGAATATTTAATTTGGGCTTTAATTCCACAGTGAATCATCTGCTACCTTGTAGAATACACCAGGAAAAGGAAAAGCAAATAACCAGTAGCAGAACCACCAAACAACCTCCCTCCCCAGAAAAAAAAAACAAAAAAAAAAACAAAAAAAAAAACAGAGGACAAAAAGGACACAAATACAACAGACTTGATAACACTTACTGTATTTCTGTGTCCCTCTTGTCTTGTTTTGCTATTTAACAGCTTTCCTTCTTGTTATGTACCTGAGATTAAGAGGTATAAAATACTATTTCAAAACCTGCTATCTCATTACTATTTTTTGACTTCTTTGCAAATTAAAGTACTACTTGGAGGGGAAGGGACTACAGTTTGGGCATCAAGTATTTCAGGTTCCAATTCATGTCTGAGTATTTCACATACAGTAGAGGGAACAACCTGATGCTACAAAACCATCTAATCTAGCAGTGCTATATTGATCAGTTCCACTTCAGCTTCAATTAAATACATAGCAGACTTATGTAAAGGAACAGGAGGATAAACTGCATCCTCAGTATTGAAGCTAGATTCATGTTAAATCAGGTCAAAATGTACACTCACAGCTTTTGGTGCAATGTACATGTTGCAAGTTTTTTGAAACGCCCACAATTCAGATTTTGGAAGAAAAATGCCTCAGCTAATTTATGTTAAATTTTTAACAGTTACAATTATTACGTGTATATATATATATACATATAAAAAGGAAATCCATCAAGGAAATGTCTTATGAAAAAGATTTTAGATATTCTTGATTTGGAGATAGCAATCTAAACAGATCAAAAACTGATTTGCTCCTTTTATTGTAAAGGACATGTTACAACAAAACCAAAACAATGAAAGAAAACCTCGCAGAGCATTACTCTTTGTGAAACAGCAATCATTAGCCACACCACAATAATAACTATAATAGAAAAAAATGTTTAATTACAATACACCGCTTACACCAAAAAAAACTATTATACCAATTTGTTGCTACATTATGAGTACAAATTATGACTCCCAAATACAGCAGGAAAGCTAAAAGGTTCAGTATCATCTCACAACAGGAAGACAAAACTTTCAAGTGCTGTAGGGCAATATATTATTGTGCAGAAGACATGGTACTCAAGTCAAGTACCTCATAATTTGCTTCTAAGAGCTCAGTAGAGCAAGACTTTCAAAAAGCAGCTTTACCATCCTCTGCAACACACACTAAGAGCTCCTCTTCTAGTGCAAGGCATTATGAACACATGCAAAAATATCTGTAGCTCTGTATCACTCAGGTAAGGGAGAGACTTGCATACACCACCCAAAGATATTCCCTGAAAACCCACCACTGCTGCACATGGAAAGGTAAAAACAAGATTGGAGACCAGAAAGAAAAACAAGCCCCGCAAGAGACAAACTTAGCACACAGTATTGTATCTGTACAACCCTTCAACACTAAGGGAAGGCCATCAGCACTTCACAGAATGGCACTGACTTGCTAACTACCCTTCCTGAATTATTCCTACAAACAATAAAGCTTTCCTACTTTTTTCATCACTCCCCAACAGGTATCTTTTCAATTTGTTCATTTTTCTAACAAAACAGTTAGCTTATGCAAAAGAGAATTTACTCACAGAAGTCACTAATGTCTCAATGTGTACTTCTTCACAAATCTAAGATCATCACAGGAAAAACAAACATAAATATCTGCTGCTCTTTCAGTGCTAGAACAGTATTTACCATTAGGTAATAAAAAGACAAGGCTCCTATATGAAGTTTTTTCAAGCCGGCTGTGATTCCATACTTTTAATGTTACCTCAAAACACTATTGAAGTAAGAATGGTTTAGCCTTCACCAAGGTATTACCAGAGATCCTTAAAATAAACTGCTATTACATATGAGAGAAGGTTCTAGTCTGAATCAATTATTGATGAAAAGATTAAAATACACGACAAACACCCTGCCCCAAGCACAGGAATATATGTCTAGTTTCCACAGTGAAAAGTTACCAATGTGTCTTCCCCACTTCCCAAAAAACTGTACCCATACTAAGGTTCTTCAATAATTCCATGAATAAATCAAAAAGAGAGGGTAAACAAAGATAAAATGTTTGCTGATAACATTAAAAAATTTAAAACAATCCTAACTAAATGTTAGTGCAGATTCACAAATCAAGTTCTCCATTAAATTGGTAATAAAAGAACAGATAAAATTTGGTGCAAATAAATACAAAATGAACACGTTCAAAAATAACTTAATGTCATAACAATGTGGTAACTATGGTGCAATGTAAGAGAAAATATTATTTTTCTACACAGTTTTTAAAACAGTATCACTTCACAGCTCGGTGACAATCAAAAAAATGACTTAGTAACAAGTAAGAAAGGAAGAGAGAATAAATCTATCATTATGTGAGGCAGAAATTTACAGTATACCCTCCTCTTGACTAGTGCACACAGTCATAATCACCCTAACTCTGAAGATGTACAGAAGAAGCAGAAAGGTTCAGGGAACGGCACCAAGAACTAACCAGAGGTTAGGAGCAGTTGCTACACAAGCAGATACAAATAAACTACAATACCTCAGCTTGGTTGAGGAAAACATAGAAGTTGCATGTAAAATAAAGGTGTTTGTGGGGAAAAGAATAAAAACTATGAAGTACATCAGTAACAAGCAATCATTACTATTTGGCACACAGGAACGTGGTGGAAATCAGTTACATCACTGGGCAGCACACGAGACAAAAAAATCGGTAAATTTTAGCACAAAATCCTCGGAATTATTGTCAAAACTGTAGCCAAACCCAGAAAAATATCACAAATATCAGAGAGCAAGCCCACCAATAGCTATAAGGACTATGTCCAAAATGTTGCCTCTGTCCAGGAAATCTAAGCCAAGAGCTGGGGTTTTGCTAAGAGAGTACACAGTAAAGGTGGCAAAATATTTGCCCTATACTTACACTCTTTCTTTGTGCATCATTGCTGGCCACAACCAAACCATTTGTACTGGCCTGAACAGACCTTT
The DNA here is from genome assembly GCA_020086605.1 of Lanius collurio. Classification (NCBI taxonomy): domain Eukaryota; kingdom Metazoa; phylum Chordata; class Aves; order Passeriformes; family Laniidae; genus Lanius; species Lanius collurio. The sequence goes on from JACBWW010000021.1 coordinate 5,223,791, forward strand.
GGCAGGATTTGGGAAAGAAAAACGTCCTTTAGCCAGTATTCTACCATCCTTTTCCATTAGCCTTCAACAGGTATGCACTAAATTATCACCAAATTCCAATTCAATTCAATTGAAAACTGCTTATCTTTCTGTGTCTTTAGAAATTCCAGCCACTAGTAAGCCAACACTTTAAATTCTTAATACTTTGTCACTATATTGTGACCTTTAAGGGAAAACTCCAGTAGTAGGCTGCACGTGGATTAAAAAAAAATAAAAATTAAATCACACACAATATAAAAAGAATAAGTGGTACCTCTTGAGATTTCAACTTTTCTATGTCTGTAGAGAGGTCTGAGCTTTTTCCATGAAGACTGCCATTTTCCTGTAAACAGACAAGCAAGTAGTAAGAAAAATTAGGACAAGAATGACATTCTATAGAGAAATAATGGGGGAAAGCACTGGATAAGAAAGTTGAACATGTAAGACAATTATGACTTATTTAAACTCTGTGTTAATCAACACACAGAATAACCCAGAAAGACTGTGCATCATTTGCCCTGCCTTCTGAGAAGCTGATCTACACTCTTACAATACAGTGCTAAAATGAGTGTGTGAGTCTTTCTCAGAGACATCTGGTCTAGCAGCACATGTAGGAGTAGACAGAAGTTATCGTTATTCAAAATCCTGAATCAGTAATTTGCCTCATTAGTTGAAAGAAAACCAAAAACTAAAGACCATACATCATAGCCAAAATTTATGCATGTAAGCTTGATTCAAACTGGTAAACAAAGTCCAGTGCTTTTTCAGTGAATTCAGAAGAGAAATTCCTGTGTTCTATTTTTTTTTTTTTACAGAAGATCCCAGCGACAGGACACATTAATTTGTGGCTCTTAATCCTTACCAATTCTATATACAGAGAATATATATTTCTAGTGTTTACTTTTCTGGGGAGAACACAGAAAATTGCATTCAGAGTTTTCCTGTGAGAAGAAATTGAGTTTTCTTTTAAAGAAAACTCTTGTAATCTAAATGACATTCCAGATTAACATTCTTTATTGCCTCATGAAAAAAAAAAGCTAACATACAAGACTCACTGACTTTATATTATTCAAATATTAGCTGGCTGATCCTCCAACATGAAAAAAAATGTGATTAATACAGCCACACAGCCAATGAATCACAGGCTCAAATTCTAGTTAGGTCAGCTTAATTGATTAAAATTGATCAGCAACATAATATATGAGTGTCAAAACACCAAACACATGGTAAAAATATGAGTTGCTTAAAGCTGCATAATTAAGATTCCCTTTCAAATGTAGAGGAGGCATTTGAAGGATCCACTCAATGCCTCAAGTTACATAGGATGTTTTAAAAGAATGCCTAATTTCCATGTTGCACAGAAATATTTCTTCAACACATGAAGTATTTCTACATTTATTATACGTTATTTACTGATGATCAATGGAAAAATTAGGACTTCATAAGAAATGTTTCTGCTGCTGTCTTCCAAAGTAAGACAGAGGCTTTAACAGCATCCAGTGAGCTGAATAAGGTCTTGCAGCCTACCCATTTCATTCCACAGCACAAGAAAGCTGCAAAGGTGCAAGTGCTAACACAGCTTTTTGGGCTCAAAGGCACTGAAATCAGAACATAAGGTATGCTGTGTATATCTAGTTAAGGTACTTAGCTCAGTGTCCTTTTAGAGAGTAAATATTCATAAAAAGAAAATGGAGTAGATGAAAGGGAATGTGAGTTACTAGGAGGAAGCTTGCTTTTGACCACTGAGTTGAGTTTCAGAGGGTCATGTTATTTTAGGATATCAAATACTATCAAGAGCCTTCAGCTCAATAAGTGGGATGCAGGAAGCTGGAACAAGAATAGGAGGAAGGTATTTAAAAAGAAAAGCCTCTCCAACATCATGACAGCACATACTATAACAGGTTAACGTTAACAGGGAGGAAAGCATTCCCTACACCTTGCCAATAAATCTGCTCCTAAGTAACATGGCTTTTACTTCCATTTTCTGTGAATAAAATACATGCTGATCATTCAAGCATACAGTTATATATGGGTAATTTTCATTAATTCTTACCCTATATATTTTTTAGAAATCTGAATTGCTACTGTAGCCCATCAAAGTCATTGAAGTCTCTAAAAGATGCTAATCTGCATATTTAAAGGAGTTTCCCTTCAAAAACTTCGCCAAATCATCTGCTGATTTATGCTGTACATTCCCATAAACTTTCATTATGAATTATTACATGGGTATCTTACCCTTGAAGATTCATATGAAGGACTTGGCTGACCACTTGTTCCCCAGGATGTGGCACCTGTTCGCTCATCCATACCTAGAAATAAAAACGAGGACTTATAAGAAATGATACCAAAAACAGCGTTCTCTGATGCAACCTGAAAGTATATTCATCCACTTCCATACACTTAAATTCATCTGCTTTCGTGTACTTAAAGCACTGTTTCTAAAAGCAAAACTTCAGGTGAAGAGTTTCCTTATTAATTAAGCTGGCTACAGAGGAACCTGATCATTTGGACACCTGCAGCTGCATAAAAAGGCAAGAAATTTGCCAGCCTGCAGAGTCTGCCCTACCCAATCCATAAGAAATTAGCATGAGTAACAAACCAAGCACAACCATGTGAACATCATGGCTTTTTCAACAGCCCAATTTATCTGCATCCCAAGCAAGCACTGAATATTGCAGCACATACTGTGAAACACATACTTGTTATCTACTCTTTGCTCATGTCTTGCTTAAGTATTGTAAAATGTGCAAAATTATTTCCCCCACTTGGCCTTCACATGGCACACAAGATATTTTAGCATAATGGGGAAAATAGGCAAGACAGACTGGTTATATTTCAATGGCTTAAAAAACCCAGAGAGAATCATGGTCTCTGCCCTACTAAAACAGTAATATTTTCTACAGTCTGTAACGGTTCTTTTAGAATCAGTTCCCTTTATGCAAATCCAGGTTACAGCTCACAAGAGAAAGGGGAAGGAAAAGACAGGGAGATCTTTAAACACTGTATCAGAATATAAATATCCCATGTATTATCCAATTTCTATCCCAACTTAATTGATCAAACTAACTTAAAACCACATTCCCAAACAGCTAATTGCAAAAGCACCTGAATTCCTATAGCAAATTCCTTCATTAAGGATAAGGCTACTATTCTAACAATCAGGGTCCTGATTATCTGCTTCACAAGACATTTTTTTTGTAATATGTGGAACACTCATCCTAAACTGCAAGCTTCCAAGCACTTTGGCCTCCAAAATGCAACTCATTACTTCCCTGTCACACGAACTTTTCCCTTTTCTTGCTTTTGATATATAGCATCAATTCTTAATGTAACCTATACAATAAACTATTTATGAAGTTTTATAATGTCATAATTTATAAATACAAACTAAGTGTCCCAGTTTATAAGTAAGAGTACAGTGTAAGCTACTTCATACAATCATGTCTAAACCCTAACTGTATATTGCAAGTATAAAATTTTCATGCATATTTCTCATACTGCAAAATAGAATGTAAGCTAATACTGTAAATAACTACCTATGGACTACTACTATTCTAAACATTATTTCCTTAAGAAATGTGCTTTATTAAACTATAAAACACTGTTTTGACAAAGACATCCGCAAAAGGGAACGTTAAACTGAAAGTACAGTAAATCACTCAGATAAAAACTATAGACACTTATTGTGTACTGCAGGAAAGATCCTCAAGGTTGAAGAACACTCTTTGAAAATGCAAAACCACCACTATATTGAGCCATCAGTTTGGGGAAGTTTACTGCATTTTGCAGCTGACAGTATTGTTGTTGTTTCCTTGTAACTGGTCCAGGAGCTGAGTAAAGAGTCGTGGCTGGCACTGACAAAGGCAAAAGTAATCTTTTGGCACAATTGACTCTTTTCTGCCAGAAACAACAGTGCTAGTAATCCAGTCATTATCATAACAAGTCTTCTACTGCCTTAGTTTCAAAAGAGACATATGGGGGGGGAGAAAAGAAAAGCATTTTACAGCAAGACAAGGTTCTTGGGAAAGTTTAAGATAAGGTAGGTTATATCAACTCATTTCAGGAAATATTTCAGTAGATAATGGTTATGCACAGAGCATTCAGATGCATGACCCTTAATCAGTAAAACTTGCTACTCATTTGAAAATTTGAGTCAGTGGGGCATAAGGACTTACGTTATGGTTGTGCTAAATCAGCACATGTACAGCTAAAAATTCTAGTATTTTAATTCTACCATTTGAATTATGTAAATAAATTGTTTAAAGAAACTGCTCTAAACCAAAAGGTAGCTGTTTCAGATAGGGAAGAAAACTAATTTCTGACTAGTTCCCAGAATTCTTTTTTCTAAAAAAGCCCAGTACAGTTAGCTAGAGTAGTAAACTTCCTTTTTGCTACCAGGTGTCTTTTTACTCCTTTTCATGCAGAATTTTTTATTCTTACAAGCCCCAAACAGGCTTGCATGGAGACGTATCCCTTACACAAAATTTTCACATTTTAGATGCTCTGTGAAGGCTACAAGAAAAAACAAATCCCAAACTGCACACAGAACACCAGCATCTTGACTTACTGCTGGTTGATATCTGGGTTTGGAATGATAGCCCTGCTGCCCTTGGTCTCCATCAACCTAAGACACCAAACAAGTGCTGATCCAGGTAGCCAGCAGCACTCAACCAGGAAACCAGATGTGTCTATGATGGTGCTCAAGGAATCTGTTCTGCTTTGTACACCAATGCGTTTTCCATGGATGACAGATGAAAACCACCCAAAATGTTGGATGAGACAAAGACCCAGACAGTTTCTAGCAGGATGAGCACTATCAAACAATGCCATACTTATAACACAGCCAAAGGTAACTCCATGTGACTGAGCCAGGACCATCAGATTCACCTTTTAGATGTAAAGCTCCTGAAGTGGGGAACACTTGGTAAGAAATAACATGGGAGTGATCTATGGTAATAAATTCAATAAAGTCTCAAAGCATAAGTATCACGAAAAGAGTTCTAGTGTTTTCCTGGGAAATGCAAAAGAGAACAGAGGAACTAGGGGGATCATCACCTTTGTATAACTCCTTCCACAAGGAAATGCAGTGAACAATTGCACTATCTATTAATTCATTGTGGATGTTAAATGGCACAGGAAACCCACGACAGCTAACAGAGCACTGAAAAACATGCAGGGCAAGGCTGCAGTATCTCAGCCTCTTCAGGTAAAGCAAAAAAAGGGGGGAAATTGAACAACCGTGTGCTGTTACAAAGGTCCAATAACACAGACGTGCATTCAGGCAGGGGTACAACAAGGTTCTACCCCCACTTCCATTTTTTAGTAGGCATTGAGGATGGAATGTAATTGAAATGACTCATGATTTCATAGTTCTCAATCAAAATTGACTACTTCTATAGCACATATGCTGCAGTTCAATTAGGGAGTAATACCATAAGTCTAATATGTTTGTTCAAGTGGGTTCAGCTGGCAGTCTGGGGCTGGGCTGGCTCACAGGCACCTCCACAGCACTCACTGCTGCTGTCCCAGGGAGGACACTCCTGACCTTGGCCAGCCGTGCACACGGAGCACAGCCCAAACCCAGGAGCTCAGCCAGACCGCAGGAAAGGCTGAGTGTTCCTCACTCACCTCGGGCAGACCCAGCCAAGTCATGAGGAAGCTTTCTGGCTTTATGCATTGGATTCTAAACAGGCTTCACTTAACATCACGTTTATGAAGCTGCTGTGAGCATTTCAAGCTCTTCTAGAAGAAAACCCGAAGAAACCTGTTGCCTCATTATTTCAACATATCTATTCATTCTGAAGAAACAGATCCAAACATTCATCTAATAAAAAAAAAATTGGATCTTACAATCAAACTGAAATGAAGGTTGTTCTTGCTGGCATAAGACAAAGAAGACTATATTTAAAACTTATTTCAAGAGACATAGGCTCTAATGTTCGTGTAAACACGATAATATACTTTATAGGGTTACCATCTGCTACAATGTTGATCAAATAAATGATTTGACAAAAAAAATCACATTGTAGGTTGTTATACTAGGTACTCAAGGTATGAGTTTCTATCTTTTATAGCTTCTTTATCCAATTTTGTTTCAGAGTAATGATATTCCTTCAGATAAGATTCAACATCTGAAATCAATTACAAAAAAACCTACAGCACAAACCCTAACAGCGTTGATTGTGTTTTGCATTTCAGACACACAAACAAATCAATCTACCATTAGGCCATGTATTGCAGGACTCTATTGTGAAATATGATACCAATTATTATCCAAAATTATATTTTAGGTCTAGACTTTCTAGTAAGTAGATGAAAAGAGTAATAATAGTTGATGCAGAAGCACTATACTCAAATATTTTAACTTTCAATAGGTTAAGACTAGTTTTCAGCCTCTTCTTGTTATTTTCAATTAAAACTACTTCTCTTTTTATAGTAGATGTAATATTATTAATAACACAAAACCATGCATTTTCTAACAAAGAACTCAAAATTCACAAGTCCGATTAAAAAAAAAAAAAAAGACAAGATAAAGTTCCACACATTTATTACTCAGGAAGTGGGAGGAAACACGGATGACAAGGCGACCAGCATGACACTCAAAACCAAAAGCAGCTTTGACAATAGATATAATGTGGTAGGCTTAAAATATCCAAAGCTGAGGGCATTAATCAAATTGAGAAATGAAATGCAGGCCACCTACCCATAGTCTAACCACTTAATTGTCATTGGGATAAATTTAGATGCAACATTATAATTAGGTAAAAGACAAACCACTTTCATCTAAAACTATATAAATAAAAAACTTTCTCTCCATCCACCTTCCATGATAAAGGAAAAGCAAGGGCAAGTGCAAACATGAAAGGGGGGGAAAAAAGATCAAATCTCAATGCATACTGTTGCTTGGAGAATGTACTAATCGTGCTCCAGCATATGCATACCAAGCTCCCCCCCATCCCTCCAGATCAAAAAGCAAAGTTCCTCCTCCGTAACAGAATTACTCATTAGAGGCATCAATGGGATTAGCAGAGCAGTATCCTTTTTTGTACCTTTGCTCCAGATAAAATGAATGGAAGAGCTATGGATATGTCACAGAAACACCATCTTGAGTCTGTCATTTGGAACCAGCCTTGGACTTTACAATTACTTAAGGAAACTTCCCAAGACAGTTTTATTAAATTGCCCAATGCAGCTCACTCTCCTCCCTGTATTGAGCAGTGGTGTCACAGATTAAACAATTCATTGTGCAGTGTAAAAGTGAGATCTCCCCTGGGCTTGCCTATTAGTTTTCATATCTTTCCCCACCTGCCCAGCCAGGTTCATAAGCATGGGAGTTGAGATTTTTAACTACCAGCCTCTAATGGCAGGGGTTTAAAACTGCAAGGAAGCCCTGCAGGGACTGAAAGCCTGATGAGGGGACACTAGTTACCTCAATTAGTACCCATAAAACACTGGCTTCCATTTGAATATTAATCTTTGCAAAGGTCAGTTTTAAAATCTGTCTGAAATATCAACAGTGATTATTAATAGTAGCAAATAAATTAACTTTCATTCTTGAAAAACATTGTTTATCCTGGAGAATTCCAGAGCATGATTATCTGACATAGCAAAGACTAAAAATCCACTATGCCAGTCATTGTGGAAATTATTTGAAGAAAACTCAGAAGATATGCTACACAAAATCAATTTCTATCTATAGAACAGGCAACCACAATTAAAACTTCAGAAAAACAAAATTATTCAAATGAGAGGAATGTACAGCAAGTACACAACTTACCAGGGCAGTAATCAAAACTTAGACCAATACTGGCAATGGCAGGTATTAAAAATTAGTTGTAACCTAATATAGCAGCAAACTGAATTCGCTCTGTATGTAAAGCTGTTTAAAACCTATACATTCATACAGAAAATTATTTGCAAAAACAGTGTTTTCTCCGGACAGAACTAAACTTCGGGGTGTATGTTTCTTCTACTTTTTCTAAAGCAACAAAAGACATCATATAAACCCAGAAGAAAATGGAAAAAATACATCCTGGTTCAGGACAACTGAAGAAAAGCTTGAATTTGTTTTTAAGTGTCTATTAGCATCAAAACTCAGTACTGGTAATACAGTTCCTGTATAACTATCACATATGTTTTAGATTTGTTTCAACTCATTACCTAAATACAATTTGCTATAAAAAAAAAAGGCAATTACTACTTTTAACTTGATTTCACAAACAGTCCTATTCATTTCTTGCAATAAGACCTATGTATTCTCTAGGAACAACATTGGATTATTAATTCCTGTAAGAGCAGTGCCCTTACAGAAATGTCAGAAATTACCCGCTTCTCTTTCATCGTATTCTTTGCTTCCTAGACTTTAAATCATGCCACTGAACATACCAAGTGACCTGGCATGACCTGGACACTTTAAATACAATACAACGCAGTCAAAATTAAATTGGAACTGGCATTTCCCACAGAAACGGTACTAAACCAGAAAACTGCACATTGCTACACCCATCTTGCCAGAAAAAGTACATCAGGCACTGTTCAAAGAGGAGAGCATATTTCCAATACTGTATGTAACATGCTTTTGTTAGTTGTGTGTATTTATTCAGAATGCACACAAAAGCTAATGACAAAAACTATAAAAATTGGCATTTGAACTACTAAAAAAAAGGAATTTTCTTATAAATCCACAGAGGTGCTCAGAGGACTATACAGTAAAGCTACTCTTCACCCTTCCCCACAAAAATTCCCTATATTAATACAAGTTTTAATTTTATTCTTTGACCCAATTTAAGGTTAAAATTCAAAAAGAAATAAAATGCTAATCTTCATAAATTATCCTGTATACAAATAATATTTACATGTTTGCACACAGAATATATCTTGAAGCCTTGCTGGTTACAAATATGAATAAAGTACACCAGCTTAGAGATCAAGCCTTTAACAGGGGTACAACCCAGAGCTTTTATTCCCACTCAAACCCACACAGTTGAATTGCCATTAAATTGCATCATGCTGCTCATTCCCCTCTCTGTGTTCAGACATGAAGTATCAGCCTGAACAGCTCTAACATGCAAGTCTTGGCCCTACAGTACCAGCTATCATCATAATCTATTCTACTGGCAAATTTTCCTGTGGTTACTTCAGTTATGACTCAACTGCTTTATATAACCACACACTTTAAAATATAGATATACACATATATATTTATATATTCATGCCAAATCAAGGTCAGTGTCACAAGACTGCACACACCAGGCCAAAAATATTCTAATACAGCCTCATAGGCAACAGCTACTGTTACCAACTGTATTACAATGTGACTGCACAGAAAACTGCCAATTCAGGCACCAGAACACAATCTGAGTTACACAGTGGGTAATTGAGGTGCTAACTCTCCTGAGCAAAGAAAGCATGGCAAGTGTGACAGCTTTTCTAACAACGTCTGAAAATTTTAAGAAAAAGTATTTTTAATCATTTATGATATCACAAGGTGTCCAGCAAATTTTGACCCTCTTGAGAAGAAATTCCGAGATCAATCTGAGGTCAGTTTCTTTTCATAAAGAGTGCCATGCATCTTTATGCCCATACAATTAGGATAATCCAATTGCAACAAATTAAAATTACTTTCTTGATATTTAGAAGATCATTAATACCTTAACACTAAAATCTTTCAGGAAAAAAGAAAGCCTCTGACATATCAAGCGGGGGGGTGGGGGGTAGGAAACCTGATAAAGTTTTTGAGAAACAGCATGTATTTTGACTTCCAAGTTCGTGAAGGTGAACCAGTAGAGAAATCAAGCATCAGACAAAAACCTTGCAATTTAGTGAGGCACAATTTTGAGCCTTAAGTATAATGGCAAGCATACTATACAGTATAGCCAAGGAAATGCCAATGTAACTCCATATTTACAATAATGTGACTGGAAACAAAGGTATTTACAGATACACAGTCAAGATCACAGAAGCCTGAGTCTGAATTTGAGAAGATCTAGACCAAGCCATTCCATAAAAGCATGTGGAAGAAAAGCTATACCTTGCTAAAGTACACAGTACCTCTCTATCTGATTTTTGGCATCCCTACAATACTAAAATCAAAGGTCTATTACCAGCAGCATGGCATCTCAGTCTCTCACATTAAAACAACAATACACTAACATCTTACATTTTTCATAAAACAAAGCATGTAGAATACAAAGAAGTCTGAAAGGTTTTCAAGTTTGCCTCTAGACAGGTATGTCTTCAATGAGATGATTTCTTACACTTTCCTGCTCTAAAGAGCCTGTCTTAAGTCAGCTGCAGGAATTAACTCTCATTACAAAGCAAAACAGAAGTTACATATCAGGGTTGTGCGAACTTAAGTTTGTCATGAGAGAATTCTGGTTCTTTCAATACAGCTGGGGGAAAGTGCATATTGTATGAAAATTTCAGCATTAAACATCCTCTTTTAACTCTGAAAACAAAGTTTATCTGCTCGGTATTTAAACAGGGAAGAATGCTTAATGGATAAACAGAAGCACTGCACATCTGCTCACCTAAGCCAGAGCTGTGGTAGGCTAACACTGAGATGTGAAAAAAACAATAAATATAGCCAATGTTGACTTAGGTAACTATTACAACCTGACTCACCTATTTCTCTCCTCTTTTGCCAAAAATCAAAAAAATCCTCCACACTGCTGCATCTTCAGTCAAAGATGCTTTTGCAAGGTTAGGGCTCCACTATTTGCCCTGCAGCACAATGAAACGCCTACCAGTTTGCCCAAGGGAAAGGTAGCACTTTCTTGCCTCAGCAAAAAAGCTGCCTAGGGCAAAAAGTGTTTTTTCTATTATTTTAGGCATGGAAAAAAAAAAAAAAGGCTTAAGTAAACTGTTAAAAATTTCTAGAAACATCTCTACTTGCATGTATATGACTGACAATTTGAAGTGATGGAAGCTAGCATCAGCCTGCTGTGTCAAGGTCTATTTTTTCCAGTAGGCATTTTGTACCAACAAGTGCTCCCCCTCCATAAGCAAGTTGGAATGTAGTACAGCTCTTGCCAGATGTTCTCCTTCTGCAGAGGTCCAAAACCAACAGTTCTCAGTAATTCCATTACTTCCAAAAGTCAAAGCCAGAATCCAGTCTGAACAAATAGAGATCTGGCACAGCCTGTGCTGACAGCAGGGCCTTGAAACACCTTAAAAAAACTCAAATTAAAAAAAAAAGCACTCCAAAAAACCTTTCTTTCCTTAACACTGAGACATTTCTTCCAACAGAGACAGAAATTATTAGACAGAGATTTTATAGGTATTGTTAAATCTCATTCTCAAATTAAGAAAAAATTATGTTCTCTGACAAAGGAGAGAAATATGTCTTTAAATGTGCCAGGTATCATTGCAACTGCTCAAATATTTTCTGAATCAAGCTCCTTGCTGCCTGGGCTGTTAGCTGCCTCCTGAGGCAGGCAGGCAGACTCTGTGTTGACAGCTCCCTTAGTGTGAGTGGCAGTAAATGATGGTGTGCCCACAATGCTGGAAAGCTGATATGATACAGTTCAGTCTCCTACATCAACAAACGAGGTGGAAGGACGACTGATGCCTGATGTTAATGGGCCTTGCACTAATACACAGCAGCATTGCAGCAACTGAGATGTCTGAGGGAGCCTGGCTCACCATCTATCCCCAAAAACATTTGTTTTTCTTCATTAGGTGTTTCTACACTTACCCATTTTTTAAAAGAAAGGCCTTTCCTCCCCTTGAACTAAGATGTGTCACCACAGTTCATGGCAGTACTAAGTTGCATGACACCTGTATTTACTGGTTTCTCCCTTCATAACCAAAAGGTGTCAGCTGGTCTACTGATTTTTGCTGCACTTCAGGACAATCCACATTTTAATGCTCTTCTGGTAGTATATCTACATTGTTAGAGCTTATAAGTCTGGAAAGACTACTCTTTAACAACAAAATTACACCTTTAGAGGATCAGCAGCACAGAAGTAACAACTTCCTAGAGCAGCCAAGACTCCGTGTTCAGCATTGTGGTCTTTAAATGCTAAAAAATAATGAAAATAGTTTAACTTTGCTAGTTTAGCAGAAACACACAACTGTTATGAAAATAACTTATAGTACTATCACACTAACTAAAAAAAAAAAAACAACTTACTTTTCTATTCTAGAAAATAACTACTAAATCTAACAGGGTCTGGCTCTGGTGAAAGTGAATCCAGAAACATCTCCATCTGCTAGTGAAGATGTTGATATTTCTCCAACTTTACTTCTTAACCAAAGACTTATTTCTCCCTATTTGAAGACTTTACTGATCTTCCTTTTATTTCTTCTGCTAGCTTTTCATTTAATACTCTATAGTCTGGTTCAACTGCATAGCATTTCTCCTTGGCTTAAATCCTAAATATCACACTTTTTATAGAAATCTGAGTTTCAATGCTTTTTTTGTAACAAGTGTTACATGAGTTAAAACACTCTTAATAAAATGCACTTAGAAACCATGCACACTTCAGAAGCAGAACTTTGACAAAAAATTGGAATTTATAGTCAAGTAAACCCATTTAAATTGCCTTCAGACTCTTAACAGCTGGAACAGACATACCTGTTGCTGTTAAAGTGCACTCATGTCTTTGGTTTTTTTTAAATGAGGACAAGTTGCACTTTGAATACAAAATAAATTTGCTGTCACTGCTTCTTCAAGTATGCTGTTACAGCAGTTCTGTAGGTTATAGCTCGAAAATGCTGAAAGCCAATAAAATATGGTAGACAGTCCTTCTGTGGCAAAAAGCAACCTTACCTAGTAATTATCCTTCTTACAATAATAATATGGTATTAAAGACTTTAAAACATTTACTTAATTAGCCAGAAAGCAAGTAGCAATCAATAACTAAGTATTTTTCTTTAATTCCTCCTTCCAGGATGTTTTAAAAGTCTCTCATTTTTCAAAAGCACTGAATAGTCTCGTAACTTCATTTCTGTAAAAATTACACCTTAATTTTAGGAACCAATTTCTAGGGATATTTAATCAGAACACAGAATTGAATTATTTTACATTAAGATTAGGACAAATACTCCAAGTTTAATATTACAGGTGAGCAAGAATAAGGATTCTAAAACCCTTCAGTCTCCCCCAGCACTGCCAGCACAGCGTCCAACAGACCCGTCAGCCAACCTGCAAGTACAGCCCCACAAACCCTCCCCTCAGAGTGAGCCTGCACACAGGCTAGCAGCACTTCCCAGCTCCAACACGGGATTCTGGGGCAGGAACCACTGCCAAACAGCAGCTTATGAGTCAAGGTTTATGTATGCAAACACAGCCTATCATCCCAACAACTAAGGGCTGGCTGCCACCCAAGAGGAGGCCATCCTGCTCCCCGTAACACGTCACTGTCCCCACTGCCCACAGCCTGGCCCTCAGGTCCTCTTCCCTCACACTGGCACCAGGGGTTTGGAGGGACCTGCAGTAAACCTGTTCAGGAAGAAACTAGTAGAAAACAGACCCCTAAAAATAACAAATCCTCACTGGTTTCTGGCCAGACTTGCTCACAGAAGTATTTCACTACTGGGTCAAAACATCATCAGTGCTGGCAGAAAGCAAAGGAAGAGCATGAGAATCAGACAAGGCCAAAGTCAGGGTTGTCAAGTCTTTGGCCCTGCCCCAAAGAAAGGCCAGGGAAGCTAGCCCATCCTTTTGAAGCATTTACTACCTCTGAGACTGGCTGCATTTAAAAGAAAAAAAAAAAATGTGATTTTTTTCAAGGGAAAAAAATAATAAAAAAAACCCCAGCTATCACTATGTGGTCATCTATAAAATCCTACAGTCCACTTGGAGATTACTGGCTTTATTGAACCACTGGTACTATGCCAATGTGTGAGAAAAATAACTGAAGAAATGCATGTTTCAATTACATTAAACACTAATAACATCATAAAAATCTTAAAAAGATCAAATCTGCTCCATGTTAGGGTAGAAACAAGTTCAACATTGTCAGAAAACTCCCACATATACTTTATTGTTCACTTACTAGAATTTTAGCCAAAAGTTAGAAGAGTAAATTACTTCAAAGAAAATGGCAACAAAACCCAAGCATTTTGCTTCCCTCTGTTTCTTTTGCAATTAAAAAGAAAAAAAAGTAAGAATTTCTATTTAAAAATTTCAAAGTACATTTTGAAATTTAGCCAAAATTAGTCTTGAGTTCTATGTGCCCAATAAGATGCTTCTACAAAGTACAATATCTCATTTTCTCTTTTGCATTTTAGAATGTCAAGCATTGCCAAAACAAATCCATTTAACTACACTGCCTCTTTGGGTGGTGACTTTGTTTGTCTTAGATCCTGTATGCAGTTCTCTGTATAGATACTTTTAGCTTTGGCAACAGCTTTCAGACTTTGCTTCACTTGGTACTTTACTTGTTCATGCTGCAACACTCCAATACAATGAAATTTGTATAAGCACCCAGATTTGCTCAACCACTAAAAAATAAAAGTGTTACCATTTATAAGGGTTATCAAGTAATTTTAACACATGACAGACTCTTCCCATTCTGTTAAATATATAAAATAACAAAAATGAGAACAGAGTTTCTGCCTTTTTGAAAAAGACAACTGTGACTTGGTATTTGGGAAAGAATTTCTTATATTCCAGTCACAAAGAATATTATTACTCTTCAACATAATATAATTCCATTCATTTGCAGATCACACTTTGTGAAAGGGCAATAAGACATCAAATGTGTTCACATCCTAGTTTATAAGGGAAGGATTACTGAAAAAGATTCAGAAGAAAAATATTAACCCTGCCTCCCAGATGCATGAGAGCATTCTGCAGAATCACACCTGTAATAGGGCAATTCAGAATAAACATCACCTACAGCTCCACAACATATGTTCACATGAACTAGAAATGCAAAGCTTATTCCTTTGGACAAGGCTGGGCCACATACCTTTAAGAAAATTAAGAAATTCTTGTAAACCAAAGTGAATTCATAATTTAACACTCTTCACCTGAACTCAAACAAATGTGATACATTACATAACTGAAAGGCTAAACAAGATGACATTTGTGTCCTTTTGTGCCCATTCCACAGACACACACACAGAGGATTTCCCTGGCAGCCAAACCAACACAAGCTCTTGACCAAATTTCCACAAGTGATATAAAAGCCCTGTGAATTAAACAAACATATATTAAGGCACCTGGCAGGAATCACATGAAACAAATGTAAAATTCAAGTACAAGAGCTCCAGCAGCAATTTTGTTCTACTTCATTTACTTAACACAAAAAGTTTATATTTAAAAGGTCACAAACAGGAAGTAAACATGCATCACTCAGGTATACATATGCAGTTTGGCCTTTTAAAAAACTCTGTGTATATTAGAAACTGCAACACCAAATTTACTTCCAGGAATATGAATTTTGGTTTGGATTTTACTTCTTGCCTTTTTTAAAGAAAAGCCAAACAAAGAATACATCTGAAGCCACTTCCTTTTACATCTTCAAGTTTACTGTTGAATTTTTAAACATCAGAGCAGAACCTGCCCTGAGTAAGATATTTTTAACTAATTATCAAGAAACTAGAACACTGTATACACTTTATCCCCTAAGATCTCTTTAGTTTTCATTTTCCTAAAGGACTCAGAGTATTCATTATTTTAATGCTGAGTCTATTATGTGACAACAGAAAAAAACTTTTTAAAAAATCCTATGAAATATTACACTAAAAAGAGGACAAACAACAGAGTAAGAAGAACACAGAAAAACAATCAATATCTGCTTTTATTAAAAAAGGTTCAAAGTAAACAAGAACTTCACACATGGTGGAACCTCAAGACCTGTGAAGCCTCTAAGTCATCTGAGGACTAGGTTTTAAAGAAGTCTTAAAATCTAATACACCCTATTCCCACACAATTTCAATTGAATATAGATTCTATACTCTTTCATTGTAAAATCAGAATCTAGCAGTTTATAAGAGACTGTAAAAACACAGTTGAAGCTAAGCCACTTCATTGTATTTTCCATTAAGAATGAAATGAAGTACAGTTGAAATCAAAATTCTATACTTGCTGTATTTGATTTAATCCACAGTAATACCATCTATATGCCACTTACAGAGAAGTAATAGAAGAATCTGCTGTGGTGCCTATATTGATCTAGTGTTGTACTGAACACTTTCTTTTGAGAGTCAATTACATCTCCTTCACACTCACATCTCTCATTCTAACACAAAGTTTACAAGACTTTTTTTACATCACAAGAAATTTTCTGCTAAACAGAAAAATATAAAAACTATAAAAGGAAACATCTGTATTTTAAAAAGATCTATTGGTCTTGATATTAGGCCTAAGAAAAATACTAACTAGAATTACAAGAGTGTCATTATTATGTGTATGCCATCTTTTACACAACAAAATCCACTCAGAGCCATTTTTAAAACAGATCCAAAATTAGAAGTCTGTAACTGCAGCAATCTTAAGGCTGTTAAACTTCCAGATCACAGCCAGTTCATAGCGGGGCTGATTAGCTCAATCACAGCGTCTTGCTAACGGCAGTTGAGAGCCCCAAACTGAATTTAAATCACATCAAGCAACTAAAAACACAGGCAAAAGTACTTTATCCTCAAAGCATCAAGTATACTAACATGAAAAGGATGGATAACTCAACAGGAGTTCATGAGTTAACTAAAACCCGATGATACATGTTTCCACAAATAGCATATATTTCAACCAAAAAAAAAAATAGAAAGTCCCAAAATCTACTTCAGGAGCACTCTTAAATGATGGAATACTGTCTGAAGTTAGTGTTTGCAAAAATAGTTATAGCAACAAAACATTATTGGGGGTGGAAGACAACATGCTACTGAAGAGAGATAAGGGGAAATAAGAGTTAACTTCTCTAGCTAGGTTTTTGCCAGCTTTTTCTTTGTCCCTTGATGTTGCCAACCTCATTGGAAAGGAAAAACATCTCTGTAGGATTTATTTTGTTTATCTTTCAAATGCAACTGAAATTCAAGGCTACCAACAGCCTGAAGAAGAATTAACAACCTGTAGAGGTCAGTATTCTAAAAGTGTATCAGTAAAAATGTAACAAAATGTCAAAGTCCCTGCTTTAGAAAAACTTTATACTATGTGTGTTGAACAATGACAATCCAGTGCATCTATACACATCATGTATCCTCTATGCTTTAGACAAATAGCATGGAAATAATTTTGCTGTGATTAAAACAATGTGGAAGAAGATGAAAACAAAATTCCTGAACTGGTTCATCACAGGAGTAACACTTGAACAAAACCAGTTTCCTAAGGCAGAAAAGAGCCACCACTGTGATTAAATATTTCATGAATTTAATATCAAGAATTTCTATAGAGAATTAAATAGGAAAATTAATACACAGATGGCACAGGCAACTTTTGAATTTAAATTAAAATATTTCCAAAGTATATCAAATGGTAAAATTCCTTCCCAGAGCAAAGAGTTTTGCTCAGCTCATATCATAAAATGAACATGGTATAGTAAAGGTTTTTCTAGAAGACTGAGAAATACATGCTCAAACATTTCAAATATTTAAAATACTGTATAACAAGTCAAATATCTTTTACTAGATCATGAAAATGCATTAGAAATATAAGAATGCCTGTTTTATTTCTATGCTATAAGATGAAAAGGATCATAAGAACTCTGATCATTGCATTTTTTCTCTGTGTGGCAAGATACCAGGTTTCATCTAAATTTCCTGCTGATATCAGCAGGAAAGTAGCAAAATATCCACCTGCTACAGACAATCTCTGATTTGTTTCTTTTGGTTACATGTAATTCTTCTGTGTTTTCCCAGGCACTTCATGTAAGGTTGCTCCTTCCATGAAGAGAGAAGCAACTAGACTTTGAGTTATAAAGCTAAAAAGGAAAGGCTCACCAAAAAAAGTAGTTAGTCTTTTTCACAGGAAAAAAAAAATTAAAAGGAGATATATATATATAATGAGCCTCCAGCAATAAAACCAAAGCAATTCAAAGGGGTTTTTAAAAAAGAGACATCAACACAATGAAGCAGGAGACAGTTATGCAGCTTGAAATGGGTCAATACGAACAGAGAAGATTTAAACAAAATTGTGTTTCACTGTGGAGCACTAACTTACTGTTGTTTGAATACTTTAACCTCATTCTCTTATGTTTGCTTACCATTGCATGTGGTCTTTAGGACATGCTACAGATGATTATTTGTTTTCTAATTGCCAATCCTTCCGTCTGGGAAATACTTTTGTTCAAGGTTCTCCAACTTTCCATCCTCCTCAAGACACTTCTAGTACCAGTATTTGGCTCTGGCTGTGAATTGAACAAACAATCCCATCTCCAGACAATCATAGACGAGGCAGAGCCTGGCAGCAATGGCCAATGGCTGGATCTGACAAGGCATTTGTTTAGGAGCCTCCTTCTGACAAGTCATGGTCTTGGCTGTTCCCAACTTTTTGCATTAAAAACAAGGAATCCATCTACTAATCCAGAACATTCATGCTATCCAAGTATGCAGACAAAGCAAGAAAAAAGGTCTTTGAATAACACAACCTTTGAGAAATCCTACCAGCAGAACTCCCTGCCATCAAGGAGATCTGCACTCTTCAACCTATTTAAGCAGCCTGAGTGTGAAGGAATTACTTGAGTGCATGACCAGAATATTTAAATATCTCACACTCTCCAGATTCACAGTCAGCCTATCAAATAACAAGAGTAAGTACTTCAGAGCAAAACTTTTTTGCTGACTACCCACCATCAACAAGTAGTACCAACAGCAGCATCCTCCCAGTTTCCTGTCCAGTTACACACTACTCTAAATTGCTACCACAATTTCGAGAAAACACTGCCAGAGCTGGCAAATATGATCTCCCACTACCACTGCCAGAGCCACTGGATGCAGTGACAGACACCATCCCCTTACAACTTCACCTAATTTTAGGAAGCACTCGAGTACTCAGCCATTTCTGAAAGCCTTAAGTGGATTAGCATTTATTAAAAAACTCACTTGAAATCCTGTCTCTTAAAGGATATCTTCTCTAAGTCCACATACAAAAAATACTTGCAGTCACTGTGCTAGACAGATTGCAAGCCTCAAACAGAAAGTGCAACTTCCTTGTCAATAGATTGCCACTGCATACCCACATCTGCAATATGTGGTAGCAAAAGCAGACAAGAAAAAACAATGAAATGGTTCTATAGAAAAGAAAGCAAATATATACATATATATACACACACAAACATGTATAAAAATATATATTTACAGAAGTTTCCTGTAGGCATTCCAGATTAAGACTCCAGGCTAAAAACAAAAAGCAATAATTTTTTTTTTTAAAAACCCAACTTTGAAATACGCATGTCATCCTTAAAATGCAGAGGAAGGTATTTTTTCATTGCTATTACACAGCAAAAAAAACCACAAAAATAAGAGCCAGGGAGTTTTCAGCAAATTTCATGTCCCTGGTGGCAAACTTGCAGTTAACCATGGAGCCTCACCTTCAAAGTCAGTTTAAAATCACTAATTTCTCTGAAAATACTGTGGATTCCAGCAAAGTGCCTACAGGGAAAGAAATGGGCTGGGAAGGAGAGTAAACAAGCAAAGGACAAGGAAAAAGAAGAGACATATATAAACAAAATGAAAACATTTGAAAAGCACCAACGAAAGTATTTCCCCATAACCAACACGTGTGCACACACAGCTCCCTGTCCTTCCCCCNGGGGCTCCCCGGGGCGGGGCTCCCCGGGGCGGGGCTCCCCGGGGCGGGGCTCCCCGGGCTCCTGCAGCTGTGCCACCACCAGGTGGGAGCTGCTGCACCAGCGCAGGGCTTCCTCCCAGCTGCAGCGTGGCAAAGGCAGACTCCTTGTGCTCACCTAAGCAGGGCTACTTTTTTTGGATGACAAAAAGGATGGGCAATCTGCCTTACTACCTCATATAGGTCTGGTTTTAAAAATAAATAAAATAACATTAAAAAACTTCAAATACAAAATCCCACACACAACCTATTGCCTAAATTTTAATTAAGAACAGAAAGAAAAGAGAAGAAGAGCAGGCATTACTTGGGTAGATTTAAATGAAAAGGACAATCCTTTTCAACAGCAAGCTCCATTTCTCAACATGACCATGTTCCAGAAGATTAGATAACAGTATCAGGCAATATCAGACTATTAATGACACAACCTCACAGAATGGAGAAAAGTATTTAAGCATGATATTGACTTTGTAAGATTTAAGATATCAGCACACAAACACCCTATCCTTTTCTAAGACATTACCATATTGGTATTAAATGCTTGGATTAATGGAGTTTAAAGGCGTAATACCATAAATTAATTCTGATACATCTCAGCAAAGTTGCTGAAAAAGAAAAGAGAAAGAAAAAAAAAGAAAAGAAAAAGAAGAGATCAGCATTCTAGAAGTATCCCCAGGGGAAAGCAGCAGCCGATCATGGCACACATTACCTCTGCCCCTGGTTCATCCATCTGCTGCACCTCAAGGAATGCCACAGGGGAAGCAAACATGTGGAGCACAGCTAATAACAGCAATTCTGTCCGTATTAGAAACTAATTATCACCCTTTCCTATCAGGATCAGTGCTTCCAGAATTATAAGCAATTTACCCTACTAAATGCAGTCTAGAATTTAACACTCAATAACTCAATAGCTTATTTAAAAAAAAAAAAAAAAACAAAACAAAACAACAACTTTGATTTGGACTTAGATATAATACAAATTATGTTTCTTTTCCTCTCAACACCACCCATTTTATTGCATTTGAAGATTTAAATTTTTGATGTTTTGGGGCTTTTTTTTGTGAAGGAATAAAGGGAAAAAACTCAAATGCACAGAATTCTGTTTAAGTAATCTCTCAGCTCAAAACTGCACAATTACTGTGGTTAAGTCTATGTATATCTAACAAAAAGGACAAACATTGAGTTTGTCTTGTATTAGCTATCTTCTGGAAATAACAGCACGAAATCTCATTGCTCCCTACCAAATATATTACTTTTCATTAAATACACAGACCATAAAACCACAGAATGAGATTTAAAAGCTGTGAATAGCATTTTATGTACTGACCTTGCAAATAAAAAAGTGAGCTTCTCCTTGGTCTGTTGTTGTTCTACTGAACGAAAAATTAAGAACTCGGGGGACTGTTGAGATCCCTCAGCATTAGGCTGGTCTATAAGAACCTAATTATTTATTTTGAAATCAAGTAAACGTCGTTTTGTTTTAATTAACACCACCTCTTTGAGGCACTACTTCTGCACATAAGCAAAGTTCAAACATTATGTAGCACAATCCAAATAAATGAGAAACAGGGAACACCAAGAAAAATCGTATTATAAGTGAGTACAAAGACTGAATAAAGAGCATTAGACATGGATCAAAACAGTGCTTCTCTCACAAGAATCTTAATTTCTCTTTGTTTTCTATCCATCCTTTCCCCAAGCCAAGTACTTCTTTAGCCCTGACCCAAGCTTTGTCTCACAGCCTACCAAGACCAAAGCATCTTCTTCCAAATTCCCTGGTTAGCCAGCAGGTGCCACTTTTTTGAGAAAGAGAAGGTCAACATTCCCCTAAGGATTTGAGCAAAATGCCTCCTCGAGCGAGCAGTCTGGGATTCGAACTTGGGTCTGCTCCCTTGAGACTGCACACGCTGGCTCTGTGCCTTGAGGTAGCAATGTCAAGAACTGTTAAGGATTTACAGAGAAGTCTCACAGATTTAAGTGAAAAGCATTCTAATGGGAATCACTAAGCTACTTTGTTTGCACCTCTGAAGAACACACATTGATACTATGCTTAAAACATTTTCAGATGAAAATGAAACATTCCCCAAAATATTTGGCTCAAAAGTAAATAGACTTTAGCACCAAATGCTAAAGAACTGTAATTACAAAGCAGAGCTACTACTTTTTTTAATACACAGACCAATGTAATACCAGTATGCATTCAAAGTACTTACAAAGATTTTTTTTTCTAAATCAGGAATAGTCAAGGCTGTATTTATGATCAACTGTATCCTTCAGCATGAAGGGATACAAAGCACAAACCTAACGCAAAACATCAGCAACTTGGCTTAATAAGATTAGAGTACATTAAAAGGTGCTCATAAGCATTTTCTATAAATGAAATGTAAAGCCTGATGACTACATACAAGCCAAAAGACCAACCTAAGCTCATAATGAAGGTATTGTGACAAAGCTTAGTACCTAAAACACCAACAGAAAGAGGTATTTTTGATGTAGTTGAAAATTTCACACTGATTATAAAGCAGCCATGTTCCAGTGGCTAGTTTTAGGGTAGTAGTGTTCTAGTTTCTATGATCCATGTAACAGTTATAAGGTAGATAATACTGAGTTTACCTAGTATATTTTTCCTCCCTGCAAATCTCACTTCTCAAAATAACAGCATATTTGCAGTGTAATGGCACATGGCTGGAAAATTTAAACCACATGTCCAACACCCTTAAAACGGTTAAAAGTATATGTACATTTAACTCAGTACACAACAGTTTCTTTTTCAAATGCAGAGAAAAAGGATTATTATGATCTTCTGTGAGAAAAGCAAGCTGGCAGACGAAATAAGTACCAAGAACTATAACCATTAACTCATTAAATAAAAATAAGTAGGAAATCAAAACCCAACATCCCCGCACTCCAATCACACCTGCCCTCTACCAGTACACAGAAATAAGTACTACAGTGAATCAAACAGCACCAGCTAAACTTGGTTTTGTTTCCTCACCTACTTTGGCAGTTTTGAGCATGCTTAACCCCATGTCCACCACACAGAGACACAGCTATTCTTATATCATCTGCGTGCCTTCAGAAAACACTCCTACAGTCCTAGACTAGTAACGACATAAATTTGCCTGAACAGATTGATCAACAGCAATGATAAAGAGCATATAAACTGTTTTACCAACATCCTACTTACCTTATCACCCTTACTAGATCCAGTAACTAGATTTACATTAAAATAATTGTACAATGGTACTTCAGCATTCAATAAACCACGTTCCTTAGTATGTCAGCATGAGCCATTCCCAGGATAAGGGGAAAAAGAATTTGAAATATAAAATGTAGAAGTCAACATCCTTTGACTTCATACCTGGTTCTCTGTCCAATCAAAACCACCATTAAGCTAATACCAGTCAAGGTCTTTATTTCTGTAAATGGCATCTCAAACCACAGACATACAGATTAATTCCATTTTATTTCTAAGAGTTACCAGGAGCTCATTGTGCATGCACAATGCATAGAGTGTGCTGAGGAGGAAGAACTAAAATAAGGATACTCTTACACAAGCCAGTCACCCATTCTTGCCATCATTTACTAAAAATATTTTTTTTTAAATTCCCTTCTGTTAACTGAAGTACCTAAAAGTTTTTCTCTGTTAGTTACAAGGAAAACCCAACTCTGAAAAAAAAAAGTTGATTATTTTAATTTGAATCAAAATACATGCAAGCCTTTGAGTAGATTATAAGCCTGCAGCCAGGTGTCTATTTCTAATAATCCTTATAATAAAAGGAGAGTTTTAAATAGAGCTCCTTTCTGAGTGAGGATATTTTTTCCTTAAAAACTAACTTGGTTACAAGCCACAATATAAAATCAAAGGACACACTTCTTAATCAATTTGCCACTCCTATAGAGTACAGATTTAATAACAGACATCCAGATATATCCAACTGAATCAGAAGATGTGTAAAAAAAGAAGGGGTTGTTGCTGTTGTTTTTTAATAATATGAAGCGACTGACCACCTGTAAGTGCCTCCACTGTCAGCACTGTCAACAGGAAAGGGAATTCATGTTCAGAGATGGAGGCACATTCAGCAAACTTCAACTTCTCAACATCTACACTTACCAAGGCACTTCCTTCACTGCAATGCACCCTGTGCTATGATGACATTTACTTCAAAAGTTTTCCATTCCCAGCACCAGACACATATATTACAGGAAATATTTTTTAACAACGTGCAATATCATCAAATTTTATTTGAAACAAATGAGCACATAACCCTTCCTAGGACTACTTTCTCTAATACTAAGGAGAAAAAGAGGAAAGACAAGTCATCGAAATCCCCAAAGAGAAAGTCAAATTAGAAAAGCCAAATACAAAAAGGCCAAAATGTGTCATAACCAGCATAGAAATACTTGAACAGTCATATTAAAACAGAGCTCCAGCCTGAAGCAGTAAGTTAGAGGAATATTGAGAAGAGCGTACTTTGAGCCCAGAGCCAGCTCTCCCCTCTGCAAGGCACTGCCAGTATCAGGCCACATTCATATCCAAAAACCAACAGATATTGCCAGCCATGAAAGCACACCTGTTTTGGACTTCCCTACAAATAATTCTGTAAAAGAATGAATGACTACTTAAGGGTCAGAGACAGCTTCCAAATGGCTGGCATTGCCCCAAGCAAACAGTTATGGATAGGCAGATAACAGTTTCTGAACCTAACTGTCCACACCCCAGAAAACCTTAGCATCCTGGCTGAGCTCTTTCCCTCCAGACACACAAACCCTAACAGCTCCTTCTGCTCTCCAGCACAGGCTGGCAGCAAGCACAGAATGAATTTCACTGCAGAACATAAACCACAACCAAACGCCACCACATGTGCAGCGCTGGCTGTACGCACAAATGGCTCCCAGCCAGCCTGACTCCTATCACTCACAGGCAGGAAGAAAACCAGACAGGCCACTTAAGCAAAGGCTTGTTCACTGTGGGACAGCAACAGAAGATTTATTTGCACAATTGGAGCCATTATGCCAATAACTTCTGTTCACTGACACCCTTTACAGAAATCCTAAAAGGAAAAAGTTACAGCACAGAGATAACTAGAATTCAAAACAATAGTCTCAAAATGTCTGGGACCATGTGAATTTATGTACAAAGTGAAGAGTAAAAACTACCAGCATGCAAGGGGATTCAATTATTAAGCCAGCATCCAAACTACATTTCAAAAGCAAAATACTGTCAGAATAAAGGTAATGACACTACTTTATTATATAACATACAAACTACTTAGTCTTGCATGAGCTTTACAATATCAATATTACCTCTGCAGTCTATACAGGATTCAAATGAACTCCCCCAACTAAATCAGGTATATAAGTGCTTGACTTACAACACAGGTAATATCACTGACATGTTCACTGATCAAAAGCTACACCTTTAACTGAACTGAGAAAAGTGTAGATTATCTGAAATCCGGGAAAACTAACAAAGAAAGTTCTAACTGGACGTATTCCATCAATTCTTTAAGGTCAGAGGAAAAAGTAATCAAGAATAAAGAATTTAAAAAGATGGCCAGATATTCCAGTACTGACAGAAGCAGGACACCATATAGTTCTTGTGTTTTTTCACAGAATCACAGAATATTGAGTTGGAAGAGACCCAGAAAGATCATCACGCTCAACCCTTAAGTTAATGACCTGTACAGAGATCAAACTTGCATTGTCAGCACCATGTTCCACTTTCAATTTGTCCATTACTACTGCTGCTACAGAACACAACATGGAACTTCACACATGTAAGCATACTTTACATTAAGTTGGTTGTTAGTTTTGCTTTTTTTAATGGAAAACAGAAAATGCATAAAGGAAACCAACAAAGTCTTCACACAAGAGGTACAGATACCAAATTTCTATTTTATCATAATTCCGAAGAAGTTACCAGACTGCTGAGAAATTAAGTTCTTCCCTGCAGTCCTAAATTTTATCTGAAAAAGTTCAACAAACTTCCTATGAATAAATAATAAAATTCTCAACCGTATCATTCCAGATGCATGTGAATTAGTTCTATATATTGTACATTTTAAAGATCATTTCCAAAAGGACTGGAAACAATTTTTTTTTTAAATGTCTGCATTCAAATTTAATCCATCATGAAGTTTCAGAGGAAAAAGCAGGGTAAAAACAACTCAAAAGCCTATCCCCAGCCCCATGGGAATGAAAAGTCTCAAAACACTAAATCTGTCACTGGTTCAGGGGTGATTGCAGATGCTGCTGTGCCTCCCACTTACATTTTCAGTTGTACATTCCCAGAACTACGTGTGTGAGAAGAAGTTTTAATACAAGTGATTTTTAAAAGGAAAAATATTTAAAACTGCTCAAAGGTGATTATGACCATCTTGAGGCATTCTCAAAGAATATCCTTACAGTAAAAGTGAATCAAACTGTACTCCAGAACATATTCACTATTCTTAGTATTTATGTCCACACACCTTCTTTTTCTCTGCCTAATTTCTTTTCTTGTTCAAGACACCTTCATAAAAAAAAAATTAAATCACACCACCAGGAACAGGAATGAAAGAGAAAGTTACAGAATTGGCCCTGCACATTTTGTCCATCAGCAGATGTTAGAAAGCCTAACTGGAAAACACAACACAGAATACAGTGTTCAGGACTGGCATTCCTTAGGTTAACACTGTACAAATGCCTGCAGGAATCACACACACCTAGGAATGCTTAACTTTATTATCCACATGGATGAAACTACACAAAGGGTAATGCAAATGACCAAATAAAATTTAAAAATTAATAAACTTCACCCAAACATCCAAATTCAAATCTCCCCCAAGTAAAACAAGTTCACTGTTCTCCTTGCTACCCAATGGCAATTACATTAGCAAAGTTTTATTGATGCCATTAATACTTACTAGTAGAAGCAGCACCACTAACAAACTGCTATAAAACTCAGTAATTCTTTAACACTTTCTCTTTCTCTTGCCTCTGAATTGAAAACTAAGTTTTTAATAAAAAATAATTAATTCAGAAATTAAGAAGTACTCACATTAAGTCCAGAAGAAAGACATCCTCAACTACATTAACCAGTAACAAAATCTGGTTGTGGACAATAGAAATCACACAGGAGTGGACGTTGCCATCTGCATGAAGAACCCGAGAGCACAGTAGTTCTTTTTTTCCTGGCTTCAAAGGTAAACACTCCACTTTACAAATGCTGATGCTCTTAAGATTTGTTTCATGTTTTTGGATAACACAATTATACCAAAATAAACAAGAAGGTTGCTTTCATATTCTGTTTCATTACCACTTTAAGACATATATTCTTCAAAAAACAAGTTGGAGAAGACACTGATCTACAATAACAAAACAGTCAAGGATCAAATGCATATTTTGCATGTTAACAAGAAATGAAAAGGTAAGAATCTCCAAAGTTTCTTGCACATCAGTCACAAAGCAATTAGCCTTTCCACACTAACAGTTTCAACCAGGTAATCTCATGGGCATCCCTGGAAAATATCTCTGCTTCCTGATTTCCCCAGCTATCTGTGTCTCCCTAAATACTTTCTCCAGTGTAAACATCCTATTTCTCCTCAAAGCTGCTGTGTGAAGTTTAAAAATAAGTACCTCTTGAATTCCAAAGAGATAGTAAACTAGACATGAATTACAAAAAAAACCCCAAAAAACAAAAAAAACCAAAACAAACAAACAAACAAAACCACCCCAAAACAAAAAAAAAATCTCAAAATAAGTATCACATTCAGAAGCTGATGAAATGTAATCTATACATTTGGTTTAACAGTTAGCTCACCTTCCTAAAGAAATGTTTCATTCCTTAAATTCATTTGCACTCTCTCCCCTTTCAATGTTTTCTAAAATACTGTTCCCACCAGCTATATCAGAAACTCCATTTAAAATATAAGAAGGGATAAAGCTACAAAGTTTGGACCAAAGTTTGTTTTGATCCCAATCTCGTTGATTTTTATTTCTAAAATCTAGAACCAAACATAAAACAGTAGTCACAGCAGGCTTGTTTGGCAAAACATAGTAGTTGAATTTTGAGTTTCAAAAAATTGTTAGAGGGCCAAGACAGTTTTTTTCCTTTAAATAATATTTACTAACAGAATAGGTTTCATTAATCAAATGGGACTGAGACCAAAGAACATTGTTAATATGTAAAGTATTTGTTTTCAAAATATCTGTAGTGCTTGAAGTCTTCCCCTTTGACATGTATTTACTCATCAGTACTTCTTAAACTTCCCCTTTATGCTACTATGTTACATACTAGAATTATGATATAAAAATCATCCATTTCACAAAAAGCTCCACTTAGTGATATACAACTATTTTTATGACAGAAGAAACAAACAAGTTAAAAAGCACTTCAGGGGAAGTAAAAATTATTGGTTTAAAATTCATGATCCTTAGGTTAAATCAAATTTGTTTCCTAACTTTAAGACACGCTCCATTGTAGCAAAATTAAATCTTCCAGCGCTGTTAGAGCATAGCTTCTGTCTACAACAACCCAAAGGATATTTTTTAAGTACTCAGGATACAGATACAGTAGCAAATACAGCCACATTTAACACAGCCTCATCTCTTGTTTCAGTCAGAGTAGATTTTGTTTAAAAATCCACTTGATTACTGAATCTTTTTAGACGACTTGTTACCATATCCATGATTATTAGATCATGGCCATAGGCTAGGCACTGGTACATATATCCAGCTGTCAAAGTGAATTTAATCCATTAAATACAAAGGATAGCTATGGACAGGGTTGTTTTCTGTTTATGTATCAGGAAACCTCTTTAGACTAGAAATTTTCTTCCTTGAAGAAATTTAGGCAATTGTGTTTATCTGTGTTTTCTTATTTGGATAAGATTCAAATAAAATTTACAGAAATGAAATGCATATGTAATCTGTGAAGGTGTGCTGAAACAGTTTCTACAATGCTGATATGAGTCCCAGACTGAAATTT
Source organism: Lanius collurio (assembly GCA_020086605.1). Classification (NCBI taxonomy): domain Eukaryota; kingdom Metazoa; phylum Chordata; class Aves; order Passeriformes; family Laniidae; genus Lanius; species Lanius collurio. The sequence goes on from JACBWW010000021.1 coordinate 5,252,509, forward strand.
GCATTTCCATATTTTTAAATAACAGAGTGTACACTTATGAAGCTGTATAGCAGATACAGCAAGAACTGAAGAAAAAGCTCAAAACTAGATCAAGGTAACTAAAAGATTTAATTAAACAAGCAGAGACATCAAACTAAATACAAAAGGAGGGAGTGAATATTGACACTGAAAACAGCGCAAGCTAATTTAACTCTGCTTGGGTCATATGAGGTTATTGATATTAACCCATTCCAACACCACCTTTACATGAACTGAGTGAGTTTAAAAACACTTCTTGTCTGTTCTACAGTGTAAACACTAAGCCCCCATTTTACAGCTCAGGAAACCAGAAAATAGAAAAAAAAAAAAAAAAAGGCAGTTCCTCAACAATGTAGCAAAACAGGAACAGAACTTTTAGCCTCTTGGCTATGTCTTTTAAAACTCAGGAATATTTTTTTCTTCATTATGCAATGAAACAATCTGACAAAAGCTTTTAATGGAAATAAAAAGCCTGCTTTAACTTTTTACAAAATTTTACAAAAATACAGCACTGAGTGAGTAATAATATTTCCTAGGACTTTGCTATTCCTAGTGAATTTTTAGATATGAATTAAAAGTCATTCAGAAAAAAAAAAAAATCACATTTCTTGAATTTTGTATTTTGTTCATTACTTAGTATTCCACATACCTATAATTTAACATATCAGACAAAACAATAGCATAGATTATAAAATCAGAGAATATTGAAAAGCATTTAAAAACTCAGTATGGAAGCTTGTTACATGAATTAAATGACCTGTGCCTTTTATTTAAGGATTAGTCATGCAAGTACAAAATTATTTCAGAATTAGAATTTTAAAAGATAAATACCTAACTTCTCATACTAAACCCATTTAAAATGTTATCTTTGTTAACACTGACAAAATCAGGCCAGTATTTATACACACATATTCAGAATACAATGAGCTTATCTCAATGTATGTCAGTGACCCTACTGCCACAATCCCAAAAACAGCGCCTACTCAATCGGTACTGACTCAGAGGCTAAAAGGACACATAAATAGAACATTTGTTGGAGCTGTGAAAGACCTTTTATTCCCAAACGTGACTTGAGACCAACTGGCACAACAGTCAGAGGATACTTGGGGTTATTAATGCTGTGTTCGTTCCCAAGGATAGCTGCAGAGCTTTGGGACACACGTCCGCTGAGGCAGCATTAAATTTGCTTAAAAGGGGAAAACAAGGACAGGCAGAGACCTTGCGGAGTGCGAGTCCCCTGGCTCACACCCTCCTTGTGACCAACACCGACCTCTCCCTAGTACAGGATCTGCTCCTCACGCCAAGGCCACTTACACCACAACTTGTCTATGCAGGTTAGGCCAACACATGTAGAAGCTGTAAGTAACAAGTCCTGTCTGAACTGCTCAGAGCAGCAGCTCAGCAATGCTTCCCAAGGCCAAGGCAACCTGGAGCTATGCTGCTTTCCTGCTCTGAGAGAGGGGCAAGGGCGGGCAGAGACTGAACAACAAAACCCAAGCTAAAGATCACCAGTACGGCACAGGCACGCATCTGCTGCAGCAGGCACAAAGTTCTTTTCAAGTACAGATAAAGTATTCATTTCATTCTTCCTTAATTTCACTTGGAAGGAGAAAAAAGAAGAATGATATGTTTGCTTAATTCTCACTTTTATCTATTTCAGAGAAAGTGATAGAGCTAAAGACCATGTTACATAAACAGATGTAAAAGATGGAGCAAGCTATATGGATAACTTCAGAACTCATCTCATCTAGAGGCTTCTTCAATATAAAAGAAATACACATGGAAGTCCCAGTCGACATAAAAGAATACGCTGTACTGTGTTAATCACACCCTCTCCAAACTTTAAAAAATTCCACTCTTTCTTTCAATTCTTTATAGATTCAAATTTTTTTTATCTTCCTAAATAAGCAAAAAAAAATTAACCGACTCCATCCTTACAGCACATGTAGAAATGAATATTACAGCTGTCTAGAGCATCTAGAAGTTGTCTCTGATTTCCCACAATTCATCTTGAGGAAAAACTTCACCTATGAAAAAGCCCCAAAACTATATTATCTGATGTGACACAAGAAATTTATAGCCTTTTACTAATTCGAAAACAATTAACATTTGGTAACTACAGTCTGAGGAGGAAGCATTTATACATAAAGAGCTAGCCAAGTTTGCTGAAAAAGGGATCCCATGCAAGATATATTTGCCAAATATAGAACTTCATATCTCTGTGATTCTCCCCCATTAGTGTCACATTTATAAATAATATGGTAGCAAGACAACCATTTTATCTATAACAAACAAAAACAGGAATGAGAAAAGGATGATGAATGAAGCAGTGTATTTTCCCAACTGTTTTGCACTAACCAAAATTATGGAGGAAATCCTCGAAAAATATTTCTTCAAGGTACTAAAAGGGACAAGTAGTGTGAGAAACTCAGACAGTGATGCTTCTGCAATAAACCCTGGTTAGCTGATAGAGCCACTCAATCTCTAAGTGCATTCAAGCTAAGTATGTTAAATACACAAAAAATTCACAGAGAAAGATTTTCAAAAGCTGTAGCTTTATGAACATTGGATTCAACCAACCAAAGAAGGAAATAATGTATTTCCAGGAAGTCTCTGCTTCCCGCACTTTTCACTCCAGCTATGTGCTAATACTGACAAGGTACTTTCAGATCAATGCACCGAGCACTTCAGGAGATGCAAGAGCTCTGCCAGGAATCCTGCCTTCAGAAGGACTTTCATTGCTATGGCAACGGCATGTTCTCCAGGATCCAATTCAGAGACAACCTGTGACACACTCAGGAGAGATGGCCAAACTCCGACTGAGTGCTTGCTGCAGCACAAGTCCCTCTGTCATACACATGCCAGTTAGCACCTGCAGAAATGCAAGGTACAAAGCACAGGGCTTTTATGATAGTTCACAGGGCACTTAGGATGCCTGCCTATAAACCACTGCATCTAGGCCAAAAAATGCCATTCACCTTATGAAACAAATCTAGACTATTCAAAGGCCAAAAAGCATATTATCATTAGCATAGAATATAAATTGCATTACACACCATCTCCTATATGCAGGCATTTACCCCTTTTCGGGTCCCAATTTCAGCAAGAGGTTAAAGGAAAAGGGAAGGGTTGCTACATAGTAAAGAAGCAAATTGTTGAAACCTTTATTCAGTACTCAACAAGTATCCTGAAATAAAGTGGGTTTAATGAGCCCCACATGTGGCTACAAACTCTGGTTTTACTACATTACTCTACCAAAAACCCAAACAATCTTTTCCAATGCTTCACCTTCTACCCGGAAATGTATTCACAAACACACCCCCTTGACATGCTGAGATTTAATCACCAAACATGCTGAGTTTTAAATATCTCATATACTACTTGTAAGTAGAATACACTTGTAAGAATTTGTATACTACTACATAGGGACCAGCCATTAAAAAGCACTACAAGGAAATTTAAGTTATTTATCCATTTCTGCACTTTTATTACATTAGTTTACAAAAACAGACAAAACCCCAGCTGCTGCTGCTCATCTAAGTTCATTCACCCAGGATGATCAGATATACCTTTCCTGTACACAATGAAGACTATAACATGGCTGCATTCTCTATTTTTCTGACAATGCCTAAAATAGTTTAGCCCCTTTTAAGACTACTTTTGGATGTACTGTACAGCCCTTACATACTGAAGGCCTGGTAAGACTGCTGGGTGTATGTGCTGGAAAAGATACGGTCTTGCATTCTTTAAAGCCTCTCTCTTCTTCCTTTTGAAGTATCAGGCATTCAGGCATTATCTAACTTGCTTTGCAAGTAGTAATATTACAGATTGTTAAAAAATATTTCTAATAAACTAATAAAATTAACAACTGAAAGGGGAAGAAATATGGAGGTTTAGTTAGTGTTTTATTTGAGGTGGCATTTTAGAGAGGGTTTTTAGTCTTTTGTATTGGGTTTTTTGGTTCGTATTTTTTTGCGTTGTTTTGGTTTTGGTTGGGTATTTGGGGAGGGATTTTTTTTAGTTGAGGAGCTTTTAAATTCAACATTTTACAAGTACTTGCAAGTATCTAATTCAGAGGTTCCTGTCATAAGAAGTATTGACTAAGTTTATGCTCCATTTTTTTGTGTGCTTATTGCTGTCCTCTGGCAAGGGAATATGATAGCAGAGATATTTTCAAGGTTACCAAAATAAAAGTATTATACAGACCAGAGAACACATGCCAGACATTACATGCATTTATACACGAATTGGCAGAAAGGTGCATTTGTTTTATAAAATCCAGATAAGGCAAAATTTTTGCATTACCATTCCATTCAATCCCCTTACATCTAAGCATCACAAGCACTAATCTTGCAAAGACATACTACAAAATACAGCCATTTGAGCTCTACAGTAGTAAGCACCAGACACCATTTTTAGAAACACACAAAAGCTTTTCATTACTCCAAAACTCGGTCATCTTCATTAAATCACCATCTCTTCATAAAAGCTTTGGCTTCATTTAGGATTCAGGAAGATGAAAGAGCAGCTACCCTCCTTATGGATTACTTCTCTATTACAAGAGAATACTTTGCACGTCAAAAGCAAACAGTAAAGGATTAAATGATATTGTAGTTTCTGCTCTTATTTATTTGCAATGGGCAGTGAATAGAATTGCAAAGAAACAATCAGTGATTATTTTAAGCTGTGTTCTTTTGCAAGGATTATGACTCATGAAGTTGCCGCAGAAAGAACTGGAACGGGATAGGTGTCGCATTGAAAATGGTTGAAAAACCACAATATGAAAAATGTTTGTCCTACAAGCAAAGCTGTCTGATTTAATCATTTCATAGGGTAGCCACAATAGCTCTTGGGACAACACCAAGACAATAGTATCTTGCACTCAAGAAAACAAAAAATAAAAATATACACAGTGAATTCCATTCTCCTACAGAAGACTAAAAATACCTCCTGATTTTTTGTTTATACTGAATTAAGGGTAAAATGTGTTTAAAGCTCAATTTAATTTAAAACACAGAACATGCACATTGATGGTCTGATATTCATTTGCATTTTACCTGCAAAATGTACAACTAGAAATAGCCAAATTTGGATTTTTATTATCTAGGTATTTTTTTCTAACAATTAGTTCAGCCTACTCATCTTTATATTTTTTAAATATAGAGGAAAAAAAAATACACCATCTAAAACACAATTTTCACAAAACATGGCTCAGAGCACATTTCAACATAAAACTCCAGCCCAGTCTAAGCTTTGCTGTGTTACCACTGCTTCAGCAGCAGCAAAGATCTCTTACAGAGACAAGGCAAACAAAATGTGTCCACAGCTTTGTTCATGAAAAGCAAAGTAGAAAGCAAATGGTTCAACTTCTTACTAGAAATCCACACGACCTGATCAAGACACAGACATCACCATCTCTACAACTGGCACAGACAAAAACCCAATGAAATCTGCCACCAAAAAAAGCAAAAACTTAAAAAGTGTAACAAATATCTCATATGCTTACAAATAAACCATATAGGCAACCTCTGTAGAAGATCAGGAGCAAGATATCAGGTTGACTGCAATAAACAAAATTTACTTCAGGAAAAAAAAATTGTCATCTCCATGTGAAAAAAGAATCTACCTATTTCCCACTTAGCAATAAATTGCTACCCTGACAAAAATGTACACTTTTTAACCATCTTTTAAATGCAATTCCATAGCCCTAATATCAAAGTGTACATCTTGCCTGCCCAAGACAAACTTTACTTAGTTTTATGGTAAGTTTTTACTACCATCAAAGAGAGCATTACCCTACTAACAGGGCTGCAAAGTAAACACTTTTAGTCAAGTCTTCTCCAAATACTACTTTAAAACACCAGCAACAATTATTCTGGTGTGATCAAGCAAGACTTTTCTGCATTACACTAGTAAAAATATGAAGTTTATGCATTTTAAAGCAATTTCAGCCCTTTCTTAAATAAAGTAATAAATCACATCTCTAGCATACAAGATTCCAACAAAGTCCTGAAGATTGACTGGGTACTTTTTAGCCTGATTATCCTCTGAAAACAGAGAGATATTATAAATATAACAAAAGCTACTCTTTCTGATCATTCTTGGTATTCAGTTAACATCTTCACCAAAGAAGTACGTCCTTTATGTTTTTGAATGTTATGTTTACAAACACAGTTTTGTTTTACAGATGAAAAAACAAGGCATTCATTCAAGACATTAAAAAAATTATCATTATCTCATCTTAGACTCGTAATAGAAAAAAAAAATAAAAAACAAGCAACTTTACCCCTACAACCACTAGTAAATAATGTATTGTAGTATTTACAAAATACATCAAGTACCACAAAGTACCTCCAATTCGTCAGGTTGAGGTATACAATACAACTGGGGACTTCTAAATTATCAAATTAATTAAAAAATAAACAAAAAGCAAACAAAGCCCACAAAATGAGGGAGTGACCATTATATTACAATTTAACACAGGAAAAACCCCTCAGATATTAAAAATAAAATTCCTATCCTTAGAATGATAATAATTAACTGAACTAATATATTTTCCCCCTTTTCCTAAAATGTTTAATAACCAAAAGTGATTGAGCTGAATAAACTAGTTATCCATATTCAGTAACAATCTCCAAATAATTCACATGCAAAAGAAAATACTGCCTTTGTTTATTTCTTTATTTACTTAAAATCTAGTGACCTCCTCACAGGAGAACATACAAAACCAATCAAGTTTTGCTATGTACTTCTGAAGTGCTAACATAATAAACTAGACAATGGATCTAAAAAAAGGTTTTTAGAGAACATACCTAAAAATAAATACTAATTTTCATACTTGAAAATTCAGTTTCAATAAATGACCTCATGAAATAAAGTAAATTTAAGATAGGAGACTTATTTATTATATCTCATAGATCACACCTGGCTCTGTGGGTACTTTAATAAATTTTATTAAATTCTGAAAACACTCAGTGCTATTTCCCCCAAAACAATCCTTCAACACTAGAATTAACAAAATGAACTGCATCTCCATGGGCAAGAGAGGTCAGTTCAAGAAGTCTAGCAAACTATTTCACATTATGTGCAGCTTCCCATTTTAAAAACAGCCTTCATAAACTTCATTCTTACTAAGTGGTACAGTAGTATATTACTGCCTTAAACATCCTTCTCTTCATAAACATACCCTATGTTCAACCATGAAAAAATTGCACTATTCCCTTAGCAATTTCAGGAAAATATAGTTTACCAAGTTAATAGTAGCGTATAGGGTAGATTAACAGAAACTCATATAATGGTATCTGGAAGCTCAGCTATGGATAAAGTAGAATTACCTGAGACAAACAGCTGTCATAGCAACTTGATAGCAAAACAACTAAGGGGTTAAATCCTCTTTATGTGACAGCTGGAAAGAAGTGGGGGGAAGGGGAATGTTGGCAAGCATGTATGAATGATAAGCTTTTAACATGAAATTCCTTTGCTAAAGATCAAAAAGAGACCATAAACAAATAAACCCAAAAGAAAAGCTAAAACTTAGCAAAAGCTTCAGACATAAAAGTTTTACAGGGAAAGATTACAAGTTCTGCTGACATTAAAGGACACACAAATACATAAGAATCTCATTCATACCTCTCTTCCTTCTCTTGATCCAAAGCTTCAGTTCTCGCATTTACATTTCTATCAACACTGCTTTCTGGATAAATATAAAATTTCAAATCATATTCCTTCCCACATGCCATTAAGACCACTCTCCAAAGCATCTGAATACTCTTCATCACTAAAAGTAGATCAGAAACATTTGGCAGAACACAGTTACTGGCTGGAGGAAGGCTGATGGAGGAAGGTATCCCATGCAAGGTAGTTCCACATCAGGAAAGGACAAGGCACTACTGCAATCTCAGATCCTTCTGAAGCCATCCAGAAAGAACATTGCAAAGATCTTCCTTGCATCCCAAAACAGTAACATTTATATGGGGATTGGAGGTTGGATGCTGTGCCTGTAACACAGTGACCACACTGCTGCTCTCACCCACAGAAAAAGGTGATGGAAATACAGGATTAATTTTTTGAAAGAATGCTTTCCACACGCCAACATAGCAAAAGTCAGTTTCCCTTATTAACGGGGTCAAACATATCTCTAAACAGAAGTCATGCCAGCACTACTAAAAATCCTCAAATCATCTATTTGGAAAACAGCAAAGAATTTCTGACCAATTGTCCTGACGTTCATACCATCATCTTTCAAAATCCAAGTCAATAGCAATGAACAATGGACTAACACCTATTTCTCTGCTCACCAAACTAGACTGAGAATACTGAGCTGTCTCAGTTACTTTTTCCTCAGTCCCCAAGACCTCAATATCAATATGATCACAAACACCTTGCAAAACACTGCTTTAAAGCCAGGTTGTCAGTTCTCTCTACTTTACAGCATTTTTCCCCTACTCTGTCTTAAACAGGAGTACAGAAACTGTATCACACAGGAATATATGCTATACTTTTCAAGACTTTTCATGGAGTGCCTGACAATTTATCTTTCCAAAGGCCAGGAATGGAAGGAGGAAAGGAGACAGCAACAGTGAAACAAGGGCTGCCAACAGGCAAGCTGCAGAGCCATGTATTTACTGGTTCTGCCTCACCTTCAGGTTTCTAAATGCAACAGGTGAGGGACCCAGACTGAAGTCTCGATCTCACTTGCATTTGGCCAATTTGAAGAGTAATCCATGGGTTTCCCCTACAAAAAAACAGAAAGTCAAGAAGCCACGGATACCCTTATGCTTTCAAGCACAAGGCTTCTTCAACTCTCCCAAGGCTCTTCAGAAGAGGACAGAATTCAGCACCCCTGAGACCAGAGGCCAGGTTACAAGGTCTGCTGGTTCACCTTTAATGAAGCTAGAGGACAAACTAGATACCAAAAAATTAAAAATAGTGAAAAAGCTACACTGCTGCATGACCCAATGTTTAATATGCCACTCCAGATTTCTAGCATTTAATACACAATAAGAGTGCTTTTTCTCTTCAGCATTTGCATAGATCAATGAACAGAATATCTAAACCATTGCCCATCCAGGTAACTCTCCCAACTTCTTTATTTTAATTTGGGTTTGGTTTTTTTTTTTGTTTTGTTTCTTTTACAATGAATTGCTGATGGGAAATTTAAAAGGCAGTAACAGTTTACAGGACTGACAAAGTCAGGTTTTGTTAATTTTGAAAACACTGTTAGGTAACTTAATAGACCTGCTCAAGAATTGCCATTGTGTCCATTCTCAAGACACATGGCCCTAATTAAGGGACACTGAGGTTAATGGCAGGCTATCAACTTAAATGGTCTTTGCATCAAGCCACTAATTAGTGGCCTATCCCAATCCAATGCACCCCTTACAAACTCAGTACATTAGTAGAGAGAAGTGGAAAGGGCAGCCAGTCTCTTCAACTTGTACAAAAGGGGACCAAAGCAATACAAACAGCTATCTAAGCAGACACACTCCGAAGTTTTTGCATGTATGAGGAATGTCTGGGTACATACAAGATTTGTGGCCAAAGCTGGTCACACCCAAATGTGCATACCTAGTTTTCATGAACCTCAGAAAAATATTGTAGGAAAGAGAAGTGTCATATTATGACAACCTGGCTCTTAAACTGTACCTCTTACTTTGAACTTTTATCCCTCTTTTCTGCTACATCCACATTATCTTACTTCATCTCTTTGACTGATACCTTATAAATGCACATGCACAGCCACATGCAAAAATAATAAATAATGTTATTAGTATGCTGAAGAAGCTAGTAAATTGAAAATTGCAGGCTGCAGAGAAAAATATTGCCTTGGATTTACTCTTCTTTGCAAAAGAAAAAAAAAAAATTATTTATTTTAGGGTACCAAACCTGAGATTAAAAAAAATCAGTTACAGAAAATACCAAGATTGAGGTCAAATCTACAAAAAAACACAGGAAAATTGCACTACCATTGCTTATGGCAGGCATCTGCATATTGTGACTGGTTATTAATGGAGTTACTGTAATAAATAAAGGGTGTTGGGCAAAATCAGTAACCATTCAAGTTTGCATTGGCATATGTGTGGTAGCACAAAAGCAAAACAAGGCAAAATGTCACTGTAAATCACAAACACTACTGTTAGCCATAGTAGTGACAGAAATTTTTGATTTTAAATAAAATCTGAAAAAAAGCCTGATTAAAAAGCTGAATAGAACAAATCTCTGACCTTTGTCACTGTCACTACAGTTTCTAAGACAGAAATGGCTTTATCTTCATAAATTGGTTTTGGAGGAGAAAAGAATTACAAGTTCTGTTTTAAACAAGAACTAACTACAACAGGTGTGACAAGGAATATTTTGTGGGTTAACTCACTGGCTTACATACCACGTTACTTTTCCAATATGTTTATTTTCATCAGTAGTCTGACCAAGTTATTTGACTTTATCAGCAGCTTACACGACTTACTGTCATAATATACTAAAATATATCAGATTAGTTCACTTATTTTATCTGCAGCTTTCATTCATAACGATTGACCTGTAGAAAGCAAGCCTGCCCCAGCTATCTTTTAATCAAAATACAATGTTCTTCTGTTAATCCATTACAACAATTTCTTACAAGTTATAGATTGGTTGTATTAGCTGTTTTATTCATGCAACCCGACCACACATATATTTTTAAAATATAATAAACAGAAATACAGCAGAATTACAGCAAATCAAGCTTGTTACATCAGATTTTGTAACATACATCCTAGGATTTCCAACACTTCACAAAGCCACACCTGAAAAATAAACAACACTTAACCATTCTTTAACAGTAACTAATCTGTCCTTTTAAACGAGGAACCCGGGAGTGGTAAGGAAAAAGTATCATAAGTATTCCTTCCTTCTAAATCATATTTCCCAGAAATATACAGTCTTAAGAGCCAGGCAGACATACAATTGATCTTCACCTACTTAATGGGGGCCATTAGGCTGAATCTCAAATCACTGACAGGTTGGAGGGGGAGGGGAGGTGTTTTCAGATGTTTATTTTAAGTTTAAATGGGAAAGAGGAGGTTTTATAATTAAAAAAAAAACCCAATGAACACAGTCTTACTCAACTAAGAAGAAGAAAGCACTTTCCTTTAGAATGCTTGTAAAAATATCACAGAAATAAAACTCAGCTTAATGGGGAAGATATTAAAGCAAGCTTTACTTCTCTCATTGCCAACAAAACCACTGAAAGTCTCTGTAAGAGGCAGCAACATCTGAAGAAAAATAGAAGTACTTTTTAGGAATCTCCACATAGTGTGATTTTCAGTCCTAGATAGCTCAAAGGACAAAACACCTCCTCTTTTCATGTGTCTCTTTAAAAAGTGACCTCTAGTCAGTTAAAAAAAAAAGCTTTCAAGTATTGATTGTCCTAAAAGTTATAAAACACTTGAAATTATAGCAAGATCACAATTAAATCAAAGTACTTAGAAATTAAATGTGGTATTTCATCACTGATCTTGACACAGTTTTTCTACAATACTTAACACTGTCTCAGAACACAACTAATAAAGAAGTTTGTCACCTCTCACTCCTGCAGAGTAATCCCCCTAGGGCAAGGCTTAGGTCATAACATTACCAGAATTAGGGCATATAATCCCACTAACCAGTAAATCTCTACAACTAGAAATGTTTTTAATGAAAATCCACAAATATATATTACTATCATGGCAAGGGGAACTCAGCTGAGGTTGTAGCTTGTTTGACAGTTGTGGTGCATTACTCAGGCTTGGTATCCAAGGGAGGATGCACCATATTGGTAAAGAAATTCAAGGAGTCACTTAGGCTGTTTCTCTTAAAGAAATAACTATTCCAACATTCACTCTTTTACTAAGACATCCAAGGAAAGAAATGGAAGCATTACCTACAAATATGGCATGCCACATTATTTAGCAGGGCTCTAAGACCTAAAGTAAAAATGAAATCTTTAATATTCAACAGAAAATTATTCTACTCATTTGGGAAAAGCAATGATAAAGTGGGATGAGATGCTCAGGTTGTGCTCCCCACAATTAGGTATTAAGTACCTGAATGTCTTTTAAAACAAGCTTCAGAGAAACAATTTTCTTAAACATTTGTATTTTTGAAAATTTAAATATTAACCACATTGTAAGACAGATTCGCTTGTACTATTGCCATTAATTTAAACTTGATATACTTCCAAAGAGGAAAAGAAAGCCAGTTATATATTTTAGGAGAAAACCTAACAGACTTCTTCAAGTACATAACAATTACATTTGCTACATATTTTCATTAGATTAAATGTGAGAGACAGTCTCTAGAAAGTTTGAAATTACTTAATGGAAAAGTTTTAGGATGCTTTTAAAAACAAAAATTCTCAAGTGTCAGTAAAAAACAGTGTCATTTGGACTCTCAATGTAACAGCTCTGAGAACCTAAGAGGCAAACGGGGGATGTCACTGCAAAACTTCAAGTCACTGCTTCACTTCTCTACTGGCATTCTAAACATATATTTTCATTAACTGAAACACAAACATCACTTTGTGGTATCCATAAGAGCAAAAATATCACTCCACTGTATTCAAACATGATGAATCTACATTAAAAGTTACTTTATCAAAAATTTACTTTAGTTTCTCTTTTCTAATAAGTATTCACTTCAGGGAATGATACAAAGCATCTGTTTCAAAATTGCACTTATTTCCTATTACAGTCTCTGACACAGCTATTAGGTGGAGCCCGTGAAAATACACTGAAGAGACAAAACACATGCAACATGTAAATACAGTTACTTGTGTTCCAGATGCATGGATAAAGTTGCAACATGACAAAATTCTTACTTGTCAAGTCTTTGAGAGCTACACAGTACTAGAAAATTGTATTAAACTCACATTTTTCTTAAGTACTGCATTTAAAGATTACATGTCCTTGAGTCAGGAGTATTTAACTATTTGGCATTTTACAGAAGCTTTCTCCTTTCATACAGAGGCTAGGAAATTCTTCAATTGAACAGGTAGGTTTGATTTTCTCAAACAAAAACAACAGTCATTCATTTTTAATATAACAAACTTACAACTTCTATGTCAGTATGGCTAGAGATGCTCAACACTTCACCGTACTGTGACTAACAGACTAAGACACACAGAGGAAAACCATGGTTAAACTCAGCAAAATGTGCTATAAAGATCAAAATAGCACATCTCTAAGGGATTTGAATATCTTATGAGAATATGCACAAATGAAAGATTACAATACTTTGAGAACATGAAGACTATGCTGAAACATCAAGAGCCAGTTAGATGAACATTTCGTATCTCAGATGCATCCTACCTGATCCACTGAACTGGCTGCTTCCTAGCGTAGTTGGTCTGGTTTTTCCACTATTAACAGGTGGGGAAAACATCTGCAAAACAAGACAAAAAAAGACATGTTTTAGTTGGCTTTGAAAGTCTGTGCTGAATTATTAATGCAAACAGAAAAAAGGTTAATAAGACACAATTTTTTTTCTATTTCCTGCTTGAAAACAAACAGAATTCAAGATGCACGTTTAGACACACAAAACCAATAAGCTGAAGCACTCCTTGCAATTTATTAATAGGACTAAAACCTCATTTCTGCACGAACCACTTAAAATTAAAAGGACACCTATGACAATTTCACATAGTTATAAGTCTTAAATTGTTTTCTAATATATTTCTTGCTAATCTGCAAGTATAAAGTCACTGCATAAAGAGAGCATTTAAGAGGCAGTAGTTTTCTATTACATTTATAAATCAAGAGCCTTTTTGGTACGTTAAAAATATCACACAGACAATATCTATAATTTTCTAAGTCAAGACCATCAATTAGTAACTTTGGTTATTTGTGGGCAATAATTTTTCTTTTGTTTAAATAAGAAAAAAAAAAAAAACCAAACAAAAAACAAGAGCCAAAGTGCCAGTGCCACACGCCAGCTTAACCAACGTTAATTATTAGATTATGCCATCACTGGGTCAGCCTGATTTTAACCAGTTAAACCAATTGACCCAGCTGGTATTACAGTATTAAATCTCGAAGTCTAGACATTACATCAAAGTTCAGGTGTCCAACTTGGCTGAGGCAGACCCAGCCAAGCCCTGCACGCTGCTGCCCCTGCTCCTTAGTTCGCATGACCACAGAGAAGTCATGAGAAGACCTCGGAGAATATCCTACCGCACTGAAGTCCAGCAAGTCGCTCAATTCCTTGTCAGTTCCTATAGCGGCCATCCTCTGCTGCTGGGAATTCATCCTCCTCCTCTCCTCCGATCACTTTTCTAGGGCACAGGGAGAGAGGCACAGGCAGCACTTCACGGCGCTAACTCGGCCCCCGGCGAAGAGGAACCTCCGGTACCTGCACCCCTGGGGCGGGGTGGAGACTCCCGGGGGGGCCTCGCTTGGCCGGGCGGGCTGAGGCTGTCGGCAGCAGCAGCTTCCCCGAACTAACCAACTCTCTTCAAGTTTCCTCAGGCCCCTTCTTCTCCCTCATTCCACTTCTGCCCCAAGCTCGAGCAAGGCACGGTCACGCCGCAGAAGGGCCGCCGCGAGGAATTAAGTCCCCCCCAGGCAAGCGAAAGCAAATAAACAGCCACGGCCCGGCGAGGTCCGGAGAATTAGCGAGAGATTAAGTGACTCACTGTCCCCGCAACAATGGGGCTGACGAGCGGGGCCGGACGAGCCTCAGCAGAGCCATCTCTGCCCCAGCATTATCGCCCACCGCCGGTGCCGGCTCCCCCTCCCCCTCTCTCCCGACCCACCCACCGGGGGCCGCGGCCGCCGCTCCGCGCTCGGGACCGCGGCGGGCCGGGAGCCG